>OY755041.1:97500-1297500 GCA_963576565.1 Aspidapion aeneum | reverse complement strand
CAGACAGACAGACAGACAGACAGACAGACAGACAGACAGACAGACAGACAGACAGACAGACAGACGGCGCAACAAAAAAGTTTTAAAATCATCTGAAACGCAAAGATATAAAAAAAATTTTAATAAACTTTTTTTTTTCTCGAAAAAATTAGGATCACCATAGCTCACACTACTATAGAATAGTATATGTGTGAGCTAACTACTATAGTATAGTATATGTGTGAGTTAAAAAATACAATAAGGGATCTTTAACAAATAATAAAATAGCTACAATATTACAGCGAAATGTAATGCTAAAAAGATAAAATGTATAATGACGTTTGTAGCAATGAGCTCCTAATATAACAGTACTCCGATTATAGCTCAGGCCCTACATCGAGATTTAAGCGATATACATACTTACTGCGTTTCATGAGAGAAGCAACACACTTGGTATATATAGGCATGAGACTCCCCCGAATATTTTAGGAAGGGGAACCACACCCCTACCACTGGCGGGGGGTGGTTTCTCCCTTAAACGTGCTTTTTGACAGTTTTTTGCCAATAACTCGAAAATTGTCAACTTTTTTGAAAATCCTCTAACGATAGTTTTTTGAAAGTCTCAGTGCCATAGGCATACCGAAAAGGGGCATATTTTTCAAATTTAAAATTTTCTTATGGTATTTTCCATCTTTAACCAAGGCCAACACAAAAATAGAGGCCACGACCCTGAAAAAATCAGCTGTTCTCCCGGGGCTGAATTTTACATTGGGTCTTATGGGAGATCAGACGTTTTTTTATGATATTTTCAAAATGGCACTACAGATTTCCGCAAAATTTCAGTGAAATATTCTCAGACACCATCCCGATATTCACCAAAGGTTTGTAAGGAAGCAACATGATTAAAAGGTTTAAATCTTCAAGATTTAGCATTCCTTATTTTGAATTCAAATTACCCGCCATGTACCACATGCCAACTGTTATATTTGACATGTATTTGACTTTGTCATATGTGATTGTCACATTCGCTTCTGCTTTAAACTTAATTTTTGTGTGAGCTAATGAAGCGACTATGAAAAATTAGGGCTTACTATACATTAAAAAAAATTGTTCTGCCAGAATAAAGTAAAAACAATCTCAAAAACGGCTTTATTTAACAAAAAATCAAATATCCATGAACCGTCATTCCAACTTCAAAATTTTAAAGACAATCAGCTGTGTCGTAACGTGACCATCAAAAAAAAATCAGCCCCGGATGTCACGTCAACAAAGTGGAGGATCGTGGCCCGTCCATTTTGATAGCCCTGCTTTAACAAATTGTTTTTCTCCAAAAGGTATTGTTAGTCAAAAACCCATTGTATACAGTAACATATTATATTAGATCTGGGGCCACGGTAGTGCTCCGCCAAGTTCGCGTAAACTGCTGTACCATATTCTCTTGAAACATTTGAGCTAGGGTATCCAGTACCGGGACGGTCCCGGGACTTTTTCGTTAAAAAGTGGTCCCGGGACTCAGAGAAGGTCCCGGGACCTCAACTTGGCCCCGAAACCACTAAATTATACCAGACACATGCATAATAATAAATGCACTCGTGGCACTTAAATTTCACTTTGGACAAAAGTAATGTTTCCCTATACTTACCTTTTTATTTACTACGTTTGTCAATTTGTTTTTATGTTAACCATTTACCAATATCAATAAACCTGTGTTCTGTTCTGTGTTAAATTAATTCAATTACTTTTATTTTAGTTTCGAGACCAGTCCTGGGACTAGTCCCAGGACCAAACATTTGGTCCCGAAAACATATTTGGTCCCGGGACTTCGAAAGCCTAATTTGAGCCCATATTTGACCTATCGAAAACTCTACTTCAGAATGAGCTACGAGCCACTCAAACTTTGCACAGTCGTAGATCTTCCCTTCCAACCCCTCCAAGTTTCATGGACCATAAAGTAGTAAAGTAGTCACGAAATTTCAACGTCGGAATTGCCACTCACTCACTCACTCATGTATAGATCATCAAAACTCTACTACTCTAGATGTACCTCCAGACATGCTACAAAGCTGAAATTTGGTAGACTAATGATTCTAATTTATTATACCCTCCCCTATACATGTAAAGTTATGTAAAACTAACATTGCCCACTTCCAGAAACGCTAGACAGCTGAGCTTTGGCGGACTGATAAGAAAAATGATAAAACTAAAGGATTAAATTAAAAAGCTCTAAAAATTTTATTTGCTTCCCTCCCCTATACCGGTAAAGTTATGTAAAAGTAACAATGCCCACTTCCAGAAACGCTAGAGAGCTGAGCTTTGGAAGGCCGATAGGAACTATGATAAAACTATAGGAAAAAATTTAAAAACACCAAAATTTTAATTTACTTTCCTAAAGTTATGTAAAAGTAACATTGCCCACTTTTAGGAACGCTAGAGAGTGTTAGTGTTGTGAATTTGTATTGGAGAACTTGGCTTTACTTTTATCTCAATTCTTTTTACGGAATACCATTTTCGCTGATTTGGCTTTTTTTACATGAAATGGTTTTGTTATGATATATCTTTTTAAAACAGCCGCTTTGGAATAAAAATAAATGTACCTATTTCTTTAAAAACTGAACATTCATTTTTGTTATTAAGTAAACATATTAAATTATTAACTTGATTCTAAAAAAAACGTTTTTTCCACACTTTCCATTTATTTAAATGCCTATAAAAATTATTATTATATTATAACGTAAGGGGGTTTCATTAGAGAGGATGTTTTGTCAGCTAATAATTATTACTTAGTTGTTTTTCACCAAGTTAAACGTTTGCAAATAATGAGAAAAATACTATCAGAGAGCACTTTTGAGGGGGGATTTCCCCACACCTTCCCACTTTATATATGCTGTAAAAAAGTTATTTTTTCACACCTTTCATTTATTTAAATGCCTATAAAAGGTGTGACACACAACCTTAATAATTATTAATTAGTTGTTTTCGTTTTAAGGGGGGGTGGGGCGGGGATTGCCCCCCACCGTTATTTTATATATGGCCAACTCGAAAAATTGGGTTTCAAGTTAATACAAACCAGAAATAATTTTATACTTACCTTTATTTATTATTTAATGCGTTACAAAAATAAATGTTCAATTTTTGATTAATTTGAGGATTCCTAGAAATACATTATTTTTATTTTTAGAAAGATATATCTTACTTATAAAATATGCAACTGTATACAATTGTTTTTTCTAAACATACTTTTTAAAGAAAAACAATGGTTAAGGATTAAAAAAATTACAAGAGAAAACCAATATTAATTTTAAAAATTTACTCCTTTTTGGTACGCCTATGGCAAGTACACTACTGCTTTCAGAGTGGACTCATGTACATCGAATGGAAAGGAAAATTTGTCTGCTGAAAAAATGATCTCTACAGGGTTTTTAGAACAGTTAATAGTTTTCGAGTTGCATATTAGCAAAAAGCACGTTTATTAAGGGGGGGGAAGCACGACCCGCCAGGGGTGGTTCCCCTTCATAAAATCTTCGCGGGAGACTCATGTCGATCTATACCAATGTGTTGCAGTTAAACAAATATATTAACCTGTAGGACCTGAACTATTACTCGCAGAAGAAGAGAAGAGAACAAAGGTAAAAGATCTACCTGCGTAATTCTTTGCTTGCACCTTACATGTTCACCATTCATTTCGTCTTGCTTCTTCATGTTGTTTTGCAAATATGTCTTTCCTTTCCACGATAGTACCGGATAGTACTTCTGGTCACATGAATCAGAATATGTGGTTATTTAACGTGTCATCTGTCATCGAACTTTCTTCAGTTTTTATTTACAAGAAAAGAGTGGAATCAAAGCAAAACGAGACATTCGTGAAAAATATGAAGCACATTTAAAGGTCAGGACAATTGTCACGGGTGGGAAGTAAAGTTAGGGTAAAGTTTTGTGAAATGATGTAAATAGAGCAGGAGAAGTTATGGCATTCTTATGCCCTGTAAGGATAAAGCGAGGTAAAAAGAAGAATGGTAAGTAGGTAAAAAGTTAATATTTTGCTTTGGTATTTGTAACAGTACATTCGCTTATAAAAATATCATTGGCGTACGCATAAATAAATCTTGGGGGGGGGGGTTGAGCGCCGATCGATACACAGAGATGAATCCTGGGGGGGGCTTGAGCGCAGATGGATACATTTTCATCTTGGTTTTTGGGGAAAAATCATGTTTTAGGGGTCAATAATTAGAGGGCGTACGTCACTGAAAATATGTTTTAAAGAAAACTGCAGATACAGGTACCTTTCTAAATATATAAAACAGATGTTTAAAAAAGTTGAACATTTTTAATGAGAAATGTGTAAGGACTTGCCTTACAAGAAATTTATATTTTAAGTTTTATTTTATTTAAACAAAGTTTTTAAATATTATATTCTAGTTTTATTTCTTTTCATCTTATAGTCTATTTACAGATACAGGTTTAAAGTAAGATACTCTGCCAATATATGGGCCCCTAAGCTCACACTAGGTACTATAGTTATAGTGTACATGTGAGCTAATATAACTAAAAACTGAAATATATTTTATTTAACTCTAGACTAAATTACCTTTTGTTTGATATCACACACGCCATATTTTCACTTAAACTCTAATTTTTAAAATATACCCCCACCCTTTTTTTTAAATAAATTAAAATGTATTTTGTTTAACTGCAGACTCAATTACCTTTCGTTTGATATCACACACGCCATATTTTCACATAAACTCTAATTTTTGAAATCTACCCCACCCTTTTATTTGGTTTCTGTTCGGTGGATTTTGTTCATTTTTAAATGGGACCATCTCGACCTAAGACCCAGCCTAGGTACCAAATTTCATTAAAATCGGCCAAGCGGTTTTTGAGTTATGCGCGTTGGTCGTTACAGACAGACATACAGACAGACAGACAGACAGACAGACAGACATACAGACAGACAGACGGCGCAACAAAAAAGTTTCAAAATCATCTGAAACGCAAAGATATATAAAAAAATTTGAAATCGGAGCAACTTTTTTTTTCTCGAAAAAATTAGGATCACCATAGCTCACACTACTATAGTATAGTATATGTGTGAGCTAATAGACATACATTTTAAAACCAGACTTACATATATTCTATCACAGAATCACAAAACTTTGGGGGTTGGTAGAAAAACAGGTCAAAATAAGTATTTTTTCCCATAATATTTTGCATCTAACCTCTTTGATTTTTAAATACAGGATGTCGAACTTAACAATTTTAGCTCACACATATACTATACTATAGTAGTGTGAGCTATGGTGATCCTAATTTTTTCGAGAAAAAAAAAAGTTGCTCCAATTTCAAAATTTTTTATATATCTTTGCGTTTCAGATGATTTTGAAACTTTTTTGTTGCGCCGTCTGTCTGTCTGTCTGTCTGTCTGTCTCTAACGACCAACGCGCATAACTCAAAAACCGCTTGGCCGATTTTAATGAAATTTGGTACCTAGGCTGGGTCTTGGGTCGAGACGGTCCCATTTAAAAATGAACAAAATCCACCGAACACAAACCAAATAAAAGGGTGAGGGTAGATTTCACAAATTAGAGTTTATGTGAAAAATATGGCGTGTGTGATATCAAACGAAAGGTAATTGAGTCTGCAGTTAAACAAAATACATTTTAATTTATTTAAAAAAAAAGGGTGGGGGTATATTTTAAAAATTAGAGTTTAAGTGAAAATATGGCGTGTGTGATATCAAACGAAAGGTAATTGAGTCCGGAGTTTAACAAAATACATTTGAGTTTTTTTAAGGGTGGGGGTAGATTTCAAAAATTTGAGTTTAAGTCAAAACATGACTTGTGTGGTATCAAACAAAAGGTAATTTAGTCTGAAGTTGAATAAAATATATTTCAGTTTTTAGTCATATTAGCTCACACGTACACTATAACTATAGTACCCAGTGTGAGCTTAGGGGCCCATATATTGGCAGAGTATTTTTATAACTTCCTTAAAACAACAGAGTTAATAACTAAGTGTCAAAATTTATTAAAAAAATAAAAATATTCAAAATCATTACCAAAAATATTTTTTTTTCAAAAAATAAGAAAAATTTTAATAAATTTAGTGCTTATTATACCTTCTATTTTATGGTTTTATTGAGGGGCATTTAGGTATCTACAAAAACCTGTCTTAATTTTTTTTTAAAATAATAACTTAAATTAATTTAAAAAATTTGCAAATTTATAACTATTCTTTAACTTTATAAAAAGTTAGCAAAATACCATTTAAAAAAAATACAATTTTTTTTTATAGCTAAATCTATATTTTCTATAGGTGTTCTGCTAATTTTATATAAAGCTAGCCAAACATAATGTTTTTTTTTAAAAAGCGGACGGCAAATTTTTTGTATTCACAGATAATTAACGCAAATTGTGCACCAAATTTTTTTTTGATAAATTCATTATTTCTATAGATGTTTTACTAACTTTATATAAAGTTAGCAAAACACCATTTAAAAATACTCTGCCAATATATGGGCCCCTAAGCTCACACTAGGTACTATAGTTATAGTGTACGTGTGAGCTAATATAACTAAAAACTGAAATATATTTTATTCAACTCCAGACTAAATTACCTTTTGTTTGATACCACACAAGCCATGTTTTGACTTAAACTCAAATTTTTGAAATCTACCCCCACCCTTACAAAAAAAACAAAAACTAAAATGTATTTTTTTAAAGTCCGGACTCAATTACCTTTCGTTTGATATTTTCACTTAAACTCTAATTTTTAAAATATACCCCCACCCTTTTTTTTAAATAAATTAAAATGTATTTTGTTTAACTGCAGACTCAATTACCTTTCGTTTAATATCACACACGCCATATTTTCACATAAACTCTAATTTTTGAAATCTACCCCCACCCTTTTATTTGGTTTGTGTTCGGTGGATTTTGTTCATTTTTAAATGGGACCATCTCGACCCAAGACCCAGCCTAGGTACCAAATTTCATTAAAATCGGCCAAGCGGTTTTTGAGTTATGCGCGTTGGTCGTTACAGACAGACATACAGACACACAGACAGACAGACAGACAGACAGACATACAGACAGACAGACAGACAGACAGACAGACAGACAGACGGCGCAACAAAAAAGTTTCAAAATCATCTGAAACGCAAAGATATATAAAAGTTTTTGAAATCGGAGCAACTTTTTTTTTCTCGAAAAAATTAGGATCACCATAGCTCACACTACTATAGTATAGTATATGTGTGAGCTAAAAAAAACGGGCACGGCAAATTTTTTGATTTTGTTAACTGCATTATACCATGGAATAAATAAGTTATTTCTTCGATGATTATACTTTTAAAACTACCATTTCCCCGAAAGTTTTTATACTGCGATGCCTTTTTACCTGTATTTATTTTATTTTTATTAGATTAACGTATGCAGTATTTTAACTTAAACTTAAACCCTAGTGAAGAATTTTTAAAATCACCCAAAAAGTTTAAAAAAGTTTAGCAATGATCTGGCCAAGTCTGGAAAAAAATCAAATTGTTATGGAAACCTTTTTAAAAAATCTACTTATGGTCTTGGAGTCTGCAAATTTCTATAAAAGTTTTAAATAATCTACAAACATTCTAAAAAAATCCCATTCTGTTTTAGAAAAGTCTGAATACACAGGCGCACTCAACTTCGTTTTAAAATAAATGGATCCTTCTTTGTAAATAACTCCGAAACTAAAGCTCCCACGCGAATTATTGAGAAAAATACGTTCTACTACATTCCGAAAACCGCATAATTGATACGATGCTCCGTTAAAAAGTCATTAGCATTAATAGATTTTGACCGAAATCCGATCAGCAGATTATAATCTTTGATCAGCAGCTCTTTAGAGTATTGTACACGCTATTTTACCAAAAAAGTTGATCAAAATCGATTCAGCGGTTTAGGAGCTATCGTGGGCCGGACATACATACACACCCACACATACATTATACACACACACACACACACACATAAAATAAGTACCTATTTATTTAAATATTGGCAATTTTGAAAAATTTTACAACTACTATGTCGGTTAGAACGTTTTTCTACGTTGTCCGACGCCTATTCTCCACCTCCTTCGATCCTGACAGTCATCTTCCGTCAGATTTTTTTGACTCATTGATCTTTGGATTGACTGTTGCCATTCTAGTTTAGGACGCCCTCTTTTTCTGCGCCCTATTGGTTGCCATTCTAGGCCCTTCTTTGGTAATCTTTTGTCGTTCATCCGTGGTAAATGGCCGTACCATATGATTGGTCATTTAGTGATGTCATCCGTTATGCTTCCCTCAATTTCCATTCTTTCTCTTATGATCTCATTTCTTATATGATCTGTTCTAGATATTCTCATTAATCTTCTTATTGCATCCATTTCGACACTTTCCATTTTCTATTTGTATTTTTATGTTACGCGACAAGTCTCTATTCCATACAACAGCGTGTTTTTCACCATTGTTTCATATATGTTAAATTCTACATTCTCTTTTATCTCTCTGCTCCATAAAATTCTGGTAAGACATCCAATAACCTTTTTTGCATTTACTATTCTTTTTTCCAGTTCTTTACGGCCTGTTCGTGTCTTATCAAATGTAATACCCAAGTATACATACTTATTGCATGGAAATATTGTTTCTCCATTGTCTAGTTCTAACTCATTTGATTCGTTTCCAATACATAGTACTGTGTCTCGTCCACGTTCACTGTTAACCCCCACTTTTGGTATTCCTCTAATAACTTTCTTATCATATACTCCAGTAGCGCACTCAGAAATTTGTCTTGGGGGGAGGGGGGGCTGAGACCCAATTATGTCGTATTTCATGCTATGATTTGCTTTTATTTAATAAATATGTGGAAAATATCTAAAGAAATCTTAGGCATGGGAGAGCCCGGGTCCCGAGGCCCCTCCCATTGTATACTTCTTCTTTATCATTAGCTACAATTACTTGGTCGTCAGCAAACTGTAGTGTGTATATGGTAAATCGGTCGTTAAGTTGTATTCCCATGCCGTGTACTTTACCTTACGAAAAATTTTAGCCAGTGTTATATCACAATAATTTTTTTTATAGCCTCCAGTGTCGACTTAGAAAAAGAGCTAAGTCGCGTGAACAATGGGCCGACCCCTGGAATGGGACGCATTACCGGATCGGCCAGTATCGAAACTCTGGTCAGAGTAGGAATTGAAAAAGAACATGGCCTATCGCCGGATAGCAAAATGATCGTTTTGCACGATTTTACACCTTGTGTAGACGACGAGCTAGAAGTGAAGAGAGGACAGGTAATAATTTCCATCCCTTATTTATACCATGGGCGCACCCAGGGGGGGGGCGGCCCCCCCCCCTTATTTTTTTTTTTGGGTCGCACGATTTTTGAGAGGCGCCCTTTTTTTAGCTGTCGGTCCCCTCAGACATGATGAACCTTTTTTTTTTTGGTCGCACGATTTTTGAGAGGCGCCCTTTTTAGCTGTCGGGCCCCCCCCCAAGACACATTCCTGGGTGCGCCACTGTTTATACAGACGCAGATCTACCCCCCTCCCAAATCTGCAACTTTACTTAGTT
The DNA here is from genome assembly GCA_963576565.1 of Aspidapion aeneum. Taxonomy (NCBI): domain Eukaryota; kingdom Metazoa; phylum Arthropoda; class Insecta; order Coleoptera; family Brentidae; genus Aspidapion; species Aspidapion aeneum. Next base: position 1,287,938 of record OY755041.1, on the reverse strand, counting down.
TTGACACACAATCCCACTAAACACAAAAACATTTTAATAATGTCAAAATAATGTTCAATTTTAAAACATAACGTTTGGTTGGATTAGGGTTACCAGACGTCCGGATTAATCCGGACATGTCCGGATTTTTACTACGTCCGGGTGGGTCCGGGCGGATTTTTCATAAACGTCCGGATTTTAAAGTAGCCGCCTTTATAAACATCAAATAATGCAAAATAAACTAGTTTCAAAAAATGTAATTAAACAATAATCGTCGATAAATTTAGCAGTGTGAATTCACCTTTAAGTGGGGTCTTCACATAACGTTTTACCTTACATCTTGCCTGTTCAGTCAAAACGCATCAAGTAAAACTTTGTGTGTAGACGGAAAAACGGACGTTTTACTTGAACTGATTTAAGACGGAAGACCGCCTAGAGAACTGATCGGATCACGCATTGTTTTCCAATAAAACCATCGTTTTGTATCAAAAATTGATCTAAAAACGTACATTAAAACTATCAAGTGTCTACGCTAGTCTTTCAACCGTCATACTTGACCCTTTTGACTGACAGGCAAGACGTAAGGTAACACGTTATATGTTAAGACCCCGCTTAAAGTAGTATTATTAATTTCGCCTTGTTGAATTACACTTCTGCCGTGTGGTCTTAAGCACACACAATTTTTTTGATGAAGTTTGTAATCTAAAAAGTACATATCAGACAATTTTACTTCTGATGACCACAATCTGCCTACCCACGAAAAATGGGCAAAATATTTTAATGCAAGTATTTCTACCCAGTGTACCAAAGAAAGAAATAGGCTGCTTTTATCTTGTGTAAAAGGAATACTCATGACTTCATACAATTTAAGAAATATGAGCTGCTCAGAATTTTACGATTTTGTACTTCTGCCTAAAAATTCAACGCTGTTGAATAAAATACAAAGCAGTGAAAAGTACCTACAAAATAGTAGGTATATTATGTTATTTATTAGTTATTGTTTCAATAAAAAAAAAAGTTGATTTTTTGTGTGTGGCATCGAAAAAATTTTGACGTCCGGATTTTGTCCGAATTTTCTTGACGGCTGGTCCTGGTTAGAGACGTTTTCATCTGGTAACCCTAGGTTGGATGTTAGTTCTAACGTCATATTCATAGTGAAAAAGAAGCTTAATAACCCGTTTTCTGACGTTAGAAAAATAATCTTATGTTTTTATAACGTTTTTTTAAAGTGTTTTTAGAACGTTAAAAAAATATTGATTTTTAACAGTAAAAAAGAAATGTTTTTCTAACATTGAAAAATAAATGTTTTTTTAACAATGAAAAAATATTTTTTTTTCAAATATCTCTAAAGGTAAGGTATCTTAAATAATTTAAATAAAATTCTTCTATTTTGGAAAAGCAGAGCAGCAAGAGTCCGTTGAGGTTTTCGTGAAATCGACACTCAGTAAAGGAAATTCGGATCCGTAGCTTCTGAAAATAAAATTTAAAATTATATGTAAACAATAATTTTGTAGTAAATGCCTCGATCTCTTTCTCATTAATGCTCAAGTAAATACAGGGCAAACAATATTCAACTGAATGCTCGTTTGAAATTCACACTCTGATCGGATTGGGTCCCGTACCGAGGCATTCGTTTAGTCCCGCTTCGAGGCTTGCGAATTCTGCCTCAAATGAATACGCGGCTTAAGGTCCGGCGGCTAATCATTCGCGGTGAATTGTGGCATTCCCTGTCTGATTAACTGTAACGTAGGTATGCGATATTCCATACAAAACAATTTTTTTACTTTTGTTTACTTTTCTTACCTAATTTTGTGATGCTTCATTTAAATCATTGCATACATATTTGTTATTCTTTTAACTATACCATCTTTTCCACACAACTGGTGTATATTCGTATCAAAATATGTATTCACTATCATTATTGTGCTTTTAATTTACCATGTTTGTTTCGACAAGAGGTAGATATTTTAACCAAAATTGCACAAAGCGTATCTGCCGACTCGTATGAACTCTCAGCGAAAAATGGCGATGGCCCGTTCTGGTAGTGGAACTATGCGGCAGCGCCCTCTATAGTATATTTTTTTTAATGTTTAAAAAACAAAACATTTATTAGCTTCATATATCTTAAATTCATGGTTAGAAATGAGATCTAAGAAAAACATTATAAAAATAATCATATATTGATGGCATTATTTTTAATGTTAATAAAATTATGGTTTTTTTAAATATTGGTTTCTTAACGTTCTTAAGAAATATATTTTTGGTAATGCTTTTACATGAAATTTTCGTTAGGATTTTCAACATGTTTTTTTAAGTCAAAAGTTGACTTAATTTTAACACAAATTTGTGTTAGAAAAAAAACATTTTTTTTACAACATTTATTTAACGTTTTTTACGATTTTGTGCTAAGTGGGATATTTATTATCAAACAAGTTTTCGTTGCTAATTGATGAATGAATAAATTTTCGTACCGGTGAATTTAAATAAAATTAACGTTTGTTAGTATTATTTGGCTTAAAAATTCCGCTGATCGACGCTTGCGTCTGATGGTGGGTAAAAACGCTAATCAGCGTTGCTCTGGCCTGAAAGACAGAAGAGCTGTCGTAGGTCACGGATAGTTTGTTTTTATTTGCAATCGATCTTTTCATCGATCGATATATATACAGGGTGTCCCAGAACTAATGGTACATAGTTAAACTGTAGATTCCCTGGGTGAAAATATTACGATTTAGCCATACTTACCTTAGTCCAAAAGTTCGTACTAACCGAGATATAGGGTGTTTTCAATTCGATTTTCTTTAATAACTTTTTTAATAATTAATATTTTTGCGAAAGCTAACCAACGTGTAAGTTTTTTTAAAATTGGCAAGACGATTTCGTTGAAAAATTTGATGTACAATGTTCAGGGTGTTCCTTAGACCACTACCATTGCATAAAAATCAGTGTATTTTTGTTGTGCCTCGGTGTATACCTATTTTTATGTAAAATAATAGTTTTCCCATCCTTTTTATGTAAAAAAGTTATACTGTTTTAAAGTCGCTCAGAGCAAAGGTTTTTGAGATTTTTGCATTTAAAGTTTTTATAGCATGTGAGTGATATGCCTAATTTATGTATGATACTTTCTTCAATTCTTTCTACTAATTAATAATTTTGCACAAAAAATTCGGTTTGGTGGTTTTTGGGCATGGACAACTTAATTTTGGTAAAAAAAATAAATATTATACAGGGTGTTCTCTGGGTCGGTACCGTTACATTAAAATAGGTCTAGCTTTTTTGTTCCTTTGTGTATACAAGATTCTATTAAAAAAGTTATAGCGTTTAGATGTCGCTTAGAGGAACGGTTTTCAAGATATTTAAATTAGAAGTTTTTATTGTATGCGTAAAAGATTTTTGATTAAATTCTTACCTACTTCATACATATTAGCTATAATCAATACTTTTTTATAGCATTCTAAGATTGGATGTTTTTTAAAGAAATATTAAGTTAAAAAATATACAGGGTGGTTCTTGAATTATCATAAGTGTGTTATCATTGTTCGTTATTGCAACTGTGTAGGGCTTTGTTTTTAATGAGGAACAAAAACCTCTTCGTATTAGTTTTTTTACAAATGGTAAGTACATATACTTTATTAATGCAAGTATTTTTTTATTGTTTTGAAAGAAAATTTTAATTATCAATAAAATTAATATTTTATTATTTATTAAAAAAAATATAAAATTTCTTAAGCATGGCGCTCTCAGCAACTAAGTTAAAATTTTTAAATTGACAAATAGGAAATCAAATTTAAAACTGTTTATTATTGTAGACTAGATAAATACCCGAGAAAAACTATTTCAAAAAATTCAAAATACTGGAGAAGCGTTCAGAAATGCAAATCTTTGTTTTAAAATCAGACGTTCGTTTAATAGGCGAATAAACAAATGTATTCAGGTTAACGGTGGTCATTTTGAACATTTATTGTAGATTTTTTTTTGTTTTTCTATCTAAAAATTTGTTGTTGCAATAAAATATGTATAATTTTTGTAATTGGTTTTTTTTTTTTTTGTTATTAATAATTATTTAATAATTAAAATAATATTCTGTTTAAAAACGCTTAAGTATACACCGAGGCACAAAAAAAAACACTGATGATTTTAATGCAATGGTACTGGTTCAAAGAACACCCTGAACATTGTACATCAAATTTTTCAACGGAATCATCTTGCAAATTTCAGAAAAACCTACATGCTGGTTAGTTTTTGCAAAAATATTAATTAGTAGAAAGAATTGAAGAAAGTATCAAACATAAATTAGTCAAATACTCACACGCAATAAAAACTTTAAATGCAAAAATTTCAAAAACTGTTGCTCTGAGCGACTTTAAAACAGTATAACTTTTTTACATAAAAAGGATGGGAAAACCATTATTTTACATAAAAACTGGTATACACCGAGGCACAAAAAAAATACAGTGATTTTAATGCAATGGTAGTAGTCCAAGGAACACCCTGTACATTGTACATCAAAATTTTCAACGGAATCGTCTTGCCAGGTACAAAAAAATTTACACGCTCGTTATTTTTTGCAAAAATATTAATTAGTAAAAAAGTTATTAAAGAAAATCGAATTGAAAAATTAAAGTTTAACACCCTGTATCTCGGTTAGTACGAACTTTTGGACTAAGGTAAGTATGGATAAATCGTAATATTTTGACCCAGGGAATCTACAGTTTAACTATGTACCATTAGTTCTGGGACACCCTGTATATATATATACAGCGGTTTATTCTCGCCTGCTCTTGTTCTAGTTTATCCTGTATCTCGGTAGATGGCGCTTCTTGCGAGGTTTTTCTTACTATAGTCATATTATTAGAGACAAAATCGTCTAATTAACTTCGCAAGGGTGTCATATTGACCAAGCAGTCTTTTGAGGAGTTCCATAAGGACGAAACAGTTAACTGTCAACACTTATTAGGTGTCCATTAAATCTTGGACCCCCGTGAGGTCAAGCTTTTGAGCTATCGACGGAAAAATATGAGAGAAACAAAAACTTCCTTTTACCCGATTAGGCACAAAAACTTGTTTGATTTTTAAATTCATGGGTACTAATATTCACATTTAATATTTATTATGATTTTTAAAACAGATTGTCAACATTCTCTATAGAGAAAATGATTGGGTATATGTAATAGCGCCTGACACAAGACAAGAAGGCTTCATCCCCTATTCCTATTGTACTCCGTATAACAACCACCTAGCGGAAATGGCCATCAAAAAGAAACTACCCCGCGAGTCCCATATGAAGTCAGGCGGCAGCTCTGATACATTAAATGACTGGTAAGAAACCAAAATTTTTTTTTTCTATAAGCGTGCGGAAAAGTCCACTTTTCCGCACGCATTTTAGTGTGGAAAGTGCCACTTTTCCGCACTAGTGCGGAAAAATATTTTTTTTGCACTAGTGCGGAAAAGTAAGTTTGTTACGATTTTGAGGTGTTCTATAACATTTAGACCGTTCAAAATACATTTGTATCTTTCCTAGCACACGAAATATCCTAAAAATATTCAAATTGACTAAAATTCTGCTATATTTTCAATATTTTCGATAAAATAAAGTTTTCAGTAAAATAGGTTCAAATTATAAGTTTTAAACCTCCCCGGTATAAATATCGTCATTGTCAATGTCAAACAACAATGAACACTAGTGGTTTTAGATTTGGCATCTTAAATCACCATAGCAACAAAGTACAAACAAACTGTCAAAACAAAGCCAATTTTGCAGATACAAGCGTCTTTTGAATTTTTCAAACAAAAAAATCAGATTTTCAATGGATTCTTCGGACGAAGATCTACCCCAGTCAGTTCTAGAAGCCGCTAGAATGTGAATAATAATAATTGATTTGATTAAAACGTTTTGAATATAAATAATTTTCTGATTAATTTTTAGTTTTTTCCTCACGCTTATAGAAAAAATAGTGTACCTAACTCGTGCGTAAAGTGTCTTTTCCGCACTTGATTGCTGGCCAAACTCCGCTATCGCGTCGTTTGGCAATCTGCAATCGCGTGCGGAAAAGAGACACTTTCCGCTCTAGTTAGGTAAACTACTATAAATAGTTTCGACAGTCATAAAACCCTCCGAAAAATCCTTGGTCGACGTTGTACTGTTATCGAACCGTCAGTTTTCCATTCCATCAGGACACTTAAACCGGTTACGGGCTCCTCCCACCTACTAGCATCGAGGACTTACGACTTTGTTATATGCGTCTAGGCACTGAGCAAATTAGATAGTTTAAGTTGTGCTACGTATTTTTACGTAAGCATGAGATTTGACAGTTACGCAAGCGCAATTCGTCACACCGTCTTCAAGGTCACGTTAGGAGCTTACGTATTTACGTTAGCTTACGGCAGTCTGCGGGCACCTTAACGTTACCAACATTGGCGTAGCTAGCCTTGCTTTTCAGAGGGGCCGTGGCCCCGGTCTATCTTGAACAAAAAGCAAACATAGGTTTTAAAGAGTCGTGCAAAGTGTGCAATGAATAAAAAAAAATACGCGCATTAAATGTTCTAATATTTTAATATAACAAATTTAATAATACATTTACCAACTTATTTATATGTATACACAGGAAGTATGTAATTCAGCAATCCTACAAAGAAAGTTTTCTACATCGCTGACTGAAAGCGTCTACCACACTGTCTAAGTCGACCTCAACATCTTTTTCTATGAATAAAAATGACAAACCTGAGTGTCTCTCTTGAGTCATAGTTGTTCTAAGCCAATTAAAAACTCTCCTCATGGCAGAGAAAGACCTCTCGCAAGTTGCACTTGAAGTTGGAAGAATACTCGCAACTTTAAAAAGTTGGTAGAGGTTTGGATAGGTGTTTTCTGCTATATGTTGTTTGATTGAATCATGACCAACAGTTTGATTTAACCGAAAAATACAATTCTTTAAAACGGCAATTTCTGCTCTTAGAGCAGAAGTATTAATATTAAAAATTTCCCGGTATTGCTCGACGAATTTATTCCATTTAACGACGTGGGAAAACTTAATATGAAAATAGTTATGAAATTGTCACCAAAATCGGAAAATTTCCATAAGACACTAAACGCTAACCTCAAAAAAACTAAAAATATTATTATATTTATTTTAGAAAAACAGTTTAAAAAGGTCTTTTATAACCTTACGACATCTACAACTCGATTTCGGAAACAGAGGGGCAAAGGTCGCTGTCTTTATTAAATGCGAAATTCAACTTACACTTCTATAATATTTTACAAGATGTCGCCAATATGTATGAAATATTCAATATGCATAATTATGTTTAAATTTAAAAAATATTTTCGGGAAATTGCATAAGTGCAGAAAAGTTACCGATAATTTAAAAAGAAAAAGCCTAATTCCGCAAGACAAGGGCTTTTTCCTGAAATGTAAACATTATCTGAATGATTTAAATTTTAATGCACCTATTTTATTTGAATATTTCCCGAATAACAATAGAAAAGTATGTATTTTCAGCGTCATGTTCTTTTACTAGTAGTCGGTAGGGGAGGCCTAAAATATCTTAGGGGGCCTGAGGGACTTCAGCCCCCCTTCCTAGCTACGCCAATGGTTACCAAAGAATAGAATTGGTTGATTGACCGATCGAAAAATGAGGCCTAGACGATAATTTCCGCCTCCAGTACAAACGATTCTTTGCAAATATATTCCTACTGTAGTTGAAAAGACAAAAAACAAAGCTGTAACATCAAAAAAAACACAGTGCCAAATTCCATATTCTCTGCTATTAGTAAACTTGTTATGGTAACGTAAAAACATTCAACTTAAACTCAAATTTGGAACAAAACGTAGAGCGCTTAACGTGCAGTTTTACGTAAAAATACGTAACACAACTTAAACTATCTAATAACCCATATAGAGGAGCCACCGGCGAGCTTTACCATATTGAGGGGCAGATGGCGCTGAAATAAATTCGTCTGGTACGCAATGTTAGTAAATCCTCTTTTTCAACATCAAAATTATTTTAATTTTAGTGATGCAGCTGGTATAGACACAAGCGATTGTGATTCACTGGGGAAAAACAAACGTAACACTGGTGGCGCTGCCTCTCCTATCAGTGTTCAGTCTGAACCCGACATGAACGTGATCCCGTTTAGTAAAGACCCGTCCGGGAGGTATATTGTCCTTTATACATTTATTGCACGTGACGAAAATGACGTGTCGGTAGAAAGGGGCGAATTTGTTACAGGTAAGAAAAGAAGAAAACAACATTTCTTCCCAACTAATATCACATGTACAATTTAGTTTTTGCCATTGGCGTAGCTAGCCTTGCTTTTCAGGGGGCCCGTGGCACCGGTCTATCTTGAACAAAAAGCAAACATAGGTTTTAAAGAGTCATGCAAAGTGTGCAATGAATAAAAAAAAAATACGCGCATTAAATGTTCTAATATTTTAATATAACAAATTTAATAATACATTTACCAACTTATTTATATGTATACATAGGAAGTATGTTATTCAGCAATTCTACAAAGAAAGTTTTCTACGTCGCTGACTGAAAGCGTCTACCACACTGTCTAAGTCGACCTCAACATCTTCTATGAATAACAATGACAAACCTGAGTGTATCTCTTGAGTCATAGTTGTTCTAAGCCAATTAAAAACTCTCCTCATGGCAGAGAATGACCTCTCGCGAGTTGCACTATGTTGTTTGATAGAATCATGACCAACAATTTGATTTAACCGAAAAATACAATTCTTTAAAACGGTTATTTCTGCTCTTAGAGCAGAAGTATTAATATTAAAAATTTCCCGGTATTGCTCGACGAATTTATTCCATTTAACGACGTGGGAAAACTTAATATGAAAATGGTTATGAAATTGTCACCAAAATCGGAAAATTTCCAGAAGACACTAAACGCTAACCTCAAAAAAACTAAAAAGATTATTATATTTATTTTAGAAAAACAGTTTAAATAGGTCTTTTATAACCTTACGACATCTACAACCCGATTTCGGAAACAGAGGGGCAAAGGTCGCTGTCTTTATTAAATGCGAAATTTAACTTACACTTCTATAATATTTTATAAGATGTCGACAATATCTATGAAATATTCAATATGCATAATTATGTTTAAATTTAAAAAATATTTTCGGGAAATTGCAGAAGTGCAGAAAAGTTACCGATAATTTAAAGAGAAAAAGCCTAATTCCGCAAGCCAAGGGCTTTTTCCTGAAATGTAAACATTATCTAAATGATTTTAAATTTTAATGCACCTATTTTATTTGAATATTTCCCGAATAATAATAGAAAAGTATGTATTTTCAGCGTCATGTTCTTTTACTAGTAGTCGGTAGGGGAGGCCTAAAATATCTTAAGGGGGCCTGAGGGACTTCAAGGGGGGCCAGGCCCCCCTGCCCCCCCCTAGCTACGCCAATGGTTTTTGGAGCAAAATTTTTGCAATAAAAACATTAGGGCAACACCGATTCGCTGGCAATCAGCAGGGCTGTCTTCCACCGGTATTTTCTGCCGTAAAAATATTGGGGCAACCAATTTCTAAGGCGAAATTGCGATTTGCCTGCTTTTACAAAAAGTACTAAAATGGGTTTAAAGATTTTTATTGTCTTATAATTTTAAAATAAAAAGTAGAACATTTTTACTAACTTAAGACAATACAAAAGTATAAGACTTTAAACCCGTTTTTCTAAAAACATAAATGGAACAGTGGTGGCGCTGCCTCTCCTATCAAGTATTCAGTCTGAACCTGACATGAACGTGATCCCGTTTAATAAAGACCCGTCCGGGAGGTATATTGTCTTTTATACATTTATTGCACGTGACGAAAATGACGTGTCGGTAGAAAGGGGAGAATTCGTTACAGGTAAGAAAAGAAGAAAACAACATTTCTTCCCAACTAATAACACATGTGTACAATTTAGTTTTTGTAGCAAAATTTTTGCAATAAAAATATTAGGGCAACACCGATTTGCTGGCAATCAGCAGGGCTGTCTTCCATCGGTATTTTCTGCCGTAAAAATATTGGGGCAACCAATTTCTAAGGCGAAATTGCCATTTGCCTGCTTTTACAAAAAGTACTAAAACGGGTTTAAAGATTTTTATTGTCTTATAATTTTAAAATAAAAAGTAGAACATTTTTACTAACTTAAGACAATAAAAAAGTATAAAACTTTAAACCCGTTTTTCTCAAAACATAAATGGAACAGTGGTGGCGCTGCCTCTCCTATCAGTGTTCAGTCTGAACCCGACATGAACGTGATCCCGTTTAGTAAAGACCCGTCCGGGAGGTATATTGTCCTTTATACATTTATTGCACGTGACGAAAATGACGTGTCGGTAGAAAGGGGAGAATTCGTTACAGGTATGAAAAGAAGAAACAACATTTCTTCCCAACTAATAACACATGTACAATTTAGTTTTTGCAGCAAAATTTTTGCAATAAAAACATTAGGGCAACACCGATTCGCTGGCAATCAGCAGGGCTGTCTTCCACCGGTATTTTCTGCCGTAAAAATATTGGGGCAACCAATTTCTAAGGCGAAATTGCGATTTGCCTGCTTTTACAAAAAGTACTAAAATGGGTTTAAAGATTTTTATTGTCTTATAATTTTAAAATAAAAAGTAGAACATTTTTACTAACTTAAGACAATACAAAAGTATAAGACTTTAAACCCGTTTTTCTAAAAACATAAATGGAACAGTGGTGGCGCTGCCTCTCCTATCAAGTATTCAGTCTGAACCTGACATGAACGTGATCCCGTTTAATAAAGACCCGTCCGGGAGGTATATTGTCTTTTATACATTTATTGCACGTGACGAAAATGACGTGTCGGTAGAAAGGGGAGAATTCGTTACAGGTAAGAAAAGAAGAAAACAACATTTCTTCCCAACTAATAACACATGTGTACAATTTAGTTTTTGTAGCAAAATTTTTGCAATAAAAATATTAGGGCAACACCGATTTGCTGGCAATCAGCAGGGCTGTCTTCCATCGGTATTTTCTGCCGTAAAAATATTGGGGCAACCAATTTCTAAGGCGAAATTGCCATTTGCCTGCTTTTACAAAAAGTACTAAAACGGGTTTAAAGATTTTTATTGTCTTATAATTTTAAAATAAAAAGTAGAACATTTTTACTAACTTAAGACAATAAAAAAGTATAAGACTTTAAACCCGTTTTTCTCAAAACATAAAATTTCTACATGCGGCTTTCTTCTTCGAGACGGCAGATCAAGCCGTTTAAAAAATTTTGAGTGGAAGGTTGTAATTTTTTTTCCTACGAGCGTGCGGAAAAGTTTGGAAATCCGCACGATTTTACTTTTCTGCACCATTTTTACTTTTCCGCACGTTTTCAAATGAAAACCCGTCCTCTTACACACAAGTTTCATTTTCAAGAAGTGCTGCTGTACCGATGCTACCAGAAGCACCGAAGGAAAAATCCTGTAATGTGTTACAGCCAGCGGCGTAGCGTGGGGGGGGGGGGTCCGTCGCCCCCCGCGCCCCGAGGGTAGTGGCGCCCCATAGGTGGCCGAAGCGCCCTCAGCTTTATTAAGTCGGGCCGGTAACGGCCAATTGAGTGGGTGCCAAAGGCAACTAACGACATGAAGACCTTTTGTTTTTTTTTTGGTCGCAAGATTCGTGAGAGGCGCCCTTGTGACTTATCGGCCGCCCCCTCACACATGATGACCTTTTTTTTTGTTTTTTTTTTCTTGCTTTTGATCGCAAGATTCGCGAGAGGCGCCCTTGTGACTTATCGGCCGCCCCCTCACACATGATGACCTTTTTTTTTTTTTTTTGGTCGCAAGATTTGTGAGAGGCGCCCTTTTGACCTACCTTTTTGTTTTTTTTTGTCACAAGATTTTTCATCAGTTTTCAGAGGCGCCCTTTTTAGCTGTCGTCCCCCCCGCCCTTTCGGGCACGCTACGCCGCTGGTTACAGCCTGTACAGACCAATATACCTTCCTCCGTTCACTACACTAGTAATTCTCAGCAGCAAAATGATCAAGGCATTTCTGTAGTGGGCCAAACACCAAACAATCAAATTCAAATAAGAAACGACGTTCTTCAAGATGTTGCGGCATCTGCTATATTGCAGCATGCAACAAACACAAAGTGCACTTTCAATTTCAATATTTACCATCGTTAACTTTTTCGTTATTGTTAATTAAATGTTCTTTACATAAAGTTTCTTATTAATATATCATGATAAAAAAATCCTGTTTCATTATTTTTCCGCATTAGTGCTGAAAAGTTACTTTTCCTACTTGCGTGCGTAAAAGTGCACTTTTACGCACGCATTTGCGTGCGGAAAGTTGAACTTTCCGCACGCCATGAATTTTAGGCCTAATTAGACTTATTGACCCATTTATAAACTCAATTAAATTAAAAATGAGGCCTAATTAGACTTATTGACCCATTTATAAACTCAATTAAATTAACAATGAAAACAGAATTTGTTTTTTGCTGTTTTAATGTAAAAAATACCAAATATATTAAAATGTAAAACCAAGCTTTTTATGCAACTAGAAAAAATTTTGTACCTAACTCTTGCGGAAAGTGCCTTTTCCGCCCTTGACGGCGTGCCCGAACTCCGCAAAGCGTCGTTCGGGCAACTGCCGTCGCGTGCGTAAAAGTATCACTTTCCGCACTAGTTAGGTAAATAACTATTTCCGCACGATATTTGTTGATTCTTGCGGAAACTATCTTTTCCACCCTTGACGGCTTGCCCGAACTCCGCTCCGCGTCGTTTGTGCAACTGCCGCCGCGTGCGGAAAAATATCACTTTCCGCACTTGTTAGGTAAATAACTATTACAAGCAGCTTCACTCTGAGAATAATCATGGACTACTTTTTTTTAACCAAAAATTACTTTATCCAAATTGATATTTTTTTTAGTACTAAACAGAGAAGATCCCGACTGGTACTGGATTGTTCGAAGCGACGGCCAAGAAGGATTTATTCCCTCGGGATTTGTATACCCTGCTGATAATGTGATACAAGGTATTACCCATATAGCTACACAAACAACTCGTTTAACTGCATTATTTTCCGTTTTCTACTAATTTTTTGCACTACACAGAAAATAAAAAAGAAAAAAGCACAGAAAAACTTATCAAATATTGTAGCCAAACCATGAAATTCTACTCACTTCTGAGCTCCCAGATTATTTGTGTAATTAAAAAACCAAAAAAAGAAATTGACTTATAATAAAACAACATTTTAAAAGGTTCTAAATGAATTAAAATGACACAAATAGAGAACAATTTATAGGTAGACAGACATCTCTGACAGGTGTGTAAAGTATATCACAGTGTACCCACATTTGAGTCAGTAATGGGAGACTCCATTGCCCACTTTATTGCTTTTTAAAAAATACACTCCGAAATCAGTCCATCATAGGGGAGATCCGGACCAAATATCTGCTGTCATCATTCCACGCTGGATAGAATGAGACAGACAGTAACCCAGTCCGAGATCTACCCCATGAGGCAAAACAATGTTAAAAAAACGCTAAACAATATAACCTCATCTCTATTTTGTCTCTGCAAAGTTGGTCATTGGGTTGTACAAATAATGCAAAAATTTAGTTCATTTTGTTTATTTTAAGGCTGAGTTTGGTACTGGAAAACATGAGATATATTTAAATAAATGAAATGGATGTAAATAAGTTAGGGCCAAAATAGCAAGGCACTTTCAATTGTATTGTATCTACAACAAAATTTAACCTAATTATGCCGCAAAATTTTGGTTATGACGTCATACCTTTATCTTGCGTTCACAAGAAGTGGAAAGATTATTATTATTATATGAACGAAATTATATCTAAATGGTTTGCTCCTACCTTGGTGCTTATTATTTAATTAATGTTTTGTTATATCTTGTTAATACCACAATTGGCATGCGGTAACCTTTATACAGTGGAGAAGGGGGGGTTCAGGAATAAGAAAAATGTAAGCGCCACATGTGTTTTAATGCCAATGTCTTACAAAAAGGATCTCAATTGAAATACAGTTCGACTCAAATGTTGTAGCCAAACCATGAAATTCTACTCACTTCTGAGCTCCAAGATTATTTGTGTAATTAAAAAACCAAAAAAAGGAATTGACTTATAATAAAACAACATTTTAAAAGGTTCTAAATGAATTAAAATGACACAAATAGAGAACAATTTATAGGTAGACAGACATCTCTGACAGGTGTGTAAAGTATATCACGGTGTACCCACATTTGAGTCAGTAATGGGAGACTCCATTGCCCACTTTATTGCTTTTTAAAAAATACACTCCGAAATCAGTCCATCATAGGGGAGATCCGGACCAAATATCTGCTGTCATCATTCCACGCTGGATAGAATGAGACAGACAGTAACCCAGTCCGAGATCTACCCCATGAGGCAAAACAATGTTAAAAAAACGCTAAACAATATAACCTCATCTCTATTTTGTCTCTGCAAAGTTGGTCATTGGGTTGTACAAATAATGCAAAAATTTAGTTCATTTTGTTTATTTTAAGGCTGAGTTTGGTACTGGAAAACATGAGATATATTTAAATAAATGAAATGGATGTAAATAAGTTAGGGCCAAAATAGCAAGGCACTTTCAATTGTATTGTATCTACAACAAAATTTAACCTAATTATGCCGCAAAATTTTGGTTATGACGTCATACCTTTATCTTGCGTTCACAAGAAGTGGAAAGATTATTATTATTATATGAACGAAATTATATCTAAATGGTTTGCTCCTACCTTGGTGCTTATTATTTAATTAATGTTTTGTTATATCTTGTTAATACCACAATTGGCATGCGGTAACCTTTATACAGTGGAGAAGGGGGGGTTCAGGAATAAGAAAAATGTAAGCGCCACATGTGTTTTAATGCCAATGTCTTACAAAAAGGATCTCAATTGAAATACAGTTCGACTCAAATGTTGTAGCCAAACCATGAAATTCTACTCACTTCTGAGCTCCAAGATTATTTGTGTAATTAAAAAACCAAAAAAAGGAATTGACTTATAATAAAACAACATTTTAAAAGGTTCTAAATGAATTAAAATGACACAAATAGAGAACAATTTATAGGTAGACAGACATCTCTGACAGGTGTGTAAAGTATATCACGGTGTACCCACATTTGAGTCAGTAATGGGAGACTCCATTGCCCACATTATTGCTTTTTAAAAAATACACTTCGAAATCAGTCCATCATAGGGGAGATCCGGACCAAATATATGCTGTCATCATTCCACGCTGGATAGAATGAGACAGACAGTAACCCAGTCCGAGATCTACCCCATGAGGCAAAACAATGTTAAAAAAACGCTAAACAATATAACCTCATCTCTATTTTGTCTCTGCAAAGTTGGTCATTGGGTTGTACAAATAATGCAAAAATTTAGTTCATTTTGTTTATTTTAAGGCTGAGTTTGGTACTGGAAAACATGAGATATATTTAAATAAATGAAATGGATGTAAATAAGTTAGGGCCAAAATAGCAAGGCACTTTCAATTGTATTGTATCTACAACAAAATTTAACCTAATTATGCCGCAAAATTTTGGTTATGACGTCATACCTTTATCTTGCGTTCACAAGAAGTGGAAAGATTATTATTATTATATGAACGAAATTATATCTAAATGGTTTGCTCCTACCTTGGTGCTTATTATTTAATTAATGTTTTGTTATATCTTGTTAATACCACAATTGGCATGCGGTAACCTTTATACAGTGGAGAAGGGGGGGTTCAGGAATAAGAAAAATGTAAGCGCCACATGTGTTTTAATGCCAATGTCTTACAAAAAGGATCTCAATTGAAATACAGTTCGACTCAAATGTTGTAGCCAAACCATGAAATTCTACTCACTTCTGAGCTCCAAGATTATTTGTGTAATTAAAAAACCAAAAAAAGGAATTGACTTATAATAAAACAACATTTTAAAAGGTTCTAAATGAATTAAAATGACACAAATAGAGAACAATTTATAGGTAGACAGACATCTCTGACAGGTGTGTAAAGTATATCACGGTGTACCCACATTTGAGTCAGTAATGGGAGACTCCATTGCCCACATTATTGCTTTTTAAAAAATACACTTCGAAATCAGTCCATCATAGGGGAGATCCGGACCAAATATATGCTGTCATCATTCCACGCTGGATAGAATGAGACAGACAGTAACCCAGTCCGAGATCTACCCCATGAGGCAAAACAATGTTAAAAAAACGCTAAACAATATAACCTCATCTCTATTTTGTCTCTGCAAAGTTGGTCATTGGGTTGTACAAATAATGCAAAAATTTAGTTCATTTTGTTTATTTTAAGGCTGAGTTTGGTACTGGAAAACATGAGATATATTTAAATAAATGAAATGGATGTAAATAAGTTAGGGCCAAAATAGCAAGGCACTTTCAATTGTATTGTATCTACAACAAAATTTAACCTAATTATGCCGCAAAATTTTGGTTATGACGTCATACCTTTATCTTGCGTTCACAAGAAGTGGAAAGATTATTATTATTATATGAACGAAATTATATCTAAATGGTTTGCTCCTACCTTGGTGCTTATTATTTAATTAATGTTTTGTTATATCTTGTTAATACCAGAATTGGCATGCGGTAACCTTTATACAGTGGAGAAGGGGGGGTTCAGGAATAAGAAAAAAAGCGCCACATGTGTTTTAATGCCAATGTCTTACAAAAAGGATCTCAATTGAAATACAGTTCGACTCAAATGTTGTAGCCAAACCATGAAATTCTACTCACTTCTGAGCTCCAAGATTATTTGTGTAATTAAAAAACCAAAAAAAGGAATTGACTTATAATAAAACAACATTTTAAAAGGTTATAAATGAATTAAAATTACACAAATAGAGAACAATTTATAGGTAGACAGACATCTCTGACAGGTGTGTAAAGTATATTACAGTGTACCCACATTTGAGTCAGTAGTGGGAGACTCCATTGCCCACTTTATTGCTTTTTAAAAAATACACTCCGAAATCAGTCCATCATAGGGGAGATCCGGACTAAATATCTGCTGTTATCATTCCACGCTGGATAGAATGAGACAGACAGTAACCCAGTCCGAGATCTACCCCATGAGGCAAAACAATCTTAAAAAACGTTAAAATAATTAACCTTATCTCTCTTTTGTCTCTGCAAAGTTGGTCATTTGTACAAATAATGCAAAAATTTAGTTCATCTTGTTTATTTTAAGGCTGAGTTTGGAAAACATGAGATACAGAGATCAAGTTAGAAAAATGTAATTTTTGCTGAATTTTTTGGTGCTGTGTATATAACGTCTTTTTTACCATCGTTAATTTCATGTGCCAAATTCACACATAAAAAGTCCTCCACAACATGTTCTAAAATGCCACTAGATTAAGACTTCTTAAACCTACTAACCTTCTGCGTCTCTTTTTGTCACGTTTTTTTAATACCTTTTTTTGAACTTAAAAGTTACGCGACAGAAAGTCCTAAAAGTTCACTAGTTTACAGCAGTTCAAGACAATTTTAAAAGATGGCGCCAAGGCAAGACAATATCTCTGTACATACATTATGCTTTTCTTTAAAAGCTAAACAAGATTTTTCAACAGTAAACACTAGGGATGGCCGGAGCAGTAAATTTGCCGGAACAGGTCTGACCTGTTCCGATTTTTATTATGACCTGTTCCGAAACATCTGCTCCTGCTCCAAACTGTTCCGGACTTTTCAAGGGAAATAAATTGCAACTGTTCCGCATTTTATGAAAGGAACAATTTGTTCCTGCACTGCAGGAACAGATGTGCTGCATGAAATCTAACTATGCGTGTGCTCTGTTATTGTTGTTACAAGGTATATAAATGAGGTACAGGGTGTTAACCGCTATATCTGGTTGTCGCTTATAACAATTTTAGTTTTTTAAATAGAAAAAGAAATGCAATTTTTACAAAACGCTTCACTTTTTGCTGTTTTCCTTATTTCCCGTAAATTTTATTGGATTAAAGGTTTTTTATATTCAATTTCAAATATTTTTATTGTTTCCTACTTGCTTTGAACGAAAGAAAACCCGGCAAGAAACGCCACTGTTAAAGATAATCTGCCGTACGTCACACCGCACACCGCCAACCCTAACACCATGCGTTTTGTCTATCTATCAGCAATTTCTACGAGTTGCCCCAGTGCGCACTAAGTGTATCTCTGTCGTTTTTCAAAACAATAATTTAGAAAAGGACGAAGATACACCCAGTGTGTGTCTCATAAAGGTAACGTAGCGAGCCTGAGAAAGATGCAGCTAGCTGAAGTGAAGACTCGGAACAGGCGTAAAAGCAGGGAGCAAGTTGTTTCTGTTATGTTCTGGCTCTCTCGAAGTTTCCTTGTCACTTCTGCTCCGGCGGAACAACTTGTTCCGGAAATTCATACCTGTTTCGACTTGCTCCGGGCACAGACCTGTTCCGAAAAGAACAGGTACTGCTCCGGAGTGCCATCCCTAGTAAACACTCTCACACAATATTAATGTGTTGATAACTGATGCGTCGTGATCGTGAATGATCAGTTCATTAACTGGTTTTTTAAGTTTAGATGCCGGATAGATTTTGTCAGAGTGAAATATGCCGCCAATAGGTGGCGCTGCTTCTAGTAAAATCTCAAAAATTTTGGGTAGAAAAGCCACGCAAGTCGCGTTTTAAAATTCGTGTAGGAAAGGCCCGAACCTAATGTGATTTTGACAATGATAAAAATCTACTTAGAATTCACTTGAAAATAACGTAAAAACATTGCTGTTTTGATTTGATAATGGCGTTATTACAACGCCGTTTTTAGCAACGTTATTTTTTATAACGTTAATGAATGACCTATTAAGCTTGTTTTCATATATGAAATAAACGTATTTTTCTAGCAGCTTTTAAAATCAACGTTTTTTTTCTCACGCGTTTTTTACGTGTTCAACACGTTAGACATCTGAGCCCTGAAGTGGAGAAAAACTAGAGATATCCCAAAAAAAATAACCCCAAAATTAAATTCGCCCCGCCTGGGAAAACAGAGTCTATTAAACTAAAAAACAAAGGAAAAAATCGGCAACACGCTAGAAGCTTACCTTCTGTAATTCTGCAGCAGTCCCAAAATTTCACTGGCGGCACCGCCCCTCCTTGCGACTGGAATTTCGGTCTTCAACCCGAAAACACGTGTGACTTCTTTTAGTTTTTTGGCGGAAGTGATTTCTTCATTCCCCTGTCACACACAGGGTGGCGCTTCAAACTCCCAGCGTGAGCAAAAAACGCGCATGATTTTAACAAAATGATCAGGTGATCAAAAAGAAAATAACTTTCAACAAAGAGAGAAATTATCACCTGATCGGAATTTTTCCCAAACAGGACTTTCGTTTTTTGAAGGTTTTTGTAGAAAGCCCAAAAATATCAAAACAAACTTTAAGGTTAGGTTTTCCAAAAAAGGAGAGTTTACACATACATGGATTTGCTGGCGCCAATAAAAACTGGCGCGCCAGTAAGTTAAATTTGCGCCAGTGGTGACGCATGCGCGCAGAAAAGGAAAATTTTCATGTGTAAACAAGTGCTTGCACGTCGGCTCGCCAGTTTTAATTTCATTGTTTTACATTATTTTTTATTTTCATTGTGTTTGAGCTTAAAAATTTTGTTTATTTTTGTTTTTCTAGCTTAATATGGCTAAAAAAAGTGGTCAGCAGAACTGACCATACAGTTTCTTGAAGGCTATGAATGTTTTCCTTGTTTATGGGATGTACACAGTAGTTCGTATAAAAACCTAGATAGTCGAGATAATGCTTCCCAAAAAATTAGTAAAATAATGACTATTGAAGGCTTTGAAGTTGCAGAAGTAACAGCAAAAATATGATCCATAAGAAACACATATGCTTTGGAATTGTCAAAAATTAAAAAAAGCCAACGTTCCGGAGCCGGTGCAAATGAAGTATACACTCCAAAAATACCATGGTTTAAAGTAGCAGACCGAATTTTAAAGAATGTTGTTTAAATAAGAGAAACTCTAGAAGAATATCAAAATATTGCTTTGTCATTCGAAGATGGTTTTTATAGCTCGCAGGATCTTCTGCTGCAAGTTCTCCTAAAAGTTTTTCGGAAGCACCCAAAGTAGATCGACTAGCAATCCATGCTTTAACCCATGCAGATACGGCCTTTTCGTTGTTCCTTTTCCTAAATCTTTTATTTTTTTTTTCAATAAAAGTTTAGCGACTATTTTGCAGGCTTCCGAGAGTTCAGCCGACATATCGTGTACACTTTAAAAATGAAACTGGCGTGCCAGTCTTTTTAATTTTCGCACAATAGTGTAAACCTTTACTGGCGTGCAAATAGAACTGGCGCGAACACTGGCGCCACTAAATTCATGCATGTGTAAACCCACTATAAGTTAACATATTTAGCATCTTTTTAGGTAACTTGAACGCGGCAAATCAGCCAGGGATAGGTCAATTTCCAAATCAAAACAGTACGCACGCGTTAACATCCTCGAGTGCGGACGATTTACGATATCATGGAACGGAATTGGTCATGCTTTATGACTATAAAGCGCAGGCGCCAGATGACCTAACTGTCAGGCGGGGTAAGTAATTTCATAGAAATAGAAAAATAAATAGAACGCATATCTTATGAGGTTAAATTTTCTTAAAAACTAATAAAAAATTTGAATTTCATAATATACTTTGTTGTAGACAATAAAATTCCCCTTTTACAAGCTTTTATTTAGCTTCAGATGTTCTGTCTAACTAACTATCAAATCTTTTGAAGCGTTTTTGACACACTTCCCATTATCCGATTTGGATGAAATTTGGTACACACATAGTGGTCCCATGACAATACAACATTAAGAAAAAAATATCCTCCCACCCCTACCCCTTCTATAGAAAAATATGTTTTTGACACACTTCCCGTTATCCGATTTGGATAAAATTTGGTATACACATAGTGGTCCGATGACAATACAACATTTTAAAAAAATATCCTCCCACCCCTACCCCCACCCCCTTCCATAAAAAATTTGTTTTTGACACACATCCCGTTATCCGATTTGGATGAAATTTGGTATACATATAGTGATCCGATGAAAATACAATATTAAAAAAAATATTCTCACACCCCTACCCCCACCCCTTTTCATAGAAAAATTAGTTTTTGACACACTTCCCATTATCCTATTTAGATGAAATTTGGTATTCACATAGTGGTCTGATGACAATACAACATTACAAAAAATATATCCTCCTACCCCTACCCCCACCCCCTTCCATAGGAAATGCGTTTTTGACACCCTTCCCATTATCCGATTTGGATGAAATTTGGTATACATATAGTGGTCCGATGACAATACAACATTGAAAAAAAAAATCCTACCCCCACCCCCATCTATAGAAAAAGGCGTTTTTGACACACTTCTCATTATCCGATTTGGATGAAATTTGGTATACATATAGCATGGGCGCACCCAGGGGGGGGGGGCCCTGGGGCCCGGGCCCCCCCAAGCCTAAGATTTTTGTTTATATTTTCCACATATTTCATGAATAAACACAAAAAATAGCATGAAATACGACATCATAAGGCCTCGGGCCCCCCCCAAGACATATTCCTGGGTGCGCTACTGCATATAGTGGTCCGATGACAATACAACAATAATAAAAAAATGTCCTCCCACCCCTACCCCCCACCCCCTTCCATAAAAAATGCGTTTTTGACACACTTCACTTCAAATGACTTTTATAAAATTTGGTATATGCATAAAGGTCCGATGGCAATACAGCCCAAACAAAAAATATATTTCTACCTCTACCCCCACCCTCTCCTTCCCCCAATAGAAAAATGAGTTTCCAAACAACTCACGATCAGCGAACTCTTCTGTTCTATTATTGAACAAATACTTTCATTTAATAGAGTAGATAGCTGAGACTAAAAAGTAGAAAATAAATTGGTAAATTTTTTTTTTTAAGCCACAAGCTTTTATAAAATGCACTAAAAATTCAAAAATAATTTTCTAACATTCTAATATTATCATAATAATAAAAGCGATGGCCGCAAATCAAAGCATAGGTTAATCAAAATTTGTGATCTAAACACTTAAAGAATATTCAACATAGCAGGTCATCAAAGATATGTTTAATGTGCCGCAATGTTATGCCATTGCCATACCTATGTCAGAGAAATGCTGGGGTATCTTGGGTCGGGTTGGGTGGGTTTGGTACCTCTGCATTTTTCTGCTAGATTGATTCTTGCAAATAGTGATATTTAATTGATACGGATATCTTATCGTGCTAACATCGTCAAAATTTCCATCAGTCGGCCATCGCTTTTATTATTATGATAATATTAGAATGTTAGAAAATTATTTTTGAATTTTTAGTGCATTTTATAAAAGCTTGTGACTTAAAAAAAAATTTTACCAATTTATTAACAAGATATAATTCAATCGAATTGATAACAAGGTCTCCAGCGGCGTCCGTTAATTGAAGTAATTTAAAAAGTTGAAAAAATACCCATGTTCTTCCCAAGATTTATTCGATTTATTTTCAAAATAATGTTCAGGATGCGTTATATTTTATTATAGTCAATAAAATTACGTTTAAAATTATGTATAACATGATCGGAGTGGTTTCACAATTAAAACTTTAGGGGCATCCTTACATTAAATCAATTTTAAATAAAAAAATTTTAAATAAAAAAAACACTCAACTGCTAAATTTACTTGTAAGTACAGTTGAGTACAAAATTGATAGGTATACCTATAATCAGTGTTGCCAACTATTGGAAAGCGAAAATCCGTAGCGTGAACGCGAAAAATCTGTAGAAATCCGTAGGTTCAAACAACAAAAAAAAGGTGTTTTTTTTACAATTATAAAGTTTATATTGGATTGACTTTTTTTGACAGGAGTGCACAACTTTTTTTGGTTCGGAATTGCACGAGAACGGTACGGTACCTACTGCTCCGTTCGAACGGATCCAAATAAACTTTTTTGCAGTTCCGTCAATTTTTTTAACGGATAAAACGTTATAATTAGACGAAATAAAAAGTACGTACTTTTTTAACCTTTTTTATTTAGTTAAGGTACGTAGAAACACTAATATTTTCTAGTGCAACATACATAACGTACAACATAGTTTAACTTTCGTGGCGCGAAGCGTTGTTTGACTCCCCATCAAACAACGCGCGAAGTAATACAATACGTTCTAAATAATGTTGCAACGACCGTCCGCTAGATGTCTAAAAAAATAAGGTCACTGATCCAAGCAAAACCTTTTTACAAAATTATTAAAATGTAGGAAAAAAGTAAAGATAATAGGGACCTATTGCAATAGGTCCCTACTGAAGACTGATAAGGAGGAATGAGACGCGGCCGCCGTTGTGTTTCGATGTTTATCGTTTTTTAGTAAAATTGCCAAAAATCTGTAGATTTGGATCCAAAATCGGATATCGGAGATCAAAATCCAAAAATCGCTCTATATTTGTGAAAGGTATATAGTTACAACTATTACTAATAAGGAGGGTGGGGAGAAGAGAGGGAGGGGGAAACTAGTAAAATAATATTGGAAAAAAGTCTTCAAGCGTGTGCAGAAAGAACTTTTGAAATCGCTTTATATTTGTGAAAGTTATAGCTATAACTATTACTAATACTAATAAGGATGGCGGGGAGGAGAGAGGAAGAGGCGGGGGGGGACTAGTAAAATGGTGTTGGAAAAATCTGAAAGCGTATGATGCAGAGATAATTTTTGAAATCGTTCTATATTTGATAAAATTAGGAGAATTAACCAAGTTTCGTGGCTAATCGGGCAAAAAGGAGTTTTTTGTTTCCCTTATATTTTTCCGTGGGTAGCCTGAAAGCTTAACCTCACGGGGGTCCAAGATCTAATGGACACCTAACAAGTGTTGACAGTTAACCGTTTCGTCCTTATGGGACTCCTCAGAACACTGCTGTCAATGTGACAAATCTTGCGAAGTTAATCAGACGGTTTTGTCTCTAGTTAAATGTAATTAGTGAGAGAACTATAGCATGAAGCGCCATCTACCGAGATACGAGAGAAACAAAAAAAACCAAAAGCAGGCGAAAACACTGCTATACAATATCGATCAATGAAAAGATCGAATGCAAATAAAAGAAAACAACTATAGTTCGTGACCTACGACAGCTCTTTGTCTTTCAGGCGAATATGGTTTTTGAATAGGGTGGGCGGAATGACAGGAGGGGAGATGGGTGGAAGCAGGGAGGACTACAAAGTAACTACAGCAAATTAGAGGACATTTGCAATGGGTAATCAAAGGAATTTCGGAATAAAATGGCGTTTGAAGACCGCCATGTTAATTCCTGTTTAAAAAAATATAGCCTATAGCACCTTCGGGATCAATAGCAATTTAACATCGCCTTTTTTGTCAAAATCGGTTCAGCCGTTTAGTCTCTAGCGTGACACAAACACACTTACATACAAACAACAATCGAAAAACTTTACCCTTCCTTTCGCCGTGCTACAATTGGGTAAAAACCATTTTTGTTATTCGTTTTATCTAATTTTACTCAGAAACTAAGCTTAATATGAAAAAATATATACTATACTTTATTGTATATGAAATTCCCTCCTTAACAATGTGAAACTCGTTGGGGTTTGACTTATAACAAACTGTCCAGCGACGTCCGTATAAGAGGGTGATTTAAAAAAATCATTAAAAAACATGTTTTTCGCAAGTTTATTCAATTTTCTTAAAAACCAAGCCCTTTATCTAAAAATGTAATTTACACTAGTGAAAGTTATTTCATAGTTGCAGCTCCAGTGTCCTTAATTAATATATAATATAATAGGTTTTTAACTAATCATAAGTATGCAATAATCTTTTTTAAGTAAAATTTTGTAAGATATCTTATCTGTTGACTGGTAAAAACACTATTTTCTGTGTAATATTACCAGCGGCAATTTAAAGTTTCGCCGCCATCTTGAATATCTCAGCCCCACTCTACATTTCGAGGTGGCAACAGGGATATTCGGATTCAGCGGGGTCGAATAGGGGGAATTGATCATTTGAGAAAAAGTAATATAAAATTCTTCTAAAAATTAGATATTCCGAAATCTTGCCTAAACTAAAATTGTTTACGTCTTGTTTCAGGTGACTGGATTTACGCAGATCTCAATAATCAAACAGTGGACGGTTGGTTATGGGCCTACGCGCCCAAAACTAGAAAATATGGATTTATTCCCAAGGCCTATGCAAGGCCTCCAGCCATGACTAGTTTGTAGGAAAAAACTTTCGTTTATAAAATTAAAATGTGATATCTAGAAACACTTTCAGCAGTATTTATTAAAGTCTAAAGTCTCGGTTCTAAAGTTCTAGATCTAAATGTTTAGATTTTGGTTGAAGGTTTCACTTATATTTTCCCTTGGATGTAATAGTTATTATTATTATTATATATAATTTCTTTATAAATACCTTGCAACATAGGCCATATTTTTTCGTTGTACCCAGCAATGACATGATATCCACGCAAAACTTTAAAAAGACAAAAAATAGGGACTTATTGCAATACGGCCAGGCAATAATTGTGCCGGGCACTATTCTAATATTTTCCCATTAAAAACTGACAGATGATCTTTCAAAATTGACATACCAAAGTCGAATTTATAAATCCACTCGTTTATTTTCCATTAATTCCGGGTCTCATGATATACAAAGGTCTAATTTTGAAAGACGACAGCTGTTCTTATAATGTGAAACTGTCAATATAGTGGTCGGCACAATTAGTGCCTGGCACTATTGCAATAAGTCCCTAATATAATATTTTCGTTTAAAAATGGCAGTCATATTTAAACCTCTAAATGTCACTTAAGAGATATACTTTTACACAGCGGACCCATTCTGTGTACTGCACAGGTGTACTGTTTTCGTCTAACCTGACTCGACATGTCGAAGTCAACACTAAAATTCAACATCTCAAGTCAGGGGTTAGATGAAAACCGTATTCTGTGTTGTGTGTACAGCGTGTCCCATTTTCGATGGGATTAAATGGGAAACTCGGTTATTATTAAAGATATTGATTTTCTGATTGCACCTTACCGTGCTCTTTTTTTGAGCCCATAGACGAATGACAGAGATAGACCAGACACTTACATGGTGGGAGTTTTATTACTCAATTGGCGCAGTATACCGGGGTGCCGTGGAAAAACCAGCGCCTCTCTAACTTCGTATTCCGTACTAAACATTTACAGGGGGATTTGAAACAATATAACGCTTGCGCAGATTGTCTCTAAGCTACAGGGTGGCTTTTCAATTTATTGTATACCGGATGCTCATAGCCATCAATGCAATCGTTCTCCAATCAAGCTACATCTTATAATATGGTGTTTTGAAAAGTTTTTATCAAATTGAATTTTAACACCAAAAAATCCATTCTACTCGTCAATTAAATACATAGTGTTAAATTTAAACTTTGCGCGCTGATAAGAATGAGTTTTTTTGTGTCAACGCTCAATGTGCCTAAAAACACTCTATAAACACCAATTAGTAAGGATGCTCAATCAAAGAATTTTTTTTATTAATGGCTACTAGCAACAATAAAAAGGAAAGTTGAATTTTTTAAAATTAAATCTAAGCTTTAGAAGTTTGTTTTCCATTGATATAGGTACATAAATTTCCTTGAGAGGATAATTTTCTAGTAAAAAAAGGCTCTTTGACGAATATTCTGCAGAAAATTCCTTTTTATTAGTGCATAGAATACATTAACTTAATTATTACAATGCTTTACACATAATATAATGCAAATATAGTATTTTTCTATCAACGGAAACTTTTTTAATTGTTTTTTAATGAAAAATATAAACTTATGCAATGCAACTATGATTTCCGTACTCCGTCAAACTTGACGAAATTTTGGTTTGTTGTAGACTGAACCTTTCTTATCAAAAGTTCTCAGGGGCCCAACTCAAATTAATGACCAGTTTTTGGAATACAGGGTGTTGAAAGTGATAATGTCCAAGAAGCATAATGGCTCTTTAGACGGCTTTGCCAAACATATGCGCAATGTTACTATTTCATGTATTTACGATTTATTAATTTCTTTTAATCTATATCTTTAAAACCGTATAGGGTGTTTAAGTAAATATTATTCGAAAGTGTTAATGAGAAACAAGCTTTATTGTGTTTTAGGTTGAACCTTTTGTATCAAAAGTTCTTATGGGCCCAACCTAAATTAATTACCAGTTTTTAAAATACAAGGTGTTGAAAGTGATAATGTCCAAAAAGCATTATAGCTTTTTAGAAGTGTTTTGCAAATATATACGCAATGTTACTATTACACACATTTACGATTTATTCTTTATTTTTATCTGTACCCGTAAAACATTATATACAGGGTGTTTAAGTAAATATTACTCGAAGGTTTTATTGAGAAACAAGCTTTAGTATGTTGTAGACTGAAACTTGATGGTCAGATGTTCTTATGATGGGCCCACGTAAATTAATTTCCAGTTTTTGAAATACAGAGTGTTGAGTAATAATGTTCAAAAAGCATAATAGCTCTTTAGATGGAGTTTCCAAACATATACGAAATGTTACTATTACATATAGAGATAGTAGTTATTAGTTTTTTAATGGTTCTTGACTTATTATGTATTTAATACAGGGTGTTTCGGCAAATGTAATTTAAATAATATTAAAAAATATTTAAGCGTTTTGTACATCTGTACCGTGCCCTGTAAAAAGCTATAATGCTTGTTTCTCAGTAAAAATTTTGACTAATATTTATTAAAACACCCTGTGGATAATGTTTTATTGGTACAGATTAAAAATAATAAATAAATCGTAAATATATGAAACAGTAAAATTGCATAAGTGTTTGGAAAATCCGTCTAAAGATAATTAATTCGTCTTGGACATTATTACTTATAACACCCTCTATTTTATAAACTGGACACTAATTTAAGTTGGGCCCATAAAACTTTTTATACGAAAGATTCAATCTAAAATACACTAACGCTTGTTTCTCATTATCACTTTCGAATAATATTTACTTAAACACCCTGTAAAGAATGTTTTAAAGGTACAGGACAGAGAAAACTGGTCATTAATTTGAGTTGGGCCCCTGAGAACTTTTTATAAGAAAGGTACAATCTACAACATACCAAAACTTCATGGAGTTTGACGGATTACAGAAATCCCATTAGAGGTGTGCCTGATTCTTTTAGCTATGTGATGTACAAACAGTGGCGTATATAGGAACAAGTTTCGGGGGGGCCCGAGACAGTTTCTAGGGGGGCCGAGACCTCATAAGGTCGTATTTTATGTTTGTATTCATGAAATAGGTGGAAAATATCTAAAAAAAAACTTAGCTTCGTGGGGGGCCCGGGTCCCCCGCCCCCACCCCGTATATACGCCACTGTGTACAAATGTATTTAAATTAAACATTATTATATTATATTTGGGTGTTAAAAAAATGTTACGTAAGCTTTTTAAATTAAAGTAAAGTATATCGCTTTTAAGCTACTGTACGAGTGAAACTTTCAGAAATCAGCTTTAAATGTGTATCGAAAAAAATGGCCGCCACACATGGACTCTGTAAATTTCAAAACTTAATAAAAACCAATGGTATAGAATAGAGTTTCAGTAGAAAAAAAAATCTAAATAGCATTTACAATGGCGTTTTTAATGTGGGAGATCATTATGCCGGACCTGTATATAAATATAGTGAAATAAACTATGTTTTTCCAAGCGCGGATTCGAGGTGGGGTAACGTGGTAATTACTCCCCTAGAATAAAAAATATGCACTTTTTGTTAATAATTAAAGGGTAAACAGGAAAATTACCGCCTCCCCCCTTGAAAAAAAGTTTAATAAAAAAATATCGTCGATTTTAACCCTTCCCCCCCTTGATTTTGACCTAGATCCGCGCTTGTTTTCTAAATATTAAAATTTAAAACTAAACATTTTAAACTCTGTCCTGGTTCAAATCACACACTATATATTTAACTTAAATTTCGTCTTTCTTCAAAGTTAGCCAGTTTTTAGGGCGAAATATTTTTAGCCACTCATCCAATTGCTTCGTTTGGGAAGGCAATGGCGCTTGCTAACATAGTCTTCGCACCCACCAACACAACATTGTTTTCTTTTCAATTTCTTAAGCGATGGATCGCCCCCATCAAAACGCACAAAATACCGATTGGTCATAATTTAGCAAAACACACCATAAAAATTAAGGTAAAAAGTCGAAAAATAACAAAAAATTGCATCCACAAACGAAAAATGTAAAATGAAATTACATATTTTTATCTATTTTGCTAAAGTCAATGTCAGTCATAATCAAAAACAAATTGTCAAAATATACCAAGAGTAGCGGTTAATATATATTGCGACAGCGGAGAACTCTGTCCATATTTTTATACAAGGGGTGACGGTCTGTAATCAGCGCCTCTCGAACTTCGTATTCCCAACTAATGTATACAGGGGGTATGTATAACACTATTATGAAAATACCGGGGTGCTTTCCTTACTATAAATAATTAGTTTACTGTGTTTGAGCCCTTAAAAATGGCGTAATCAGATTTTTGTTATACCCCGTAGTTTCGCTAATACAGGGAGTTTTTGAAAACATTGTATTTTTAATCCCTTGTATCTCGCTTATTTTGCGAGATACTTTTATTCTGTAAAAACATTTTTATGGCAACTTTTTTAGAAGAAAATAATGACGGTGTCAATTTTTTAAAATATTTTTTAGTTTTTGACATATGGTATTTATCATAAAAAAATTAAATACGGACCTGGATTTTTTTTATTACTTTTTTGATTGGTTTCATGCTAGTATTATCATAAAATAATAAAAATTTAAAAAAATTTTGTTTTAAGGTAAAAAAAAAATTATATTTAAAAAAAAAATAGTCCGAACCTGGATATTTCCAACATAAATATAAACTAAAAATTGCTAGTGAAACAATTTTTAATTTAACTGTTTTGATATTAAAATGGTTTTACGTTAATTTACAGATTTATTTGAAACAAAGTCTACGAAAAATACAAAAAAAAACAACTTATAAAAAATAACTAATCTTTCTGATTATCATGTGTAAGACATTATGTGTAAGACATAAGTAATTTTTCTTAACGCATTTTGCATAAAAATATTTCTGCCATTTAAATATTGGGATTTTGTTGCTTGAATGAAGCAGTCAAACATCACATTTTTCAAAATCTGGATATGGTCGATTTCTAACCAGTTTAAAATAATTGTAAGCCATTTACAAAAATGACAAGTAAAATGACAATGTCAATTCCACGCTTTTGTTTTGTAAATTTCACGACCTGCTGTTCGGTTATCAAATAATTAGTATGATATTATTTTTGTAACTTTTTAACGTTTTTTACTTTATTTATAAATCTTTTAATTATCATTTCAAAACAGATAAACTAAAAATCGTTTAACTAGTGTGTCTTGCAATTTTTAATTTATAATTACGTTGGAAATTTCCAGGTTCGGACTATATTTTTTTTTCAAATATTAAATAGCTTTTTTTAACCTTAAATCAAAAAAATATTAAAGTTTTATCATTTTAAGATAATAATAGCATGGAACTAATCAAAGTAGTATTAAAAAAAATCCAGGTCCGTATTTAATTTTTTTATGATAAATACCATATCTCAAAAACTAAACCATATTTTTAAAAATTGACAACGTCATTATTTTGCTCTAAAAAAGTTGCCATAGAAAGGTTTTTACAGAATAAAAATATCTTGCAAAATAAGCGAGATACAAGGAATTAATTAAAATGCAATTTTTTCAAAAACTCCCTGTGTTAGCGAAACCACGGGGTATAGCAAAAATCTGATTACACCATTTTTAAGGGCTCCAAAAAAGAGCACGGTAAGGTGCAATCAGAAAATCGATATCATTAATAATAACCGAGTTTCCCATTTAATCCCATCGAAAATGGGACACGCTGTACCCCTTGTTTGGGGTTCGGCCAAAATCGAGATTTTTCAGCATTTGCAGTACTAATCGTCCTGAAAAAGTTTTGACAAGTTTTTTGATTTCTCTAGAATTTATAGTGAAAGCTCGTCTTTTTGCATTCTGTTTGAGCTTGTCAGATGTGTACTGTTTTTCAAAACTACTTACTAAAAAAGCATTTTTTTCGAAAAACTATTTTTTTTTATTGGGAAATTACTTTTGCAAAACGTTGGATGGTTAGGATATGTTTCCGATCAATTGACCACGGTTAGGTTTAACACAGATTTCAATCTCCCACAAGAGGAGAGGGAAGCTATGATTTAAAAAAAAAAGTTAGATTAGAATTAAAATTAAACGAGTCCCATTTTCGATGGGATTAAGTGGGAAACTCGGTTATTATTAAAAATATCGATTTTATGATTGCACCTTACCGTGCTGTTTTTTGAGCCCTTAAAAATGGTGTAATGAGATTTTTGCTACACCTCGTTGTTTTGATAATACAGGAAGTTTCTCAAAAAATTGCATTTTAATTAACTCCTTGTGGCTCGCTTATTTTGCAAGATATTTTGATTCTGTAAAAACCTTTTTAGGGCAAAATAATGACGTTGTCAATTTTTTTAAATATTGTTTAGATTTTGAGATATGGTATTTATCCTAAAAAAATTAAATACGGACCTGGTTTTTTTATAAGTTGTTTTGATTGGTTTTATCCTGTTATTATCTTAAATTGATAAAACTTAAACAAGGTAAAAAAATATTTAATATTTAAAAAAAAATTTTGTCTGAACCTGGAAATTTCCAACGTAAATATAAATTTAAAATATCTAACACATTACACACTAGTTGAATGATTTTGAGTTAATCTGTTTTAAAACGTTAATTAAAAGATTTATAAATAAAGTAAAAAACGTTAAAAAGTTACAAAAATAATATCATAGTAATTATTTGAGGGTATAGCACAGCAACTCATGAAATTTATTTCAACATGGAAATTGACATTGTCATTTTATTTCTCATTTTTGTTAATGACTCACTCAAAATTAATCTAAAATGGCTAGAAATCGACCATATCCAGATATTAAAAAATGTGATATGTTTGACTGCGTTATTCAAGCAACAAAATCCCAATATTTAAACGGCAGAAATATTTTTATGCAAAATGCGTTAAGAGAAATTACTCAAAAATGCCAACAATGTGTTACACAAAATGGCAATCAGTTTGAACATTTACAACATTAAAGAAAAATTAGTTATTATTTTTTGTAATTCGTTTTTTTTTATGTATTTGTCGTAGACTTTGTTTCAAATAAATCTTTAAATTAACGTAAAACCATTATCAAGTATCAAAACAGTTACACTAAAAATCGTTCAACTAGCAATGTTTAATTTATATTTATGTTGGAAATTTCAAGGTTCGGACTACATTTTTCTTTTTAAATAATAAATATTTTTTTTAATCTTAAAACAAAAAAATATTAAATTTTAATTATTATTTTGTGACAATAATAGCATGAAACTAATCAAAATAGTAATAAAAAAAATCCAGGTCCGTATTTAATTTTTTTATGATAAATACCATATTTCAAAAACTAAACAATATTTTAAAAAAATGACGTCAATATTTTCTTCTAAAAAAGTTTCCATAAAAAGGTTTTACAGGATAAAAATATCTCGCAAAATAAGCGAGATACAAGGGACTATTAAAAATGCAATTTTTTCAAAAACTCCCTGTGTTAGTGAAACTACGGGGTATAGCAAAAATCTGATTAGACCAATTTTAAGGGCTCAAAGAAAAGAGCATGGTAGTGCAATCAGAAAATCAATATCTTTAATAATAAACGAGTTTGTCATTTAATCCTATCGAAAATGGGACACGATGTACCTCTTGTTTTCGGTTCGCCAAAATCGAGATTTTTCAACATTTGCAGTACTAATCGTCCTAAAAATATTTTTCTAAGCTTTGGTAATTTTTGTGATTTCCCTAGAATTTATAGAGATATTTCGGACAGAAGGCGCACTCCAGTGAAAGCTCGACTTTTTAAGTTCTGTTTGAGCCGGATTTTTTGGTGTGTACTGTGACCCTCTGCTTTACCTTGGGCCCCATTGAATTTGGTGGTGATTAGCTTATTATGCTTTTCAGCTAGAAAAACCACAAAAGGTGTTGAGAAGTAACCCTCATACTGCAAGGTCTTTTAAAGAAATTCAATGAAAATATAATATGAAATTTTATGCTCGAAATTTCAACCGTTTTAGAATAATAATTATACTTAAACAACTAACCTCTGAAGACACAAGGATGAGACAATTCGCTGCGGCCGATTCGTCGCGGGCCGATTTGCCGTGAAGCCGTAAGAATATTGTAAAAAGAATCTCAAAATCTTTATTAAAAAAAAAATCAAATATTCATGAACCGTCATTCCAACTTCAATATTTAAAAAATCAGCTGTGTCGTAACGTGACCATCAAAAAAAAAATCAGCCCCGGATGTGACGTCAACAAAGTGGAGGATCGAGCCCGTCCGTTTTGATAGCCCTGGGTAGTGTTATACGCATGGAGTACCCACTCTTTCTATTTTGGTTGGTTGTGAAATCCAATGTCTAGCTGTAATATCTCTGTATGCGTGCCCACCCTGATTAAAAAACGCATCACGTGACGGGACATGGATTTGCACCGGTTTTAAATGCAGGGTCACCTGATGCGTTTTTTGAAGCAGGGTGGGCACATATAGGTGGAATTTGAGTTTTCATACCTTTGACAGTGGGAAAGAAGAATTATAAAAGTGCAATTCGGCAGTTGGTCTGTTTTCAGTAAATGTCCACATTTCATGTTTCCTTTTCAGACACCATCATCCCCATTAATCGTCCCTTAACACTTGTTACGCTCGTACCGAAGAGGTCCAAGAAGACCGAAACTAGTATGCGAGCTACTAATATCCCTTTTTGAGGAATTGCACGCAATCTTTGTTGTTTTTTCGATAAGCAGTTACGCTCTGTAAACTGTCTTTAATTGAGATCAGTGGCTCCATATGATGTTTTACCACGAGTTTAGTTCATTGCCGCCGCTTTTCAAACCGTGTCTGTCAACAGTGTTGCCAACCCTACGGATTTATCTGTAGATCTACGGATTTTGGATTTCGATCTCCGATTTTGGATCCAAATCTACAGATTTTGGACAATTTTACTAAAAAACGATAAACATCGAAACACAACGGCGGCCGCGCCTCATTCCTCCTTATCAGTCCTCATATCTTTTTTCCTACATTTTAATCATTTTGTAAAAAGGTTTTGCTTGGATCAGTGACCTTATTTTTCTAGACATCTAGCGGACGGTCGTTGCAACATTATTTAGAACGAATTGTATTACTTCGCGCGTTGTTTGATGGGGAGTCCAACAACGCTTCGCGCCACGAAAGTTAAACTATGTTTTACGTTATGTATGTTGCACTAGAAAATATTAGTGTTTGTACGTACCTTAACTAAATAAAAAAGGTTAAAAAAGTACGTACTTTTTATTTCTTCTAATTATAACGGTTTATCCGTTTAAAAAATTGGCGGCACTGCAAAAAAGTTTATTTGGATCCGTTGGAACGGAGCAGTAGGTACCGTACCGTTCTCGTGCAATTCCGAACCAAAAAAGTTGTGCACTCCTGTCACTGTCAAAAAAAGGAAAAAATCAAACCAATATAAACTTTTTAATTGTAAAAAAAGCACCTTTTTTTGTTTTTAGTCTTCTTTGAACCTACGGATTTCTACAGATTTTTCGCGTTCACGCTACGGATTTTCGCTTTCCAATAGTTGGCAACACTGTCTGTCAAACTTGAACTTGCTCAATCTGTGAAAAAATGGCGAATTTCAATTTCTTTCCATTTCTTTCAGTCTGCGCAGCTTTGACAAGCTTTCTGTTTATTTTTCTATTTCTATAAAGTGTAAATAGAAAATTTTTTACTTTTACTTTCGGTTACAAATTCTTATACCTTATGTTTTTTAATAGAATAGAATAGAGATCTTTATAATGTCTCATAATAGGACACCTCGAATCGCGTTTTGTGATGCGTCTAATGATATTGTAAACGCAAAGGCGAGCTCTATGATGACTGACCTTACTTCAAATACGATGAACCTCAAAAACTATATTGAAAAACTATTTGGACCAGTAAGGCCACTAGCTCAAATCAAATAACAAAATATATTAAAAGGATTTCAAAAAACGTTTATTGTTTTCATCCCGATTTTTAACGGAAATTTAAATTTTCAGTCAAATAATAAAATACAAATTGGTAATTCTTTTTTATAAATCAACACATTAATACAAACATATTTTTAACTAAAATACTTCACTTTCTCCTGTAATACTACCATCGCGCGCATCTGGTACTTCATCAATAATAAGCTTTTCATCATCTTCATCGTCATCGCTTGGCAAATTATCACTGTCCTCATTATTTGTAAGTATGGTACTTTGGCTTTGAGTTACAATTTCTTCTCCTTGTAAATCTTTGTTTTTTAAATTTCCCATCCAAAATGCAGTGGAACAGTTATTTAAAACCAGGGCAGCTTTAACCCGAAATACTAAGGACTCTAAAATGTGTCTTAATTTGGGGACGTGCGAAACCAAACTGGCATCCTGTGTTAAACGCGAATGAACACAAAGATTGTGTAAATATCTAGTACTGTATTGAATTTTTTTGAAAATCTCAACTACTTCATCGGGAGTTCTTTTTATCATAATTTCTAAAATTGGCACGCCATGAGAAAGAAATAGTTTTAAAATGCCAATCGATTTTTTTAAGAATGAGGCAAGATTTGTTCTGGTTTCATGAATCTTTAGAATTTCTACGCAATTGGTCAAAGTTTCAGCAGTGGTTCTCCACAACTCTAAGTGCTGATTATTTGTTAGGGATTGTATTTCAAGTTTAATTCGATTTAGTATGCTATTCATAAGTTCTAGGTAGTAAACATGAAAGTTTTGTTTATTAATAGCTGGTAAAGTTTCTAGATTATCCTCTTTGCCTTTAAGTGAATTACATTCAGTAAGTAACTTTTCTGAAAGCTGATAAATTTTCTTCAGTTTGGCACTTCTTAAAAATCCCTTAACTAAAACATGAATGTTGGAGTTGCAATCTTTGCCATGATCTAAAGATTTGTTATCATTATACCACCGTTTTCGAAGTAATTTCCTACAAGCATCTGTTATAAGTTTTAAAGTTTCTTCGTTTGGGTTCGTGCAAAAATAAAGATATTCCATAGTTTTAATTAAATATACTGCATGAGTTAAAGAAAGACACTCATTTGTGTAGCCACTTAACTGAGATAAAAACTCAGCAATGAGTCTGTTCACCGAATTTAAGGATTGGCTGCATTCGGGTCTTAACGACTCTAACAGATTTTTTAGAAGATCCAAATTGGATGAATGTTGAAATCCAGGCCATTTGAAAATTAAAGATAAACTTTCTAATATAAGACCAAAGCAAGTTTTAAACTCAACAGCCTCTTGTTCAAATAAATCTGGAAAATCCAATACACCGTCTGCATTATTTATCAAACTTTTAATTTTTCTGATAAGAATTCCTAAATATCTGTATAGATGCTTTAAAATTTCAACACAATCTTTAATTAAATTATCGGCAGCTACACTAGCCAGATGAGACAAACCGATATCTTTATTTTGTGTTAGAATTGAAAGTTTAGTAACAAAATCATTTAACAAGAACTTGAGTTGTTCAATATTTAACGTTGAAAATTGTGTAACTTGAGTGCTTAAGTCCGTATCTTCTGAAATTTGAAGAGGGTAACGCAATAAGGATATAACATCAGTGTCAAGATCTCTAAATGTTATATTTTGCAGCCGTTGATTTTTTTTTAATGAAGGCAAATTTTTTTGTATATTTGGAGTGTCTAGCGTTGCCATTTTCATAAGGTTTTACAAACAAATTTTTTCCAGCATTTAAAGACAAGCTTTACGATGACTGACCTTACTTCAAATCCGATGAATCTTGAAAACTATATTGAAAAACTATTTGGACCAGTAAGGCCACTAGCTCAAATCAAATAACAAAATATATTAAAAGGATTTCAAAAAACGTTTATTGTTTTCATCCCGATTTTTAACGGAAATTTAAATTTTCAGTCAAATAATAAAATACAAATTGGTAATTCTTTTTTATAAATCAACACATTAATACAAACATATTTTTAACTAAAATACTTCACTTTCTCCTGTAATACTACCATCGCGCGCATCTGGTACTTCATCAATAATAAGCTTTTCATCATCTTCATCGTCATCGCTTGGCAAATTATCACTGTCCTCATTATTTGTAAGTATGGTACTTTGGCTTTGAGTAACAATTTCTTCTCCTTGTAAATCTTTGTTTTTTAAATTTCCCATCCAAAATGCAGTGGAACAGTTATTTAAAACCAGGGCAGCTTTAACCCGAAATACTAAGGACTCTAAAATGTGTCTTAATTTGGGGACGTGCGAAACCAAACTGGCATCCTGTGTTAAACGCGAATGAACACAAAGATTGTGTAAATATCTAGTACTGTATTGAATTTTTTTGAAAATCTCAACTACTTCATCGGGAGTTCTTTTTATCATAATTTCTAAAATTGGCACGCCATGAGAAAGAAATAGTTTTAAAATGCCAATCGATTTTTTTAAGAATGAGGCAAGATTTGTTCTGGTTTCATGAATCTTTAGAATTTCTACGCAATTGGTCAAAGTTTCAGCAGTGGTTCTCCACAACTCTAAGTGCTGATTATTTGTTAGGGATTGTATTTCAAGTTTAATTCGATTTAGTATGCTATTCATAAGTTCTAGGTAGTAAACATGAAAGTTTTGTTTATTAATAGCTGGTAAAGTTTCTAGATTATCCTCTTTGCCTTTAAGTGAATTACATTCAGTAAGTAGCTTTTCTGAAAGCTGATAAATTTTCTTTAGTTTGGCACTTCTTAAAAATCCCTTAACTAAAACATGAATGTTGGAGTTGCAATCTTTGCCATGATCTAAAGATTTGTTATCATTATACCACCGTTTTCGAAGTAATTTCCTACAAGCATCTGTTATAAGTTTTAAAGTTTCTTCGTTTGGATTCGTGCAAAAATAAAGATATTCCATAGTTTTAATTAAATATACTGCATGAGTTAAAGAAAGACACTCATTTGTGTAGCCACTTAACTGAGATAAAAACTCAGCAATAAGTCTGTTCACCGAATTTAAGGATTGGCTGCATTCGGGTCTCAACGACTCTAACAGATTTTTTAGAAGATCCAAATTGGATGAATGTTGAAATCCAGGCCATTTGAAAATTAAAGATAAACTTTCTAATATAAGACCAAAGCAAGTTTTAAACTCAACAGCCTCTTGTTCAAATAAATCTGGAAAATCCAATACACCGTCTGCATTATTTATCAAACTTTTAATTTTTCTGATAAGAATTCCTAAATATCTGTATAGATGCTTTAAAATTTCAACACAATCTTTAATTAAATTATCAGCAGCTACACTAGCCAGATGAGACAAACCGATATCTTTATTTTGTGTTAGAATTGAAAGTTTAGTAACAAAATCATTTAACAAGAACTTGAGCTGTTCAATATTTAACGTTGAAGATTGTGTAATTTGGGTGCTTACGTCGGTATCTTCTGAAATTTGAAGAGGGTAACGCAATAAGGATATAACATCAGTGTCAAGATCTCTAAATGTTACATTTTGCAGCCCTTGATTTTTTTTAAATGAAGGCAAATTTTTTTGTGTATTTTGAGTGTTAAGCAATGTAGTATCGTTGTTATTTTCATTAGGTTTAATTTTTTTTCTTGGATTTTTAGCAACTTTCGTTTCTGGTTTTACAAGCAAATTTTTTCGAGGATTTAACGACACGTCAAAGTAACTCGGCGGTAAGTTGTGCCAAGGTGCATTTTGCAAAAATAATGAGAACTTTTTCTCTGTATCGATCAAATCTTGTAGACGTTGTATAACTTTTCTTCTGTAGTTTCCTTTTTGATTAACGAATGCACTAATTACTTCTCTGAACCAATTTATGGCATAAAACAAACAATCAATTACTTGTTTAACTTGATCGCCATCTAACTCATTTGGATCCTCAGTTTCGGGTAAAATTAGTCCGCAACCTAATAATGCATCTATTGTAGACAAATCTTCATTATGCTGTCTGTAATGTAATAAACGTAACAGGCGAAAATTAGATGACAATACCAAAATTTTGTTGCTTCCATCTTTCATTGTTAATCCAACAATATCAATTCCCAAAGGTTCATCAGTTTCAGTAGCTGAGTTTATGTTAAACTGCAAGCTAAAATTTAAATTGTTTATGGGATCTGGTATAGATTCCGTCACATAAATACTTTGAAATTCGTCAGTAATCTTTGAAGTGAGCCAGCATAAAAAAAAATTGTTAAACACTTGTGGGCCTGCAAAAACCGAAGCTAATTGATCATAATATAGACCCATCAGTTCAGCACAATTACCAACGCTAGTTTTAACAAGTTCCAAAAGAGAAGCCGCCTCTTTAGCAGCCCCTTTTAAATCAGATATAGTGATGGAATTTTCTAGTGCACATTCATGCTGTTCATCTTCTCTGGAAGCTATATGTTTAATCATAATAATTGAACTTATAATTCCTCTATATTTCATAGCCCTTTCAGAACTTGATAGTTTCTTCCTAATTAAAATGTAAATTTCATCTTTAAATCCGGATAGTGATTGATCTGCGTCTTTTCCGCAAGTCAACGAGCATAAAATATCAAAAACAATTTTCACATCTTTTAGATCCAAAGTATCTAACTTTTCCAGAAGTTGCATTAATAAACCTACATGAGGTTCAACTTTTTTAAAATCTATATCAACTAATGATTTGATTAATTTAAGTACGCAGTTTATAGTCATAACGTCGCTGCTACCTGTCAGTACCAACAAACTTGATAAAATTTCGCCTCTGTAAACAGCGTTAACATATGAATGGTTAAAAAACAGTTGAAACATGGTAATAGCAAACTCTGCAACTAACGGATCCTTAGCAGCCCGTAGCAAACAGCAACCCATGCTAATTATTGAAGTGAAATAATTTGAGAGTAACTGTTTAGGTATACACCTGTCAAATGTTTTTTCTAGCAAATTTATTTTAAATAAACTGCTACTTACTCTTTTTTTAAAAATCGCCTCAATTAATCGTTTCTTAGTTTCGAATGTATGATGTAACATAAATAGTATAAGGCAGTCAACCGGTTTATGATCATTCTGTAACTTAATGTTTGAAATGGTGGTCAACCAAGCATCCAGAATAGTTTTTTGAGAAATTGCGTTTGTTTCTAGTAAATGAAATACCAAAATTTTGTAAGACTCTTTCTCCTTGTTAGAAGTAGTTGACATCATAATAGTATCCAACGCTTTTCGAATTTTATATAAAGTAGGTATTATATTTGGAGATCTATTATCACTCAGTAAAAATTGCAACAAGATAGGAAATATTTTAAGGGACGTTCCTGCTAATATTTTAGCTAGTATTCGATCTTGTACTTGAACTCTTACTTCAGGCTCCAATAACAAAACATTTAAACAATCAACTATAGCACCAGAAAGTTCATCATTCTCATCGAGAAGTTTGGATAATTGTTTTGCAATTTTGTCAGATTCGATGTCAGGTAAAATTTCGGGTATAGCATCCAGGATCTCTAGCTGTGCAGCAAAAGTTCCAATTTCCAAAACATCCAAAAGTTTTGTTGTTAAATCATGGCCATTCTGAAGGCCCGGAAGACATCGAAGAGGTTTTAAGAGTGTCCGCAACAAGAAAGTATCATTATTTTGTGATTCGTCGCTGGATATCGAAGTAAGAGCTTCTAACAAAATATCGATGACATCTTGCTGTAGATCGGGAACTTTCAGCAATATTCTAAAAATAAAAAATCTAAATACCGAGAGGACCACCGACTCCTCTGAAATACAAGGATTGAAGACAGTCGCATTAGAAATGATTGCTCTCTCTCTTTTCTTTGTCTGTGTTTATCATATGTTACACTGGAAAAATTGTAAGTAGAACACACACATTTCTAGCTTACATCACCTGAGATAAAAATATACCATACAAATTACATTAAATTTACATTTGTCTAAGAAAATTCAAAAAACAGTAATAACCCAAAAAATTAACATGTTTGTCAAAATAAATTGAGTTTCACAACCAATTATAACACATGACAAAATGTCCGGGTAAGACACGAAAATATACAAATATTTTTTAAATTTGCAAAAAATATTTAGAGCCTCTTAATTTTTATTACTGAGGGACTGCGGAATGTTGAAGGTTATATAATAATAATATATTTCTAAAATTACCTGAATAAGCTCTCTTGAAGTTCGCATGAATCCCCATTATTTCCTGTTTCGCTTCTTTTGAGTTGAGTTGATTGTAGAAACTTATGAAAATGTTTCTCCTCATTGCAATAACTTTTTAAACCACTCAGAAAGTTTTTAGCTATATTGATATCAGATGAATTTTGTAATTCTTTACCAAGATCTCGTGTTACCAAAGCTTGCTCTTGAGTCTATGAAAAAAAAAACTCCTTAATATTAATACTCTATTTACTTAGAGGCCTTCATGCACTTTTTGTATTGATTCAAAGTTGACTCAGGGGTTGAAAGCACTTATCTTTGGGATGTGCCAAACTCACACTAAATACAATATGGCTGCTCAAAAATTAAAAACGGAAGAATTTTGGAAAATTCACAAGTTTTTTTATCTCTTAACCAATCTTTTTTACCTTAATTTTATTTTATTTGGATTATACCTAGTACACTTCTAAAAAATATATTAATGAATTGCAGTTTTTATGTTTTTGTGTCTGAAAAAAAATATATTTAATTCAATATATATTTTTTTAGAGGTTTTCCTTTACATGAATCTATTTTAATTTTTTTCCCGAGTTGACCACCAATACTTGGTTGGGGTACTTGTTTGCATTCTCCAATATCATGTTCTTTTTTCATGTTTTTTGCATATTATATATTATACTTGTTTTTCATGTTTGAGCTGCCATATTGTATTTGTCCCAAAGGTATGTATGGCTTTCAACCCCAGTGTATGAATTCTTGAAGAGTTGAGGAGTACTGCCTCAAAATCGAGTAAAAGTCAAACTATGCATGAAATCTCACTTGAATTTCTGCATCTCTAGTGGTCCAGACATGGCGAGATGATCATTCTACTCTCACCCATTTCAGGAATCCATACACTCTAGTCAACTTTGCATTAATATGAAAAGTGCATGAACCTCTAAGCGAGTAGAGTATATGTCTCTATAAAAATATTTTGCCAGGCAGGGTAATTAGAAGCATTTTAAAAAAAATTTGTCAAAAAACTGATTATTTTTTTTCAGTTTCCCCACCTAAATCGGCTAAAATTAGTTTAAAGAATGATTTCCAAAAAATAATAATAAAATTTGTATTAAAAAAGTAGGTAAAACCGAACTGAACCCTTGTGTAATACTTATTACTTACAAGAACAACAGCATCGTCTTGATCGTTTAACACTATCCCGGAAGCTTTGGTTAGTCTTTTAAACGCATTTCGAAAGTTAGCATCCATTTTCTATTTTACCATGCAAAAAATATTTTTAATTTTGTTTTGTGGTTTTGTTTGTTTACAATTTTGAACTTACATTCTAGAAGTTAGCAGATTGTTTGCATGTGCTTGAAGTTATCCACATACATTTTTTGGTCGAATAGCGAATTCTTTTGAGAAAGCTATTGCACCATTCGGTGTCCACTGACACTGTGCCCCAGTGCAGTTTCAAAATAAATTAAAGTGCACTAGTGTAACACAAGCTCGGTAAGCCCGAGGCGAAAAATACGCACTGAGCACAACACTGGGGCTTGTTAGTTGCTCAAAAAAATACAAAAAATTGCACTAGTTTTCCCAAAAAAACACAAAAATTGTACTAGTGGCGCATCAGTGCTGCACTTTTTTCACAAATCAATTCGTAATTATAAAACCTTAAAAATTTCGCAAAAGAGACCTTTTGTCTAAGCGTATAGTATTTTCGAGTTTTTTTTTGGCAAAGCGTGCACCTCGAGTGCCTTTTTAATTATGTTTGCATTTTATTTTACAGCCACTCAACAGGAACAAACTCAATTACAGAGTGGGAAAAATACAGTTGAAGTTGATTACAGCTAATAAAACATACAAAAAATGTTTATAAAAGAAAGAAATAATAAGTCAGTAGTGACTTAGGACAGCCGTAATTTTTTTAAATAAGCGATACTGCAATTAAATATGTCATATCGATCATTATAAGAATTACAAGCACAGTAAACAGACCGCAGGTCGCTTTGCGGTCCGTGTACTGTGATTACAAGTGTGACAGGCTCTTGTTAAAGGGGCATTTTTACACATATTGGATTGTTCGTTTGGTAAATAAAATGGCACTGTCAATCGAGCGGAAGTTCTAGGTACTAAAAAGTTTAATTGTTGCAATAGTTGCATGCATTGCAATGAGATAAAAAGTGTAAGGATCGAGTGTTAATTCTTTTAAAGTCTAGTATAGTTTGTTTTGTTATTTTGGCGGTTCGCATGACATATTTTCAATATTTTAAATGATAAAATGTCAATGTCGAACCGCCATATTAAAAGAAAACAAACTATATTAAAATTTGGAAATCCAAGATGGCGGACAGAATCAAACTTAAACGCTTAAAGAGACTCATTTATTCTTATGTTTCGAGAAACTTATACTTCCTTATAGATTGCTAGAAAATTTCTGTCTCCGCAGCGTACATACAACGAAACATATATCATTAAAATCAGTTCAGTCGTTCCCGAAGTATTAATAGTTGTTTCAATTATTATTTTACCGAATATGATTTCCACGCCCATTCGGTCTGCATTAGTTTCCTTGTAAATCCAATATTACTCTACTGATTTTAGTAAAATAAAAACATCTTCGTGAAAATCCATTGTCCCCTCCCTCCTTTTTTCAAATTTGCATCAGGGTTTATAAATAATAAATAAATTCCTCTCAACATAAAGAAAAGCCATCCTTTATAGAGAGACGAATTTAATTTTAAAACAGCCGAAGATATTACAGAATAATTTTTTTTATTATTACTCTTGTATACATTACAATGATCTTAACACTGTAAGCATACTCCCTGAGTCACAGGTGTCTCGTCGGGAGGATGCTTAGGGTCAAATGCTACATTTAAAGTTGTACTTATTTATCTAAATATTATTTATCTAAATAATAATAAATAATAAATATTAATAATTGCACTTTCTATCACAGCTTATATATATAATAAGATATTATAATATTGTCATAAAAGTTCAGGAAGTTGGAGCAGGAAATAAGTGTGTATATACTTATATTATTTACTAACAGCAGTGTCGTATATAAGGCCCGGGCCCCCCGAAGCTAAGATATTTTTAGAAATTTTTAACACATTTCATGAATACAAACATTAAATAGCATAAAATACGGCCTCATGGGGTCTCGGGCCCCCCCTGAAACTGTCTCGCCCCCCCCGAAACTTTTTTCTATATACGCCACTGACTAACAGAATACACATTACATACTTTACACACATACAGTTTCTCTACTAACTAGGTAGCTCTTTTTTTCCCTTGTTTAAAATATCTATCACAATATTGAATATATTTATTTACAGACGGAATTAAAAAATTGTGAAATTATTTTTTATATCTTCATAGTTATATTTGATATATTCGGTAATTTTTATATTGTATGTTTTTTTATTCTTTAGATTTTTTATGTTTGCAGGTATCATATTGTAAAGTCTTGACCCAATAAATGCCACATGCCTCCGTGAAGTCCACTCTAGGGATAGCAATTTGTTGAATGGTTATAGATCTAGTGCTTATATTATGTACTAATGATTTTTTGTATTTTTTACTTTTAAACACAAATTTAGCTATAGT
Source organism: Aspidapion aeneum (assembly GCA_963576565.1). NCBI lineage: Eukaryota > Metazoa > Arthropoda > Insecta > Coleoptera > Brentidae > Aspidapion > Aspidapion aeneum. The sequence goes on along the minus strand of OY755041.1, from coordinate 1,243,098 downwards.
TTTTAGATATATGTAGTTCCCTTACTTGGAGCATACCACTTTCCCTAAAAAGATCGATACTATTGTATCTTTTTGTTTTTTTTAATATAATTTTGAGAATGTATTTTTGAGTTATTATTAAATTATTTAATGTCGTTGTGCAGGCACTTCCCCAGATCCCTATACCATAGTTTAATATAGATTCAATTAAGGCTTGATAGACCATTTTTAAGAGTTTTTGAGGCATAAACTGGCGCAATTGGTAAAATTTATATATAGTTTTCCTAATTTTTTTTGTTATGTATTCAGTATGAGCTTTATATTTTAAATTATTGTCAATGTATACTAGATATTTTATGTTTTCAGCAGATTTAATATAAGTATTGCAACTACAATTTTGTTCAATATCTTTTTTAAGACATTCATATGTATGGATAGTTATATTATCTTTTTTATAGTATTTTTATTTGTCATTTGAAATTGTATAAACTATCTTTTTTTGCTATTTAGTGTTAAGAGATTTTGGTCCATCCATAGTTTAATTACAGCAATATATTTTTCTGCAAATTTAAATGCCTGATCCCATGTTTTTGCTCTGACAAGGCATACTGTATCATCACAATAACATCCTATCCAACAGTTATCCTTCCTAATATGTTTGGCAAATTATTTATACAAACCGAGAATAATATCGGGGCCAGGACTGTCCCCTGTGGCACACCAAAGTCTATTCTTTCTTTTTTGCTAACGTAATTGTTTATTTTAACTTGCTGTATTCTGGAACGTAAACATGTCTCAAAAATACCATATTCATTGTTTTGTAACCCTATATTCTTTAACATGTTTAATAGAATTGGGTGTGACACAGTATCAAAAGCACGAGCTAAATCTATTAAAATTCCAATGGTTTTGTAACCAGAGTTAAAGTTATTTATTACTTGTTCAGTCATGCTCTGTATGGCGTCTTCAGTGGAGACACCACTACGAAAGCCGAAAAGGGAGTCGGATAGTATTTTATTTTGTTCAAAGTAGTTTGTTAACCTCAACTTTATACATTTTTCAAGTATTTTATTTATAGTTCCTGTAACTGCTATAGGTCTATAATTATCTTTGTTTTGCCTATCCCCAGATTTAAATATGGGCGAAATTATTGAATTTTTTGAATTTCAGGATATATAGGTTTGACTAAGCTGTCCTGATTCTCTTTTAATATCTTTGCAGAAGTGTTAGCTGGTTCACTAAGCGACTTATTTTTTAGTGACCTTATTTGTGAGATTAATTCTTCTTCATTTAATGGCCTAAATTTGGCAACAGAATTTACCTTTTTAGTTTCAAAATTGTAGTCGTTATTTTTTATTTTATTACTTAACTTTTTACCGATATTGCAATAATGATCAAGGAAGACATGAGCTATGTCCGGATCTTCTGTTATTAATTTGTCATTATTTATTAACGATTTTAAATTGTTATTTTTATTTTTTGTTTCATTTGATGCCTCATTTACAGTTTGCCAGATTTTTTTCATATCATTTTGATTTTCAGTTAGTTTAGATTTAAAAAACGCATATTTGACTCTTTTAATTAATTGGTTTAATGTATTTCTGTACCGCCTGTATCTGTTAAGTAAATCTCTATTTAAAGGGTCTCTTAAGGTATCTTTTTTTAGTTTATCTCTATTTTTTATTGATTGTATTATACCTATTGTTATCCAGTTCTTTTTTTGTGTTGTTCTTTAAATTTTATATTATCTGTTTTTTAAATTTTATATTATCTGTTGCATCTCCTATTATATTTGATATTTTATTGATAAAATTATAAGTACAGAGATCTGGGTTAGCACCTTGCAGCACTTCATCCCAGTTTGCTTCTTTTAAGTTTAGATTAATTTTTATTATAATTAATTTTTTTAATAAAAATTTCATTATTTTTACTGGTTTGTATTTTTTCATGCCTAAGAGAAAGAAGGGCTCTGGTACAAAATAGCGCAGGACAAAATAGCGTGGACAAAATAGCGCAGGACAAAATAGCGCAGGACAAAATAGCGCAGGACAAAATAGCGCACGTCAAAAGTCGATTTGCCCTGTCCAGCCGAAGTGGACCAGGGGCCGAGGATAGGTTAGGTTAGTATCCCACCTGACCCGGTTAAGTTTTTTACAAAAAAAAACTTGCCTGAACAGATCAGGTAATTTTTTTTTGTAAAAAAACCGAACCGAACCGAACCGGGTCAGGTTGGGATACTAACCTAACCTATCCTCGGCCCCTGGTCCACTTCGGCTGGGGCAGTTTAGTGATAAGCTTAGGCCTTCACTGTATATTAAATTAACCAAGTAAGGTTAGGTTATTTAATCCCAAGTCGATTTGCCCTGTCCAGCCGAAGTGGACCAGGGGCCGAGGATAGGTTAGGTTAGTATTCCAACCTAACCGGGTCAGGTTGGGATACTTACCTAACCTATCGTCGGCCCCTGGTCCACTTCGGCTGGGGCAGTTTGAGTGATAAGGTTAGGCCTTCACTGTATATTAAACTAACCAATTAAGGTTAGGTTATTTTGTCCTGCGCTATTTTGTCCTGTGCTATTTTTTCCTGCGCTATTTTGTCCCGCGCTATTTTGTCCTGCGCTATTTTGTCCTGCGCTATTTTGTCCTGCGCTGTTTTGTCCTGCGCTATTTTGTCCTGCGCTAGTTTGTCCCGCGCTATTTTGTCCGCGCTATTTTGTCCTGTGCTATTTTGTACCAGAGCCGAAAGAAGTATTGGAAAATGATCAGTAATTCCACTTTCTATAACAAATGACAGCCGTTATTTTATCTTTTAGAAAATTCTTTAAGAAAAAGTGGTCTATACAAGTCTTGCTATTTACTATTATTTAGAAAATCAGTAATATCTACTAATTTGTTAAACATTAAGCTATTAAATTCAAAAGAAAAATTAAAATCGATTCATTATTTTTTGAGTTTTTGACAAAAACCTCAAAAGTCAGAAAAAAACCATCAAGATTTGGCAAAAAGTAGTACTAATTTTTAAAAAATACATTTTACTAAGTCGTTATGGTATTGAAGTACTTTTAAATTGCGTCTTTAAATTGTGAAAAACCTACGACATGTAAAATGCAATGTTTTAACAAATATATTGCAAGAGTGCCTTTCAATTTATTTTGGCAATGTCTATAACCAAATTTTTGCTACTGCGTTAGGTTTGAATCTTAATGCAAATGACTCGCTTGTACTGTATATATACAGTGCACCCATTTATACATGCACACACACGTGGAGCTCTTATTCTAACCCTGAAATTTTTTAAATAAACCACCGATAAAATAAGATTGCCCACAGCCCCTTCAAATTAACAAGCCCGATCTTTCTTTGAAATACAACACTGTCGAAGGCTGGCATTTCCATTATTTTCTTGTCAGCCTATATTTCTTTGTTTTCAAAATAGTCAATTCAAGTAGGATCTGGCTTGATAATTTAAGGGGGCTGTGGATTGCCTAAAGATTTACAAACAAACGTTTTTGTCCATGGAAATCTTAACCAAGTATTTTTCGTATCCTTTATTTTCTTAAATTCGTCGACCCCTTTTTATTTATGATTTCCTATTCTGCGAAGAATTGTTTAAATAATACGAAAGAAATTTAAAAAAAATCCTTTTATTCGTTTTCTAGATTATGCGTCTCAAAATAAGGCAACTTATTGACCTTAAATTTTATTTCAATAAAAAGTACGTGTGACCCCTACCAATACATGATAGCCGCTTGAAAATTATCTTAATTTAAAGGTAGAAGGCAGCATGCGGTCGCTTCAAAAATCAGCTGCCAAGCGGCTGCACCTCCGCATCACCCATTACGACATCCCTGTGTATGAATTCTAGAACGAGTGAGAACTTATTCTTGTCAACAAGAAAGATATCATTTATCAGCGATTTCACTTGATTTCCGCATCTCTATTGGTCCTCGCTTAAATTTCGAGAAGTATTTGCTCGGGGAATTTCAAGAATAACAACACTGATGTTCTTCCTCAACGTGATCGACCTATATTTTAGAAGTCTTTATTATAATTAAATTACTAATTGGCATCCGAATGAGTGAGGTTGATTGATTTTACGGTAACCCAATTATGGGTCATCATTGCAATAAAGCCACGCTGCAATAAAGCCAGGCTGCAGTATTTTGACAGCTTCACATTGTAAGATCAGCTGTGATCTAATAAGAGCTTTGTTGCAATTCCAAATATATTTGGTAAGTTGAGCTTGTTATCTTTGCTTTTTTTATTATTCAATTAATTTACGACTAATTATCATCCCCTCTAAGTGTTAGAACTCAAAACAGGATTTGCCAGATGAATAAAACTCGCGCTCCGTAACCTTACATTTCATAAATACAAAATTATTTAACCAGTGCTGCACTCTTTTTCCCAATGGAATACGCTATTTCAAACTGTTCAATAAACTTCGGACTACCTATTTAACTGACCAGAATTTAACTGACCAACGATTTTTTTATAATTTTCGATGTCAGAGCGAATTGTTTGAGGTCCAAACAAATCCTAACTAATGAATCAAAGCTACTACCACTTTCCCCTGGCCTAATTAGTAGTTAATTTTTTATTGGTAGAAGCTAGGGGAACGTGGTAGTAGTTAGTTTTTGCTGGTAGATTCTAGGGGGAGGTGGTAGTAGTTGGTTTTTTGGTGGTAGAAGCTAGGAGAAGGTGGTAGTAGTTGATTTTTTATTGGAAGAGGCTAGGGGAAGGTAGCTGTAGTTGATTTTTTGGGGGTAGAATCTAGGGGGAAGTCGTAGTAGTTGGTTTTTTGCTGGTAGAAGCTAGAAGAATGTAGTAGTAGTTGATTTTCTGGTGGTAGAATCTAAGGGGAAGTGGTAGTAGTTGATTTTTTATTGGTAGGGGCTAGGGGAAGGTGGTAGTAGTTAATTTTTTGGTTTTCGAATGTAGGGGAATGTATTAGTAGTTGATTTTTTAATGGTAGAGTCTAGGGGAAGGAGGTAGTAGTTGGTTTTTTGGTGGTAGAAGCTAGGGAAAGGTGGAAGTAGTTGATTTTTTAGTGGTAGAGGCTAGTAGAAGGTGGTAGTAGTTGGTTTTTTGGTGGTAGAAGCTAGGGGTAGGTGGTACTAGTTGGGTTTTTGGTGGTAGAAGCTAGGGAATTGTGGTAGTAGTTGGTTTTTTATTGGTAGAGTCTAGGGGAAGGTGATAGTAGTTGGTTTTTTGGTGGTAGAAGCTAGGGAAAGGTGTCAGTAGTTGATTTTTTGGTAGTAGAATCTAGGGGGAGGTGTTAGTAGTTGATTTTTTAGTGGTAGAGGCTAGGGGAAGGTGGTACTAGTTGGGTTTTTGGTGGTAGAAGGTAGGGAAATGTGGTAGTAGTTGGTTTTTTATTGGTCGAGTCTAGGGGAAGGTGGTAGTAGTTGGTTTTTTGATGGTAGAAGCTAGGGAAAGGTGGTAGTAGTTGATTTTTTGGTGGTAGAATCAAGAGGGAGGTGGTAGTAGTTAATTTTTTATTGGTAGAGGCTAGGGGAAGGTGGTAGTAGTTGATTTTTTACTAGTAGAAGCTAGGGGGAAGTGGTAGTAGTTGATTTTTGAGTGGTAGAACCTAGGGCAACGTGGTAGTAGTTGCTTTTTTAGCAACAGAGGCTAGGTGTAGGTGGTAGAAGTTGGTTTTTTGGTGGTAAAAGCTGGGGGAAGGTGGTTTTTGGGATAAAACTGAGTTGTAGCTGACTGATAGGTCACTGTAGCTGTTTGGAAGAGGTAACAGCTTAAACTTGTAAGCTAGTATTTGGTTTTTCTACGAACAAGGCTGCCTTACGCCGAAAAATGCGAAAATTCGTTGGTCAGTAAATTCTTGGTCAGTTAAATAGAAATTCCCAAATAGAAATTTCCAATAAACTTGACTGGTCAACTAAATAGAAACTGAACAAAACTTCATTTTTAAAAGTTAACGGAAACGTCAAACGTCAACAAGCCAACCGTTTCCATTTCAAATTCGGCTCGTTTTCGTTGACAAATTTTGTTTAGCTGTTTTACAACGATTTCTAAGTGAAGATGTCACGAAAAGACCAAGAAGAAGAGACCCAAACTATTCCCGAAATCATCTATGACCCAGCTACAAAGACCCATTACAAAAAAGGTCGATTTTTTGGAAAGGTAAGATATTTGATGTTTAAGACAATTTTTGATATTCCGAGTGCCGACAATGCGGGTTTTTTTAGTGATAATACTGATAAATTTATTTCCCAAATTTATCACTAATTTTATTATTTAGTATAAAATCTTGACAAAATTACAGTGGGCCAGATGAACTATACAAGCATCTTTCCTGAGACATGGAAAATTTGTCATATAACACCACACATATTTAAAAATGGAGATGGGTCTCCAATGGAAAAGTGAAGTATCTCAAAAATCGGTCTGGCATTCAAAATCTTTGATTTCACCATACCATCATAGTTTTACAAAGTGTTGTTCTGCTGTAAAAAACTTGCTAGTATATAAGAAGCACCTGATGGAAGCATTGGAGAGTCATGCTCAGATGGATGTAATCTACACTGACTTCTCCAAGGCTCTTGACAGGGTTGATCATGGTATTCTTATAGGAAAGTTTCAGGAGTCAAAGTTACCTTTTCCAGAAAAAACAAGCTGTTACAATTAAAAGTTTTATATCTTCAGGGATATAAATAAATTCTGGAGTCCCACAGGGAGGCCATTTATCACCTTTGTTTTTGAATATTTTTATAAATGACATCTCAAAATCCCTTACAATGTACATTTGTTTGAATTATGCTGATGATAGGAAGATTTACAGAAAGATTCAGAATCAACAAGACTACATTGAGTTCCAAGAGGATTTCAACAGTTTTATGATCAACATTGGAGTATGCCTGTACTATTTCAGCGCCTTATTACTATCAGGTCCATGATTATGAGCTTGAGAGAGTGCAGAGCAAGTTTCTTTATATACCTAATTGGTTTTAAACTAAATGTACCAAAAGAAAACCTAAATTATAGTGAACTACAAAAACTTTTAAATCTAAGCTCACTTAGCAAAAGAAGAGAAAATTTGAATGTCTGCCTTATGCTTAGAATGCTAAATGGTAATATAGACTGCAATGAACTCATTCGGTCTGAGAACAACCATAAGATTGCACAAAAATGATCTCTTTCTTGTTGAATTTCACAGCACAAATTATGGGTAGTTTACTCCTGTTAGTCGCATGGCTTGACCTGCAAATAAGCTTCCAGACAACATAGATTTATTCTCAGTTAGCTACCACAATCTCAAACATTATTTAAATAGTTTTTAAGTGTTTTGTTTTACTGTTTTAATTTCTATAATAATTTAAAATACTCTGCTAATCTATGGGCACCTAAGCTCACACTAGGTACTATAGTTATAGTGTGAGCTAATATAATCAAAAACTGAAATATATTTTATTCAACTCCAGACTCAATTACCTTTCGTTTGATACCACACAAGCCATGTTTTGACTTAAACTCAAATTTTTTTAATCTACCCCCCACCCTTTTGGAAAAAACTAAAATGTATTTTGTTTAACTCCAGACTCAATTACCTTTCGTTTGATATCACACACGCCATATTTTCACTTAAACTCTAATTTTTGACATCTACCCCCATTTTTTTTAAAATAAACTAAAATTCATTTTTTTTAACTCTGGACTTAATTACCTTTCGTTTGATATCACACACGCCATATTTTCACATAAACTCTAATTTTTGGAATCTACCCCCACCCTTTTATTTGGCTTGCGTTTGGTGGATTTTGTTCATTTTTAAATGGGACCATCACGGCACAAGACCGAACTTAGGTACCAAATTTCATTAAAATCAGACAAGCGGTTTTTGAGTTATGCGGGTTGGTCGTTACAGACAGACATACAGACAGACAGACATACAGACAGACAGACATACAGACAGACAGACATACAGACAGACAGACAGACAACAAAACAAAAAAGTTTCAAAATCATCTGAAACGCAAAGAAATATAAAAATTTTTGAAATCGGAGCAACTTTTTTTTTCTCGAAAAAATTAGGATCACCATAGCTCACACTACTTATAGTAGTAGTGTGAGCTAAAATCTTTTACTTACCAATTTTTAATTTTTTTTTTTTTATTGTTACTTTTTTAATTTTGGTCAATTCAACATTCAACTATAAAAAATTATAGTCATTTTATTCTTTTGGTACATTCAGGAACTTTTTAAATTCAAGGCCAATTAAAAAGTCCCCAACTGTATAAGTGTTGAGATTGATTCAAAGGAAGATAATTCTACTTTTTATAAATGTTTATACATTTAAAAAAATCAATTTAATATCTTTTATAAATAATTTATATATTTAAATCTTGTAATGCATAGTTAGCCTATAAGGTATCATAACAAAAACATTTTATGTAAAAAAAAGCCAAGTACACAAAAGTGGTATTCTATAAAAAGAATTAAGATAAAAGTAAAGGCAAGTTCTCCAATACAAATTTTAAAATGAATGGTTCTTACTAGTTTGGAAATATTTTTCTAAACTTGGCTATTCCAGCCAAACTTATTTATGTTCAATTTAGCACTGTGCCTAAGAGTCATTTGCAGCCATAATAGCCAAGTTTAGAAAAACATTTCCAAACTAGTAAGAACCATTCATTTTGAAATTTGTATTGGAGAACTTGGCTTTACTCACATCTTACTTATCTTTACTACATCTCACAAATAAAAATGTTTCCCATATGTTGCCAACATTATGGGGGACACTGTAAATGCTTAAATATAAAGCAATAAATCATTGTATTTAGGTAAATTCTTGGGTAAAACCATAGCCCTTTGATGAATGCCGACGGCTCGGCGACGACGAGGTAGCAAAGCAATTGAGATATTGTAAATAAAAATGAGGGATATTTTTACCACAGGTTACCCAAGAAACAGATAATTATATCGGTTGGCGGTCTTTGATCTTGGTGAAATCCACGATGGCTGGTCATTCGGAGTTAATCTCAGGGCCGGATTAAAATAAATTTAGTATAAAATTTCACATTTTTTCAGGAAAAAATATTTGTACTGCCAGAAAAAATAATTCAGTCGCATAAAAAATTATTTGTTTTCATCTTAAGATTAATGTGATGTTAATGTTAGATAGGATGAGAATTTGTTGTATATTTTGAGCATTATGCCAATAATAATCACAAAATACTGGACTAAATTTTCTTTCGTGACACGCTTACATAGAAATTTGCTGGTCAAAATATCTAACCATTTTGGTAAATGTCAAATTTTGATAGATGTTGTTTAGTAATAATGAATTTATAAGAAAATTAATGAAGACAGGATTGGCAATGCAGTCGTATAATCTGTAAAACAATGGTTGAAACAAAAATACATTTTTTGAGAACCAACACACCGATTTTAGTCATTTGTACCTCATTGTATGGGGGAAAAGTAGTGCTTTTCTATAAATTAAAAAAGAAACCAAAACACTTTTCGGAAAATAAGAATAAAGACGCTATTTTGAAGAATCAAGTATAATCCTGTCCGCCATCTTAAATTTTTAGATGGCGATAAACTTTGATCATGATTTTTAAAAAGTAATCAATTCTCACCAGGATGTTTTTTACTTCATTAAAATCGGTTTAGTAGTAATGAATTTATAAGGAAATCAATGCAGACATGATTGGCAAGGTAATCATACAATATGCAAAACAATGGTTGAAACAAAAATATTTTTTTAGAACTACTGAGCCGATTTTACTGATTCGTACCTTGTTGCACGTGGCAAGAACGCAGTTTTTTTGCCAATGTACAAAAATAATTAAAACATGTTCGCAACACAAGAATAAACGAGCATCTTTAAAGGGTACCATTTAATTTCGTCCGCCATCTTGGATTTTGAGATGGCGGACAAAAAGATATATTTAGTCAAAACTCTGATTAATTCCTTGCCAAGTACAGTTTGTCCCATTAAAATCGATGGTATAGTTCAAAAGTTATGATGAAAAAAAAATTGTCCGGCTCTTTTTGGCCCACCCGGTAGCTTGAACCTTAACACCAGTATTTACTAAAGCATAAGTGCTAAGTCCTACAATTCTAGGTGTAAAAGTCTACATTTTGGTTGAAGGTTTAACTCATTTTTCCCCTAAAAGCAAAAGTTTTTAATATTTGATGGATCGTTCATACTCGTCTTTTGTCTAGTCTTTTGTCTTGGTTTAGTCATATGTCTTGTCATAAGAAAGTTATAACCACTGTTTCTTATGGGAGTGTTCATACAATGCTTTTGCTTTGGTTTTTGATTAGTCTTTGTCTTAAGAGTTGCCAACTTTCAATCCTTAGGACAACGACTAAGACGAGTGACAGACATCAGCTGATATTTGTTTTTTTTTACAGGGCGTCCGAAGAGCGCAAGCGCGCGGCCGAAATTTTGAATTTACCGCCATTAATCATGTTTTTAACAGAAAATCTCAACATAACCTCAAAATTTTATTTGTTTTTATTTTCTTTTTCGCTTTTGTTCTTTCGTGTCTGTGTTTCGTGCACAAGTTAGGTTAAATAAGATTGTTTTGTGTAGAAAATTACTTTTGAAAAGAGGCCTTTTTATTGAAATTGAATTTTTTTTTCAGTGGGTTATGACTAAGACTAATCAAAAACAAAAGACGAGTATGAACAGCCGATTTTGTTTAAGACAGCTAAGACTAATCAAAGGACAAAGACTAATAAAAAACAAAATACTAAGACGAGTATGAACAATACTTATATAAATTGTTCATAAATACCTTGCGATATGGGTCATCTTTTTTTGTTGTTACAAGGACATTATTTCCACACAAAGGTTATAAATAAATAAAAATAATCAAATAGTTTGGTTTAACAATGGTAGCCATATTTAAACCTTCAAATGTCACTAGGAAATGTCGAATAAAAACGGTGTAAGTCAGTGTCAGCTGTCCGCTATATTTTACATGTTAATTTTTTAGACAAGTTAAGTATTGTTCATACTCGTCTTAGTCTTTTGTTTTTGATTAGTCTTTGTCCTTTGATTAGTCTTAGCTGTCTTAAACAAAATCGGGTGTTCATACTCGTCTTTTGTTTTTGATTAGTCTTAGTCATAACCCACTGAAAAAAAAATCAATTTCAATAAAAAGGGTCCTTTTCAAAAGTCATTTTCTACACAAAACAATCTTATTTAACCTAATCTGTGCACGAAACACAGACACGAAAGAACAAAAGCGAAAAAGAAAATAAAAACAAATAAAATTTTGAGGTTAGTTTAAGATTTTATGTTAAAAACATGATTAATGGCGGTAAATTCAAAATTTCGGCCGCGCGCTTGCGCTCTTCGGACGCCCTGTAAAAAAAAAACAACAAATATCAGCTGATGTCTATCACTCGTCTTAGTCGTTGTCCTAAGGATTGAAAGTTGGCAACTCTTAAGACAAAGACTAATCACAAACAAAAGCAAAAACATTGTATGAACACTCCCATAAGAAACAGTGGTTTTAACTTTCTTATAACAAGACATATGACTAAACCAAGACAAAAGACTAGACAAAAAACGAGTATGAACGATCCATTAGCGACGATTAAACCGATGGTCGATTGTTTTAGTGAATGAGTAATTGAAAAGGGATTCTAATATATCTTGTGCTTTTTACAGTATTTAAATATTGATACGTATTTAATACGGTCATGTATTATTTAGCTTTGAATATATGAATACTTTTTATGTAAGTTTTTTTGTCAATCATGGCTTATTTCTATTGTTTTTCGAAGTTTAAACCACCCCTCAGGGGTGGTACTACAATTTGAGACTATTTTTAACGGGAATCCTACGACTGCACGGACTAAGTTTCCAAAAAATGACATTTGGTTACCAAATTTTTATGTGGTTTTTCTTTATTTCTAAAGTTAATTTGAATTTATATGAGATGAAACTCACTGAGAAATGCTTACTATCATATTGCACATTAGGGTAAACCAAATCTTTGCAGTTATTTGACCTGTGAGTATTAAAAAAATACACTTAAACCGGTCGGTATCAAGTCTATAGACTTGATACTTAAACCCAGTCTACAATGCTAAGTCTTAAGATCTAATGGATCGTTCATACTCGTCTTTTGTCTAGTCTTTTGTCTTGGTTTAGTCATATGTCTTGTCATAAGAAAGTTAAAACCACTGTTTCTTATGGGAGTGTTCATACAATGTTTTTGCTTTTGTTTTTGATTAGTCTTTGTCTTAAGAGTTGCCAACTTTCAATCCTTAGGACAACGGCTAAGACGAGTGACAGACATCAGCTGATATTTGTTGTTTTTTTTTACAGGGCGCCCGAAGAGCGCAAGCGCGCGGCCGAAATTTTGAATTTACCGCCATTAATCATGTTTTTAACAGAAAATCTCAACCTAACCTCAAAATTTTATTTGTTTTTATTTTCTTTTTCGCTTTTGTTCTTTCGTGTCTGTGTTTCGTGCACAGGTTAGGTTAAATAAGATTGTTTTGTGTAGAAAATGACTTTTGAAAGGGGCCCTTTTTATTGAAATTGAATTTTTTTTTCTGTGGGTTATGACTAAGACTAATCAAAAACAAAAGACGAGTATGAACACCCGATTTTGTTTAAGACAGCTAAGACTAATCAAAGGATAAAGACTAATCAAAAACAAAAGACTAAGACGAGTATGAACAATACTTTAGTAAATACTGGTGTAAACGGCTTAATATTTTTTAGGGTGGATTTGCAAAATGCTACGAGATAATTAGCACAACCAACAATCAATCCTATGCTGGCAAAATAGTTTCAAAAAAATTGATGATAAAGCAAAATCAGAAGGAGAAGATGACACAAGAAATTCAAATTCACGCCTCACTAAGACACCAAAATGTCGTAGGTTTTCATAGTTTTTTCGAGGACAACTTCAATATTTACATTGTCCTTGAATTATGTAAGAAACGCTCAATGATGGAGCTGCACAAAAGGCGGAAAGCCTTAACTGAACCTGAAACCCGATTTTACATGTCCCAGATTTTACATGGCGTTCAATACCTTCACCATCATAGAATAATTCATCGGGATCTAAAGCTCGGAAATCTATTTTTAAATGATGAACTACAAGTAAAAATTGGCGATTTTGGGCTAGCAGCAAAAATCGAATACGATGGCGAAAGGAAGAAGACTTTGTGTGGCACTCCAAACTACATTGCACCTGAAATTTTAAATAAGAAGGGACACTCTTACGAAGTTGATATCTGGTCTATAGGATGCATTATGTACACTTTGTTAATCGGCCGTCCGCCATTTGAAACTAATAGTCTGAAAGAAACTTATGCCAAAATTAAGAAATGTGAATACAAGTAAGTCAAAATTTTTATATATATATTTATCGGTTTCACAACGTTCTACGTCTTCCGATACCCAATCTCCACTCGTTTCTGTTTGCCCATAATTCATCATCTAGGCCTCTTATTCTTATTTCACTATCTATTCCTTCTCTCCAGCTTCTCCTCGGCCTTCCTCGTTTTCTTCGGCCAGTTGGTTTCCATTGTAATATTTGTTTAGGTAGTCTTCTATCATCCATTCTTTGTACATGTCCGTACCACACCAGTTGTTTTGTTCTTATATCATCCACTAGAGTACGTTCACCCACTGTCATAATTTCTCTTATTCTTGGATTGGTAACTCTTTCTCTTTTTGATTTCCCTGCTGCTCTTCTCCAATAGTCCATCTCCGTAGCGGAAAGCATTTTTTCTGTTCTATCTTTGATTGGCCATACTTCTGAGCCGTATGTAATAATACTTTTTACAATGGTGTTATATATAAGCTTTTTGTTATGTTTTGATATACTTTGGTCCCAAATTATTCCATTTAATAAAGTTATTGCTTTTCTTCCTTGTACATTTCTATCTTTTATAGCTTTGTCTAGTGTTCCGTCAGCTGTAATTTTTAGACCTAAGTATTTATACTTATCACAGGACTGAATTCGCTGTCCAGTATTTAAGATTAGATCCTGTTTCGTTCCACCAATACACATATACTCTGTCTTATTGATATTAACCTCTAGTCCCCACTTATTGTACTCTTCTATTAGTTTTCGTACGAGTCGTTAAATACCGAGATGAATTCCAAGACGTGCGCAAGCGTTGGTCTGTCACTTCTGCCAACCAATCAACTGAGAGATATTTCAGTATGGTTTTATCACGGGTTTTATACATCAAAACTTTAATAATTCCCAGTTCTTTTTGATGAAAATTCGTCGTTTTTGTGCTGTGAAAATGCCGGTGACGTGCAAGTTGTGTGACAAATTATTTAGTGCCCAATTTAATTTGAATAAACACTGTCAAAGTAAACATGGCATACAAAAATAAAGGTACTATGCAGAAAGTGTTTTTATGTTTAGATGCCTAGAATGTAAATGCTCCTTCCCAAAAAACTTGGATCTGTGTGATCATTTGAAATACAAACACAATCAAGAAATACTTGAAGAAACATTGGAGTTGAGAGTCAATACTCCCATGGCAAAACAAAATAAACGTGAAATGCATAAGATCATATAGAAGAAATACTGCATATGCCTCAAAAAATATTAATCGCAGCACATAGATATTGTATATTTTTGAAATCAGAAAGAAAAGACGAATCTTAAAATGCAAAAATATACCTCTAAAAAAATCGACTTCATTGTCACACTCTGTACAGGGTGTCCCAAATTCGTTGTTTTTTTGTGGTGTCGGATATTTCTAATTTTTCAAATTTCAAGAGAAGTCTAAAGGTGAAAACCACATTTAGATATAGCAAGCCGTTTTTAAGCTACGGAGTGTTTTTGTCTGCATTTTGGGAGGGGGTCTATAACTTTTTTGTTTATGAAAGTTTTGTTTTTGTGTAAATAGCTTTCTTATAGATCTTTTCTTGAAGAATTGACAGATGTAAACGGTATCTCTTTTGGTTTTTAAGATATTGCATAAAGTTGTTATTTTTCTTACAGAATAACTCTTTTTTTATTCGATTTTTAAAATCAGCTTAAAATTTCCTTTAAAATGATCACACTCAATATTTTATTTTTTTATTGTTCTCTTTATTTTTATTTTTTAATCACCTCTTTATTATTTTTTTATTTTTATAATTTTATAATATTAAAATATTTTAAACCCATTAAGCAAACTAAAATATGTGGTAAAAATAAAAAAAATACAAAAATATAAAGAAATAAAGAGAAGAAAAATTAATTTTATGTGATATCTCAAAAACTAAACGTGACAAATGAAATTTAATTTAACAGTTGAATTCCTCTTAAAAAAGTGTCTCAAGAATTTTTTCACAGAAATAAAAAATATTAATAAATAAACAAGTTATAGACCCCTTCCCAAAATGCAGACTTTTTAAAAACACCCCGTCGTTTACAAACGGCTTGCTATATCAAAATGCGATTTTCACCTTTAAGCTTCTTTTGAAATTTGAGTGTCACAAAGGGGATCAGTTTTTTTAGCCCGTCTAGAAATACCCGAAACCCCCCAAAAACATCGAATTTGGGACACCGTGTACATGGTGACGGATAGAAAAAAATTATGTTGGCTTTTAAAGTTGTCATAATTAACCAAAAAAATCTCAATTTATTTTCAATGATAAAGTTGCTGAGTGCTCCGCTTATAAAAAACCACCCGGTACCTACATAAAATCATACCTAAAAATTAGAATTGACCATTATTTTATACCTTGAATTTTTTATTATACGTTAAGCTCTTCGATCTCGCGCCAATCACGGTATTCGCGCCAATAATTTAAATTAGACATTTTGACGTTAATTTTGGCGCATGCTCCTTTGATGGAATTCATCTCGGTATTTAACGACTCGTGTTTTCGTGTCATATATTCGAGGTCGTCATAATCCTGAGCCACCACTATCTGATCATCGGCGAAACATAAAGTATACAAGGTGGTTTCATCCAACGGAATTCCCATGTTTTGGCAGTTTCTCTTCCAGACTTTAAGGACCTGTTCCAAATATATCTTGAAGAGCGTAGGCGAGATACAGCAACCTTGTTTAAGACCTTTATTTACTTGAAAGCCTTTGGTTAGTTTTGCTTTTATTTTAACTTTTGCCTTACTATTGCGGTATAACTCTTTGATGGCCTTAATTAGTTGTACGTTTATGTTTGTCTTTTCCAACGCTTTCCAAAGTAGATTTAGTGGTATACTATCATATGCCTTCTGCAAATCTACGTAAAGCAGATGCAGCTCTTGTCCGTATGCCATTTTCTTTTCAATAACTTGGGTTATACAAAAGAGATGATCTGAAGTCGATCTACCCGCCCTGAAACCAGCTTGTTCTTCTGCCTCCATATCTTTATATTCGCTCTCCACTTTATTTCTTATTATTTTGCTATATATTCTGCTTAGCGTACTAGTTACAGATATTACCTCTATAATTGTCACATATATCTTTCCTTCCTTTTTTTGTGTATTGTGGATATATATGACGTTTTCCACTCAGTTGGTACTACAGATCCATTTAAGTATTTTTGGAAAAGATTCCGTAATCTCCAAAACAGTTCTTCAGTGCCATATTTAATAAGTTCAGCTGGGATATTTCCGGGTCCGGCAGATTTACCGCTTTTTAAAGTTTTGCACAGTACGCGAAAATGGTATTCTGTAAAAAGAATTGAGATGAAAGTATATCCAAGTTCTCCAATACAAATTGCAAAATGACAGGTTCTTACTAGTTTGGAAATGTTTTGTCAAGCTTTTTTGCCATTACAGCCAAACTTGTGTTTCGGTTTCGCAAAAAACCTTTTTTCTTTTAATCTAATTTTTATTATTTTTTCAGAACATTTTATTTTTATTTTTAAAACTCATATTTTGGGTTGCAATTGGGTATAATTGGGTTGTAGTTTTACTCAATAGGTTAAGTTAAATTTAAGGCTATATTTAAAACTAGCTATAAACTATCAATTTGGCATAGTTTAATATTTAAATTCCAAACGCATTTAATAATAATATTTCTAATTTTAATTCAATCCTCATATTACTACCGCCCTCTGCATATTTTAATTTAAATCGCGTTTTTATTCTTTTTAATAAAATTGGAATTCTAAATTCTTTTTATTAGAAGTGATGCGATTTTCCTATAGAGGGCGAAGAAACACGCCGCAAAAACAAGACAGAATCTAAAAGTCTGTCGCCATTCACACACGCTCTCGATCGGAATTTTTTGAACGATCAACGCTTTTATAACAAATGGTGAACTCTAAAAACCATTAAATTCCTCTAAAACTCCAAACATTAAACTCGGGAGTGCTGGACCGCTATAGAAGACTTCTGGCGAATCTGGTGCACCAGTTGGAAGAGATCAAGACATCACCGGTAAGTCCCTCTCCTATAAGATCGCATCATTAATATTTTTCTATTATTTCGCTCTTAAATAGTCATCATATTCCAATATTATTTTATGTCTCAATTAAATTTCACTTCAGAAAGGTACGATTTCGCGTGCGTTCGTATACCCTTCAAATGAAAGCGGAGGACTTGTTTAAATACAGTCCACTAGGTAATCCAATTTTTTGAGCTATCGGAGTGAGACAACTTGTTTATGTTCAATTTAGCACTGTGCCTAAGAGTCAATTTGCAACTGTAATACCCAAGTTTAAAAAAACATTTCCAAACTAGTAAAAATCTTTCATTTTGAAAGGATCCCGCCCAGAGCTTATGGAAGGTGGCTTTCGGTTGGATTTCTTTTAAATTTCAGTATGTTTTAGATTTCAATTAGAATTATGAAATTTTGATTTAGAGTAAATTGCAGTTTTATAGACTTTGTAACGAGGAATTCACCCGTTAAATTAACTTTTAACTGTCACTTTGAGTTTTTGAGATATGACATAAAGTTGCATTTTTTCTTATGGAATGGCCTATATTTTAATTAATTTTGGAATTCGTCATTGAATTCTTTTCAAAATGATGTATCATATGTCATAGTTTGATTGTGCGGTTTCGGAGATAATTAAAGTTTTTTATTTTTATCTAGTGTTCGTTGAATGACGTCATGCGCCATTGACGTGAAAGCCTTGCGGTCAAATCTTACTTCAATGCTCCTATAGTTTTGTTGTCTTATACTATGCAAATCAAGCTGGCCTTGCGCCTTGGCGTTTTGTCATTGTTTTCAATTGTTTAAACAATTTGACATTACGCTTTTATATGAAATTATTTGGCACAAAAGCGTTTTAATTTTATTTTGAAATATGTATCATTTTTGTTACTTTTTATAACTAGGCTTTGAGGGCCGTCAGCTGAATTATAATTTTTCCAAACCAGGCTTACTATATTTTTGACTGTGTAAAATAATAAAAATACTGGAGTGCCTTGACCTTCCTCAGCAGGAAATCATAGCGCACTAGAAATAAATGAAAAAGCTGAATATCTCCTAAACTGCTCAATCAAACTATGACATATGATACATCATTTTGAAAAGAATTCAATGACGAATTCGAAAATTAATTAAAATATAGGCCATTCCATAAGAAAAAATGCAACTTTATATCATATCTCAAAAACTAAAAGTGACGGTTAAAATTTCATTTAGCGGGTGAATTCCTCGTGACAAAGTCTATAAAATTGCAATTTACTCTAAATCAAAATTTCCATTAATAACGAAGTTATCGACCCCCTTCCAAAATGCAGACTTTTCAAAAAGCCCCCGTAGCTCAAAGACGAGACGATATTTCAAAATGCGGTTTTCACTATAAGTCTTCTCTTGAAATTTGAGCCTCGCAATGCGTGGTCAGTTTTTCTCTGTCTCCCCTAGAAGTACCTTAAACCCCCTAAAAGTGCCCAATTTGGGACACCCTGTATATAACATAATACTATTTATATTCTATAATCTAAGAATTCATTAATGTTATATGGTTCAATCTTAACTAACAATTCTTTTATCGTTTTTTTTTTAAATTATTTAAACTCTTGATTTTGCGAATATTTCGGGGTAGTTTATTGTAAAAACTTATGAAACTATCATATGGTCCTGATTATGTCAACGAAAGACGATGTATGGGAATCTCGCAATCTATCGACCTAGTATTGTAATTATGATTTTTTTCATGTTTAAAAATTGTAATATTTTTATATATGAACATTAAGCATTCAAAAATGTAGATTGCAATAGCTGTCATAATGTTCATCTTTTTGAAAACCCCTCGACAGCTATCTTTGAAGTTAAGCCTTTTTATAATTAAAATGTAGATTGCAATAGCTGTCATAATGTTCATCTTTTTGAAAACCCCTCGACAGTTATCTTTGAAGTTAAGCCTTTTTATAATTCTGATTGTGCGCTTTTGAATTATGAACACATTGTTTATGTCAGAATTTTTTCCCCAGAAAATGATGCCATATCTTATTTGGGATTCAAAGTTAGCAAGTATAAAATTCTTAAACATGCTACTCAGCTTATTGCAAACTTTTTGTATATGATTTCCCCAATTCAAAAATTCATCAATGTGAATACCTAGAAATTTTGTTTCTCTCGAGGGTTTGATTTTTGTATCTTGAAGGGTAATCTCACCTTCCATTTCAATTGTTGATTGCTTGGTTCGAAAAAACACCGCATTTGTTTTATTTTTATTTAAAATAAGTTTATTTTGTTCCAGCCAGTTATTTATTAATTTTAAAGCTTCGTTGCCTTTGTCTAATGTTGTGTCTAAGTCAGGTCCTGCTGTTAGTGAGTTTGTATCGTCTGCAAATTTTGCTAATATGAAATCGTCTGCGACTAGATCGAGATCGTTAATGAAGATTATAAAAATAATTGGGCCAATTATTGATCCTTGTGGGATGCCTATTGTGTTTGTCTGTATGTCTGATTTTACTGTGATTTTGTCTGGTTGCAGTAGTACGTTTTATAGTCGGTCTGTAAGGTAAGATTGAATAAGTTCATGTGTTGGTCCACAAATACTGATATGAACCGCAACACAGGAAATTATCACAAAGTGCCCAATTATAACAGAGTAAAATACAAACTACATATAACAGAGTAAAACATAAACTGCAACATTTCTTCAAAGCAAACAAAATTCAATTTTGTTTGTTTTGAAGAAATGTTGTAGTCTGTATTTTACTTTGTATATGTTTATATGTTTAGACGGACGAAATTGGGCACTTTGTGATAATTTCGTGTGTTGCGGTTCCCAAGCCCTGATGATGAACGTTTAGTTCGAAACGCGTAGGCTGTAAATAATTTTAAACAAAAATCAAACAAGTTTCATGTCTAATCGGGCAAAAAGGAGTTTTTTGTTTCCCTTATATTTTTCCGTGGGTAGCTTGAAAGCTTAACGTCACGGGGGTCCAAGATCTAATGGACACCTAATAAGTGTTGACAGTTAACCGTTTCGTCCTTATGGGACTCCTCAGAACACTGCTGGTCAAGTGACAAATCTTGCGAAGTTAATCAGAAGGTTTTGTCTCTAATTAAATGTAATTAGTGAGCTAACTATAGCAAGAGGCGCCATCTACCGAGATACGAGAGAAACAAAAAACCAAAAGCAGGGAAAAACACTGCTATACAATATCGATCAATGAAAAGATCGAATGCAAATAAAAGAAAACAACTATAGTCCGTGACCTACGACAGCTCTTTGTCTTTTCAGGCCGGATCAACGCATTTTGCATTTTTACCCGTCATCAAGACAGTGAGCGTCAATCAACGGAATTTTTAAGCCAAATTTGTTAGTATTATTTGGCTTAAAAATTCCGTTGATTGACGCTCACTGTCTTGATGACGGGTAAAAATGCAAAATGCGTTGATCCGGCCTGAAAAGACAAAGAGCTGTCGTAGGTCACGGACTATAGTTGTTTTCTTTTATTTGCATTCGATCTTTTCATTGATCGATATTGTATAGCAGTGTTTTTCCCTGCTTTTGGTTTTTTGTTTCTCTCGTATCTCGGTAGATGGCGCCTCTTGCTATAGTTCGCTCACTAATTACATTTAATTAGAGACAAAACCCTCTGATTAACTTCGCAAGATTTGTCACTTGACCAGCAGTGTTCTGAGGAGTCCCATACGGACGAAACGGTCAACTGTCAACACTTAGGTGTCCATTAGATCTTGGACCCCCGTGAGGTTAAGCTTTCAAACTACCCACGGAAAAATATAAGGGAAACAAAAAACTCCTTTTTGCCCGATTAGCCATGAAACTTGTTTGATTTTTAAATTCACGGGTACGAAACTTCACGTTTGTTAATTTTAAACAAGGATTGGACTTTTCACTAACCTACCCTATCAGTGTTATGCCCCTCTTGAGAGTAGCTTAGACTTTAATAGGGTATCACTAGACCCACTTTACTACTACTATGTCGGTTTGGAATGTTTTTCTACGTTGTCCGACGCCTATTCTCCACCTCCTTCGATCCTGACAATCATCTTCCGTCAGGTTTTTTTGACTCATTGATTTTTGGATTGACTGTTGCCATTCCAGTTTAGGACGCCCTCTTTTTCTGCGCCCTATTGGTTGCCATTTTAGGACCTGCTTTGGTAATCTTTCGTCGCTCATCCGTTGTACAGCGTGTCCCATTTTCGATGGGATTAAATGGGAAACTCGGTTATTATTAAAGATATTGATTTTCTGATTGCACCTTACCGTTCTCTTTTTTTGAGCCCTTAAAAATGGCGTAATCAGATTTTTGCTATACCCCGTAGTTTCGCTAATACAGGGAGTTTTTGAAAAAATTGTATTTTTAATAATCCCTTGTATCTCGCTTATTTTGCGAGATATTTTTATTCTGTAAAAACCTTTTCATGGCAACTTTTTTAGAAGAAAATAATGACGTTGTCAACTTTTAAAAATATTGTTTAGTTTTTGAGATATGGTATTTATCATAAAAAAATTAACTACGAACCTGGATTTTTTTTATTACTATTTTGATTGCTTTCATGCTAGTATTATCATAAAATAATAAAAATTTAAAAAAATTTTGTTTTAAGGTAAAAAAA
This sequence comes from Aspidapion aeneum, assembly GCA_963576565.1. NCBI lineage: Eukaryota > Metazoa > Arthropoda > Insecta > Coleoptera > Brentidae > Aspidapion > Aspidapion aeneum. Next base: position 1,221,172 of record OY755041.1, on the reverse strand, counting down.
AATACTCTGCCAATATATGGGCCCCTAAGCTCACACTAGGTATTGTAGTTATAGTGTACGTGTGAGCTAATATAACTAAAAACTGAAATATATTTTATTCAACTCCAGACTAAATTACCTTTTGTTTGATACCACATAAGCCATGTTTTGACCCAAACTCAAATTTTTGAAATCTACCCCCACCCTTAAAAAAAACAAAAACTAAAATGTATTTTGTTAAACTCCGGACTCAATTACCTTTCGTTTGATATCACACACGCGATATTTTCACTTAAAACTCTAATTTTTAAAATATACCCCCACCCTTTTTTTTAAATAAATTAAAATGTATTTTGTTTAACTGCAGACTCAATTACCTTTCGTTTGATATCACACACGCCATATTTTCACATAAACTCTAATTTTTGAAATCTACCCCCACCCTTTTATTTGGTTTGTGTTCGGCGGATTTTGTTCATTTTTAAATGGGACCATCTCGACCCAAGACCCAGCCTAGGCACCAAATTTTATTAAAATCGGCCAAGCGGTTTTTGAGTTATGCGCGTTGGTCGTTACAGACAGACATACAGACAGACAGACAGACAGACATACAGACAGACAGACAGACGGCGCAACAAAAAAGTTTCTAAATCATCTGAAACGCAAAGATATATAAAAATTTTTGAAATCGGAGCAACTTTTTTTTTCTCGTAAAAATTAGGATCACCATAGCTCACACTACTATAGTATAGTATATGTGTGAGCTAAAATTAGTCCGAACCTGGATATTTCCAACATAAATATAAATTAAAAATTGCTAGTTAAACAATTTTTAGTTTAACTGTTTTGATACTTAGCATATTAAAATGGTTTTACGTTAATTTACAGATTTATTTGAGTCTACGAAAAATACAAAAAAAAACAAATTATAAAAAATAACTAATTTTTCTGATTACCGTTATGTGTAAGACATTGTTGGCATTTTTGAGTAATTTTTCTTAACATATTTTGCATAAAAATATTTCTGCCATTTAAATATTGGGATTTTGTTGCTTGAATGAAGCAGTCAAAACATATCACATTTTTCAAAATCTGGATATGGTCGATTTCTAGCCAGTTTAAAATAATTGTAAGCCATTCACAAAAATGACAACTAAAATGACAATGTCAATTCCACGCTTTTGTTTTGTAAATTTCACGACCTGCTGTGCTACCATCAAATAATTAGTATAATATTATTTTTGTAACTTTTTAACGTTTTTTAGTTTATTTATAAATCTTTTAATTATCATTTCAAAACAGATAAACTAAAAATCGTTCAACTAGTGTGTCTTGCAATTTTCAATTTATAATTACGTTGGAAATTTCCAGGTTCGGACTATATTTTTTTTCAAATATTAAATAGTTTTTTTTAACCTTAAATCAAAGAAATATTAAAGTTTTATCATTTTGAGGTAATAATAGCATGGAACCAATCAAAGTAGTAATAAAAAAAATCCAGGTCCGTATTTAATTTTTTTATGATAAATACCATATCTCAAAAACTAAACAATAGTTTAAAAATTTGACGACGTCATTATTTTGCTCTAAAAAGGTTGCCATAGAAAGGTTTTTACAGAATAAAAATATCTTGCAAAATAAGCGAGATACAAGGAATTAATTAAAATGCAATTTTTTCAAAAACTCCCTGTATTAGCGAAACCACGGGGTATAGCAAAAATTTGATTACACCATTTTTAAGGGCTCCAAAAAAGAGCACGGTAAGGTGCAATCAGAAAATCGATATCTTTAATAATAACCGAGTTTCCCATTTAATCCCATCGAAAATGGGACACGCTGTACATGGCCGTACCATATCAGTTGCCTTTTAGTGATGTCATCCATGTTTTTATTTTAGTTTTTTAAACTATATTTTATTTGCAATATGTAATTATTGGTACACTTGACAATCATAATTTAATGTATTGTAGTTTTTGGCGTACGTATTTGACAAAAAACGTTTGCTGTAAATGATTATAACATATTAATATTTGAATTTAGAATATCGTCCAATATCTCGTCAGCTGCCAAACACATGATCATGGTTATGTTACAATCTGATCCTTCTAAGAGACCAAAAATCGATCAGCTGTGCAAACACGAATTTATAGTTAACGGATACTGTCCGAGTTCCTTACCCGTTAGTTGTCTAACAATGGCTCCAAGATTTGATACAATTGATACGCCACAGCGAAAGCCTTTGTCGAGTGTTAATGGTAAGTTTCACAAGTTGACTAATAGGCACTTACACCAGTATTTACTAAAGGATCTACAGTGCTAAGTCATATAATTCTAGGGTTAAAAGTCTACATTTTGGTTGTAGGTTTAACTTATTTTTCCTGTGAATGCAATAGTTTTTTATATTTATATAAATTGTTTATAAATATCTTGCGATATGGGTCACATTTTTTCGTTGTAATAAAGACATTATTTTCACACAAAAGTTATAAATAAATAAAAATAATCAAATATTTTGGTTTAAAAATGGTCGCCATATTTAAACCTCGAAACGTCACTAGGAAATGTCGAATAAAAACGGTGTAAGTCAGTGTCATCTGTCCGCTATATTTTACATGTTAATTTTTTAGACAAGTTAGCAATGATTAAACCGATGTTCAATTGTTTTGGTAGATGTGTAATTGAAAACGGATTCTAATATATCTTGTGGTTTTTACAATATTTAAATATCGATACGTATTTAATACGGTAATGCATCTACAGATATAGTTTTACGTTATCTATGTATTATTTAGCTTTTAAAATTTTTGTATATAAGTTTTTTTTATCAATCAAGGATTATTTCTATTCAAACAAGTTTCGTGGCTAATCGGGCAAAAAGGAGATTTTTTGTTTCCCTTATATTTTTTCGTGGGTAGCTTGAAAGCTTAACCTCACGGGGGTCCAAGATCTAATGGACACCTAATAAGTGTTGACAGTTAACCGTTTCGTCCTTATGGGACTCCTCAGAACACTGCTGGTCAATGTGACAAATCTTGCGAAGTTAATCAGAAGGTTTTGTCTCTAATTAAATGTAATTAGTGAGCGAACTATAGCAAGAGGCGCCATCTACCGAGATACGAGAGAAACAAAAAACCAAAAGCAGGGAAAAACACTGCTATACAATATCGATCAATGAAAAGATCGAATGCAAATAAAAGAAAACAAACTATAGTCCGTGACCTACGACAGCTCTTTGTCTTTCAGGCCGGATCAACGCATATTGCATTTTTACCCGTCATCAAGACAGTGAGCGTCAATCAACGGAATTTTTAAGCCAAATAATACTAACAAACGTGGAATTTCGTACCCGTGAATTTAAAAATCAAACAAGTTTCGTGACTAATCGGGCAAAAAGGAGTTTTTGTTTCTCTCATATTTCATTCTCATATTCAAACAAGTTATGAATGGTGTGATGATTTCTTTACCTTAAATTTTAGATAATGCCAATCAACATTGCGCTTTAAAACAAAAGCATGACTCAATATCTGCTGGCCTAGCTGGTGTCATTGTACCAACGTTGGATGACTTTGATGCCAAACAAAACCTTCAGGATCTTAAAAATCTTTTACATAAGGTAGGATATTTTTTTTAGTTATACAAACATAACTTTATATGGGTATTACGTCACTATTAAAGAATTTTTCAAATTAATAAATCACTGCGTTTCTCCTAGAAAAAGAAAAGTCACTAACTTGTCAGTGGTTTATTAGAAAAAAATTAATTTGCCTAAAAATGTTTTTAAAACCTAAATCAGTGTATTCAAATAATTAATAAATCAGTGCTTCAAACAAATGGTTATATATCCAATTCTCTTTGTGGTTTTTTGTGAATTTTTTTAAAACTTTTGTTTCTATGTGTCATATACTTGTTTATAAGAATCACTAACTACCTATTTTATATAATGTTGACCTAAATTGTGTGTTTTTCGATGTATTTTTTGTTGTAATTTTTTTCTTGTTTAAATTTTTTGTTTGTTTAATATCGCTTTTTTCTCATTTTATCATTGCTTAAATTTACCATTTTAAACTATTTTTTTTTAATTTATATTTTACCCATTTTAACATCAGTGTTTGGGTGTGTATGTAGTACGTATCTTTTTTAACTAAATTTGTTGGGATTATGCCGTCATTTTACCTCCTTTTTCTAAAATTTTATTTACTAGGTTTATTATTCTGTTTAAAACACATAGTAATAAGTATTGTTTATTTAAACTTTTTTATATTACATATAGGTAATGAGTAACCAAATAGGATTAGATTGAATTAGATTAGAAATAGGTACTTTCGCTTTGTCAATAAGGATCACTTGTATCTTTGGATAATAAAGCATATTTACTTCTACTACTGCAGTTGTATTGTAACTAGTCTATTTAGTAAGCTGTATTGGAGAAGAATTTAGAGGAAGGTAACCACAAAATGGTCGACTGACAGATCCCCCCTTATATCTCTGGTTTTAACACGTTCGGTAACGCAGCCAACGATAAAGACCGGCCATGGCGCGTTATAAGCAAGTCGGCGGTTACGTGATCTTAGGAGTCCCAGGATTCTTATTGTATTGCTTAATATATTATATGGTTTTACACAATTTAAATAAATTAACAAAAAATTTTTTGTTCTTTTATAGGCAAAAATTGAAAAAAATATTTTGCTGATATATGTGTTTAATGTGGATAAAAGAACTGAATCTATAAAATTATACAAAAGTTGCACTCTAATATCTTCAGGTACATATATTAGGTACATAATATCGTTAGTAACTTCAAATCTATACAAGTCTTTCAAAATTGGACATATCAAACTTAAGCTTTTAGTTTTTTAATTTTTCTTTGAGTGTCATCATCTTTGTCTGAGTTCTTATTCAAAGATTTATTAGCAGACACTAAATCATTGTGCTTTTTAATAAAATTATTTTAAAAAACTTTACATGCCCTTAAACTTATTTTTTCAAGCTTTGACAATAGTTTTTCTCCACAAAAACACTCGCTAGAGTTATCTGAAGAAAAATTTTCAATATAAAACATTTCACAATAATTTATTAAAAAGAAACAAGTGATTTTGTGATTAAGTGAGATGGTTTTCATATTCAATGAATTGAATGTAGTGGTCGTCAATAATTTTTTGAAAAATTACCCAGCACAAAGTTTAATATATATTTCATTAAAGTGTAAGTTAACTACCAACTCATGTTCTTTTAAAAGCTTTATCTTACTTTTTAAATATTTCACACTACCAGAGAGATTACTATCTGTTAACAATATTTTACAAATCAGTATTTTAATATTGCGAGGGTGCGGAAGACATATTACCGTAGAATTGTAAATTGACGTGTATGCACTGGATGACTGGATAAACAAAGATGAAGCCAACATTAAAGTGTATCCACAATATCTTCGATTCTCATGTTACCTTTTCAAGAGACCTAATTGTTCAATAAGAAATGACAACTGAACACATTTTTCACTATCACTATCGAAAATGTCACTAAGGATGTCTATTACTTGATCAATCTTATCCAAGATCTTTTCTTTTACCACTTCTTTCCCGTTTGCAACATATTAGGTTTCAGTTTTATAGTTGGACCGACAAGGAACAACACTAATTACACGTTCGCGGCATTGGTTATCTTATAGTTATTTTCTTTATAATTTACTCATTAGCCATTAATTATTTTAACGCAGCCCACTACTGTCTTTTTCGTGGGTTGCGTTATTTTAATAACTTTGATAAAATTCGTGCCCGAATTAAAAAAAAATCGACGTAAACAAACATACCAAACCTGAAAACACACATGTTTTATAATGACAGCGGGCCGTGAGGCGTTTTTTTGTGAGCCTCCTACGGTCACGTGATATTTCCGCGCCCGGACCCGTCTTTCTCGTGGGCTGCGTTCGGTAATAGAAAGCAAAAATGCCTCCATTTCGTATACTAAATTTAAATATATTTTTTCTTTTTAGGTTATTAAAAGTAAACCAATCCTAATTAAAAAAGTATTGGATGAAATGACCGATCCAGCGGCAGTACCGACGATATGGGTATCAAAATGGGTAGACTACTCTGATAAATATGGTTTTGGATACCAATTGTCAGACGAGAGTGTAGGAGTTATGTTCAATGATACAACTAGGCTTATTATGCTTTCTAACGGCATGTAAGTATTAATTTGAGATCTTAAAATAAGAAAACTAGGACGGCCCTCAAAAAGTTCGAAAAGTTTTGTCGAAACGTAGAATGGTCGAAAAATTTTGTTCGAAAATAAAAAAATCGAGTAAAATAGATGAAAATTATTTTTAGATCCGGAAAATTGTCGAAAATAGTCTAGTCGAAAATAATTTAGGCGAAGCGTAATTTCGTCGATTCGTAAACATGTCGAAAATAATATAATATAATATAATATAATATAATATAATATAATATAATATAATATAATATAATATAATATAATATAATATAATATAATATAATATAATATAATATAATATAATATAATATAATATAATATAATATAATATAATATAATATAATATAATATAATATAATATAATATAATATAATATATAGTCAAAACGTAAAAGCATCGAAACGGAGTTCAGTCGAAAGGCAGAATGGTCGAACCGTAAAAAAGTCGAATTGCAAAAAGGCCGAATTGTGAAAAAGTTGAAAAACAAAACAATCGAAAAATAAAAGAGAAGAAAGCAATTCAAGCGAAGCATATTTCTGTCGATCCGTAACAAAATTAATATACGATTGTGTAGAAATAAAATTTCGGACTTCCATTAGTTTTAAACACGACGTTTCGGTTAGTAAATATCTTTAACCGTTATCAAGTGTAAACTAAACAATCTAGTCTCTAGGCTACTACTTATACTACTTGGTGTGCAGTCAGGTGTGACGGCCCGGCCCCTTTTTTAATCCTAAGACGCCTGTTTTCCTTAAGGAGTGGTTTCCATATGTTTGGTATGTCCGTGCTTGGTTGACTGAAAACTTCTTTATTCTGCATTATAAACGCAGCTTCAATAAACTTTCGTTTTCGCCAATGCGACTCCTTATGTAAAACTTTAGCTTCTGACCACTGAATCCTGTGATCATTTGACCATGCATGATCTGCTAAACCGGATTTTTCAATATCACCTAATTGGGTACTTTTTAAATGTTTATTTACTCTAACCTGAAGAGGGCGTTTCGTTTCACCTACATATGATTTACCACACTCGCACGGGATTTGGTAAATACATTCCTTATTATTTTAGGGATTGTCTGGTTTTGTTTTAGTTACAAAACTTCTTATCGTATTTCCCGAAGAAAATACTGTTTTTATATTATAGTGTTTAGCTAATCGTCTTATGTTTTCTGAAATCCCTTGAACATATGGAATGTTAATAACACCTAACGGATTATTATTTTGAGAATTTGGTACATTTAGTTTGTTTTTAATTTTAAATATCGTTGAGTTAATTAATTTCTCGGAATAACCATTCTGTTGTAAGTCCTTTTTAATGTTGTTAATTTCTGTGGTTAATTCTTCATTATTACTACAAATATTTACAGCTCTTAAATACAAACTTCTTATAACTCCTTGTTTTGTAGCATCAGAATGATTTTTATTTATTTCCAAAATTAATATAGTCGAAAATTAAACGCGTGATACGCAATGGAGAATAGACGTAAGTTTATCGAAATGTAGTTTAATGTCGAAACGTTAAAAGATCGAAATGAAGATGCGATATTGCCATATTTAGTAAAATTTCTTGGCTAAATTCGTTAAACGGGCGTTGTCAGGTTAGGTAATAGTACAGCGTGTCCCATTTTCGATGGGATTAAATGGGAAACTCGGGTATTATTAAAGATATTGATTTTCTGATTGCACCTTACCTTGCTCTTTTTTTGAGCCCTTAAAAATGGTGTAATCAGATTTTTGCTATACCAAGTAGTTTCGCTAATACAGGGAGTTTTTGAAAAATTTGTATTTTTAATAATCCCTTGTATCTCGCTTATTTTGCGAGATATTTTTATTCTGTAGAAACATTTTCATGGCAACTTTTTTAGAAGAAAATAATGACGTTGTCAACTTTTTAAAATATCGTTTAGTTTTTGAGATATGGTATTTATCATAAAAAAATTAAATACGGACCTGGATTTTTTTTATTACTATTTTGATTGGTTTTATGCTAGTATTATCATAAAATAATAAAAATTGAAAAATTTTTTGTTTTAAGGTAAAAAAAAAATTTAATATTTAAAAAAAAAATTAGTCCAAACCTGGATATTTTCAACATAAATATAAATTAAAAATTGCTAGTTAAACAATTTTTAGTTTAACTGTTTTGATACTTAGCATATTAAAATGGTTTTACGTTAATTTACAGATTTATTTGAAACAAAGTCTACGAAAAATACAAAAAAAACAAATTATAAAAAATAAATAATTTTTCTGATTACCATTATGTGTAAGACATTGTTGGCATTTTTGAGTAATTTTTCTTAACGCATTTTGCATAAAAATATTTCTGCCATTTAAATATTGGATTTTGTTGCTTGAATGAAGCAGTCAAACATATCACATTTTTCAAAATCTGGATATAGTCGATTTCTAGCCAGTTTAAAATATTGTAAGCCATTCTCAAAAATGACAAGTAAAATGACAATGTCAATTCCACGCTTTTGTTTTGTAAATTTCACGACCTGCTGTTCGGTTATCAAATAATTAGTATGATATTATTTTTGTAACTTTTTAACGTTTTTTACTTTATTTATAAATCTTTTAATTATCATTTCAAAACAGATAAACTAAAAATCGTTCAACTAGTGTGTCTTGCAATTTTTAATTTATAATAACGTTGGAAATTTCCAGGTTCGGACTATAATTTTTTTTTCAAATATTAAATAGGGGGTTTAACCTTAAATCAAAAAATGATTAAAGATTTATCATTTTAAGGTAATAATAGCATGGAACTTATCAAAGCAGTAATAAAAAAAATCCAGGTCCGTATTTAATGTTTTTATGATAAATACCATATCTCAAAAACTAAACAATATTTTTAAAAATTGACAACGTCATTATTTTGCTCTAAAAAAGTTGCCATAGAAAGGTTTTTACAGAATAAAAATAACTTGCAAAATAAGCGAGATACAAGGAATTAATTAAAATGCAATTTTTTCAAAAACTCCCTGTATTAGCGAAACCACGGGGTATAGCAAAAATCTGATTACACCATTTTTAAGGGCTCAAAAAAAGAGCACGGTAAGGTGCAATCAGAAAATCGATATCTTTAATAATAACCGAGTTTCCCATTTAATCCCATCGAAAATGGGACACGCTGTACACTTGGGAAGTTTTTTACAGCTGTGTTATAAAATCGACGAGTTTTCGGTTTAACTTTTTTACGTTCCGAGATCATTACGTTTGCGTATTGCGCGATTAATTTTCGACTATATTATCATCGACAAAATTACGATTCGTTTAAATTATTTTCGGCTATATACTTTTCGACAATTTTACGGATCAACAAAAATACGTTTCGATTGAATTGCTTTCATATCTGTTATTTTTAGATTTTTAGCTACAGCTATGGTGATCCTAATTTTTTGAAAAAAAAAAGTTGCTCCGATTTCAAAAATTTTTATATATCTTTGCGTTTCAGATGATTTTGAAACTTTTTTGTTACGCCGTCTGTCTGTCTGTCTGTAACGACCAACGCGCATAACTCAAAAACCGCTTGGCCGATTTTAATGAAATTTGGTACCTAGGCTGGGTTTTGGGCCGAGATGGCCCATTTAAAAATGAACAAAATCCACCGAACACAAACCAAATAAAAGGGTGGGGGTAGATTTCAAAAATTAGAGTTTATGGGAAATATGGCGTGTGTGATATCAAACGAAAGGTAATTGAGTCTGGAGTTAAACAAAATACATTTTAATTTATTTAAAAAAAAGGGTGGGGGTATATTTCAAAAATTGGAGTTTAAGTGAAAATATGGCGTGTGTGATATCAAACGAAAGGTAATTGAGTCTAGAGTTAAAAAAAAAATACATTTTAGTTTTTTTAAAAAGAGTGGGGGTAGATTTGAAAAATTAGAGTTTTAGTCAAAACATGGCTTGTGTGGTATCAAACGAAAGGTAATTGAGTCTGGAGTTCAATAAAATATACTTCAGTTTTTAGTTATATTAGCCTTCACGTAGATACACTATAACTATAGTACCCAGTGTGAGCTTAGGTGCCCATAGATTGGCAGAGTTTTTTTTTTAAATATGACAAACAACAATTAACATAGAATAATATAAAAAAAAGAACCTCATACACCAACCTAATGACTAAACATTTAAAGTGGGGTTAAAAATAAGGGACAGTGGTATATTGCTAGATTTATGTTGGAATTTAGAAGAAGTCTCAATTGGCTGTTTTTTTAATTAAGTATTTTTTTGTGTTTAGTAATGTCCAGTATGTCGACAAAAATGGTGAAGAGTGCTACATGACAGTAGACCAGTACCCAAAACAGTTCGAGAAAAAAATGAAGCTTTTGTCGTACTTTAGCCGATACATGAAGGAACACCTCATCAAAACGGGTGCGGGTATATCGAAAGAATTGGATTCACTCTCGCGAACTCCATTTTTGTTTCAGTGGTGCAGATCGACGACCGGCGTCTTGATGCAATTGAATAATAACACAGTTCAGGTAAGCAATAAATATATATTATAATAAATTGGTAAAAAAATTTTTTTAAGTCACAAGCTTTTATAAAATGCACTAAAAATTAAAAAATAATTTTCTAATATTATAATATATTTTTTTTACCAATTTATTTTTTACTTTTTAGTCTCAGCTATCTACTCTATTAAATGAAAATATTTGTTCAATAACAGAACAGAAGAGTTTTTTTCTAGATTATAATGAAATCGCTGATCGTGAGCTGTTTGGCAACTCATTTTTCTATTGGGGGAAGGAGAGGGTGGGGGTAGAGGTAGAAATGTATTTTTTGTTTGAGCTGTATTGCCATCGGACCTTTATGCATATACCAAATTTTATAAAAGTCATTTGAAGTGAAGTGTGTCAAAAACGCATTTTTTATGGAAGGGGGTGGGGGGTAGGGTGGGAGGACATTTTTTCATTATTGTTGTATTGTCAGCGGATCACTATATGTATACCAAATTTCATCCAAATCGGATAATGGGAAGTGTGTCAAAAACTCATTTTTCTATGAAAGGGGGTAGGGGTGGGAGAATATTTTTTTCTTAATATTGTATTGTCATCGGATCACTATATGTATACCAAATTTCATCCAATTCGGATAACGGGAAGTGTGTCAAAAACAAATTTTTCTTTGGAAGGGGGTGGGGGTAGGGGTGAGAGGATATTTTTTCTTATTGTTGTATTATCATCGGACCACTATGTGTATACCAAATTTTATCCAAATCGGATAATGGAAAGTGTCAAAAACTCATTTTTCTATGAAAGGGGGTGGGGGTAGGGGTGGGAGTATTTTTTTTCTTAATATTATATTGTCATCGGATCACTATATGTATACCAAATTTCATCCAATTCGGATAACGGGAAGTGTGTCAAAAACAAATTTTTCTTTGGAAGGGGGTGGGGGTAGGGGTGGGAGGATATTTTTTCTTATTGTTGTATTATCATCGGACCACTATGTGTATACCAAATTTTATCCAAATCGGATAACGGGAAGTGTGTCAAAAACACATTTTTCTATAGAAGGGGTGGGGGTAGGGGTGGGAGGATATTTTTTTCTTAATGTTGTATTGTCATGGAACCACTATGTGTGTACCAAATTTCATCCAAATCGGATAATGGGAAGTGTGTCAAAAACGCTTCACAAGATTTGATAGATAGTTAGTTAGATAGTTAGACAGAACATCTGAAGCTAAATAAAAGCTTTTAAAAAAGTTTTAAAAAATACTATTCCAGATACTCTATCTTACTTATTACATAAATAATTTAAACAATATTAACTTGCATCAATAAATTTAATTATATGTCAATTTTTTTAATAAAATTGTTAAAAAAATACGGGGTGAAGCTAAGGTCACTATATCACGAAGTTCCTTTAGAAGGAACTTCGTGATATAGTGACCTTAGGTAAAGCAGCGGCGATTTTAAAAACTAGTGCGTTACACTCTAGTGCAGTGGGGTTCCAAAACTATTTTCTATGGGTCCCCTTTTTAAAATCTTGAATTTTTCTCGCCCCCCTTTTTCTGAATAAAGAAAAAAAGGGTATTTTTACAAGCTTTTATTTAGCTTCAGATGTTCTGCCTAACTATCTAACTAACTATCTATCAAATCTTGTGAAGCTTTTTTGACACACTTCCCATTATCCGATTTGGATGAAATTTGGTACACACATAGTGGTCCCATGACAATACAACATTAAGAAAAAAATATCATCCCATCCTTACCCCCACCCCCTTCCATAGAAAAGTTTGTTTTTGAAACATATCCCGTTATCCGATTTGGATGAAATTTGGTATACATATAGTGATCCGATGATAATACAATATTAAAAAAAATATATCCTCCCACCCCTACCCCCACCCCCTTTCATAGAAAAATGAGTTTTTGACACACTTACCATTATCCGATTTGGATGAAATTTGGTATTCACATAGTGATCCGATGACAATACAACATAAAAAAAATATCCTCCCACCCCTACCCCCACCCCCTTTCATAGAAAAATGCGTTTTTGACACCCTTCCCATTATCCGATTTGGATGAAATTTGGTATACATATAGTGGTCCGATGACAATACAACAATAATGAAAAAATGTCCTCCCACCCCTACCCCCCACCCCCTTCCATAAAAAATGCGGTTTTGACACACTTCACTTCAAATGACTTTTATAAAATTTGGTATATGCATAAAGGTCCGATGGTAATACAACCCAAACAAAAAATATATTTCTACATCTACCCCCACCCTCTCCTTCCCCCAATAGAAAAATGAGTTGCCAAACAACTCACGATCAGCGATTTCATTATAATCTAGACTAAACTCTTCTGTTCTGTTATTGAACAAATATTTTCATTTAATAGAGTAGATAGCTGAGACTAAAAAGTAGAAAATAAATTGGTAATTTTTTTTTTTAAGTCCCAAGCTTTTTAAAATGCACTAAAAATTAAAAAATAATTTTCTGACATTCTAATATTATCATAATAATAAAAGCGATGGCCGCAAATCAAAGCATAAGTTAATCTAAATTTGTGATCTAAACACTTAAAGAATATTCAACATAGCAGGTCATTACAGATTATTTATTTTGTTCTAAAATACCATGTTTAAGTGTTTAATGTTTAAAGTTGAAATTTTTATTGTTACGGGTTCACAACGACAAATTAAAACTCGCAATTGTGAAAACGATACGTCAATTTATTTCGACAAATTATGTACAAAAACACGCACTTAAACTGACTAATAACTTGCTAATAATTCACTACTTTAATTCGCCTATTAACTTCGCGTTAACATCTAGCGATCACTACCATTGGTTATCTTTGACTCCCCGATGCACGACGTCCGGCCCTATATACAGTGTGTCCACGTAAGTTGGCAGCATATGGGAAACTTTTTTATTATTAGCTTTACGAAAAAAAGTTATTCTTCATAAAAAGTTCTGCATGGTTCAAAACCTAAAATGCAACCATCAGATGTTAAATTTTTTCAGTCATATTACGAGGTTTGTCAAAAAATGTGATTTTTGCTCCAGAGTAAAGTACCTTTCTTTTTGACAATATCGAAAATTGTTATAAAGAAAAGATGTTTAGAATTAAAAGTAGCTTTCAAATATTCAACATTGTTTATTTACATTAAAAAATATTTTTTTCTACATTTTCTGCGATTACGTTGGAAATTTAAGTTTGCACATTAAAGCATAATTAATTTAGGATGCAAATAATAATAATGTAAATAAACAATGTTGAATATTTGAAAGCTATTTTTAATTCTAAACATCTTTTCTTTATAACAATTTTCGATATTGTCAAAAAGAAAGGTACTTTACTCAAGAGCAAAAATCACATTTTTTGACAAACCTCGTAATATGATGAAAAAATTTAACATCTGATGGTTGCATTTTAGGTTTTGGACCATGCAGAACTTTTTATGAAGAATAACTTTTTTTCGTAAAGCTAATAATAAAAAAGTTTCCCATATGCCGCCTACTATTCGAGAATTTTCCATCCTTGTTCGATTCAGAATTATTCCACCCTTTTCTAGAACACGGACCGTTCGCATACCAGTTTGTCACAGATAACGCAACTAAAACCTAGATTAAGAATACAACCATAAAATACGTCAACCTAATACTACACTAAACCTAAATAAATTCTAACTATAAAATTTAAATAACTTAAATTAGTAACATTATTTTAGATTAACTTTGGGGACCACACGAAAATAATCCTTTGCCCGCTTATGTCGGCCGTAACTTATATTGATGAAGACAAATCCTTTAAGACATTTAGGTTCAGTACTATTGAAAGCGTGGGTTGTCCCAGCGGGCTGTTTGAAAAAATAAGATACGCTTACGATAAGTTATCAATTTTGCTAGATAACGATTACGTCAGCCAAAAGTAAGTTAAGTTAAGATTTAGTTAGTATTTTAAATTTGTAAATGTTCTACTTAAGTGTGAGTGTTTTTTATACAAATAGTGATAAAGCCTTCCGCATCCATAAAATGGTGTTATTTACATTAAATCATTACATATTTTTAGCAGACTAACTGACTAACTCCTGATTTCTCTTATACCGTTTTCGACCAATACTACTCTCGACCGCTCAGGCGCTCTATTCCCGTACTTGAACGATATGACGATCTACACCACACGCTTTGGCCAATAGCAAACACTGAGCGGTCGCGTAATGTACAGTCGGGGACTTTTTAAATTGCCGTTCTATTTTTTTTCTGTCAAAATTAATCAATTACAGAAATCAAGAAAAATATATTTTTAAATATGTATGCATACAGACAGAGGTAAGGTTTTCAATTTTTTTGTTTTGGTTCAAACTACTTTTCTGAATTTCAAATAGGAATTTTTTTTATTTTCCAAGGCGGCAATTTAAAAAGTCCCCGACTGTACAAGCGCTGATCTGAAATAAAATCTAGGGGGGGTAAATTGTCGACAGAAAAAATGTATGTACTTATTTTTGTTCTAGGGGGAGGGGGTAATTATCCGGTTAGCCCTTTATTTATTCAGTTAACGTTACTCCCCCCCCATTCCGCGCTTGGTGTTGTACGAAATGACTTGTTTCGACCAATGGCCCCAAGCAGCATTTAGACGTCATATTACGTTACGTATACGTTGCTTGCGTTAAACGCGACGTCGTTTCGACCGCCTGACGACCCTCGTTTGCACCTAAAAGGGGAATACAAATTCGGGTCGCTACGACGTCAGCATCTGACCTTATAGGTAATAGAGTTTACCAATTCACAACGTAATTGTAAGTTGGATTTCCGTCACTTAAATTTAGTCGCAAACAGGTAAGTTGCGTTTGGTTTCGTTTCCATTGCCTAGAATATATATAGTTTTTGCTAAAAAGAATTCCTGTCAAGTAACTAAAATTATACCTGATAAGTAAATATTTTAAACTTATTAAACAAGTCTCATAAAAATGGGTGCATTTTACAAATGACAATTATAGTCAACAAGACGCTAGCGCTACCAAGTCCACTTTCAATCCCTGGCTTCGCAAGCGCAGATCTACCAATATTATTTACCTCATGTCTTAGAATAGATGCATACAGGGTGATTTTCACTTGAATGATTCTAACCACATGAAAATAGAAAGTTTCAAAAACCTAACCTAACAAAACCTAATCAAATCTAACCGAAGGAAACTGAACCAATAATTTAAAAAAAAAAAAAACTTTCCTGACTTCCTGCCCGGGATCCTAGGGGATGTGAATCCGAACCGAACCAAACCGAACCTAACTAAACTGAACCAAACCTAACCTAACCAAACTAAACTACAACACGTACTGCTAATTAGGTTTAGTTGGGTAGGGTTAGGTTTGGATAGGTTCGGTTCGGTACGGTCCGGTTCGGATTCACATCCTCTAGCATCCCAGGTAGGAAGTCAGGAAAGTTTTTTTTTTTGAAAAAAATTATTGGTTTAGTTTGCTTTGGTTCGGTTCGGTTAGATCTGATTAGGTTTCGTTAGGTTAGGTTTTTGAAACTTTCTATTTTCATGTGGTTAGAATCATTCAAGTGAAAATCACCCTGTACATCGATTCTAATACATGAGGTAAATAATATTGGTAGATCTACGCATGCGAAGCCAGGGATTGGAAGTGGACTTGGTAGCGCTAGCGTCTTGTACAATAGGTAAAGCCCACGGTCCCAAAGCTAACTACCGCGCTGTCATCTGTCAGGCAGTGACGAAATCATTGTTTTTTTTTATATTTTTTTGTTTTTAGAAATGTTTGTTTAAATACCAAAAATCTAAGGGAAATAAAACCGATACCCCACCTGTGGGAAGAGGATAGGCTATTATGGTTTCCAAAATCCAAAAAAGATATAAAACTGCGTCATGTCCTGACATGTAGCCGTCCTGACCAAACAAATGCACTTTTTGTTAGGTTATGGGCGTCTATAAATGACAGTAGGCTGTAAATGTGACGCGTAGGCCATATGAACGGACGTCGAATAGGTCAAGTAAAAGTTACGGGAAATACACCAACCAAACTAAACGCTAGTTAGGCCTGAGGTTAGGGTCTTCACCGGAGGTACCCGACGCCGACGTCTGTTGGTCGTTGGGCTGGTTAGAGTTTTTGTACGTCGAACAAACGAACGTAAGACCGACGTTGGGAAATCAATGGAATATTGCGTTGCAATATTTGACGTCGCGAGATCGTTAAAAAAACGGACGTATATTTAATAACGTCGGTTTTGATATAAATGTGACGTCGCTCAATGCATAATCAATCTTGCAACTTAATATTTCACTAAATCCAACGTCGGTGCAGGTCTCATTAGGTTGTAAGTCAAATAAATGTTTCTTGGGGCATAGTTGCCCGCTTTTCACAGTTAGTTAATTTTACGCGTTTGAAGTGAAATCTCATCTGCTGCCCTTTACCGACTAAACGTTTCTCGTTCGGATCGGAGAAGCTTGCACAATGGAGGTCTTTTCGCATAGCACGTGACAGCTCGGAGCAAATTTAAATTCTGCCCTTGGCCAAAGCATGTAATGGGAATTATCACATCCTTCAAGTACGAGCATAGGTAGCTGAAAATCGGTTCTTGCTAGGCCAGATCTTTGTGGAAGCAACTACAGCTTTAACTACAACTTTTATTTTGAAAAACATTTTTAAACAAGAAAAACAACGAACTTTAACAATTGTGATAACGTTTGTGCGCAGCAAATACTTTCATTTCTTGATTTAACAATAAGACATCCTATAAATATTTTTATGGATCGTTCATACTCGTCTTTTGTCTAGTCTTTTGTCTTGGTTTAGTCATATGTCTTGTCATAAGAAAGTTAAAACCACTGTTTCTTATGGGAGTGTTCATACAATGCTTTTGCTTTTGTTTTTGATTAGTCTTTGTCTTAAGAGTTGCCAACTTTCAATCCTTAGGACAACGACTAAGACGAGTGACAGACATCAGCTGATGTTTGTTGTTTTGTTTTACAGGGCGTCCGAAGAGCGCAAGCGCGCGGTCGAAATTTTGAATTTACCGCCATTAATCATGTTTTTAACAGAAAATCTCAACCAACAGAACCTCAAAATTTTATTTGCTTTTTTTTCTTTTTCGCTTTTGTTCTTTCATGTCTGTGTTTCGTGCACAGCTTAGGTTAAATAAGATCATTTTGTGTAGAAAATAACTTTTGAAGAGGGCCTTTTTATTGAAATTGATTTTTTTTTTCAGTGAGTTATGACTAAGACTAATCAAAAACAAAAGACGAGTATGAACAGCCGATTTTGTTTAAGACAGCTAAAGTATTGTTCATACTCGTCTTAGTCTTTTGTTTTTGATTAGTCTTAGTCATAACCCACTGAAAAAAAAATTCAATTTCAATAAAAAGGCCCCTTTTCAAAAGTCATTTTCTACACAAAACAATCTTATTTAACCTAATCTGTGCACGAAATACAGACACGAAAGAACAAAAGCGAAAAAGAAAATAAAAACAAATAAAATTTTGAGGTTATGTTGAGATTTTCTCTTAAAAACATGATTAATGGCGGTAAATTCAAAATTTCGGCCGCGCGCTTGCGCTCTTCGGACGCCCTGTAAAAAGAAACAACAAATATCAGCTGATGTCTGTCACTCGTCTTAGTCGTTGTCCTAAGGATTGAAAGTTGGCAACTCTTAAGACAAAGACTAATCAAAAACAAAAGCAAAAGCTTTGTATGAACACTCCCATAAGAAACAGTGGTTTTAACTTTCTTATGACAAGACATATGACTAAACCAAGACAAAAGACTAGAGAAAAGACGAGTATGAACGATCCATAAGCGACAAAAACTCTTCCAACTCCATTATTTTGGGCTTTCTCAGAGCTTTTTTTATTGTTTTACACTACACAGAAGCGAAAAAAGAAACAATACGCTAAAATGCAATGAAAAAAGTAGGGTTATGTTTATTGTTTTGATCCGAACCCGTTGATCCGTCTCAGGACTGAGAGCAAGCGTGTTCGATCTGCGCGATATTTGGGAGCAAGTGTTTTGCCATAGAAAATCGAACAGACCAATCTTTTTGAGATTGATCTCTGATCGTTCGAGAACAATTTTTAATCGTTGATCGAAGACGGTATTAGAAAATCTGTTTATGAAGCGCGTTTCAAAGTACAGGTTACAACAAAAAGGACGGACGTTTGCTAAGCAGCACGCTCCCTAGAATAGAACGGTCTATGGATTGCGTATATATAGGGTGTCCCAAAAGTTCGAGTCGACCCAAATATATACAAATTTTCAAATTGAAATCATTTTGACATAATTGTCAATCGTCTACGGCAAGTCTGTCAAAAAGCTATAGCCTGTCAACCTTAATTTTTTCAGTCTTCGTTAAAATTCTTATGTTTCTTGCCTTAAACAAAAATCCTATTAAGGGATATCTTGTTTAAGAGGTCTCTGAATAGCCAACATTTTGACGTAACTGCTCCTTGCCTATGTAAAACATGTCAAAATCTATCGACTGTCAATGTTATTGTTTTACTATTTTTGACAAATTTCACAAGCTTGGTCTAACTATAGCTTCGAAAGGTCTTTCAAAAACTGACAAGTTGACTTAGCGTCACTTGCTTACGTCAAACATTTTTTCTACATTTTTTTGACTTCAGTTTGAAGTTTTAAATGCCACGATCAAATGAAGATAAAATTGAAATAATTTTTTTATGGGCGAACAAGATATAGGAAAACCAGACGCCTTTTCAACAATACATTTAAAGACAGACCTATGTCTCATAAAAAAATAATTTCAACTTTATCTTCATTTGATCAAGGCATCTTAAAATACAAATTTGTCAAAAAGTTTAGAAAATATGTTTGACGTAAATAAGTGACAGCTACGTCAATATGTTAGTGTTTGAAAGCCCTTTCGAATATGCTATGGTTACACAAAACTAGTGAAATTTGTCAAAAATGGTAAAAGAATAAGTTTGGCAGCCGACAGATTTTGACACGTTTCACACAGGCAATGGGCAGTTACGCCAAAATGTTGGTTTTTTCAAACATCTTTTAAATAAGTTATCATTCAATAGGGTTTTTGTTTAAAACAACAAACTTGTTAATTTAAAAAAAACTGAAAAAATTAGGTATGGCAGTTCATAGCTTTTGACAGATGAGACAATTCGCAGTTATGTCAAAATGTTAGTTTTTCAATGACCTTTAAAATGAGCTATCACTCGATAGGAGTTTCAATTTAAAATTTTTAAGTTGACCGCCTCTATGCCGCCCCCTAATGTAGGGGCGGCACATCCGACCTTTTAAAAAATAAATATCTTAATAATATTAATCACTGCCAAATATGGTTCAGTTATCTTCAATAGTTCAAAAGATATTTGGGTGGACTCTCACTTTTGGGACACCCTGTATATTACTACACGTCACTGGTTGGCCAGCTGATTTTGATAAACAAAAGTTAGATTAGGATATCACTTTGATGAATATTTTAGATTTTTCGAGTTTTTTAAAAACCAAAGCAATTTTGTCTTATAAAACTAATTTTGATGCTTATTAAATGGTTAATTTTTTAAGCCCGCTTCATTTTTACTTCCACAAATATTAAAATGCAAAGAAACGAATATATGTTCGTTTCGGCATCGACAGTGATTAGCTCACCAACACATTTGTTTCCGAATTTTTCGGCCCCGAACCAGCCCTGGGTATATCATACAATGCTGCTAAATTAACCATATTGGGATGGATGGAGGACAGCTTCCAATAATACTGGATGAATATACCAGAACTGGCTCACCCTAAAGAGTTCATTAAAGGACCTTGTCAGAAGAGAGCCAGAAATATCATTGGACTTACCAGACAGGAGATCCGTATAGTGACTGGATTTTTTACGGGTCACTGTCGACTGAGAGTACCCATGCACAGAATTGGACTAACAGAAGAGACCGAATGTAGACTCTGTATGGAGGATGATGAAACAGTTAGACATGTACTGTGCAAATGTCCGGCTATTGCACGTTTACCTCAAAACACTTTCGGTAAACCTCAGATTGATTCAGATCTGAACAGTGTCTCACCCAAACTGATAGCTAACCTTTTTGGAGGATTAGGCATACAGTGGTTAGAAACCACTCAAAAGTGAGCCACAATAGACCCACTAGTGGTCGCAGTGGAGGGGCTGCAAGGCCCACTCATATATGAATCATCAATCATCAACACATTTGTTTACATCCCAAACGATCACAATCGTTTTTGCTTGTATTTTAAATTTTCGCGGGGCTAAAAAACATTAATAGCCCATCGCACCGACTCTTTTTTTCGCTACTTGGTCTTAAGTGTTCCTTATTACGTCATATTATGATTATATTAAGAAACACTTTAAGCTAAGTAACGAAAAAAGAGTCGGTGAGATGGACCCTTAAGTATTGTTCATACTCGTCTTAGTCTTTTGTTTTTGATTAGTCTTTGTCCTTTGATTAGTCTTAGCTGTCTTAAACAAAATCGGCTGTTCATACTCGTCTTTTGTTTTTGATTAGTCTTAGTCATAACCCACTGAAAAAAAAATTAATTTCAATAAAAAGGCCCCTTTTTAAAAGTCATTTTCTACACAAAACAATCTTATATAACCTAATTTGTGCACGAAACACAGACACGAAAGAACAAAAGCGAAAGAGAAAAACAAGACGCTAGCCCTACCAAGTTCACTTCCAATCCCTGACTTCGCATGCGTAGATCTACCAATATTATTTACCTCATGTATTAGAATAGATGTACAGGGTGATTTTCACTTGAATGATTCTAACCACATGAAAATAGAAAGTTTCAAAAACCTAACCTAACGAAACCTAATCAGATCTAACCGAACCAAACCAAAGCAAACTAAAACAATATTTTTTTTTCAAAAAAAAAACTTTCCTGACTTCCTACCCGGGATCCTAGAGGATGTGAATCCGAACCGGACCGTACCGTACCGAACCTATCCAAACCTAACCCTACCCAACTAAACCTAATTAGCAGTACGTGTTGTAGTTTAGTTTGGTTAGATTAGGTTTGGTTCAGTTTAGTTAGGTTCGGTTTGGTTTGGTTCGGATTCACATCCTCTAGGATCCCGGGCAGGAAGTCAGGAAAGTTTTTTTTTTGAAAAAATTATTGGTTCAGTTTCCTTTGGTTCGGTTCGATTAGATTTGATTAGGTTTTGTTAGGTTAGGTTTTTGAAACTTTCTATTTTCATGTGGTTAGAATCATTCAAGTGAAAATCACCCTGTATTCATCTATTATAATACATGAGGTAAATAATATTGGTAGATCTGCGCATGTGAAGTCAGGGATTGAAAGTGGACTTGGTAGCGCTAGTGTTGTAAAAGAAAATAAAAACAAATAAAATTTTGAGGTTAGGTTTAGGAGATTTTCTGTTAAAAACATGATTAATGGCGGTAAATTCAAAATTTCGGCCGCGCGTTTGCGCTCTTCGGACGCCCTGTAAAAAAAAACAACAAATATCAGCTGATGTCTGTCACTCGTCTTAGTCGTTGTCCTAAGGATTGAAAGTTGGCAACTCTTAAGACAAAGACTAATCAAAAGCAAAAGCATTGTATGAACACTCCCATAAGAAACAGTGGTTTTAACTTTCTTATGACAAGACATATGACTAAACCAAGACAAAAGACTAGACAAAAGACGAGTATGAACGATCCATAAGAAGCATATACTAAAAAACAGTTGGAAAATTGCTTTAGTTTTCAAAAAATTACAAAAGTAAAAATATTCAATAAAGAGATATTATACTTAATTTTTGTTTACAAAAATCACCTGTTTAACCAGTAACGTAAAAACATGACATATAAATATAAAAAAATCCACGGTCTATTCTTGGGACCGTGGCTAAGCACTACGTAGGCGTTTAATTTG
This sequence comes from Aspidapion aeneum, assembly GCA_963576565.1. Lineage (NCBI taxonomy): Eukaryota > Metazoa > Arthropoda > Insecta > Coleoptera > Brentidae > Aspidapion > Aspidapion aeneum. The sequence continues at coordinate 1,198,620 of OY755041.1, read as the reverse complement.
TAAGATTTAACCGTTTTCTGTAAACAACTGAAAACTGTGAATGGTCAATTATTTTGCATTCAACAGTTCCTCAAGGAATAATTAGTTGAGTTTCTTATAGTACAAAATCGTGTCCCGTGGGATAGTTGTCGAAGATTTTTTAAAACTACTCTAAACCTACCTACCGGGTTTTTGCCTCTAATGCATTGCTATTTAGGAGGGCCCATGTGACGTCATAAATCCATGATGGTTTTTAGCTCACACATACTATACTATAGTAGTGTGAGCTATAGTGATCCTAATTTTTTCGAGAAAAAAAAAGTTGCTCCGATTTCAAAAATTTTTATATATCTTTGCGTTTCAGATGATTTTGAAACTTTTTTGTTGTGTTGTCTGTCTGTCTGTCTGTCTGTCTGTATGTCTGTCTGTAACGACCAACGCGCATAACTCAAAAACCGCTAGCCCGATTCTAATGAAATTTGGTACCTAAGCTGGGTTTTGGCTCGAGATGGTCCCATTTAAAAATGAACAAAATCCACCAAACACAAGCCAAATAAAAGGGTGGGGGTAGATTTCAAAAATTAAGTTTATGTAAAAATATGGCTTGTGTGATATCAAACGAAAGGTAATTGAGTCTGGAGTTAAACAAAATACATTTTAGTTTATTTAACAAAAAAAGGGTGGGGGTAAATTTCAAAAATTTGAATTTATGTGAAAATATGTCATGTGTGATATCAAACGAAAGGTAATTGAGTCTGGAGTTAAACAAAATACATTTTAGTTTTTTTTTGGTGGTAGATTTCACAAATATATTTCAGTTTTTAGTTATATTAGCTCACACGTACACTATAAATATAGTATCTAGTGTGAGCTCAAGTGCCCATAAATTGGCAGAGTATTTTTCATGTTTTTCCACAAGCATTCGCTTATAACTTTCGCTAAATTAGTTTTAGAGAAAAACCTTTAATACGTTTTTTGTTCGCAAGAGAACATCAATTATTTATTTCTCAAAAACTAGCAAAGATATTAATTTTTTTTAAACACTAAAAAGTAGTAACTTTTTTTTACCCATAAAACTAGTTAGACTACCCCAGGGCTATCAAAATGGACGGGCCACGATCCTCCACTTTGTTGACGTCACATCCGGGGCTGATTTTTTTTTGATGGTCACGTTACGACACAGCTGATTGTCTTTAAAATATTGAAGTTGGAATGACGGTTCATGGATATTTGATTTTTTTAAATAAAGCCGTTTTTGAGATTGTTTTTACTTTATTCTGGCAGAACAATTTTTTTTAAATGTATAGTAAGCCTTAATTTTTCATAGCCGCTTCATTAGCTCACAAAAAAATTAAGTTTAAAGTAGAAGCGAATGTGACAATCACATATGACAAAGTCAAATACATGTGAAATATAACAGTTGGCATGTGGTACATGGCGGGTAATTTGAATTCAAAATAAGGAATGCTAAATCTTGAAGATTTTAACCTTTTAATCATGTTGCTTCCTTACAGACCTTTGGTGGAATATCGGGATGGTGTCTTAGAATATTTCACTGAAATTTTGCGGAAATCTGTAGTGCCATTTTAAAAATATCATAAAAAAACGTCTGACCTCCCATAAGACCCAATGTAAAATTCAGCCCCGGGAGAACAGCTGATTTTTTCAGGGTCGTGGCCTCTATTTTTGTGTTGGCCTTGACTACCCCAAATAATCGATTGGTTATGGACCACTCAATTTTAAATTGCCTGGTGTTTGTCGTCATAAATCCAAGAGTTTGTCAAAAAACATGAAAAAAGCCGCCATCTTGGATTTATGACGTCACACCGGCCCTCCTCCTACTCAAATTGGAGGTGACTCTCGATGACTTAAAATAATTATATGATAATAAAAAAATCTTCCACAGCTATCCCACGGGATACCATAGACCTCTCAAATATTACAAACGACAGCTATACACCAAAAAGATTTTACATACATTTTGTGCAAGTTGAAAGTAAGACTAGTTATTTTGTAAACTGTGGTAAGCAAAAAGGATAATCTACGACGTTATAGCGTTAAATGGCGTTTTTACATAAAATTCTAAAATCTTACGAATTAAATTTTTAGTCCTATCATTTTTAAAAAAGTCAAAACTAAAACTCTGGAGAAATCTCCGATTCTACTAAAACCTTAGGTCAACAAAAAGGCGTTTTTTAAAATAAATCGTTAGTCTTTGCGCAAAATAAATCGGAATTAAAATAGTAGCCGGGCAGCAATCGATACAGGATAAATAATGATGCAAAAAATGTTGCCCAGCAAAATAATTGTTTATTTTTGTTTTATTTGTTTGTCATCCGTCATTTTTTTACTTAATAACTAATCAGTTTTAGACATTAAGCTATTCCTTTAGTTAGTTTAATTTCTTTTTACTTGTTAAAATTGTTTTAATTTAAATTATAGTCAAGTTAATTTTACTTAACTGCAGATGTATCGTAAGCACATTTCTTAGATTAGTCCCTTAATCGCCCTTGTCCTTGTTGCTCATATACGAAAGATTAAAGAGATAATGAATTAACTAACCCTTGTTACATGTCATCTAGGGGTTAGCTAATGTAGGGCCAGTTTCTCAATTAAGATAACCTAGGGCTAACACCAACCCACACTTTTATGAGATTCATGTGGAAATGTAACTAGAGATCAACTTCTTAACTAGAACGCGAGTTAGTTTAATCCAGGTTTGAGAAACCGGCCCTTAAAGTCACAAAATTAAACTAAGTTTTTAAGCGATTTCACTTGCTTGAAACGTCCAGCTTCAGAAGTACTAGAAATTTGGGGCCTTTGAACAATCTGTTGTTGAAAATTGAAGTTTAAAGTTTACATTTATAAGAATTACAAAAATGATTTAGATTTTTTTTAGGAATCATTTTACATTAGCTTGATCGACAAAAATACAAATTTATTTCCTTCCTATAGTTTTAGTAACAAGTCGATGTGTAAGCAAAACGTTATATTAGCACAAAATGCAGAATAATACAAAAGAAAACCATGGGGTTTTAAAAATATACCGACTGGTCCATTCAGCTAGGAACATACGGTGGAATACGCCCAACTTATTAGTGCCGTGCATTCTTCGTGACAACAATATGCGAAAGCAAAACTCTTGTCTGTCTCTTTCTATTCCGTGCAATTAGTTTACTACTTACGACATGATTGTCTAGTTCTTTTTATTATCTATGGTTAACAACAAGCGATTAATTGGGACAAGATTTCAATTTCACCCGTTTTTCAGCGGTGTATGGGTGGCTGTTCTCGCGCGGGGGCGGGAGGAATGTTTGTTTTAGTTAACGTCGGCCATATTCATCGTGCGAAAACGTTCGTTGCCCTTCCTACATGTTGCCGGTCTATCCCAAGATTATGCCCAATTGTGACATCCTCTTTAATCAATTAAAAAGCCGCGATATTGACAGCGTCAAAATGCAAAAATGCTTGTCTCATTTAAACAGTCGATACAAAATGTAAGGAATTCAACTGATTATGATTACTTTGCTGAAGAAGCTGATAACTGATAATAATAGGCAATAATGAATCAGTGTCGCAACCAAAATCGCGCAGATAGTCATAAAAATGTTGCTTAGGAAGTATGTGATGCTATCATTACATTAATGGAAGATCGATTCCGGTTCTCTGATCATCTCTCCATAACTACACTTTTTCAGCCACAGTTATTTTCAAAATTTCAATTATTATTTCCCGATACGGAGTTTGAACAAGCAGTAAAAATTTTTCACTTGGACAAATATTTGTGGAAACATGAATTAACAGTTATTTACAGCAGACAGGATTTTGTCAATTGCCCTTATTACGGTGCTTTTATAAAAACAATTTGTGCGGTGCGTTTCCAGAGTCCGTTAAATTATTAAAAATCATATGTACAGGGTGTCCCAAATTGGGCACTTTTAGGGGGTTTAAGGTACTTCTAGGGGAGACAGAGAAAAACTGACCACGCATTGCGAGGCTCAAATTTCAAGAGAAGACTTATAGTGAAAACCGCATTTTGAAATATCGTCTCGTCTTTGAGCTACGGGGGCTTTTTGACAAGTCTGCATTTTTGAAGGGGGTCTATAACTTCGTTATTAGTGGAAATTTTGATTTAGAGTAAATTGCAATTTTATAGACTTTGTCACGAGGAATTCACCCGCTAAATTATATTTTAACTGTCACTTTTAGTTTTTGAGATATGATATAAAGTTGCATTTTTTCTTATGGAATGGCCTATATTTTAATTAATTTTCGAATTCGTCATTGAATTCTTTTCAAAATGATATGTCATAGTTTGTTTGAGCGGTTTAGGAGATATTCAGCTTTTTCACTTATTTTTAGTGCGCTATGATTTCCTGCTGAGGCAGGTAAAGGCACTCCAGTATTTTTATTATTTTACAGTAAGGCTGGTTTGGAAAAATTATAATTCAGCTGACGGCCCTCAAAGCCTAGTTATAAAAAGTTTAAAAAAATGATACATATTTCAAAATAAAATTAAAACGCTTTTGTGCAAAATAATTTGATATCAAAGCGTAATGTCAAATTGTTTAAACAATTGAAAACAATGACAAAACACCAAGACGCAAGGCCAACTTGATTTCCATAGTATAAGACAACAAAACTATGGGAGCATTGAAGTAGGATTTGACCGCAAGGCTTTCACGTCAATGGCGCATGACGTCATTCAACGCACACTAGACAAAAATAAAAAACTTTAATTATCTCCGAAACCGCTCAATCAAACTATGACATCATTTTGAAAAGAATTCAATCACGAATTCGAAAATTAATTAAAATATAGGCCATTCCATAATAAAAAATGCAACTTTATGTCATATCTCAAAAACTAAAAGTGACAGTTAAAATTTAATTTAGCGGTTCAATTCCTCGTGACAAAGTCTATAAAATTGCAATTTACTCTAAATCAATATTTCCAATAATAACGAAGATAGACCCCCCTCCAAAATGCAGACTTTTCAAAAAGCCCCCGTAGCTTAAAGACGAGACGATTTTTCAAAATGCGGTTTTCACTATAAGTCTTCTCTTGAAATTTGAGCCTCGCAATGCGTGGTCAGTTTTTCTCTGTCTTCCCTAGAAGTACCTTAAACCCCCCAAAAGTGCCCAATTTGGGACACCCTGTACAATTGAAAGAAACTTGTTGACTACGGACAATTTTAATGAACTTGTTGAGCGCTTTGCGCATGTAAACGAACGGCGAATGGACTTTATCTACAAACAAATAAACTAAAAGCTACACCAAGTAGCTGTCTGTTTGGAAAATACTAAAATAAAATTGTTTCGGTAAGTTTTTTATCTCATTTTTTATGCAATTTAAATGTCTGCTCCCCCCCCCCCCCCCCAAAAACTAACTCCACAAAAAAAAATCATTGGGAGCAAGATCGGATGATCTTGCTGGCCATAAGATGTGTTCTTATTAATTGACTGTAAATTGGGCGACAAGATTCCTATATTCCTAGTTGCCTGGACCTCTCTTCATATAAAAAAGTATTACATATACAGTATTTATTCAATGACAATATTTTTAATTCAATTTATTTTTCAACAAACTTATGTTTAATATACCTTTGACGGTGGGAAAGAAAAATTAAAGAGATTAGTTGGATGACTTGGTCGAGTTAATACCCTGAGAGTTTCTCGTTCTTTTATTGAGACACCGCAGCCTGCATATATGGAGGTTTTCCGAAAAATTTATGTGTGGCTTCGGTGGTTCAGTGGTAAGAATGTTTGCCTGGATAGCAAGAGACCCGGGTTCGATCCCCGGCCAAAGCAAAAAACTTTTTTCTTATATTTCTTTCTTTAATTTCACTTGTGGTTTATAAACTTATTGTCTATTACAGGGAGAACTAATTCATATTAAAAATAATTTCATAATAAAAGTAATATAAACAACTGAAGCCAAATAAAACCTAGTGGTGCAACTTTCACGTTATTTTAATTTAATTTCAGCAAATATGTTTTTGTATATTTTTTAAATAAATGAAGAGGTTCATTAATGGTTTGTGGAAGATTATTGTATATTGTAATACCTGAATATAAAAAACATTTTTTGCTAATATTTGTTTTAAACTGTATTAATTTTAATTTTTTTATTTTAGCGAGTTGTATAATCATGACAATCATTTCTTTAAATATTTAAATTTATTATTTTTTGTTTTGTTAGTAGTGAGTGGATGAATATTGATATTTTTATATTATATAATTTGTATAAGTTTAGATAACCAAGTGGTTCATATCAATTAACTGTTGGTTCTAAAAATGGAAGTTTATGAATACATTTAATAATTTTATTTTATATAGTACACCCACTAAACAAGATTTGATATCATATTATTTATATGTTCTTTCCCCGTTAAATTTTCATCTATGTGAAGTCCTAAAAATTTTATTGTATTTTTATATATGTACTATAGTATTGTTTTTAAATTTAATTGTATTTTTCTGTTCATTTGAAATTTTGATTTTATCTATAGACATATAAAATCATTTTTTAAAATGAATGATTAATTTGTTTGTTTGAATCCAATTTTTTTTTAATTATATGAGTGTCGTATCATCTGCAAATAATCTAATATTTCCAGTGAATTTTAGTTTTTCTATTAAATTGATATCTATTAAAAATAAAATTGATGCAAGCACTGAACCTTGTGGTGCACCACAAGTAATTTTTTTAAGTAAACTTTGATTTTTATTAATTTTTACAAATTGTTGTCGATCTTCCAAATAGCTCTTAAACCAGCCGTAAATTTTGCCCCTTATTTCCGTGTTATATAATTTTTTTAATAAAATATTGTGATTGACATCAAATGCTTTTTTAGTGGTTCTTTTCGTTTTTATGCGGTCATTACTGCTAAAATATTAAATTGATTTTGATATCGTAACACTAATGCCACGATCTTATCTTGAATGCCACGATCTTATCTTGAATGCCACGATCTTATCTTAAAATTTGCATATATAAAAATGTTGTGTAGGTGCAACATGAATGTTACATTAAGCGAAACCTTACCTCTAGATGCACCGTAACAAGGCTGAGCTAATCGATTCTTTCTCTGTTGTTTTGTATGTGAGCAACAAGGACTTAATCGCGATTAAGTGGCTAATCCAAGAAATGTGCTTATGGTGCATTTTGCATATTAATGTTGTGGCGCATTTTTACATTTGTCAACGCGCGTATTTTGCAATACACTTCAATATACATTTTCAAAATCCGATAATTCCTTTATGTTGTATAAAGCCACTCAGTATTTAGGGTTATCGTCACAATGTAGTGATGTCAAGCGTCAGGTTTTAAATTGTTGTCAAAAGTAAATATTAAGAAAACACAAAACGAAAAATAATAATAGTTCTCATGTATATTTTTGATTAAATGTGTTTATGATATGATTTTGCGTTTTATTAAATATCTGTAAACTACGTTCTCAAGTTGCTGTCGTTTTTGAGATATACAGTGTGTCTTAAATTGGCACCATATGGGGATCTTTTTTATTATTAGTTTTCCAAAAAAAAAATATATCTCTTAAAAAGTTCTATATGTTTTAAAATAAAATAATCATTTCTTTTCAGTCGTATATGGGGTTTGTTAAAAAATATGAATTTTTCTCAAGAGTATAAAGTTCCTTTATGTTTATGTTGGATATTGAAAAAAAGTTAATTAGAACTAAAAACTAAATCTATTTTAGATTTTAAAACATAGAACTTTATGAAAAATTACTTTTTTTTGTAAAATTAATAATAAAACAGTTTTCCATATGTAACTTAAGTAGAAACACTGTATAAAATAACCTGATTCATGAAGTGCGCTTTGAGCATCAAAACTAAAAGTTGTCATCAATTTTGTAGTACAATGAATAGAGGAGTTTTACCCTACAAAAGGTCCGGTAGTTCTGAATTTTAGATATGTTATTAAGGTCGAAAGGGTAGTTAAAAATCTGAGATTTCGTCACCCCCACCCCAGTGCTTCGTCCGCCATCTTGAAAAAACCATCAAAAATTGGCACTTTTTGTAATTTTTTGCCTTTAATTTCGTTCCAGTACACTAAATCGCAAAAAGAGTTATATGAAATTTTTTAGAGGATATAATTATCTACAATTGGGTGGTACTATGGTTGTTCTGCGAGCAGTAGTAACGGAGCTAGGTAATTTCCAAAAACGACTAAAATCACGTGCTTGGGCAAATTTTCAGATTTTTTCTACTTTAGACGGCATAAGCTCCGAAATACTTTATTCTAGGGTAAAAGTTCTAAGAACATATCTTGTAGAGAATTTTATCAGATCAGGTACAAAACCCATTCTTTAAATATATTTTTAAATATTGTAATGGAGTGGGAGTAACTTTTAACTTAAAGTAAGTTAGAAAATAATCATTTTTTTAAATTTAGTGCTTTAAACGGCACGTTTTTTATTTATTTTTATTTTTTTGTGTAAATTTAGTGATGTACAAAAAGGTAAGAGAGCTTAGGGGTCAAACACCTCCTTAAACTAACTACCTCTTCAAAAACCCCCCCAGACCCCCCAAAATCTAACATATTTAGGTTTTTTCAAATTTTCTCAAAAAATACGAGAAAAATGTGTAATATACTTTATTGTAGACAATGAAATTTCCTTTTGAAAAAGGTACAACTCGATGGGGGTCAACTATTTATAAACTCTTCAGCGGCGTCCGTTAATTGAAGTAATTTAAAAAAGTAAAAAAATATCCATGTTTTTTCCATCATTTATTCGATTTTTTTTAAATCAAGGTTTATAGAACAAAATGTGTTATACATTATTGTAGCAAATAAAATTTCCTTTAAAATGCTGTACAAGAAAGTCGGATTGGTTTCATGGTTATAAATTCAGAGGCGCCCGTAATATTAACCAATTTTAAAAAATTACAAATTAAAATATTTTTGTTACAAGTTTTATCTAATTTTTTCAAAAACTAAGCCCAATTTAAAAAAATTATATGATGCACTTTATTGACAGTAAAATTCTCTTTTCAACGGTGTGTAACTCGATGGGGTTTGACTTACAACGAACCCGCCAGCGACGTCCGTATATGGGGGCCATTTAATTAATTTTTTATGTTTGTTATGTTTTGCACAGGTTTTATTTGATTTTTTGAAAATCATGCCCTTTATCAAAAAAATCGTTTTTTACTTACTTACTTTTTTCATATTTCATATAACTCTTTTTGCGATTTAGTGTACTGGAACGAAATTAAACGCAAAAAACTAAAAAAAGTGCAAATTTTTGATGGTTTTTTCAAGATGGCGGAGGGAGCACAGGGGTGGGGGTGACGAAAACTCAGATTTTTAACTACCCTCCTGAGCTTAACAACATATCCAAAATTCAGAACTACCGGACCTTTTGTAGGGTAACCCCCCTATTTTGGCCTCTATTCATTGAACTATTGTAGCCAATTGCGATAAGTAGGTACAGCCGGGGACTTTTTAAATTGCCGCACTCGAAAATAAAAACAATTCTTATTTGAAATTCGGAAAATTAATTTAAACCAAAATAAAAAAAATTCTGAACTTTACCTTTGTCTGCATACATACAAATTTAAAAATTTATATTTTTTATTGGAAGTCCGAAATTTTGTTTTTAAAGGTTAGGTAGTCTTGAGCAAAAAAAGTAAATGTTTTTTATCCTGTGTGCTCTATATTATTATCTTTGATTCCTTGTTGACAATTAATTTTTTATTTTTAGTACTCATCATCATCAAATCGATTATTATAATAAGGAATTCGATCTACTTTGAATTTTCTTTCGTTTTCTGCTACATCATTGATATTTTTGATTTTTTGGGCACCTAAAAAAAAGCAAAAGGTTACCGTCTTCCATCATCTGGGCTGAACTTAATAAATATTTTAGTCTTGTTGTGCGACCATCCCCCGGCATAGTAGATTACAATTACTGGGTAGGTATTCTGGGTGTTGAACATGCTTTGACCACTGACAACGTTTAAATTTGCTCCGAGCTGTCACGTGCTATGCGAAAAGACCTCCGTTGCGCAAGCTTTTACGATCCGACCGAGATACGTTCAGTCGGTACGGGGCAGGAGAACAGATTTCACTTTAAACACGTAAAATTCACTAACTCTGAAGAGCGGGCGACTATGCCATTGGTCGAGACAAATCATTTCGCACAACACGCGACCTTTCAGAGTTTGCTATTGGTCAGAGCGTGTGATTCTGACGGCGTTTTATCAAGACAATACGAAAACTTTTAAAACTGGTTTGGTTAGATAGAATGATCAAATAACTATAGTCCAAAGAAACGAATGCTTTTCTCGTAGTGATCGATTTACTTCAGTCGTGTAACCACACGAATTTAACCAAATTCAAAGTCACGTGACTAAATGAAAGGGTAGGTTTCGTCGTCTCACGTAAAGGTAGATCAAGCTCTATAGACCAGGCAAACTACAGTTTGAGAGAAAGAAAATTATTAACAGGACTGGAAGCATTGGAAATTGTAGAGCGGCGAAAAACAAAGTAAAAAAAATAAATGCGTGAGCAGGGGCGTTGCGGGTTAGGTTTGGGGGGTAAAAAGGGGAAGGAAATCGTATTATTGCGATTTCCGGCGAAAGCTGACGTCGACGAAAAAAGTGACATACAGAAAAGTCATAGGCCATGAAAATATCTAAAATTTTTGTAAATTTCATTTTTTACATAACCTCAAAATGTTCGAGAAAAATTAAAAAACCCGTCATTTTTTTTATTTTTTGTTTTTTGTTTTTGCAAAAATAATGTCAGTTTAACAAAACTTAGTAAGAGTAGAGCTCTTTGGGTGCTAAATGTCTACAATTTTTATTTGAAAGTTTTTATAAATTTCAATAAAAAATATCTAATATTTTCAAAATTCTAAAAAATTTTCAAAATTTACATATATACAGGCAAGGCCAACAAAAAAATATAGGCCACGACCCTGAAAAAATCAAAAAGCTGTTCTCAGAGGGCTTACTTTTACATTGGGTCTTATGGGAGGTCACTTTTTTTATGATATTTTCAAAATGACAATGCAGATTTCCGCGAAATTTCGTGAAATATTCTTAGACACCATCCCGATATTCCACCACAAGGATGCAAGATGATTAAAAGGTTAAAACCTTCAAGATATAACATTATTCCTTATTTTTAATTCAAATTACCCGCCATGTACCACATGCCAACTGTTATATTTGACATATATTTGACTGTGTCATCTGTGTTGGCACATTCGCTTCTGCTTTAAATTTAATTTAATGAAGCAGATCTGAAAAATAAGGGATCACTATACATTTTAAAAAAATTGTTCTGCAAGAATATAGTAAAAACAACCTCAAAACTAGCTTTATTAAAAAAAAATCAAATATTCATGAACTTCAATATTTTAAAGACAATCAGCTGTGTGGTGACGTGACCATCAAAAAAAAATCAGCACCAGATGTGACGTCACCAAAGTGGAGGATCGTGGCCCTGTTTTGATAGCTCTGATACAGGTTGTCCCATAACTTAAAAGCCATAGTGCAGCAGATGATAGAGAAGTTTATAACATAATAAGAATATTCCTTTTTTCCCATTCTTTTAGGAACATGATAAAAACATACATAATCGGAGCCAAAATCACAGCATTTAGCTTATAAAATATAGGTACATAAAAAAAATTGTTTTAAATATTTTTTTAATTTGATCGATACTCTTCTTTGTATGATTATTGTTTACTTACCATAATTATCAACATGGATTATCCATTGTGGATTGCAGGCGCTATAAATGATTCCATCTTTGATGTTCCATAGTTGATTTTTGCCTTTTCTAAGGTCATACCATTTTACTTTTCCATTAAGTCTACAGCCTCCTTCAATCTCCAAAGCTTTTAAATTACTAAAACAGTGTCGTAATGTCTAGTTATCAAGGAAGAAGGTTTTTATTAGCTGTGGTTTAGCACAAAACTATCATACCAGTATTTACTAAGGCGTAAGTTTTAGTCTAGGTTTTGGTTTAAGTTTAGGGTTTAGGTTTAAAATTTAAATGTGCATTGGTTTGGAAAAATTGATTTTTTGCCGAAACAGGCCGCAATTGATTTGGTATGTTTACCTGTATGGAGGATAAAATGTCCTAAAAATTGAAATTTAAGACGATTTGTTCTTGAAATGGACCATATAGACCGGAAAAAAGAAGAAAACATGGAAAACTGATTTTTCTACAACTGTCTAATTTAGGCTACTACGTCACTTTAAACCCCTAGGTCATGGGATTCCGACTAAAAATCGTCCTAAATTTTAAACTACCTCCGGGGGTTGGTTTATCTCATTGTAACTTGAAAACATCTTCAGATTAAAATCCAAATAAACTCACACGCGATTTGTTTATTTGCAAATAATCTTTAAATTAATATAATAAAAAATGTTTTTATTTATTTATTGTAGCAGTCATTTTCCATTAATGGTTTTAATACGCTCTAGCCATACAGATATATTTAAGATGTACGTGCACCGAGATGACAGCAGATGACAATCCCAGTACTTAGTCCAGCAAGTGTCAGTCAAGTCACTTTTACGTCATTTTAATTAATTTAAAAATTTATTTTTCAGTTTCGCTTTGTTTGTGCAAGTTATATAATAAAAATTACGAAATTAGAACACATTTTCCGACAATGTCAAGTTTGGGGAGTAAGTGTAAATTGAAAAATGTAAGTAATTCACTTAAATATCGCTGCATTTTCACTTAAACCTCGTTCCCTACAAACTTAAACCTATAGTTTAAACCATTTCTTTTCCGTTTTTTCCATTTTTTTTACGAAATCCTTGCAGATTCTTATTTAAACCGATTTTTTTCCATTGCGATATAACCTATGTAGTTATAATTAGTCCAAAATTCCATTAATTTTTATTAAGTTTGAAAGAAATTCAGTTAAAACGTTTCACAAAAGATAAACTAAAAGTTAAACCTAAACCTAAACTTTAAACTTAAACCCTAAACCATCTTAGTAAATACTGGTGTCAAAGTTTAAATAGTTATGTTTCATCAGGGTAGCTCTTCTGGGTCTTAAACGAACGGATAGTTCCCATCACATGTTTTGGCCAATGGCAAGCTTCAAGCCGTCACGTGATATGCGAAAACACGTCCATTGCGCAAGCTTCTCCTACAATCCGACCGAGAAACGTTCAGTCGGTACGGGGCAGGAGAACAGATTTCACTTCAAACGCGTAAAATTCACTAACTCTGAAGAACAGGCGTCTATGCCATTGGTCAAGACAAGTCATTTCGCACAACACGCGACCGCTTAGAGTTTGCTATTAGTCAAAGCGTGTGATGTGGATGCTCACATCGTTCAAGACCCAGAATAGCTACCCAGGACATTTGACTAGTCATAAAATCGTACGAAAAATCCTATTTGCCTTTCAGCTCGAAGTTGTACAGGGTGTCCCAAATTGGGCACATTTAGGGGATTTAAGGTACTTCTAGGGGAGACAGAGAAAAACTGACCACGCATTGCGTGGCTCAAATTTCAAGAGAAGACTTATAGTGAAAACCGCATTTTGAAATATCGTCTCGTCTTTGAGCTACGGGGGTTGTTTGAAAAGTCTGCATTTTTGAAGGGGATCTATAACTTCGTTATTAGTGGAAATTTTGATTTAGAGTAAATTGCAGTTTTATAGACTTTGCCACGAGGAATGCCAATATTTTTATTATTTTACACAAAGCCTAGTTATAAAAAGTAACAAAAATGATACATATTTCAAAACAGAATTAAAACGCTTTTGTGCAAAATAATTTCATATCAAAGCGTAATGTCAAATTGTTTAAACAATTGAAAACAATAACAAAACGCCAAGACGCAAGGCCAACTTAATTTGCATAGTATAAGACAACAAAACTATAGGAGCATTGAAGTAGCATTTGACCGCAAGGCTTTCACGTTAATGGCGCATGACGTCATTCAACGCACACTGGACAAAGATAAAAAACTTTAATTATCTCCGAAACCGCTCAATCAAACTATAACATATGATACATCATTTTGAAAAGAATTCAATTAATTAACGGCAAGAAATACCTAAAACCAGCAAAAATCATCGAATTTGGCCCACCCTGTACAATACATATGCAAGTTTTATTGAATTAGCTCACACATATACTATACTATAGTAGTGTGAGCTATGGTGATCCTAATTTTTTAGATAAAAAAATAGTTGCTCCGATTTCAAAAAAATTTTATATCTTTGCGTTTCAGATGATTTTGAAACTTTTTTGTTGCGCCGTCTGTCTGTCTGTAACGACCAACGCGCATAACTCAAAAACCGCTTGCCCGATTTTAATGAAATTTGGTACCTACGCTGGGGTTTGGGTCGAGATGGTCCCATTTAAAAATGAACAAAATCCACCCATCACAAGCCAAATAAAAGGGTGGGGGTATATTTCAAAAATTAGAGTTTATGTAAAAATATGGCGTGTGTGATATCAAATGAAAGGTAATTGCGTCTGGAGTTAAATAAAATACATTTTACTTTTAAAAAAAAGGTGGGGGTAAATTAAAAAAATTAGTGTTTATGTGGAAATATAGCGTGTGTGATATCAAACGAAAGGTAATTGAGTCTGGAGTTCAATAAAATATTTTTCCGTTTTTAGTTATATTAGGTCACACGTACACTATGACTATAGTACCTAGTGTGAGCGTAGGGGCCCATACATTGGCAGAGTATTTTTTAATCCTTCCCCGAAATTTCATTGTTAAACCAAAACCGAACAAATAACTTGAAAGTCAGTGACCATTAAAAGGTCATAAACTATACCTACCAAAATATACACTACAAAATGTAATTTTCTTAACTTCTAGGAAGTACCACGATCTATATTTGCTAAAACTTAGTAAAAACTGTGAATATTAAGACTTTCTATAATATGTAGGTAATTTCACAAATATTTTATAAAAATAAAATTTAAAACTTGTTTTACAAAAAATAAACATTTTTGATCTGTAATGGTTTATAGTTTGCGAATATAAATTGAATTACTGTATAATTTTATCTGCATTGCAAAGAACTAAAATTAAACATGTATTCTGATAATCCTATGTAATTTTAAAAAAATTCGTGTAAGAGACAAACTAGTGTGGTCGTAATTTTTTTAAATAAAATTTGTATACACTAAAATTTCGCAAAGTACTTACAAATCTATTTTTTGTGTAGCATTACTTTAGACCTCTTGATTTGGTGATTTGCTTTCGATGTACCTTTACGCGAGACGCCGAAACATATCCTTTTTTTTAGTCAGGTGACTTTCAATTTAACTTTTTTGCATCATGACTGAAGTAAATAGATCACTACGCCAATATTATTCGTTTTTTGGACTAGTTATTTGGTCGTTCCATCTAACCAAAACAGTTTTGATATTGGTTTGCGCGCGCATTTGAACTTCTCGTACCGTTTTATGACTGTCGAACGGGATGATGGAACGATTTTACTGTGCGCCATAGCACGCATGCCTAGGAAACTCAATGCAAGTTGACAGGTCGTTAGGTTAAAGTTCTCACTAAGCTCAAAAGAGGCGCTGCGGTCGCGCGTTTGTTCCTTATTCTATTTTTTTTGAGAATTATCTGTGGTTTGGATTTTTTGTCCCCCTTTTTTTCAGGTAGAAAAACCTCTTCCACCGCATTTTTTTTCGGGTTCATTTTAAATTTATCTTTTTGGCTTATGTAGGTAATCTTTGCTGCTGTGACGCATTAAAATTAAATTTTGTTAAATTTGTAACTTTTGCAATTTTAAATATAAAAGAATAAGAATTTTTAGTTGCTTTTCTGGGTGAAGTGTCTAAAGTTCAGACGAGTATAAAATGCATAGTTTTCCGAGACATTTTAAGGTAAGTTTTCTTATTTTCTCATTTGAGGTTAGATTGGCATTTGATAAAATTTGTATTGGTAGTGTCTTTTTAACTTCTTATCGCTTACTTTATGGAACGGATAGGTGCCTTATTTGCCCATCAATTAAGCACAAATTTAGTGTTAATTTTATGTCTATCCCTTTCTTTTGATAGTAAGTAAAAGGGAGACACATACAAAATTAACACTAAATTTGTGCTTAATTGATGGATAAATGAGGGATTACCCAGCAGCGTAATGTACTTTGAATAAATTTATTCCTTAATTTTAAATCTTTATCTTTCCATAATCTAGTACCTATGATTAATGTGGTTATAAGTTAATTTTTTTTATTGTTTTCAGCTTTTGGATGATATGTACGACCACTGATAAGCTATGTATATACTACTTTGAAACATACCCTACACAACTTACAACCAAGGCGAGGAGGTACTTTTAAATCATGTCAGATTTTTGTCAAGCTGTTAAAAAGTAGACATTTAAGAATGATTCTCTTCACGAACAACTGTTTCATTATTTATTCACTCATCACTCACCAGAAATGTTAAAAGCAAATTTAAATATGCTGTTTTTCATTAAAGTTCATATCATTATTTTTGAGACAACTTTTTGCAACTTTTTTTCGTTGGCCTATGCTATTTGTTATGGTAAACAGCTGATAACTGTCAAAAAGTTATCTCAAAAATTGTGATATAGAGTGTATATTTTATTTTACCAATCAATTTCATCAATAGTTAGTCGTTAATTTGTAGCTTTTTTTATAATAATAAAAACTCATTTAAAAAATGTTTTATTTATTGCACTTTATATATCATTTTCAATCTGTTTATATCTTATAAAGACAGTGTATGTCTTTTTAAAATATTGACTGATTAAAAATTTAAAAAAAAACTTTAAAATTAAAGAAAATTTATTACAAAAGGCGATTCAAATTTCCCGCCTTAACTTTTAGTTCATCACTAAGCTCTGCAGTAGGCGCCACAGAGCTAACGACCTGTCAAACAGCCGGAGTTGCCTATCTAATAAAAACTCACTGAACCGCGCCGCAAATCCTTTATCTATGATAGCACGGGCGCATTGGAAACTTACAGTGATGTGGTATTTAACCAAGGAACCGCATATAACAATGTTTGTTGATAACCTAGTTCATAAGGTTCGAAAAGTATTAGAGTATCGCCTGGATTGTTAAAAGTCGTTGCGCTGCCAGTAATAGATAAGTATCTGTTAGTGTCGATATGCTTGAATCGTGTATACAGTGGAGCTAAAGCACCTAAAAAATATTTATTATACCTTAAGAACATATTGTTACGGGTTCTCCACAACAATTAAAACTCGCAAATGTCAAAAACAATACGTCAATTTATTTCGACAAATTATGTACAAAACACGCACTTAAACTTACTAATAATTCACTACTTTAATCCGCCTATTAATTTCGCGTTAACATCTAGCGATCACTACCGTTGGTTATCTTTGACTGCCCGATGCACGACGTCTGGCCCTATATATAGGGTCTGCCTACTATTCGAGAATTTTCCATCCTTGTTCGATTCAGGATTTTACCACCCTTTTCTAGAACGCGGACCGTTCGCGCACCAGTTTGTCATAGATAACGCAACTAAAACCTAGACGAAGAATACAACCATTAGATACGTCAACCTAATACTACACTAAACCTAAATAAATTCTAACTATAAAATTTAAATAACTTAAATTTGTAACAATATCTTAATTTATATTTTAACAGGTGCTGGTATAGCGAAACATGATATTTGATCGTGATGGTTCGCATACGTTGAATATTAGCTCACACTTATAGTGTAAGCGACGGTGATCGTGTTAAAGATAAAAAAAGTTGCTCTGATTTCAATAATTTTTATAAATATTTGCGTTTCAGATGATTTTCAAACTTTTTTGTCGTTTTTTTTGACATTGAAATAACATAAAAAAGTGAAATAACAGAAAAAACCGATATACATGTATTTCGGAAATAGGTGTAAAAATTTTGGAGTGTCCTAGCCCTTGGTGCCCATAAAATGGCAGAGTATTTTTAACTTCCTCAATGTAAGATCATTTCAAGATGACTTGGGATCAAAAATGTAAACCTAGCAGGTGCGAAAACAAACATGCTTCCTGCATTCTACAATTGTTTTTATGCACAGCATTGTTTGAAAAATAAATAAAATACTAAAAATCGGTTTCGATTGGGAGTAGGTCTGCATTCCACAGATTCCTTGCATCTCTGGGTGTAGCTATTCTGGATCTTGAACGATGTGATACTAGTTCCCATCACGTGCTTTGGCCAATGGCAAGCTTTAAATTAGCTCCGAGCCGTCACGTGCTATGCAAAAAAAACTCCATTGCGCAAGCTTCTCCTACGATCCGACCAAGAAACGTTCAGTCGGTACGGGCGAGAGAAACAGATTTCACGTCAAACGCGTAGATGTCACTAACGTCAAATCGCACAACACGCGACCGCTCAGAATTTGCTATAGGTCAAAACGTGTGATGTGGATGGTCACATCGTTCAAGACCCAGAATAGCTACCCTGATGAAATCGACCTCGTGGATTTACTTTGATACCTACTTTTTACCAAATCTAAGTTTTTAGAAAATTCTTCTAGGGCCTGGTTAAATAGTTTAGGGGATATTATGTCACTCTGTTTGACACCTATTCTTATGCGGATTGTCGGGGTTTGTGGATTTTTACTGTTATTGCTTCACTATATATTATATATATATATATATATATATATATATATATATATATATATATATTGCCCATTAGGTCTGTTTATCGGTGATATATTCGGCTATCAATTAAAGATGCCTAAACTAAAATACCTGAAACATGACACTTTCGGTACAAAAAGTGCTTGCTTTCCGGTAGGTTAAAAAAATTATTACCTGCTTGATATGCGAATTGAAGAAGGAATATTAGACAGAACGATTGAGCAATTTGAATCATTGTTCACTCACTTTGTCTTTGTTATAACTAACATTTTTTAAATAATATAATGTATATATGAATAGAGATTAAATCCACAAATTAAAAAAAACGAAACGCTTATTATCATTATTTTTTACATTATTACCTGCTAAATAATTTGAACCTCATTATTAGTTTTTTCTTTTTGCAATATGTTTATTTAATTATAAATAATTGTTTGCGCCCATTTGGTGGTCTGCACCCAGGCCTGGAAACATTCTGAATGCATAATTTGCATTCTTAGATGAATCCTTAAATTAAGTTTAGGATATTTTGTAAACGGTAATGAAATCATTTCCTTTGTAAAAATATGAATATTTTTACATTTTACTTTGTGATGCAAAACCCCTTCCAAACAGGTATCAAAAAGGGGGGGGGTCCAATTTAAACAAACCCGATGGGCGTGGCCTGCGCCAACATGCTTGGTGCGACAAAGGCATCTTACATAAATAACGTTCCCCCTCCAATCCCTCGAAGCGTTTTCGAAATTAGGTAAATATCTCTATCGGTTCTCGAAATACCTGGGGTGGATAGTTTTTAAATTATTGTAAGATGTGTTTTTTGTTTTATTATGCAACTCAGACACACACATTACGCGACGTACAACACACACACCACATCACGATACTTCTTGCTACGTCCTGTCGGTGCACCTCTGCTAGACTGAACAATTCGACTATTTTTTTATTTTCTGAGTTTATGATACTCTCGACCCGTAGTGCCTCTCAAACAAGCTTCTGGAAGGAGATGTGTTTTTTGTTTCATTAGCCAACCCAGACACACACCACATTACGCGACGTACAACACACACACCACATTACGACACTTATTGCTGTTTACGCTGTGTCGGTGTAGTGCCCCTCTGCTAGACGGGACCCCACATCACGCGACGTACAACACTAACATCACGATACATATTGCTGCTTACGGTTTCATTTTTGCCTGTGTCCGTGTAGTGAACCTCTGCTAGACAGGACAATTCGACTATTTTTTTATTTTCTAAGTTTATGTTATTCTCGGCCCGTAGGGCCTCTCAAGTAAGTTTCTGGGTAGAGAAGATGTGTTTTTTGTTTCATTAGCCAACCCACACACACACCACATCACGCGACGTACAACACTAACATCACAACACATATTGCTGCTTACGCTTCCATTCGTGTCTGTGTCGGTGTAGTGAAACTCTGCTAGACAGGACAATTCCTCCTTAAGTAAGCTTCTGGGTAGGGAAAATGTGTTTTTTGTTTCATTAGCCAACACACACACACAACATCACGCGATGTACAACACACACACCACATCACGACAGTTATTGCCACGTCCTGCCGGTGAACCTCTGCTAGACTGAACAATTCGACTTTTTTTTTCTAAGTTTCTGATACTCTTGACCAAGCTTCTGGTGATATGTTTTTTGTTTCATTAGTTAACCCAGACACACACCACATCACGACACTTATTGATGCTTACGCTGTGTCGGTGTAGTGCACCTCTGCTAGACGGCACCCCACATCATGCGACCTACAACACTAACATCACGACACATATTGCTGCTTATGCTTCCATTCGTGTCTGCGTCGGTGTAGTGAACCTCTGCTAGACAGGACAATTCCTCCTTAAGTAAGCTTCTGGGTAAGGAAAATGTGTTTTTTTGTTTCATTAGCCAATCCACAACCGAACCGAACCACACACACCACATCACGCGATGTACAGTCGGGGACTTAATAAATGGCCGCTGCCGTTTTCAGAAGAGCTTGGGTGAGAATCCCAATACCGGACGAGGTTTATGAATGAATGAATTATTGCACTCACATCGCGCGCTTTTATTCCCTCGACCAGGTCGATCGGCTTTCGCTGTGCACTTTTGTGCAATGCAATTTTTGCTATTGAAATTCATAACTATTTGGAATATTGGCCGATAAACGGGCGAAGCCATACAGGTTTTTTGGATACACACATTTCTTTTTTTTAGCTGATTTCTTGTTTATTAGCATGGGATGTCTGTATTCTGGCGGGATTAATACAGACTTTTTATTTAAAGACTAATCAAACCTTGTAGAGATATTTTTAATTAATACCTGCTTTTTTAATTGTTTAACATAAAGGATGGCCCCCCGGAAAATTACTTTTCGAAAAAATCCAAAAACAAAAAACGGGAAAAAGAGGAAAGGGAAAACGAAAAACCGGAAAACGGGAAAACGAAAAAACGGGTAAACAGGTAAACAAGCAAACCGGTAAACGGGCAGACGGATAAACGAGCAAACGGGTAAACAGGCCAACGGCTAAAACAGGTAAACGGGCAAACGAGTAAACGGGTAAACAGGCAAACAGGAAAACGGGTAACCGTGTCAACGGGCAAACGGACAAACAGGTAAACGGGCAAACGTGTAAACGGGCAAACGGGCAAACAGGAAAACGGGTAAACGTGTCAACGGGCAAACGAATAAACATGTAAACGGGCAAACAGGTAAACGGGAAAACGGGCAACTGGGCAAACGGGTAAACGAAAAAACGGGCAAATGGTTAAATGGGCAAACGGTCAAAAACAGAAAACGGGTAAACGTGTAAACGGATAAACGGGAAAACGGAAAAACCGTTACATACATATAAATATTTTTAAAAGTTTAAAGTTAAAAGAATAAAAAACTGAATCAAAGGTAAAAACATACATAATACCCTTCAAAGATGCTCGTTTATTCTTATGTTGCGAACATGTTTTAATAATTTTTTTTAATCACTGAAAAAGCAAATAAACATGCAAAAATGTTATTGTAGGAAATTTTTTGTCTTCAACTTATGTTTAAAACTTTTTTTTTAAACGTACAGTAGCCAAGTAATTTTAAAAATACCCTTTTTATGCACACTGAATCCAAGATGGCGGCGGGAGCCGGCCGCCCCCAAGGTCAACAACTGTGTCAAAATCGCGACTACACCACCTTATGCAAACTAAAATTCTATAATGACTGGATTATTTAGCTACCCCCAAAAATAGTGTTCTTTTGCATCCAGAAGTCGGGGTAGTTACACATTTAAAACAATGCAAATCTTAAAGTAAAGGCCGTCTTCACAGCTGTTTTCGAATCGCCCTTACTCAAATAACCATTTTTTGCTTGTATTTATTTTTTTAGCTTTACACTTTTAAAATTTACCATTTTAAAAATAGCTAGGAATACAAACATGTTGCATTTGTGTTACTCTATGTAAGTATGTAATAAAAAATATAACAATAAATTAAAATCAGTATTATGTGTATTTTTTTAACCGAACATTCAAACGGACTACAGACCAAAGCTAATTTTTTCCGCAATTATGTGTATTTTTTTAACCGAACATTCAAACGGAATACAGACCGAAGCCAAATTTGTCATGATTGAATTTAACCCAGGAATGCGAATAAATTATATGTGTTAAACGACGCACCCCGAAATTCGGTCAATAACCTCGGCCGGTATTGGGATTCTTATCCAAGCACTTCTGAAAACGGCAGCGGCCATTTATTAAGTCCCCGACTGTACAACACACACACCAAATTACGAGTTATTGCCACGTCCTGCCGGTGAACCTCTGCTAGACTGAACAATTCGACTTTTTTTGTATTTTCTGAGTTTATGATACTCTTGACCTTTAGGGCCTCTCAAACAAGCTTCTGGGATATGTTTTTGTTTCATTAGTTAACCCAGACACACACCACATCACGCGATGTACAGTCGGGGACTTAAGAGAGCTTGGATGAGAATTCAAATACCGGGCGAGGTTAATGAATGAATGAATTATTGAACATCGTATCGCGCGCTTTCATTTCCTCGACTCCACGTCGATCGGCTGTCGCTGTGTACTTTTGTGCAATGCAATTTTTGCTATAGAAATTAATAACTATTTGGAATATTGGCCGATAAACGGGCGAAGCCAAAATTAGAGTTTAAGTCAAAACATGGCTTGTGTGGTATCAAACGAAAGGTAATTGAGTCTAGAGTTCAATAAAACATACTTCAGTTTTTAGTTATATTAGCTTTCACGTAGATACACTATAACTATAGTACCCAGTGTGATCTTAGGTGCCCATAGATTGGCAGAGTATTTTTGTATGGTATGTTATGTTTGCTTATCAAATAAAAATATAATAATTTTTTGCTCATGTTCAAAATATTATTTTTTTCTAGCGGGTTTTAGATTTTGGAACAAAGTGCGCCGGTCTTTTATTATGACTTTGACCATCCAGTATAGGAAAAATTTCTGAAAATTTTAAATTTTAAAGGAACACTTAATAAATTTTAAAAAATTTTAAATTTTAAAAGTAAATAAGTGAAAAATCCTGGTATATTTAAATTCCTGCGTGTGTTTACTTACACTTATAATATTTTTTCAGCGAAAATATATTTACGTATAAGAGTTGCCTTGTAAGTACAAACTTTATTATATTTGTTATGACAAAATGGTCGCACGTCCGATACATGGTACTACTCTACACCATGATAAATCCCAATTAACATTAAATTTTAAAAAATGCATTGAGCCATGGGCAGTCAAAGCATCTTTAATTAATAGATAGTTTAAGTTGTGCTACGTATTTTTACGTAAGCATGAGATTTGACAGTTACGCAAGCGCACTTCGTTACACCGTCGTCAATGTCACGTTAGGAGCTTACGTATTTACGTTAGCTTACGGCAGTCTGCGGGCACCTTAACGTTACCAAAGAATAGAATTGGTTGATTGACCGATCGAAAAATGAGGCCTAGACGATAATTTCCGCTTCCAGTACAAACGATTCTTTGCAAATATATTCCTACTGTAGTTGAAAAGACAAAAAACAAAATTGTAACATCAAAAAAACACAGTGCCGAATTCCATATTCTCTGCTATTAGTAGACTTGTTATGGTAACGTAAAAACATTCAACTTAAACTCAAATTTGGAACAAAACGTAGAGCGCTTAACGTGCAGTTTTACGTAAAAATACGTAGCTCAACTTAAACTATCTAATAGCCGAATAGATCACAAATACACAGACTTAATAGCCAATATATCGCACCCAGAACGAAAGGAACACATGAAGTTATAGTGGGTTTACACATGCATGAATTTAGTGGCGCCAGTGTTCGCGCCAGTTTTATTTGCACGCCAGTAAAGGTTTACACTATTGTGCGAAAATTAAAAAGACTGGCACGCCAGTTTCATTTTTAAAGTGTACACGATACGCTATATGTCGGCTGAACTCTCGGAAGCCTGCAAAATAGTCGCTAAACTTTTATTGAAAAAGTTAAAAAATAAAAGAGATTCAGGAAAAGGAACAACGAAAAGGCCGTATCTGCATGGGTTAAAGCATGGATTGCTAGTCGATCTACTTTGGGTGCTTCCGAAAAACTTTTAGGAGAACTTGCAGCAGAAGATCCTGCGAGCTATAAAAACCATCTTCGAATGACAAAGGAACATTTTGATATTCTTCTAGAGTTTCTCTTATTTAAACAACATTCTTTAAAATTCGGTCTGCTACTTTAAACCATGGTACTTTTGGGGTGTATACTTCATTTGCACCGGCTCCGGAACGTTGGCTTTTTTTAATTTTTGTCAATTCCAAAGCATATGTGTTTCTTATGGATCATATTTTTGCTTTTACTTCAAAGCCTTCAATAGTCATTATTTTACTAATTTTTTGGGAAGCATTATCTCGACTATCTTTGTTTTTATACGAACTACTGTGTACATCCCATAAACAAGGAAAACATTCATAGCCTTCAAGAAACTGTATGGTCAGTTCTGCTGACCACTTTTTTAGCCATATTAAGCTATAAAAACAAAAATAAACAAAATTTTTAAGCTCAAACACAATGAAAATAAAAAATAATGTAAAATAATGAACTTAAAACTGGCGAGCCGACGTGCAAGCACTTGTTTACACATGAAAATTTTCCTTTTCTGCGCGCATGCGTCACCACTGGCGCCAGCAAATTCAGTCAGTTGCAGACTTTTTTGATACATGCATGCAAAAAAATAACTTGTGTGCAAGTCGGTGTTTACACTTGCAAATTTAACTTACTGGCGCGCCAGTTTTTATTGGCGCCAGCAAATCCATGCATGTGTAAACTCTCCTTTATACCCTGTTTTGACAAATTATGCATGCCACCCCAATTCAAAAAACACATCAGGTGACTGCATTTAAACCGGTGCAAATCCATGGCCCATCACGTGATGCGTTTTTTGAATCGGGGTGAGCATGCATTGGTGGAAACAGGGTATTAGCCGGTATTAGTCTAAATGCAAATTAAATTTTAAAGTATTTAACCCCATTTTCGAAAATTTATTAAGCAGGAATGTTTGTTTTTAAGTATCGATATTTTGTACGATAACGTACGATAATTTTAAACGGCTCATGCGATAATTCTCTTTATGACGTATAGCAACACTAGCTAGGAGTCATAAACGGACACATACTATTTAACATTTTTTATAATAATTTGACGGCACCTCGATATCTAGAAATTCTACTTACGTTGACCAAATTTTAGAAAATTTGCCTCTTCATGATGTAGCAAACCAAATTGATGCTGATAAAATTTAGGATCTGGATTAGAGATTTAATTAGGTGTATCGTTTATCTATATCGACAAAAATCATACACATATAGGGTAGTTTCTTAAAAGAAATTTTTTAATTAAACAATTTTTTCTCAAAAAACTTGTAGAAATCAATATTGTAGAGATTGATACGGCCTACAAAAAATATATAAATTAGCTTCCTAGTTGAAATTTGTAGCTGTCCAGGACAGCTTTAATTTGACTTTAGGAAAAATCTGTTTTTGTTCTGGAGATACGTCAAAAATTTGTCATGACATTTTTCAAAGCCCGTAAAATTTCCAATCGATTGATGTCTGATACAGCTACATAGGTATATTAATACGACTAAGAGGAGCACCTATACTTTAATTTTTTTTTTAAGTCAAAGGAATTGTTTTTTGTTTCCAGCGGATTATTTGAATGGCCGAAGAATTTGAGGCCTGAAGGAA
This sequence comes from Aspidapion aeneum, assembly GCA_963576565.1. Classification (NCBI taxonomy): domain Eukaryota; kingdom Metazoa; phylum Arthropoda; class Insecta; order Coleoptera; family Brentidae; genus Aspidapion; species Aspidapion aeneum. The sequence continues at coordinate 1,172,774 of OY755041.1, read as the reverse complement.
TAGGTGTATCTTATAGCAAGATCAATTTTCTTTCATTTTCAAATGATGTAGTTAACAGCTATGTAGCTTTTATAAATGTATAGCTGTCTTTAAAATTTTACTGCGTTAATATGCCAAGTGCTGCGTAGGTATACTTTTGAAGGCGACGCTCACAGCCGATCGTTTGAGAACCTACTGGTTGAACACTTACCGTTTGGGTTTAGACCTTTTGGGCGCTATAAATCTGAGCGCCAATCATTTGGGCGCTGAATGTTTGAGCAATAGCTGTAAACAACAAAAAATAATAATACCTTAACACTCACTTTTTTACGACGACTTTTTGGATGCCTGTTGTTCTGATGTCGACCATTTGAGCGATGACCATTTGGGCGCTGAAGGTTTAGACAATAATAGCCGTAAACAACAAACAATAATAATGCCTTGACAACCAAATTTTTTTGCGAAGATTGTTTGGGCGCCTGTCGTTTTGGTTAGCGACACTTACCGTTTAGGCGCAGACTATTTGGGCGCCAATCATTCACGTTATGAGGAGTAGATTGTCAAATTATGTTAGAAAATACTGAAATATAGTGGATTATAAAAACCAAAGTAAACCTAACCCGAGTTTCATTTTTTAAAAAAACGTCACACCCCAGCCCCTTGAACGGGGTGCAGAGTGATTCTGCAACATATGCCAGATCTCCACAATAAAAATTAGTATTCTACAATTTTTTCTAAAAATTTTGACGTATCACGTATAGGCAAGCTGGAGCCACAGAAAAAAATCTTCAGTTCGGTCTGCCGGGCTGACAGCTATCCCAGGTAGCAAGGTCACTTTTTTAAACGTCAAAAACAGGTCATTTTTAATGATCATTGACGTCTCTAACCTGACGTGTAAATGACCTTTAAATGACGTTCAAAAGACACACACAAAATGGCGTCATTTTTAGACGTTTTAAAGACGTAAGCAATATGACGTATTTGGGACCAAATCAGAACATTAGACAGAAACACACAGACCTATTTATGACTTTTTTTTAACTCGTCTGAATATATGAAATTGAAATTGCAGTTGAGAACACTGAAGGAAACTTAGACACAGAAGGTGACTACTCTTCTGTGACTTAGACCTGGAAGTACTGGAACAGGTACAGCGGTGTTCGTCTGTGAGGTACAGATCAAAATAGACCTATACCTAGACTTACACATCTCCACCTTAAAGCGAAAGAAGCCTCGAAGTTTGTCTTGATTTAATATTTAATTTATTTTACATACGTACCCCCACATTCTGTATAAATCCGGTCAAGTACTGCCTGGAGCACCATCTATGTAAGTATGAGTGTATGTCCCTTGGACAAAGTGTGCAGTGTGGGTAGTGACCAATATATGAAGTTTTTCAGACGTCAAAAAGTAACGAGTCGTTAAATACCGAGATGAATTCCAAGACGTGCGCAAGCGTTGATCTGTCACTTCTGCCAACCAATCAACTGAGAGATATTTCAGTATGGTTTTACACAGCAAAACTTTAGTAATTCCCAGTTCTTTTTGATGAAAATTCGTCGTTTTTGTGCTGCGCAAATGCCGGTGACGTGCAAGTTGTGTGACAAATTATTTAGTGCCCAATTTAAATTGAATAAACACTGTCAAAGTAAACGTGGCATACAAAAACAAAGGTATTCCTATGCAGAGAGTGCTTGTATGTTTAGATGCCTAGAATGTAAATGCTCCTTCCCAAAAAACTTGGATCTGTGTGATCATTTGAAATACAAACACAATCAAGAAATACCTACTTGAAGAAACATTGGAGTTGAGAGTCAATACTCCCATGGCAAAACAAAATAAACGTGAAATGCATAAGATCATATAGAAGAAATACTGCATATCAGTGGCGTATATATGGGGGGGCCCGGCCCCCCCCCCCCGAAGCTAAGATTTTTTTAGATATTTTCCACATATTTCATGAATACAAACATAAAATAGCATAAAATACAGCCTTATGAGGTCTCGACCCCCCCCCCCCCAGAAACTGTCTCAGGCCTCCCCCCGAAACTTTTTCCTATACGCCACTGCTGCATATACCTCAAAAAATATTCGCAGCACGTAGATATTGTATATTTTTGAAATCAGAAAGAAAAGACGAATCCAGGGTGTTCCCTCTCAAAAAATCGACTTCATTGTCACACCCTGTACAGGGTGTCCCTTATTCGTGGTTTTTTTGTGGTGTCGGGTATTTCTAGGGGAGATAGAAAAAAACTGACCCCCCTTTGCGACGCTCAAATTTCAAGAGAAGCCTAAAGGTGAAAACCACATTTAGATATAGCAAGCCGTTTTTAAGCTACGGAGTGTTTTTGTCTGCATTTTGGGAGGGGGTTTATAACTTTTTTGTTTATGAAAATTTTGTTTTTGTGTAAATAGCTTTCTTATAGTTCTTTTCTTGAAGAATTGATAGATGTAAACGGTTTTTATTTATCTCTTTTGGTTTTTAAGATATTGCATAAAGTTGTTAGTTTTCTTACAGAATAAGTCTTTTTTTATTCGATTTTTAAAATCAGCTTAAAATTTCCTTTAAAATGATGTATCACACTGAATATTTTATTTTTTTATTGTTTTCTTTATTTTTATTTTTTAATCACCTCTTTATTATTTTTTTATTTTTATAATTTTATAATATTAAAATATTTTAAACCCATTAAGCAAACTAAAATATGTGGTAAAAATAAAAAAAATACAAAAATATAAAGAAATAAAGGGATCCTCCCATAAAGAAAAATTAATTTTATGTGATATCTCAAGAACTAAACGTGACAAATGAAATTTAATTTAACAGTTGAATTCCTCTTAAAAAAGTGTCTTAAGAATGTTTTCACAGAAATAAAAAATATTAATAAATAAACAAGTTATAGACCCCTTCCCAAAATGTATGACTTTTTAAAAACACCCCGTAGTTTAAAAACGGCCTGCTATTTCAAAATGCGATTTTCACCTTTAAGCTTTTTTTAAAATTTGAGTGTCGCAAAGGGGGATCAGTCTTTTTTAGCCCTTCTAGAAATACCCAAAACCCCCAAAAACATCGAATTTGGGACACCATGTACATGGTGACGGATAGAAAAAAATTATGTTGGCTTTTAAAGTTGTCATAATTAACCAAAAAAAATCTGCTGCTGCTGAATGCAACCTTCATAAAATCATACCTAAAAATTAGAATTGAGCATTATTTTATACCTTGAATTTTTTATTATACGTTAAGCTCTTCGGTCTCGCGCCAATCACGGTATTCGCGCCAATAATTTAAATTAGACATTTTGACGTTAATTTTGGCGCATGCTCCTTTGATGGAATTCATCTCGGTATTTAACGACTCGTAAAAACTACACTACGAAAAGACTGACGCCTTAAAGACAACATTTTTTGGTAGATGACCTGCTGGTCATCCAAATGACCACTTTTCGACAAAAAAAAGACGTCATTTGATGACCCCTTGCTACCTGGGATGTTTTATTAAGCTCTGGCTGGAGCTAAAAACGGCCTATTTCAACCGAACCGTAGGACAAAATAACCGAGGTGGAGTCAAGACCAAACCAAACCAATTTAGAATAAATTTAACAAAGAAATTGCGTATCACGGACTGTCCCAAACCTATTTTAGTATTCCTCTACCTCTCTGTTCTGAGTATTATGAATTCTTAAAAGATTCATATATCGATTTAGCTATAAAATGTATAAACGCATCCGTCTAAAAAATAATTTAAGGAATAGTGATTAAAAGTTACGGTCAACAAACCAACTTAAAAAAACAAATACTGCACGCAGTATTAGTCGTGGTGATTGGCAAAAAGATGTGTTTAAATTATTTTTGTTTAATATTTTTAGTTCTCGCAAGTTTTCAATTTGGAGATTTGTTAAAAGTAAAAAAATTTCGTAAGTAGCATTTAATTCCTTGACTTTGGGGCTAAACCTAAGCAACCCAGCACTTGTTTTATGGGTAGGGGATAATTCGCCGCGGCCAATTCGCGCCGCAGCCGATTTGTGTAACTTAACTTATTTTTTTTTAATTCATAGCTCCCCGCATGCCTAGGAAACTCAATGCAATTTGACAGGTCGTTAAGTTAAAGTTCTCACTAAGCTCACAAGAGGCACTGCGGTCGCGAGTTTGTTCCTTATTCTATTTTTTTTGAGAATTATCTGTGGTTTGGATTTTCCGTCCCTTTTTTTTTCAGGTAGAAAAACCTCTTCCACGGCATTTTATTTCGGGTTCATTTAAAATCTATCTTTTTGGCTTATGTAGGTAATCTTTGCTGCTGTGACGCATTAAAATTAAATTTTGTTAAATTTGTAACTTTTGCAATTTAAATATAAAAGAATAAGAATTTCTAGTTGCTTTTCTGGGTGAAGTGTCTAAAGTTCACACGAGTATAAAATGCATAGTTTTTCGAGAAATTTTAAGGTAAGTTTTCTTATTTTCTCATTTGAGGTTAGATTGGCATTTGATAAAATTTGTATTGGTAGTGTCTTTTTAACTTCTTATCGCTTACTTTACGGAACTCTGAATACAGGTTTCCAATGCCTGGTAGGTGCCTTATTTGCCCATGAACTAAGCACAAATTTAGTGTTAATGTTATGTCTATCCCTTTCGTTTAATATTAAGTAAAAGGGGGGGGCTTAATTGATGGGTAAACGAGGGATTACTCAGCAGCATATGTACTTTGAATAAATTTATTCCTTAAATTTAAATCTTACCATAATCTAGTACCTATGATTAATGTGGTTATAAGTTGATTTTTTTTATTGTTTTCAGCTTTTCGATGATATGTGTGACCACTAATAAGCTATATATATATATATATATATATATATACTGCTTTGAAACATACCCTACACAACTTACAACCAAGGCGAGGAGGTACTTTTAAATCATAACAGATTTTCGTCGAGATGTTAAAAAGTAGACACTTAAGAATGATTCTCTTCACGAACAACTGTTTCATTATTTATTCACTCATCACTCACCAGAAATGTTAAAAGCAAATTTAAATATACTAGACAGTGTTTGGTTTTGCATTATATTTTATTTTACCAATCAATTATGTAAAAATGTTTTATTTATTGCATTTTATATATCATTTTCAATCTGTTTATATCTTATAAAGACATTGTATGTCTTTATAAAATATTGACTGATTAAAAATTTCAAAAAAAACTTTAAATTAAAGAAAATTTATTATAAAAGGCGATTCAAATTTCCCGCCTCGCCTTTTAGTTCGTCACTAAGCTCTGCAGTGGGCGCCACAGAGCTAACGACCTGTCAAACAGCCGGAGTTGCCTATCTAATAAAAACTCACTGAACCGCGCCGCAAATCCTTTATCTATGGCTCCCGTCCTCTTGTCGAGAGATCAAAATCTGTGTTAAACCTCACCGCGGTCAATTTATCGCAAAAATATCCTAACTGGTGTCTGGACCACTAAAATTTTTCAAAAAAAATATATTTTATATATTTATCGGTTTTACAACGTTCTACGTCTTCCGATACCCAATTTCCACTCGTTTCTGTTTGCCCATAATTCATCATCTAGGCCTCTTATTCTTATTTCACTGTCTATTCCTTCTCTCCAGCTTCTCCTTGGCCGTCCTCGTTTTCTTCGGCCAGTTGGTTTCCATTGTAGTATTTGTTTAGGTAGTCTTTCATCATTCATTCTTTGTACATGTCCGTACCACACCAGTTGTTTTGTTCTTATATCATCCACTAAAGTACGTTCACCCACTGTCATAATTTCTCTTATTCTTTGATTTGTAACTCTTTCTCTTTTTGATTTCCAAAAAAAATGTCCCTACAAAAAAATTATGATTTTTCGAAAAGACAATTTAGGTTTTCTTAAAACTAATTTATAAAAATAAAATAAAAAAAAATATTTCTAAAAATAATCATTTATTAAAAAGTACTTTAAGAAAAAGTAATTTATAAAAAAAACATTTCTGCATTTTTTGCTTCATACCCGAGGCTACCCTAGCTGATACCGCAAATTGGCAGTTGGTTTTCTAAAGTGGGTATCCAAATTTCATTTTTCCTTTTCAGATTTTATCATCTTCATTTCATCGCCTTTCCATCCATCTTGGTTATGCCGTACTGAAAATGTCTAAGGAGACTGTAACATCGATGTATGCGGCTACCACTACCTTGTTCTGAGGACCAGCCCGTAAATTAATTTATTTAGTCTATGACCACGCCTCAAAAAAATCCTTTCATATTTATGTACTCATGTTTATAATTTTAAACCCTTAAAAAACCACCCTCAGGTTACATTTATTTTGTTTAAAACCTTTTTGTTTAGTGAAACACTATTTTTGCTATCAGTTTGGTTAGTTTGCACATTTGCGCATATTTTAAAGTTGTTTCTACCCAGAAGTTTAAATTTTTTTATGTACACTTTTTTCTTATGCAGTGCTTAATTGTATACAAATATTAGCTCACACATATACTATACTATAGTAGTGTGAGCTATGGTGATCCTAATTTTTTCGAGGAAAAAAAAAGTTGCTCCGATTTCAAAATATTTTATATATCTTTGCGTTTCAGATGATTTTGAAACTTTTTTGTTGCGCCGTCTGTCTGTTTGTATGTCTGTCTGTAACGACCAACGCGCATAACTCAAAAACCGCTAGGCCGATTTTAATGAAATTTGGTACCTAGGCTGGGTCTTGGGTCGAGATGGTTTCATTTAAAAATGAACAAAATCCACCAAACACAAGCCAAATAAAAGGGTGGGGGTAGATTTCAAAAATTAGAGTTTATGTGAAAATATGGCGTGTGTGATATCAAACGAAAGGTAATTGAGTCTGGAGTTAAACAAAATACATTTTAATTTATTTTAAATAAAGGGTGGGGGTATTTTTCAAAAATTAGAGTTTAAGTGAAAATATGGCGTGTGTGTTATCAAACGAAAGGTAATTGAGTCCGGAGTTTAACAAAAAACATTATAGTTTTTGTTTTTTTTAAAGGTGGGGGTAGATTTCAAAAATTTGAGTTTAAGTCAAAACATGGCTTGTGTGGTGTCAAATAAAAAGTTAATTTAGTCTGGAGTTGAATAAAATATATTTCAGTTTTTAGTTATATTAGCTCACACGTACACTATAACTATAGTACCTAGTGTGAGCTTAGGTGCACATATATTGGCAGAGTATTTTTTTTCATGTCCATTGGCGGTCCGGATATTATTGACCATTGACCTAAACCTTACTTAAAGTTGTTTAGCTTTTAAGAAATAAAAACTAAATTTAAGTACATGGAGCTTTGTACAAGTGGGGATCAAGCTTAATGTTATAACGTATTAACATTTTAAAACAAGTTAACTAAAGGGTAGTAAAAAAATACAATTTAAAAAACATTTTTTTTTAAATATATTGTTTAAAATGTTCGGTTAGGTTCTTTTCGTAATTTTACGTTATAGGGCAAATGATTTTGCGTATTTTTTCTTTCTTCACTTTAAAAAAAAATAGTTTTCGAGAAAATCTCAAAATACTGATTTTTAAGACCTTTGGGGCCTTATATTTAGCGAAGGGTGATTTTGGCGGAGAATATATGGGGATGTGTCCCAGATGCCAAGGATTAATTATACAAAAATCCAGCTTGCACCTATTTTTAGCTCACACTACTACTATACTATAGTAGTGTGAGCTATAGTGATCCTAATTTTTTCGAGAAAAAAAAAGTTGCTCCGATTTCAAAATTTTTTATATATCTTTGCGTTTCAGATGATTTTGAAACTTTTTTGTTGCGCCGTCTGTCTGTCTGTCTGTCTGTAACGACCAACGCGCATAACTCAAAAACCGCTTGCCCGATTTTAATGAAATTTGGTACCTAGGCTGGGTCTTGGGTCGAGATGGTCCCATTTAAAAATTAACAAAATCCACCGAACACAAACCAAATAAAAGAATTTCAAAAATTAGAGTTTATGTGAAAATATGGCGTGTGTGATATCAAACGAAAGGTAATTGAGTCCGGAGTTTAACAAAATACATTTTAGTTTTTTGTTTTTTTTAAGGGTGGGGGTAGATTTCAAAAATGTGAGTTTAAGTCAAAACATGGCTTGTGTGGTATCAAACAAAAGGTAATTTAGTCTGGAGTTGAATAAAATATATTTCAGTTTTTAGTTATATTAGCTCACACGTACACTATAACTATAGTACCTAGTGTGAGCTTAGGGGCCCATATATTGGCAGAGTATTTTTCCAAGTTTCAGGGTTTTTTCATCAAATATGACTGGGCTATTTAGATGCCAATTAAACGTTTTTTCAAATTGCCACCAATATCGCCTAAATGCGCTGAAATATATATTCAAGTCACAAGCAAAACGTGTGTTATTGAAGCATTGGGAACGATCAAATTAATATTTCAGAACCATATTTGTGTTACTTAATGGGTAGTCCGATAATTATGTCTTCTGTAAAAATCAATGACTTTGTCATTATTTTTTCGGAAAATACAAGGTGACTTGTTTGTTGTTTTTTAAATACAGAACTGTACAAAAACTGCCCTTGTATTATATCGAAAATTAATAAACGTTTCATGAGCCAAATTATCCTGGCTGTTACGGTATTAGTAAAATCCTAGATTAAATGGGTTTTCAAAAATTCCAATATTGCCAAATAATACATTGTAAACCGAATCACGTGGTTTATATACAATTTTATGCACTTTAGTACAGGAAAAATAATTTAAAAGAAATGTTATGTGCTGGGTGATGGTCTACAGTGAATGAATGAATGAAATTTAAAATAAAAATAATTTAAAAGAAAAATAATTTAAAAGAAAAATACTCTGCCAATCTATGGGCACCTAAGCTCACACTAGGTACTATAGTTATAGTGTGAGCTAATATAATCAAAAACTGAAATATATTTTATTCAACTCCAGATTCAATTACCTTTCGTTTGATACCACACAAGCCATGTTTTGACTTAAACTCAAATTTTTAAAATCTACCCCCACCCTTAAAAAAAACAAAAACTAAAATGTATTTTGTTAAACGCCGGACTCAATTACCTTTCGTTTGATATCACACACGCCATATTTTCATTTAAACTCTAATTTTTGACATCTACCCCCACTCTTTTTTTAAAAATAAACTAAAATTCATTTTTTTTAACTCCAGACTTAATTACCTTTCGTTTGATATCACACACGCCATATTTTCACATAAACTCTAATTTTTGGAATCTACCCCCACCCTTTTATTTGGCTTGCGTTCGGTGGATTTTGTTCATTTTTAAATGGGACCATCACGGCCCAAGACCCAACTTAGGTACCAAATTTCATAAAAATCGGACAAGCGGTTTTTGAGTTATGCGGGTTGGTCGTTACAGACAGACATACAGACAGACAGACAGCAAAACAAAAAAGTTTCAAAATCATCTGAAACGCAAAGATAAATAAAAATTTTTGAAATCGGAGCAACTTTTTTTTTTTCGAAAAAATTAGGATCACCATAGCTCACACTACTTATAGTAGTAGTGTGAGCTAATAATGGTACGAATTGCATTCAACGTTAACGATACTCTAGGTATAAAATGTTATCCTAGTGATTGACAATCTTTCATAGTTTTTAGTCCCTAAAATTAGGAACTAAAAACTAGGAACTAAAGTTCATAAAATGTATAAAATAACGTAATTATTTTGAATTCAAGTAAATTTATTTTACTTTTAATCCCTAGAGATTCAAAGAAAGTTTTTTTTTCCTAGGGATTAAGAGTCTCTTCGGTCACTAAAACTAGGGACTAAACTTTAAACTCTTTAGTCCCTAAGGAGCATAAAGGGTTTTCTTCAAAAACTAAATCGACTTATACCGGGGATTTTCTAAATTCTTCAGTTTTCAAAAAACAGTGGACAGGTTTAAAAAGACCTGCATGATATTGAAAATTAATAAATGTTTTATAGAAAATGGCATACTATGGGGAAGGTCAAAAGAATAAATAATTTATATAACTCAATTGTATTTTTCAACTTATTAACTTTGAGGGGTGAAGGCAAATTGTAAATTTAAAAAATGGCACTGACTAAATAATGACTTTTTGCAATAAATTAAACAGTTTTTTAACATTTGTTCTAAAAATAAATTTTAAAATAAAAACTTTTAAACGCAATTTTTAATTTGGTTCTGATATTTAACTTTCGCAAAATTTTCTATTCCTATTTTGAAGAAATTTATTTATATTTTTTGAAGTCAATTTTCGAAAAACTTTTACCCATGTATGTGTGTGGTGTCTCAATATAAGAACGAGAAACTTTCAAGGTATTAACTCGACCAACCCATTCAACTGACCTCTATAATTCTTCTTTCCCACTGTCAAAGGATCTACCTAAGGGCGAGCCAGCGAAACCTACCCTTTCTTTTCACGTGACTTTCAATTTAACTCTCTTGCATATCAAATGATTGAAGTAAATCGATCACTACGCCAACAGCATTCGTTTTTTGGCCTAGTTATGGTCGTTCCATCTAACAGTTTTAAAACAGGTTTTGGATTGCGCGTGCATTTGAATTTCTCATACAGTTTTATGACTGTCGAATGTGATCATGGAACGGACTTACTCAGTAGCGGCGCGTTGTAAAAATCAGCTACTTTACTAAAGACAATGTCTGATAGAGCCTTTTATTTTGAATTTTAAGTATAAAAAGTAACAGTTTTATCGCTAAAATAAGGATTAAGGAGGGCCCTATTCTTATAATATATACAAGGATAAAAGTAACACTTTTTATTTCAAGGTAAAAAGTTAATCTATTCTCACCCATTATGCTCCTAAGGAAAGTTTTAATTCTCTTTAGGGTAGAGAAACAACGTTCTGCTTCTGCGGTTGTCATAGGCATCGTAACCACTGCCTCTAGCAATTGTCTTTAAATTTTGCACGCTAATGCTATCAAAATTAGAAACTTCCATCATTGTCGTAGACTAAATCGTCGAAATCAAAACAAATCGCCCACCCCGCGCCCGACGGACAATTTCAAGTTTTCCAAGCGCACTAATTACAGGTGCGCGGGAGCTGCTGTACATCTGCAACGGTAACCGCGGCCGCGGGGGTCTTCACCGGGATGCGGGCGGCATCGAGGCTAATTTATGTAGAAGAGCACGGCCGAAGGAAGGCTCAGATTCTATGTACTGTAAAATTCTATTGGGACATTTCGTCCTCTCTTTCTATATTTCCTAATTAGAATGCGACATAACTTCTACGGTGCAGAGCATTTGGTTCCAGTAACTAAAAGTAAAGAATGTAACCACGAGAATATCCATTCATCGCAGGCTGGTTGAACACGAATACAAACACATATGTACCGAGTATTAATTGTAGTTAATATTCCAGTATTTAGTGAATTCCTTTTGGGGTAATTATTAATTAAATTAAAGAATGATCAAATTTTAATATTTTTTAAAAATTTGGGAGTGCACGTGCACATGTGCACTTATGGAGAAACCGCCACTGGACTTAATACATTCTAATTAAATTCTAATTATTCTATATTTATTTTAGCAACTTACATTAAAAAATGTCACCAGTCAGATACCGACGGCTTTAACACGTGTTTGCTCAAAGCTATTCAAATGGTAAAACCTCATTTGACGGAGGGCATTCCAGAATTTCGACTGCCAAGAATGGATCCATTAATACTTCCGGAAGTTGGATTGGATGCAGGAGCCGGTATGTTGTTGCTAATTTCTAGGGAGCAAAGAAATAGGGGGTGGGATGCGGAAATTCTTCAATTCGTTCAAGCGAAAAGTGGAAAATTGCATCTACCTGCTCACATTGGAGAACGCACTAATAACTCTCTCAAAAAGATTGGTCTGTTCGATTCAAGCGCAGCGTCCCTCCCGCCGAAATACCTTTGATTAATTAGGCAAAACTTTTGCCTCCAAATCATATGTGCTTAGCAGTTCAATTTAATGAACTAGTTCATGTGAACTATTTCACCAAAATGAACTAGTTCACTCAACTAGTTCGTTTGAACTATTAACGGAATAGCTATCCTGTCAGTAGATAGTTTAAGTTGTGCTACGTATTTTTACGTAAAACTGCACGTTAAGCGCTCTACGTTTTGTTCCAAATTTGAGTTTAAGTTGAATGTTTTTACGTTTCCATAACAAGTCTACTAATAGCAGAGAATATGGAATGCGGCACTGTGTTTTTTTGATGTTACAATTTTGTTTTTTGTCTTTTCAACTACAGGAGGAATATATTTGCAAAGAATCGTTTGTACTGGAAGCGGAAATTATCGTCTAGGCCTCATTTTTCGATCGGTCAATCAACCAATTCTATTCTTTGGTAACGTTAAGGTACCCGCAGACTGCCGTAAGCTAACGTAAATACGTAAGCTTCTAACGTGACCTTGACGACGGTGTGACGAAGTGCGCTTGCGTATCTGTCAAATCTCATGCTTACGTAGAAATACGTAGCACAACGTTGCCGACGTCGTATTAGGCTAGCAGTTCCTTAATTTTTCGTAATCAAATCAAAATTTCAAATAGTTCTGTTCATTGCGGTCTAGAACTGGACGCCGCCAACTGGCCGACGGACCAACTGGGCGCCAAGCCAACTCGGCGCCTTCAACAGGGCCCCGGGCCAACTCGGCGCCGGACAAAACATTTTTTTTTCGATACAATGTGCAGATGAAAAACAAAATATATTATTTATAAAAAAACATCTTTAAAAAATCCTTTCCGCAATTTTCTTGAAATTTGGTTTTGTTAAGTAAAGTTAAATCCATTAAGTCAAGTGTTGAAATTTAGTAGGTGCAGTGTTTGGTAACCTGGTAACACTACAATTTACGTTTTTTATTACAACAATGGCGGATTTCTTTATTTTTAAACCGACTTGAAAGTTTGTAGCCCAGGCACTACACACTTTCAAGTCGGTCACTTAATACAGTTTTATCCTCAAACTTAAAAAAAAATTAAAATGGCGAATCCAAAATGGCGGATTTTCTTATTTACTAACCGATTTGGCTCAAACTTAAAATAATACAATGCTAAAGGTCATTTAACACAATTTTTTACTCAAACTTAAAAAAATCAAAATAGCCGATCTAAAATGGCGGACTTTCTTATTTATGAACCGATAGAAATTGGCGGGGTTTGAAGTCCCTGCTTATGATTTTTACCTAAACTTTTAAAAAATCAAAATGGCGAATCCAAAATGGCAGACTTTCTCATTTACTAACCGATTTGTCTCAAACTTGAAATATTACATTTAAAAGGTCATTTAACACAATTTTATACTCAAACTTAAACAAATCAAAATGGCCGATACAAAATGGCGGACTTTCTTATTTATGCACCGATGTGTATCAAATATAGAAATTGGCGGTGTTTCAAGTCGCTGATTATGATTTTGACTTAAACTTATAAGAAAATTTAAAATGGCAAATTTCTATATTTAATACACATCGATTCATAAATAAGAAAGTCCGCCATTTTGAATTTGAATTTGAGACAAATTCGTTAGTCACATTTTGATTTTTTTTAATTTGAGTAAAAAATTTTGTTAAATGACCTCAAGTAATGTAATATTTCAAGTTTAAGACAAATCGGTTAGTAAATAAGAAAATCCGCCATTTTTTTAATTTTTTTAATTTTGAGGATAAAACTGTATTAAGTGATCTCAGGCAATGCAAACTTCCAAGTTTGAGACAAATCGGTTTAAAAATAAGGAAATCCGCCATTGTTGTAATAAAAAACGTAAATTGTAGTGCTACCAGGTTACCAAACACTACACCCCATTTGGGATTTGGATCAATCACAGATCAGTTTGCAGTTGCTCCCACAGAGCTGCTTAAGCAAGAAGCGAATTCTGAGCGGTCGAGAGCAGTGTTCATCGAAAACTGTATTAATAATATTATGTATCTTTGTTCGTTAGGTTTTGTTGCCAAATTTCAAAACGTTGAAGTTTATGGTGCTGACAAATTCACCATAAAAGATTTTGACATTAATTTGTCAACTAATTCGATGCAATTCGACTTGGATTTTCCTTTTATAAGGATCAAGGCTCGATATTGGATTAATGGGAAGGTTATGTTTTTCAACCTTAATGGTACTGGTCCTGCCCAAGGAAATATTAGTAAGTTTTGTTTTGGATATCTAATAGTCAAGCATTGGCGTAGCTAGCCTTGCTTTTCAGAGGGGGCCGTGGCCCCGGTCTATCTTGAACAAAAAGCAAACATAGGTTTTAAAGAGTCGTGCAAAGTGTGCAATGAATAAAAAAAAATACGCGCATTAAATGTTCTAATATTTTAATATAACAAATTTAATAATACATTTACCAACTTATTTATTTATGTATACACAGGAAGTATGTAATTCAGCAATTCTACAAAGAAAGTTTTCTACGTCGCTGACTGAAAGCGTCTACCACACTGTCTAAGTCGACCTCAACATCTTTTTCTATGAATAACAATGACAAACCTGAGTGTCTCTCTTGAGTCATAGTTGTTCTAAGCCAATTAAAAACTTTCCTCGTGGCAGAGAAAGACCTCTCGCAAGTTGCACTTGAAATTGGAAGAATACTCGCAACTTTAAAAAGTTGGTAGAGGTTTGGATAGGTGTTTTCTGCTATATGTTGTTTGATAGAATCATGACCAACAGTTTGATTTAACCGAAAAATACAATTCTTTAAAACGGTAATTTCTGCTCTTAGAGCAGAAGTATTAATATTAAAAATTTCCCGGTATTGCTCGACGAATTTATTCCATTTAACGACGTGGGAAAACTTAATATGAAAATGGTTATGAAATTGTCACCAAAATCGGAAAATTTCCATAAGACACTAAACGCTAACCTCAAAAAAACTAAAAATATTATTATATTTATTTTAGAAAAATAGTTTAAAAAGGTCTTTTATAACCTTACGACATCTACAACCCGATTTCGGAAACAGAGGGGCAAAGGTCGCTGTCTTTATTAAATGCGAAATTCAACTTACATTTCTATAATATTTTACAAGATGTCGCCAATATGTATGAAATATTCAATATGCATAATTATGTTTAAATTTAAAAAATATTTTCGGGAAATTGCATAAGTGCAGAAAAGTTACCGATAATTTAAAGAGAAAAAGCCTAATTCCGCAAGACAAGGGCTTTTTCCTGAAATGTAAACATTATCTGAATGATTTTAAATTTTAATGCACCTATTTTATTTGAATATTTCCCGAATAATAATAGAAAAGTATGTATTTTCAATTAGTAGTCGGTAGGGGAGGCCTAAAATATCTTAGGGGGGGCCTGAGGGACTTCAGGGGGGGCCAGGCCACCCCTGGCCCCCCCCCTAGCTATTATAGTATTTTTTTTCCAGTATGAAGCAGTATGCTGTTTCTAAAAAGTTCGCAAAAAAAAGCCTAAAGACTCTGCAGACCGGTTTGTTTAGAAAGTAGCCTGTAGCTCTATAGATTTTATGGGGTCTATGGCAATTACCTAAGTTTTTTTCGGACAACTAAGGTAATTGCTAAATGTCATTGTTAACTAGGGTTGCCACTTTTTCACTTGGTGCCACGCGCCATGCCAAAGTACCCAATCTTCAGGCTTTTTAAATTGAGAAGAGATTGAGTAGAACTTAGTATTGTGATTGTGAGTGATTGTTTAAGCCGACAACGCTTTAAAGTCGTCATACAAAATGGGGCAGATACAGGAAACCAGATGGGAAACAAATTTTTTTAACCAACCAACTTTTTTATTGTTGCCGCCTTGTTCTGGTGCTTTTTTAAAAAGCAGTTAAAGCAGTCACTGCTTTTGCCAGGCAGCTGCTTTTTAATAGCAATTTTAGTAAATGAAGCTTTGAAAATTTGACAAAAAAAAATTTTGATGAACAAAAATAAAAAGGGTCTTTACCAACGTTTTAAAATAACTAAAGGGGAAAGCCAAACTTTGCCTCAGATCCAAAAAAACCTCGATGATTTCCCAATTTTTTATTTTTTTTTATTTGTCAAACACACTGTGTTTTTTTTATTACAATCTAGTCAGTAAGACTAATTAGCAATTTTGTTTTAACTTAATTTACTAGAAAAGTCAGATTTAAACTTAGGGTTCACTCAACAGTTCTCCCCGCTTTGTTTAGTCTGTAACTCACAATTGTGTTGTGTTTATAGCATTATTTTGTTTTATGTGTAATTCACTTAGTTTACTAGCTCAAACGGCTTCACTCTTTTTAGTCGTCGAACTAGCATAGTATTGTCTAGAAGCTGAATTGCTTCCACATTCACATGCCGATGGAGTCTATCTTCATGGCTTTTTGCGTACTTTTTTATAGTCTCTGCTACAGTTTGAAATCTCTGTACAACTAGAATGTTACTCTCTTTAGCACAACCCCATAGTTGAATACCATATGTCCATACTGGTTTCAGTATTTGTCTATAAAATGATTTCCCAATGATACAATAAAACCCTAATTTTCCTACGGGTTCATAAAAACCTACCTATGTATTATTAGTTGGAAAATTTTGAAAACATTTTTTTGAAAATTTGTATTTTAGAAATATTTTTTCTAAATCTCTGGCATTCGTCGTCGTTGCCAGGCTTTTCCTTCTCAGAAATCTGGTAACCCTATTGTCGACTAATCTTCCACAGTTTCTTTCTTGTTTCGTTATGCGGCATCCCTCCCTGTAGTGCAGCCTGGAAGCCGTGTCAGTTAAGATTCATCAAAATCTCGAGTTGCGATTCTTTTTTAAAATAGAGTACTTAAAATAGGGTGTTCTGGATTAAAGTGTACTTTTATGTTTTAACAAATTATGTCCACAGCTCTCGCACTATACACTGGCTACGTCAGCGCCACATCCGAGTGGTGGAGCCGCTTGATAAAGTCTGAATTTGTCAATATAGATGGCGATACTGTTTTACTTTATATTGATAAATCGTGTGTGGTGGATACACGGTAACCAGAAAAATTTTAGTTATCTCGCGTTTATATGGGATTTAATTATCTATTTCATATATCTTTGATAAATATTAATTAAATTGTGTCTTTATTTTCTTTAAAATTTTTAGCCAGTGTACAAGTAAAAGCAGTTGTCTATGGTGAAAGAGTAGAAAAACAAACCAAACAGTACCTGCAACTGAATAAAATGGAAATAACACGAATGAATTTTGGAAAACCCGACTTTTATTTTTATAACTTGTTCAGGAATAACGAAGAATTAACACAACAAACTAACGCGGTAATAAACGCTAATATGGAACTTTTGTTGGAAGATCTGAGACCGACATTGGAGCAGTTGATAGCAAACACAGTTCTCGATTTTATAAGTAGGATCTTTAACAGATTTTCCGTTGAAGAATTATTCCCAAAGTAAAAATTTTTTTGTTAATTTTTTTGTAAATATGTAAGTAATTAGTGTAGTTTATTGCTGTTAGAATATAAAAGACTGGTTTATTAGGTATAATTTTTTTTCACTTTTTGTTTTGTTGAAAAAAAATAATGACAAAAAATTAATAAAATATTGGATGTATGTACATATATTTACAAACTAATTACCTTTATTATCTTAAATAATAATACTGACCTACACTAAGTCGTCAAGAAATGTTCGGAAACTTAAAAACAAAAAAAAGTGCATAGCGCATTTAAAATCCCACTTTGATAAGAAATGGATCGTTCATACTCGTCTTTTGTCTAGTCTTTTGTCATGGTTTAGTCATATGTCTTGTCATAAGAAAGTTAAAACCACTGTTTCTTATGGGAGTGTTCATACAATGCTTTTGCTTTTGTTTTTGATTAGTCTTTGTCTTAAGAGTTGCCAACTTTCAATCCTTAGGACAACGACTAAGACGAGTGACAGACATCAGCTGATATTTGTTGTTTTTTTTTACAGGGCGTCCGAAGGTGCGCAAGCGCGCGGCCGAAATTTTGAATTTACCGCCATTAATCATGTTTTTAACAGAAAATCTCAACATAACCTCAAAATTTTATTTGTTTTTATTTTCTTTTTCGCTTTTGTTCTTTCGTGTCTGTGTTTCGTGCACAAATTAGGTTAAATAAGATTGTTTTGTGTAGAAAATGACTTTTGAAAAGGGGCCTTTTTATTGAAATTGAATTTTTTTTTCAGTGGGTTATGACTAAGACTAATCAAAAACAAAAGACGAGTATGAACAGCCGATTTTGTTTAAGACAGCTAAGACTAATCAAAGGACAAAGACTAATCAAAAACAAAAGACTAAGACGAGTATGAACAATACTTAAATCAGTTCTAGACATGATATTGTATCAAAAATTACTAAAAATGAAGTAATTTAAGGCAAGTTTTTAGGGGCTAAAGTTTAAACATTTTTAGTGGGGATCTAAATGCGCTATAAAGAATTCTTTACTAATTGTAAAAAGTTTTATTAAAAAATATTAAATGCTTCAAAAAAAAGTGTTTAATTCAAAACCCTTACACATTCATTCTATTCCATGCGCATAGCTTTTAAGCATAATAACTACAAAAATTCAAATTTAATTAGTTAAATCACCAGATAAAATAAAATCACTGTATAGTTGAAGAGGCCTATGGTATCCCGTTTTAAGTCACCCGGTGTTTGCCTCCAATTTGAGTAGGATGGCCGGTGTGACGTCAAAAATCCAAGATGGCGGCTTTTTTTCGTGTTTTTTTCACAAACTTTGGCTTATTACTTTTGTAAAATTAGTTTTACAGAAAATAGAGAAAAATTGTTAATACGTTTTTTGTTTGCAGTAAAAACCAACAGAGATATTAATTTTTTTTTAAATATTAAAAAACGGTAATTTTTTTACCAAAAAAAAATTTTGGAAGAAAATATACACCCACAAAAAAAAAAATTATATCTTTGTTAGTTTTTAAGATACATATACATAATTGGTGTTCTCTTGCAAACCTAATGGTATTAATAGTTTTTCTGTAAAATTAATTTAGCGACGTCACACAGGCCCTCCTGTTCAAATTGGAGGCAAAAGCCCGGTGGCGTATTTACGTTTCCGTGCTGATTTCACGGCAGCGCTGTTTTGAAATAGACACGGAAATGTTGCAACATATTTGGTTACAAATGCGTGTTGATTTAAAGGCCCCGAGGCTCGAACAAGGCACGGATTTGTATTGAATTACGCAGCGCAGGGGTTTACTTATTAGTGCACATTTGAAACTTAAATTGGATTCACGTTGTTTATTTGTTTGATTTTGAGGTTATATGTTTGTTAATATGAAAATTATGGAGCAGTTTAAAAGTATTTGTACTAATATTACTCAAGATTTTGAAATTCTTTGAAGTTTGAAGAACACTCTTCCATTAAGTATACCTGCAAAGTTCAGAATTGTCTTACACCGGCAACTACGACGACAGATGTTGTTCTGTTATTAATAAATTTTAATAATTTAAATGATTTTCACTTGATTTCTAACCACATGAAAATAGAAAGTTTCAAAAACCTAACCTAACGAAAGCTAATCAATCAAATCTAACTGAACCGAACCAAACCAAACTGAACCAATAATTTTTTTCAAAAAAAAAACTTTTCTGAGTTCCTACCCGAGATCCTAGAGGATGTGAATCCGAACCGAACCGATCCTAACTAAACCGAACCAAACCTAACCTAACCAAACTAAACTACAACACTATATTCACACCCTCTAGGATCCCGGGAAAGAAGTGTTAGTTCAGTTTGCTTTGGTTCAGTTCGGTTCGGTTTGGTTCAATTCGGATCGTTTCGGTTCGGATTCACATCCTCTAGGATACCGGGTAAGAAGTTAGGAAAGTTTTTTTTTTGAAAAAAATTATTGGTTCAGTTTGCTTTGGTTCGGTTAGATTTGATTGATTAGCTTTCGTTATGTTAGCGTTTTAACCTGACAGTTGAATCCGCTTTTGTAATAGGTTAATGAGCGATGTTTTCTTACAGATCCGTGCTCATTTCGAGATCAAAACATTTCCGTGTCATTTCAAAACCGCGCAGACGTGAAATGAGCACGAAACGTAAATACGCAGCCCGGTGACTTAACATTGTGTGATCTATTACCAACCGATCTAGAGTAGAAAATTATCCCAGGGGATACCATAGGCCTCTCAACTAGAAATAAATGCAAAAGCAATCCTTAACAACACAACTTGAATTTTTTTTAAAATTGGTTGAAAAAAAAAAGTTTTACATAGCATTCTCTACTTATGAACCTCATCAAAAAAAACATTTATTAAGTCAATAGGACGATTAGGTTCTGTTTAATGCTGCCAGTTATTTTTCTTTATTGTTTTATTTTGAATTTTTTGGAAAACCTAACCTTAAAGTTTGTTTTGATATTTTTGGGCTTTCTGCAAAAACCTTCAAAAAAGAAAGTCCTGTTTGGGAAAAATTCCGATCAGGTGATAATTTCTCTCTTTGTTGAAAGTTATTTTCTTTTTGATCACCTGATCATTTTGGTAAAATCATGCGCGTTTTTTGCTCACGCTGGAAGTTTGAAGCGCCACCCTGTGTGTGACAGAGGAATGAAGAAATCACTTCCGACAAAAAACTGAAAGAAGTCACACGTGTTTTTGGGTTGAAGACCGAAATTCCAGTCGCAAGAAAGGGCCGCGGCCGCCAGTGAAATTTTGGGACTGCTACAGAATTACAGAAGGTAAGCTTCTAGCGTGTTGCCGATTTTTTCTTTTGTTTTTTAGTTTTAATAGACTCTGTTTTCCCAGGCGGAGCGAATTTAACTTTTGGGATATCTCTAGTTTTTCTCCCCTTCAGGGCTCAGATGTCTAGGTTCTACAAATTTATCACATATGAAAGCTAATATGGCACAGTCTACGCCACCCGAAAATAAGACCCCTGTCGTTGCATACTGACAGTAATATTCACTGGTTTTAATACAGGCTTTGCAAAGTCTTGGTCTTTTTACATTTATCTTTTTATCAATAAATCGCTGAAATTCAGTTAATTTTATTTAAAAGTTTTGGTTTTCATGAGACCACTTATAAATATTTAAGTCTCCTGTATTACAATTAATGCAAAAAATACCAATTGAAGGTACCTCAATAAATTCATAGTTTGTGTTTTTTTTTGGCTACACTAGTTAGCACCAAAGTTTCATTTGTTTTATTTTTGCCCAAAAGAAGGCTTCATTTTCCATATGTGACTGGGCTAAAACGCTATAAGTATCAAAAATTATTAAAATTATATTTTGGTTTATTTAGAGGTCAAGCAAAAAGCGCCCTTTTAAAAATTGGTTCAAACAAGGTATTTTATATACCATTTCCAGTTTCTCGATTAAACTAATCGCATGGATATATCATTAGCATTCTCTTTTGAATTTGCTATTCTGGACCCAAACTGCAAAGCTCTTTTTTTTAATGTGGCTGTAGTTTTTAATCCATAGTGATAAGCCAATGAACGCAACAGGATTTTTTCGCCAATACCTTGTGGAAGATTTTCTGCAGGAAATGTTCTTTCCCAGCAAGGTAAATTACGAACAAAAGCTACAACTTTTTCGTCTAAGTAGGGAGTCCTTAATTGTCTTCCGTGATCTGCTACTACTCTGTCATCTCTTCCCAAATTACGATAGGGCAAATTTTGCCAATCATTCTCTAAACTTTCATTCAGACCATCCCATGAAGACCTTTTAAGTGCTGCTCGATGTTTTGTGTATCCGCCAAATAACTCGTCAGCCCCCATGCCAACGATAAGCACTCTAGTGTTTGAAACGTAACTTTCGGCTTTTCCTTGAGCGGCGAACCACAGTGCGCATCCCAGGCTATCATCTAGTATGGTATTTAAAGGGTATATAAGATCGGCTATATGATTTATTCGTTTCTCATCAAGAACGTGTTTTGAAATATTTACCTCTAAAAAATTCCATGTTCTCTTTGGACAAGTCTTTTGCAGTTCCTCTAAAGTTTGTATACCTGTGATGCGGTCAGGCGATTTATACTGATGAACTTCATCAAAAGAAACATTTATTAAGTCAATAGGACGATCAGGTTCTACAAATTTATCACATATGAAAGCTAATATGGCACAGTCTACGCCACCTGAAAATAATACCCCTGTTGTTGCATGCTGACAGGAATAGTCACTTGTTTTGATACAGGCTTTGCAAAGTCTTGGCTGTTTAGTAATCCTTATTTTTACAGCATATTCTAAAAGAGACTGCAAATTTATAATATTACCAAGCCAACCTTGACTATTTTGCAGTATCTGAAATACATTATCGGTAGGCATTAAACTTTGAAGTAACTTAAATATTGATCCATTTGGGTTCAGTTTTTGTATGTGATTAATTTGTTGATTTTTACCAACAACATTTATTTCTTTATCAATAAATCGTTGAAATTCAGTTAATTTTATTGAAAAGTTTTGGTTTTCATGAGACCACTTATAAATGTTTAAGTGTCCTGTATTACAATCAATGCAAAAAATGCCAATTGAAGGAACCTCAATAAATTCATAGTTTGTGTTTTTTTTGCCTACACTAGTTAGCACCAAAGTTTCATTTGTTTTATTTTTGCCCAAAAGAAGGCTTCGTCTTCCATAAATGTCTCTACCAAAATATAACTTGTTGTTTTTCTTGTCCAAATAAATAAACGCATAGGGTCCATTCAAGACAGATAATTTTTCAGCAAAAAAATTATCTGGCTTGGAAATTACTTCTTTAAAATAAACAAAAAATAAATATGTGTCACCCGTTTTTTGTTGCCCACTTTTAAGTCCTTCATAGATATCTCCATTATATGCCATTAACCCATATTCATCGTCAATTGGTTGCTCAGTGATTTTTTCGCCTTGTAACCACAAAACACTAGCAGCTAGATATATGTTGCCAGTCTCAACAGATTTGAATTTGTCTGGACCGCGATTTTTTATAGCTAGCTGAAAATTTTCAAACTCTTTTTCTAATAGTTTTATTTCTTCTTCAGTATACAACAAAAGACAAAAGATTCCACACATCTTTGATGATTTTGATTTAATTTTTTATGGTTAATTAAACATTTTCAAACTCTTTTTCTAATAGTTTTTAGTATATGACAAGAGACAGAAGATTCCACACATCTTTGACGACAAGCTACATACATTTTAAGTGAAAGTGCTCGTTTGAAAACTTGTAGCTTTAAACCTTGAATGTGAATTGATAGTGAGTGCTTTAGAGAACTGTTGATGACATCCCTTCGTATAACCTAAAATAAAACAAAGAAAGTTCCCTAATAGAACGAGTCAATGAATACAACATTCCAAACCGCATGGTTCAAAGCTATAGGATTCATACACGCTTGCTGAGCTTAATGTGTGTAAGAGAGAAGTAAAAGAGAGAAAGATATATTTTGGGTGGTGTCCTGAAATATTTTTTGCTGTTTTAGACCCGAATTCGGGCTGCTAGTGGGAAAGTAGGGGAATACATCGTGACCTCTCGTCTTCACGAAGTTTTTCATGATTCCGTCGTGTGCAGCGAAACAGGTTAGAAGTGGGTATTTGTTTTTCACGCAAATTCTGGCTCAAGCCATGCCGCCTATTACATTTAGCATTCAGGAAAAAGTACAGATGATTCACTGATATTTCGGAGGAAAAAGCTGTCAAGATGTGGCAAATTTATTTGTTGTCAAAAAATAGTGACCCAGAACGGAGCGAAACTATGATTTGTGCCGCAGCAGAAGCGTTGCCTCCCCGTTCCTGTACCGGAGTTTTAAAGTAAAGAAAACGCAAGAAAAAAATGGAGTTTTGTGAAACCATGATTGAAAAAGCGTATCAGGATGAACATTTTATTAAAAATATTTGTTTTACAGATGAAAGTCTGTTTTCAATTTATGGCCGTCACAATCCTTCCGTTGTTCGTTACTGGCCAGGGAAAAATTTGCATACTGCACAACGGACCCAGTATCCTCAAAAACTTAATGTCTGGACTGGAAATTTGGGTGACAATATCACCTTTTTTCATCATTAGTAATTTTGCTGCGATTCGACAGGTGTCAAATGTAGATTTTTAACCAAATTTGGTTTATGCGAGATGGTTGCCCAGCTCATGACACTTTGCAAGTAGGAGTATTTTAAATGAAACGTTTCCAAGGCGGCTTATTACAAGCAGTCAAGGTATCAGCTGGCCTCCGAGATCACGAGATTTGGCACCCAATGATTTTTTTTATGGGGCTATGCAAAAAGCCAAATTTATTTGCATGGCCATTTAATAGGTACCACTTTGGATAAACTTCGGGAAAAAATAATCATCACCCTACCATCAGTGACACCTAAAATGTTCAGAAACGTCCCAACTGAATGTTATAACTCGGAAACTGTTAAGCACAAAGCAGTGGTATTTTTGAGAATTTAATTCGTTAGGTAGTTCTTTAATCCATATGAAAAAAATTATCTTGTAAAATTGCCTTTTAAGGTCATTAAAAATGCCAAAGAAAATGGATTTATGATGGATCTGATACTTTCCCATTTACACACTCCAAAGGAACCCCACACTATAGAAGCCTTAAAAACAGGTTTTGTAAATATCCCAGACACAGAAGCTTATACGAAGTTTTTAGTATTAACATAAATTATTGAGAAAAACATGTTCTACTATACTCCGGAAACTCCATAGGTAGTGGCTTCAATCAAACAGTACTATTGTGAGTACAGTTAACAAAACCCCATATATTTATACCAAAGAGAGAAAACAGTGGAAAAATATTTTTACCCAAAGAGAGAAAACAATGGAAAAATATTTATACAAACATTTTTTTTGTATCTGGTCTGATTTAGAAAGTATGGTCAAAAATAAAAAAATTGTTTTTTGAAAATACATATTTTTTTTAATATCTTGTTTAGTTTTCGAGATATGCAATAGAGTGTTAATACATCAAATAATCTAAAGATCACTTCACAAACAACAGTGAAAAATGTTTTGTTCAATCACAGCTGGTTGTTGAGATATTGAAGAATCAATTTTAAGGGGTTGAAAGGGGGTGGAGGGGGTATAACCGAGAGGGGGGAGGCCAAGATATATTTTCGTAGTCAGGAGTCACCCAAGTTTCAAAAAATATACCTTGGCAACCATCATCACCTTGGTGCAGGTGAACCCCTTTTTTATGCCCTATGCCACTCTACTATATGTAATGATCTCACGACTGTTTGTTCACCTTTTAGATAATTTAGTTTAGTAGTTAGTTATTTTGTACCTGTTTATAAAATTAAGTCCAAAAACAAATACTATATTAGGATAAGTGTAGAAAAATGTAGGTGTATGTGTAACTTTTTCTAATAAAGGTGTTTTTCAAAAAAAAAACCCTAGTAAACACCCATTTTACCTACCTCAAATTGTAGACTTCAAAACTCTGATCGAAGATGAAGGTGAGGAGAACCTTTCCACTGTTTCCCTATCCTGCTGTTTTCTTGGACAATTTTTTGTTTATGTTAAACTCAAAAGAAAAGGTTAGGATTTTTAAAAGTCGTCTAGGGGTCACTTTCTCACTTCGACTTATCTTAAATTTTAACTTAGTAGTAACTCAACCTATGTCATAAACAGACATTTGCACCAACATATTTAGAATTCACCTAGCCAGTGGCGTATATAGAAAAAAGTTTCGGGGTGGGCCCGAGGCAGTTTGGGGGGGGGGGGCGAGACCCCATGAGGTTGTATTTTATGCTATTTTGTGTTTGTATTCAGGAAATTTGTGGAAAATATCTAAAAAAATCTTAGCTTCGGGGGGGGGGCCGGGCCCCGAAAGCCCCCCCTTATATACGCCACTGCACCTAGCTCTAGGTGCCACCTAAATTTAGGTTAGGGAATTGTTTCGATTTTTATGCTTCTTTGGTGTCTAGTAGTAAACTAGCTTAGGTGAACCTTAAACGTAGGTTCCCGTTTTTGACTCCCTAGCGTTTCCCTAAACCTAAACCTAACCTAAAAAGGATATACAGTTGGGATGTTTTTTGTACACAAATAAAAACAAATCGTATATTTTCAAAACAATGAAAACAAGGTCTTAGGGCCGGTTAGAGTTAGGCCAATAAAGGGTTAGCCCAGACCCATGGGTTAAAAAAAGAGATGACTGATATATTTATCACATGCCAAAAAAAGACAGCTATCAAAGATAACCCACAGGACAGAGCTAATAACCCTCTCTATTGATAAACCGATCCTTAGAAGATTACTTTGATATTTTGGTGGTGGTTCAGGAGGGTTTCCAAGGAGATATGGAGATTCAAAGAAATTAACAATTTGACATTTTTCTAACGATTTAGGTTAACAAAACCAACAGTTTTTGTTTTGAAACCGCCGATAGATTAGTAAATAAAATATATAAGTCACCGTTATTTGCTATATATACAATTCCAGATAAAAGCAACTACATAGAGTCTTATGAACCCACATAGCACAAATCAAAACAACGTTAAAAACACACACTTTTTTAAGTTTAATAGATCGCTTTTAAACGTTATTTTTAAAGCCACGTTAAAATCACACCGAAATAACGTGGTTTTGAAAATAACGTTAAAAAGCGACCTACTAGACTATAAAGTGTATGTTTCTAACGTTATTTTGATTTGCGTCACTTCGAGTCCAACTAGATGTTGTACCGAAATTAAAAATATCTACAGGTATTTTCAAAATATCAAGAAAAAACTAAAAATTGTGTTTTTCAAAAAATTGAAATATCGTCGCCATCTGGTTAGCAAATTT
Source organism: Aspidapion aeneum (assembly GCA_963576565.1). NCBI lineage: Eukaryota > Metazoa > Arthropoda > Insecta > Coleoptera > Brentidae > Aspidapion > Aspidapion aeneum. The sequence goes on along the minus strand of OY755041.1, from coordinate 1,146,190 downwards.
AATAAAATTTGGTAGTTATATGTATTAGCGACTAGACAGCCACTCAAATGACGTTAATGATTTTTTCTAGGCATCCTAGTTGTCTAGTCCAAATTTCCAAAAACACACAATTTTTAGTTTTTGCTTGATATTTTAAAATCAGCTTAATATTTTTAATTTCGATACAATAACTGCATGGGAGCAGAATAGCGCAACTTTTTTCGGCTTTAAGCAAAATTGTATCTCTTACCGTTTTTGAAATACCTATAAGACCCCATATGTAGATGCTTTTATCTGGGACACTCTGTGTACAAAAATCAAATTGCATTTTTTTCATTAAAAATACAAGGGTTATCTGGTCAATGGAAGTGGGATTCTTATTTATTTGATTGATTTGAATGCTTCATGAGTCAGGATATTTTCTGCCCTGAAAAATCAAGATGGGTTGGCAATCCTTAGTTGGTCTATATATCTATACCTAATTTGGCGCAAACAATAAAAGATGCTAATCTGGTGTTTGTAACCATTAGCCTAACCTAAATATTTTGAAAACTAAAGCAATTTTCTTACAGTTTTCTAGTACATCCTTATAAAATATAATTTTCTAGACGTATTGCCGTTATTTTTTTTTAGCCCGCTTTATTTTTTATTACACAAAACTTAGGGCCGGTTTATCAATGGAGGGGTATCTCGTCGTGTTAGCTAGCCCAGGGCCAACTCTAACCTTGGGGTAACCCTCGACCTAAAGAGAAAAGAGTTTATCCACACCATTTTAACCCAGAGCTCCGAAACTCGTAGGTTGGCAATGCTGATAACAATCGACCATCTAAGTTTTCCCTTCTTATTTGATAGTCTATGGTATTTTTGACATTTTGTGGTTATAATCATTTGGTTTTGAATGTTTTGTTAAAAAAAATTATTTGAAAAAATTTTATTCACCCAGGGCTATCAAAACGGATATATTTTTGATTCACCTTCTTCAGTTATTCTACTCTAGCCAGTAAGTATTTACTATGTATGATGAAAATAGTTTAGCTCCATAAAAATTAGCATGTAGCTCCAAATTTGTAAATTGTTTCTGTTGTACTTGTACCTACTTGTATTTAAAATAAAAATGCATCTATAGGCATGGGCGCACCCAGGGGGGGCTCGGGGCCCGGGCCCCCCCAAGCCTTGGATTTTTTTACATATTTTCCACAAATTTTATGAAAAACACACAAAAAATAGCTTAAAATTCGACAACATGAGGCTTCGGCCCCCCCCCCCCCCCCAAGAGGCCTCGGGCCCCTCCCAAGACATATTCCTGGGTGCGCCACTGCTATAGGTACCTATCAACCTATTAAAGCTAGATGTATACATTACATAATTTAAGAGAAAAAAAATGAGTTAAAAGCAAATGGATTAATGTCCATATTGGATCATAATGCTGCATTTTTTAACTTTTTTTTAAACTAGGTACTACACCTATTTTATTTTTGTTACAGATCATATCTTTGCAAGGAAACAAATAAACTTCTCTAAACTTGGGCATTCTAATGAAGAAATATTAACAAGGTACGTCAACAAGAAATAATGGTACTAGTTTCTGGCACATGAAACTGTTATCCCGGAATGACTGATTTACAAACACCCTGTGCAGAGCAAGAGGTTTCCTGGCTGACCAGAAGTTGTTTCAAAACCTTCATTTTATATATTATTTATTCTGTAGCATATATTTTTTTTAATTATAAAAGTGCTCTTTCAGTATTTTATTTTGATCTTACTCTATAAGTTAATTGTTGATTATTTCTGATTCTTAAAACACTGTTGTATAACAAAAGAAATTAGTCATTTTTCAGGGGCCTCCAAATAAACATTTGAAAACTCAGTGTTTGAAGTACATTCACTTTTTATTTTGCATTTTTAAAAAAATATAAAAAGTTTTAAAACTATACATAAATTAGAATTATAATAAAACTGGTACACATATTGATGATTCATATGTGAATGGGCCTTGCAGCCCTCTCACTGTGACCACCAGAGGGTCTGTATTGTGGCTCGGTACAAATAGTAGGTATAGCTCTGTTGGTGGGTGGGATATTTATTGGGTTATTCATGGAGTGCTTTTCTATTAAACATTATCTTGCTCATAGAAAAAATATTTGAGGCTTGCTTGGTAGACTGCTCCCATTGCAAAAATCTCCATGTCTGTGGGGAATTCCATCATCTCAGCCTCACACCATATGAAGTATCGCCACTGCTGTTGTAAAAATTTCGGAACATCGTATTTAACACTTATAAAATTAAGTACACAATTTATATGTTATGCTTTTGAGAAAAATCAACCAAAATAAAAAAAAATTATGGTTAACCTAGAGCTAAATACGTTACCCTGCCGTCCGAGCGCGGGTCAAGTTAGCCTAGGGTTAACCCTCGAGTTTGCAGTTAACCTTGGATGGATAAACACTTTTGACAACTTTAGCCCTGGGCTATCTCTAACTCGAGGGGTATCCCTCCATTGATAAACCGGCCCTTAAACTACAAGTCAAACTGAATGTGATCGTTTAGTATCAAAGGTGAACCGAGGACTTGGGAAGTAAACAAAGATGTAGCTCAGCGGATTATTTTTGAAGCTGAAACGAACACAGCATTTTCTTCGAATTTTAATTTTTGTGTAACGAGAAATGAAGCAGGCTAAAAAAAATAACGACTGGTATGTCTGAAAAATATTATTTTATAAGAATATACCAAAAATAGTAGGAAGATTGCCTTAGTTTTCAAAAAATTCAAAAAATATTAGTTGTTCATATCATATCTAAGTCTTGTTTACAAAAATCAAAAATTACAAATTCTATCCACCGTGCCAAACACTTAAGTCACGGATCACCTAACAAGGATCCGTGCTTAAGTTCACCTAGCTATTCCTGGTCTAGGGGGAGGTTGGTGCAAATGGCTCAACATACGACAACAAAAAAGTCCTTTTTTTATGCTGTGGTTCTATTAACGTGGTGTTCTGTGCTTTTAACCTCTTTTTTCTTTTTATTTTGGTTTTTCCGGGATTTCGGCACTGAATTACTTTTATTGAGTAATTGTTCATATTATTAATAAAAACAAAAGTATTTTTGAATCGGCCAGACATGGCCACGTCTCTAGCGGAGCAATTACAAAAGCTAGCAGTGCCACAAACCAGCCTGCTAAAAAAGGACAAGAAAAAAGCTTCACTGCTTTTTGACCCCATAGAAGCTGCTAGTATCAGGAAGGAGATATTTTATCAAATTGGCTTGGAAGGGTTTGAGGAGTTGGTTTCCAAAAATGACGTAAGTTTTGGCAGTTTACTTAAAATGCAAGTCTTATGTTTAGTTGTGCCTAGTTTATCTAAAGCTGGATTTATATAGAAACATAGCATTACATAAGAAATAAAATAACATTACAAAAGAAAAATGGCTGTATATACAAAAAAATATAAGGATGATTCTACAAAAATGGTGCTGTGGAGTGGGAATGCATATTTTTCAAACACAGACTGCAAATGAAGCATAGTCTTAGTTATAATATTTAAAACGAAATGTTTTCTTGGTTCTACTACGTTATACCTCGCTCGTCAAAACGCCTTATATAACGATTTTTTTGTATGGAAATGATTCTTTGGACTATTTTTAGTCGATTTAGATACGGGAAATTTAAAAAAAAAGTATGGTTTTTTTGAAAAATAATTTTTTAAAAAACGTTACATAGTGATTTTCTTTGACTTGTTTTGGTTGAAAAAAATCAATTTCTATCACTGCATCGTCAAATTTTCGACATAAATTTGTAAATTAGCTTAGGATTAATAATTTAACAATGTTAAATTAATTACATACCTAGTTTTTCGAGTTTTTTCGCGGTTTTTTCACATAATTTTGAAAATTTGTACAGTTGACCTTCCCACAGATGTTTTGACACATTGAGAGAAATTTTTTGCTGGGCCGACTGTTTCCAGGTCATTCGGCCATATCAAATTTCCCAATTCGATTTGCTTACGCTGACTTACCCTCAGATGCACCGTAAGCACTTAAGCGCGATCATGGATTTAATCGCGATTAAGTCCTTGTTGCTCACATACAAAACAACAAAGATTGAGAATGGATTAGCAAAGCCTTGTTACGGGGCATCTGAGGGTTAAAGGCCCAAATTATAGGAATTTATTTATTTAGAACTATTCACCAAGAATCGGCGCAGCCGATTCTTGCTTATTGCTTGTGCGGTACGGTTCGGTTCGGTTCGGTTCGGTTCGGTTCGGTTCAGTTCGGTTCGGTTCGGTTTGGTTCGGTTCGGTTGGGTTCGGTTTGCCTCAGTTAAGTTCGGTTTGACTTGTTCTTAGGTAAGGTTTGTTGTGTCTTAAAGTAATTCAGCAGGAGTCGGCGCAGCCGACTCCTGCTGAATTACTTTAAGACACAACAAACCTTACCTAAGCCCGACCCGAACCAAACCAAACCGAACTGCTGAATTACCGTTCCTGTGGTTTACTTTATGTAAGGTCAGGTTAGGCTGATTAGAATGTTCGGCTGTGCTGATTTTTACATCATTTTTATGATAAATAACAAACTATATAGCTTTCTGCATCATTTTTTCCATTATAAATACTCAATAGACGATTTTGGACGATTTTACAGAGTCAAAAATGCGCGACCAATTAAATGGTTGGAGCCAGATGTCAGGTAGAACGTTAGATTTAAAAAATATGGTGTACCCTATTTATATTAATATAATATAATATATTAAAAACACAATTACCTTTTTTCGTCCCTTGCCAGACAGTTGGTCACCTTATTTTGGCTAATTGACCATTTAGGTCAAGTTCAGTGGATTGTGAGCCGCCCGTTTTTATCTCGACATCACAAACGTCAAATAACCTCTTTCTATAGCAATTTGTGTAATTTTTTACTAATTTTTTAATTTTGAAATTTCTAAAAAAAATGTGAAAAATCCGCATTTTTTTTTCTTGAAAACGGTATAAAAAGACCTAAACTTATTATTAAAAAAAAAAACACGCATTTTCCAGCATCGAGGTATATCGTAGTAGACCCGTTTTCTTTATTGAGCATTTGAGTTTAATGTATAAAAAAAATTGCTTTATAATTTTTTTTTATTACAAAGCAAATACCTCATTCCTCTGGTGTAGTCCCAAACCAAATATGAAACTCAGATTGAAAAAAATATCCTAATAAATAATATTTAGCCAAATCTTAACTATTTATCAAAAAATTGATAAAACTTAAGTTTGCAGTCATATTTTTGAAAATCCAAATTTACATTTTCTCAGGAAAATTTTACAATTTTAAACATGCTCCATTTTTAATAACACAATATTTGTGAATACCACCGGTTAATTTCTAGAGAAAGAGACAGCCCTGGATATCTAATTTACTTGTGAGGGTGACAAGTTTAGTTTGGTTTAAGTTATAGATCTTTTTATTTTCAGCAGAAAATTAGTTTTTTTCAGAGAAATCAAAAAGGAACGCTTCAATTATCATTCCTCTGGTAAGTAAATATTCGACTGATATCAATAGTATAATATTTTTGTTGATTGTTTTAAAATTATAAGTATAGAAACTTTGTTTATATAAAACTTAAGTTAAGTAGTCTAAATAGATTTTGATTTAAATTGGAAAACCATAAAAAAACTCATTCCTCTGGTACTCATCCCTCTGGAATTTTTATGCAATAATTCCTAAAATTCGGGAAAATACATGTTTCTTAGCTTACACCTAATTAGTTACATAAATTTTAAAAAACAAAATTATTTACTGTGCTGTACTGTTATTTAAAGGCAATGACCAAAAATGAGCCCACTTTTGGTAGAATCATCCATAACATGACATAACATAGAAGCTTGGTCGAATTACAGCTTGACTTTTGTGCATGTGATTTTTGAATTTTCAGCTGTCTTCTGTCATTTTATTTTTCTGAATGCTGAATTGATTGAACAGGTGCAGGGCTTCCCTACCCTGTATAACAAAAAAGACAAGGGTCACAGGACAAAAATGTCAAAGAACAGGCCTACATATACATATGTTTGTTTTAGGTATTTGAATCTTTTCGACATAGTTTGTTTAGCCCTGCTGCTAAAAGTTTCGACAGAGTTGTTGAAGACACACAAGCCAATGAAAAATTAGATACATCTATTGAGAGGCTTTTACTGATGTTGTCACCATACTTCTTACTACCATGTACCCACAAGGTCCTAGAATTTCTGGTGGACCGTTTTATGATACATCAGTTTAACCGAAACCATTTAATCTTACTTGGATTACCTTATCATGAGTCAAATATTTTTGTTAGAGTCATTCAAATAAGTGAGTTTAGAGAACAAAATGATCCATTTTATTTCTTAAAATCATTGCAAAAACCTGGAGTGCATTTAACAAGACAAACATTGCTGGTACATGCGGCAAGTCACAGTGCATTTTTAAAATATATAGCTAAGATGATCACTAAATTGGCAGATGTTCATAGAAAACCAGGTTTACTAACTGTTGCATTCAGCTTTTATAATATTGTATTCTGTGGAGCTATTGAATATTGCAGTGAGGTGACTGAGGACAAAATTACACAAATGGTAAGTTTCTTAAGGAAGTTTTTTTAAATCAAACCAAATTTTTCCTAAAAAAAATGATTTTTTTGTATCAGCAAAAATTATTGTAAACTAAATGTGTCAGACTTTTAACCTCGCTTTTAACTAATATGTGTCACCAAAAGCTAGTAAGATATAGTGTGAGTTGCATTTTTTATAAGCAGTTTTTGTGGAATTGTAATTTTTTAGTTCCTTCTGTAACACACTTTTTTTCAAAAATATTCAGAACAAATAAAATTCAAAATTGAGATTTTTGAAAAAATTTTGGTTTTTGATTAAAATGTCTTTGAAAAAAGTGTTTTTAAAAAACCGACAGTGACCCCTATAAAAGTCAGTACATCTTTCCAAACAAAACATTTTAGTGACCAGAATAATGTTTGAGGCAATTTCACAGGTTTATACTTTCAAACAAATTTGATTTTTAGGTTCCTGTTCTTTTGGCTGGTCTAAAATCCTCAATACCAGATTTTACTGCAAGTTGTTACATTATTATTGCACATTTGGCAGCAAAAGTTACTTTAACTCACAAACTACTTAATCGATTTGTTGAGCTTATATCAGAAGTAAAGTGCTTGAATCTTAAAGTTGAGGCAGTTTTGGCTCTGGTTATTTTGTATCAAAGCCAGGAGCATTATGTAGACATGCCCGAAATGGCAGTGATTAATTTATCAAAGCAGGATTGGTAAGCTTGTTTTTCACCTTCCAGCTGAACCAAATTTGTACATATTCTATGGGACTTTTAAATAAATTTTGGGTCCTGTAGTGTATTGTAGCGTCCTAGATAGTGTCCTGTATGGTCCTCTAGACAGGTATTGTTTTTGACAAAAACTTTTTTTTGAGATAACACCGAAAATATGTTATTTGGGTGTATTTTGCCTTATCTTAGCAATTTCGTAGTGACATTTGTCAGTATCTGTGTCTAAATTTTCAATATTACATTTTAAACTTCAAAATCATTTCATAATTTAAATTAAGTTCAGGTTGTTATTATGTAAAAATTATTAGAAATGAATTAGGTAAACTAATAAAACTTACGGTATATGGCATTAAAGTCTAAGCTATTGGTATTGGTATTTCTAGATGTGTAGTGAGTTGGGGTCCTTTGCTCCACACTGAATTAACAGAGAAATAAAACTATGTTTTTACCAAAAATGCAGTCTTTATTTCTTATTCTTGACGCATTTCAGTCTTTGCGACCATAATCATAAGGGCTTAAACAAAGTGCCGAAGAAGTTCTTCTTGCAAACGCCACATCATCTTAACTTAAACTAAATCCAATTTATTAAAACAAAAATTAAATTATTTTAAATTTTGTCTGTTTTTCAAGAAGGACTTCTTCGACACTTTGTTTAAGCTGTTATGATTATGGTCGCAAAGACTAAAACGCGTCAAGGGTAAGAAAATAATTGAGTGTGAATCAAAGGACCCTAACTCACTACATATCTAGTAAAAAATGCTCCATCTAGGAGAGTACAATGCAATTGGTATTTTTTTCTGGGTTACATGTTCAATTTATTTATTTAGATCAGTTTTTATTCTTCAAAAAAGAGCATTTTCAGGTATTTATGCAGTGTAAATTTTAGTTATCACTGCAAAGATTTGTTCAACAAAAATCATATTTAAACTCTTTGCTATTTGTTTATTCTTGAAACAATTTTTCTAAAGTTAATTATAACAAGAACACTTCATATAAAAAAAAACCAAGTACGCGAAAATGGTATTCCGTAAAAAGAATTGAGATAAAAGTAAAGCCAAGTTCTCCAATACAATTTTCAAAATGAAAGGTTCTTACTAGTTGGGAAATGTTTATTTACCTAAACTTTGCTATTGCAGCCAAAGTTCTTTATGTTTTTGTTTGAAACTCACTACGATACATGGATGACACATTTATTATATGGCCGGAAAATAAAGACGACCTACAGAATTTTCTACACCATTTAAACAGTATTCAACCAACAATCAAGTGCACCATGGAAATTGAAAAATATTCGGCCTTACCTTTTTTGGATGTTCTTGTCAAACGATCAGACAGAAACATTCAAACCACTGTATATAGGAAACCTACACACACGGGACAGTACCTAAATTTTAAGTCTAATCATTCTGTTGCTACAAAACACGTAGTTATAAGAAGTTTGTATTTAAGAGCCATAAATATTTGTAGTAATAATGAAGAATTAACCACAGAAATTAACAACATTAAAAAGGACTTACAACAGAATGGTTATTCCGAGAAATTAATAAACTCAACGATATTTAAAATTAAAAACAAACTAAATGTACCAAATTCTCAAAATAATAATCCGTTAGGTGTTATTAACATTCCATATGTTCAAGGGATTTCTGAAAGCATAAGACGAATAGCTAAACACTATAATATAAAAACAGTATTTTCTTCGGGAAATACGATAAGAAGTTTTGTAACTAAAACAAAACCAGACAATCCCTCAAATAATAAGGAATGTATTTACCAAATCCCGTGTGAGTGTGGTAAATCATATGTAGGTGAAACGAAACGCCCTCTTCAGGTTAGAGTAAATGAACATCTAAAAAGTACCCAATTAGGGGATATTGAAAAATCCGGTTTAGCAGATCTTGCATGGTTAAATGATCACAGGATTCAGTGGTCAGAAGCTAAAGTTTTACATAAGGAATCGCATTGGCGAAAACGAAAGTTTATTGAAGTTGCATTTATAATGCAGAATAAAGAAGTTTTCAGTCAACCAAGCACGGACATACCAAACATATGGAAACCACTCCTTAAGGAAAACAGGCGTTTTAGGATTAAAAAAAGGGGCCGGTCGTCACACCTGACTGCACACCAAGTAGTATAAGTAGTAGCCTAAAGACTAGATTGTTTAGTTTACACTTGATAACGGTTAGAGATACTTACTAACCGAAACGTCGTGTTTTAAAATAAATAAAGACAATTGAAGTCCGAAATTTTATTTCTTTTTTTTGTTTAATTTAGCACTAAGAGTCATTTGCAGCCGTAATAGCCAAGTTTAGAAAAACATAACCAAACTAGTAAGAACCTTTTATTTTGAAATTTGTATTGGAGAACTTGGCTTTACTTTTTCTCAATTATTTTTACGGAATACCATTTTAGCGTACTTGGCTTTGTTTTACATAAAAATTACTTTTTGAAAGGATTTAGATAATATTTAAGTTTCAAAGTAGTAAAATATGCGGAATATTGTTCAAAACTTTAACAATGCCTTATTAAAAATTTTGAGGTTTTTAAATTTTTTCCTATGGTTTTATCATAGATCCTATCAGCCTTCTATAGCTCAGCTCTCTAGCGTTCCTGAAAGTAGGCAATGTTACTTTTACATAACTTTACATTTATAGGGGAGGAAAGTAAATTATAATTTTGGTGTTTTAAGTTTTTTTCTATAGTTTTATCATAGTTCCTATCAATCTTCCAAAGCTCAGCTCTCTAGCGTTTCTGGAAGTGGGCAATGTTACTTTTACACAACTTTACATTTATAGGGGAGGGAAGCAAATTAAAATTTTGGGGTTTTTAAATTTTTTCCTATAGTTTTATCATAGTTCAGTCTACCATTTCTGGACGTGGAAAATGTTACTTTTACATAACTTTACATGTATAGTGGAGGGGAGTAAATTAGAATTTTGGGGTTTTTTGATTTTTTCCAGGGGTGTGGTCATAATTTCAGCTTTGTAGCATATCTGGAAGTACAGTGGAATATTGATGATCTATACATGAGTGAGTGACTGAGTGAGTGAGTGGCAATTTCGACGTTGTTTGAAATTTCGTAAGTACTTTACTACTTTATGGAATTCCATGAAACTTGGAGGGGTTGTTAACTCCGTGGAGATCTACGACTGTGCAAAGTTTATTCCGAAGTAGAGTTTTAGGTAGGTCAAATATCGGCTGAAATGTTTCAAGAAAAGATGGTTACGGCGCGCGAACTTGGCGAGGCACTGCCGTGCCCTCAGATAATTTATAACGGTATAAAATTACATAATAATTTGTCAAACAATATAACACTTAATAATAGCTATAACATATTTAGAAATAAGTGCAAACATTTTCTTATATCTAAAGCTTTTGATTCAATTAATGAATTAGTTACAATTAAAGAATAATTTCACTGTCATAATTCTTAATTATAAAAAAATAAGTAAATAAAAAAAAATTGAATTAAATCACTTATATAAATTTATATATTTTTATGTTTTTAAATTATTTTTTCTATTATTAGTAGAGTTACTCTCGAAGTTACTTATTTATTTATTTGCTTTGCCTACAAAGTTTTACAATACTTTATCAGACAATTCCGTTGATTGACGCTCACGTCTAAATGTGGGTAAAAAACTATGAATTTAATATTTTTTTATAATTTTTGTTTTTTATTTTTTTCGCATGCTCGAAGGTAAAATAGTGTTCCTGATTCTTGCGGAAAGTTTGTTTTCCGCACTTGATTGCTTGCCAAACTCCGCTGTGTCGGTCGGCCAACTGCAATCGCGTGCGGAAAAGTGACACTTTCCGCAGTTGTTAGGAAATATACTATAGAGCGTTTGAGAAATAAAATATACTGGTTTATACTTATACTATACATTTTAGGTTGCCAAAAAGTTTGAGCATTTTAAATGAAAGCGGAAGCAATATAGATGCATTTTCAAACATACTGATTCAAAAAGTGGTTGAGATTGGAGTCCAGTCTCAGAAAAGGATAAATAAAAGCTTTCTTATTAATTATCTAAATGAAATTAAAATGGATAGAGCGTCTATTTCTGTGTTTTTAAGGTAATATTATTTGTGCTCATGTTGACACTGACATATTAAAGAACCCCGCACACAACCACATATTAATTTGGATCTCTGTCGATTTTAATAATATTCTGATATGTTTTTTTTTAATATTGGAAAACTGTAAGTTTAAATCCGTTTCCGAGACACAGTGTAAAAATCGATTTTTTTAAATATTATGAACAGTTTTAAACGAATTATTTTTAAAATTGATACTTGCAGGTTTTTTTGGAATGCGAAACCGGAATATGGACACTTTTTTACTGTGACCGTTAGAGGGCACTTCACGCTACGCTTCTGATTATTTAAAATGACCATAACTTTTTTTCTTGGTGTAGTTTTTTATTTTTTTTTGGTAAAAAGTTAATTGCTTAGGCATTTCTAAGCAAAAACAATAATACATTGGGCTCAACAAATTCACAAATAATTTGAACTTTCCAGTGCGGGAACAAACACTAAAATCCGAAATATCTCGAAAACGGCTAACTTCAGCGGATTTTAACAAGAGTACCGTACCTCTTTAGCTTAACATTTTTTAGGATATTACTTTCTTATTAAAAAACGCGCAACCCACGAGAAAGACCGGCCCGGGCGTGGAAATATCACGTGACCGTAGGAGTCCCACAAAAAAACGCCTCACGGTCCGCTGTCATTATAAAACATGTGTGTGTTCAGTTTTGGTATGTTTGTTTAGGTCGATTTTTTTTAATTCGGGCACGAATTTTATGTGAATTTTATCAAAGTTATTAAAATAACGCAGCCCACGAAAAATACTGTAGTGAGCTGCGTTAAAATAATGAATGGCTAATGAGTAAATTATAAAGAAAATACCTATAAGATAAACAATGCCGCGAACGTGTAATTAGTGTTGTTCCTTGTCGGTCCAACTATAAAACTGAAACCTAATGTGTTGCAAACGGGAAAGAAGTGGTAAAAGATAAGATCTTGGATAAGATTGATCAAGTAATAGACATCCTTAGTGACATTTTCGATAGTGAGAGTGAAAAATGTGTTCAGTTGTCATTTCTTATTGAACAATTAGGTCTCTTGAAAAGGTAACCTGAGAATCGAAGATATGGTGGATACACTTTAATGTTGGCTTCATCTTTGTTTATCCAGTTATCCAGTGCATATACGTCAATTTACAATTCTAAGGTAATATGTCTTCCGCACCCTCGCAATATTAAAAAATTGATTTGTAAAATATTGTTAACAGATAGTAATCTCTCTGGTAGTGTGAAATATTTAAAAGGTAAGATACAGCTTTTAAAAGAACATGAGTTGGTAGTTAACTTACACTTTATTGAAATAGATATTAAACTTTGTGCTGGGTAATTTTTCAAAAAATTATTGACGAGCACTTCATTCAGTTCATTGAATGGGAAAACCATCTCACTTATTCACAAAATCACTTGTTTCTTTTTAATAAATTATTGTGAAATGTTTTATATTGAAAATTTTTCTTCAGATAACTCTAGCGAGTGTTTTTGTGGAGAAAACCTATTGTCAAAGCTTGAAAAAATTAGTTTAAGGGCATGTAAAGTTTTTTAAAATAATTTTTCTAATATGTCCAATTTTGAAAGACTTGTATAGATTTGAAGTTACTAACGATATTATGTACCTAATATATGTACCTGAAGATATTAGAGTGCAAATTTTGTATAATTTTTTATTTTATAGATTCAGTTCTTTTATCCATAATAAACACATATATCAGCAAAATATTTTTTTCAATTTTTGCCTATAAAAGAACAAAAATTTTTTGTTAATTTATTTAAATTGTGTAAAAACATATAATATATTAAGCAATACAATAAGAATCCTGGGACTCCTAAGATCACGTGACCGCCGACTTGCTTATAACGCGCCATGGCCGGTCTTTATCGTTGGCTGCGTAAAAAACGTAAAAAACTACACTGAGAAAAAAGTTAACCATCAAAAGTGCAGTGTGAAGTGCCCTCTAACGGCCACAGTAAAAAGACGTCCATATTCGGGTTTCGCATCCCAAAAAACCCACGGGTACCAATCTTGAAAATAATACGTTTAAAACTGTTCATAATATTTTTAAAAATCGATCTTTATTTTTTAACTTTCTGTATCTCGGGAACGAAGCAATGTTGAATCCTAGTTTAGATCTTATCTCTATTTTGGTCCTTAGAATATGTGGTTAAAATATTTTTTTTTTTATTTGTCAAACACACTGTGTTTTTTTTATTACAATCTAGTCAGTAAGACTAATTAGCAATTTTGTTTTAACTTAATTTACTAGAAAAGTCAGATTTAAACTTAGGGTTCACTCAACAGTTCTCCCCGCTTTGTTTAGTCTGTAACTCACAATTGTGTTGTGTTTATAGCATTATTTTGTTTTATGTGTAATTCACTTAGTTTACTAGCTCAAACAGCTTCACTCTTTTTAGTCGTCGAACTAGCATAGTATTGTCTAGAAGCTGAATTGCTTCCACATTCACATGCCGATGGAGTCTATCTTCATGGCTTTTTGCGTACTTTTTTATAGTCTCTGCTACAGTTTCGATTTTTAGATCTCGATGAAGGTCACTATTTCGAACGTACCAAGGTGCATTCACAATGTTTCTTAATACTTTATTTTGAAATCTCTGTAGAACTAGAATGTTACTCTCTTTAGCACAACCCCATAGTTGAATACCATATGTCCATACTGGTTTCAGTATTTGTCTATAAAGCAGTAACTTATTATGAATTGTTAAATTGGACTTCCTTCCAATTAGCCAGTTCATTTTTCTATACCTTATCTCAAGTTCTTCTTTTTTTTTCTTAACATGTGCTTTCCAGCGCAATTTGGCATCAAGTGTCATACCTAGATATTTTGCCTGATTCGAATATGGTACTGGAATGTTGTTAATTGTTATTTGTATGTGATTTATATTTTTGTTTGTAAAATCAATATGAATTGATTTGGTTTCATTTAATTTTATTCGCCACTTTGTGGTCCAACTGTGAACTTGGGTGACTGCATCCTGAAATTTTTCTATGCATTTTTCAATAGATTTTTCTACCGTCAATAAACCAGTATCATCGGCAAATGTTGCTAAGTGACAATTTTCTGGCTTTGGGATATCACAAGTGAATAATAAGTATAGATAAGGGCCTAGTACGCTACCCTGGGGCACGCCTGCTTGAATTTCTCTTAAATTTGAGTATGAGTCTTCCTGTTTTACTCTAAAATGTCTATCAGATATGTATGATTCCAAAATATCCGAATATTGTTTTGGCAGAAACCTTTTTAGTTTAAAATTAAGGCCTTCATGCCACACTTTGTCAAATGCTTGTGCTACATCTAGAAAAACTGCAGAACAAACTTTTCCCTCTTCTAGTGCTTTTTCTATTATATTAGTAATTCTGTGTACTTGATCTATCGTGGAATGCTTGTCTCGAAAACCAAATTGATGAGATGGAATAATTTCTTGTCTTTCTATGATGGGTTTTATTCTTTTAAGCAATAATTTTTCATAGAGCTTGGATATAATTGGCAGCAAAGATATTGGCCTGTAAGATGACACGTCATGGAGTGGTTTTCCCGGTTTTGGAATCATGATAACTTCTGCAACTTTCCACAGTTTAGGTACATACCTAAGGTTAAAATATTGACGTCTAATTATAATAAATGAAAACAAGAAAAATACAAAAGATACTTTTTTATTCGTTAGTACAACTGAACGTATGTAGCAGTTTATTACACTATTGACACTTTTTTATGGTAGGTTAGGTATTAATATTCAAACAAGTTTCGCGGCTAATCGGGTAAAAAAGAGTTTTTGTTTCTCTCATATTTTTCCGTGGGTAGCTTGAAACCTTAACCTCACTGGGGTCCAAGATCTAATGATTTTTAAATTCACTGGTACTAAATTTCACGATAGGTATTATTTTTTTTTGTTTTTAGATCATTTTTAGATGGATTAAATTCTAACATGTCTACATACACAGTTGAGGTGCGAACTTGGCTCAAAGATATTTTAAACATCATCGAAAAACAGTATCCGGAACAGTTTGATTCAGAAATTAACAACATTTTACATGCAAAACATGACAGATTTACCCATACAAGAAAAATATGCTTGCAACAAATATTAAAATATTCAACAAAAACCAAAAATCATTCTGATATTTTCCATAAAATATATCATCCTTCAGAGGAAATAAGGAAAGAAGGAATAAGACAAGTTTCAAGATTCTACCAAAACGTTAACTCCAAGGATCAAGATTTACTCGCTGGTGCTCTAATCGACAGACTTAATGATGATAATCCGAATATTGTACTGGAAGCTTTAAAATCTTTAAAAAAAATTAAATGTGCGGGAGAGAAATTGTTTGACTGTTTAGGGAAAGTTCTACATAAGAACTACCTGCATAATGCTATTTCAAAAGAATGTCTGGAAATATCTTTGGAATTAATGTGTTCAAAAACTGAATTTTGTTGGGATATATTTTTGGAGGTTTTTCCATTTTTATTGCCAAGGTAAGTATTCTTTATGTGTGATTTTCAAATAAGCCCTTTCACCTGTATTTAGTAAGACCTTTATAGAAAAACTAGAGATATCCCAAAAAAAATAACCCCAAAATTAAATTCGCCCCGCCTGGGAAAACAGAGTCTATTAAACTAAAAAACAAAGGAAAAAATCGGCAACACGCTAGAAGCTTACCTTCTGTAATTCTGCAGCAGTCCCAAAATTTCACTGGCGGCACCGCCCCTCCTTGTGACTGGAATTTCGGTCTTCAACCCGAAAACACGTGTGACTTCTTTTAGTTTTTTGGCGGAAGTGATTTCTTCATTCCCCTGTCACACACAGGGTGGCGCTTCAAACTCCCAGCGTGAGCAAAAAACGCGCATGATTTTAACAAAATGATCAGGTGATCAAAAAGAAAATAACTTTCAACAAAGAGAGAAATTATCACCTGATCGGAATTTTTCCCAAACAAGACTTTCTTTTTTTGAACGTTTTTGCAGAGAGCCCAAAAATATCAAAACAAACTTTAAGGTTAGGTTTTCCAAAAAATTCAAAATAAAACAATAAATGTAAATAACATTTAATTAACAATAACGAAAAAGTTAACGATGGTAAATATTGAAATTCAAAGTGCACTTTGTGTTTGTTGCATGCTGCAATACAGCAGATGCCGCAACATCTTGAAGAACGTCGTTTCTTATTTGAATTTGATTGGTTGGTGTTTGACCCACTACAGAAATGCCTTGATCAGTTTGCTGCTGAGAATTCCTAGTGTAGTGAATGGAGGAAGGTATATTGGTCTGTACAGGGTGTCCCAAATTGGGCACTTTTAGGGGGTTTAAGGAACTTTTAGGGGAGACAGAGAAAAAGTGACCACGCATTGCGAGGCTCAAATTTCAAGAGAAGACTTATAGTGAAAACTGCATTTTGAAATATCGTCTCGTCTTTGAGCTACGGGGGCTTTTTCAAAAGTCTGCATTTTGGAAGAGGGTCTATAATTTCGTCATTAGTGAACATTTTGATTTAGAGTAAATTGCAATTTTATAGACTTTATAACGAGGAATTCACCAACTAAATTAAATTTTAACTGTCACTTTTAGTTTTTGAGATATGACATAAAATTGCATTTTTTCTTATGGAATAGCCTATATTTTAATTAATTTTCGAATTTGTCATTGAATTCTTTTCAAAATGATGTATTATATGTCATAGTTTGATTGAGCGATTTAGGAGATATTCAGCTTTTTCACTTATTTCTAGTGCGCTATGATTTCCTGCTGAGGCAGGTCCAGGCACTCCAGTTTTTTTTATTATTTTACACAGTAAAAAATATTGTAAGCTTGGTTTGGAAAAATTATAATTCAGCTGACGGCCCTCAAAGCGTAGTTATAAAAAAAACAAAAATTACAGACTCAATAGAAATTCGAAATTATTCAAAATTATAACTAATCATTGCATTATAGATCAACAGAAAAAATAACAACCAACCTACTAACTAATAATGCCTATCTCCTCTAACTCACTGTCCCTCCTAATGTCATATATTTTGGCCCGCGGTTTTGAAAAAGAGCCATACTGAACAAGATTCTTTTTCAACTCTGGAAATATATCCATATACGGTTGTCTTCGTTGGGGATACCTTTAAAGATATAAGTTTCCAGGGTCCTGTCGATCATCATTACTTTCTCAGTAACATTTTAACATGTCATACTTTTCATCGTTTTGATACATATTTCAAAATAAAATTAAAAACGCTTTTGTGCAAAATAATTTCATATCAAAGCGTAATGTCAAATTGTTTAAACAATTGAAAACAATGACAAAACGCCAAGACGCAAGGCTAACTTGATTTGCATAGTATAAGACAACAAAACTATAGGAGCATAGAAGTAAAACCAAGGCCAACACAAAAATAGAGGCCACGACCCTGAAAAAATCAGCTGTTCTCCCGGGGCTGAATTTTACATTGGGTCTTATGGGAGGTCAGACGTTTTTTTATGATATTTTCAAAATGGCACTACAGATTTCCGCAAAATTTCAGTGAAATATTCTCAGACACCATCCCGATATACCACCAAAGGTTTGTAAGGAAGCAACATGATTAAAAGGTTAAAATCTTCAAGATTTAGCATTCCCTATTTTGAATTCAAATTACCCGCCATGTACCACATGCCAACTGTTATATTTGACATGTATTTGACTTTGTCATATGTGATTGTCACATTCGCTTCTGCTTTAAACTTAATTTTTGTGTGAGCTAATGAAGCGGCTATGAAAAATTAGGGCTTACTATACATTTAAAAAAATTGTTCTGCCAGAATAAAGTAAAAACAATCTCAAAAACGGCTTTATTTAACAAAAAATCAAATATCCATGAACCGTCATTCCAACTTCAAAATTTTAAAGACAATCAGCTGTGTCGTAACGTGACCATCAAAAAAAAATCAGCCCCGGATCTGACGTCAACAAAGTGGAGGATCGTAGCCCGTCCATTTTGATAGCCCTGGTAAAACTTGACCGCAAGGCTTTCATGTCAGTGACGCATGACGTCATTCAACGTACACTAGACAAAAATAAAAACTTTAATTATCTCCGAAATCGCTCAATCAAACTATGACATATGATACATCATTTTGAAAAGAATTCAATGACGAATTCGAAAATTAATTAAAATATAGGCCATTCCATAAGAAAAAATGAAACTTTATGTCATATCTCAAAAACTAAAAGTGACAGTTAAAAGTTAATTTAGCGGATGAATTCCTCGTGACAAAGTTTATAAAATTGCAATTTACTCTAAATCAAAATTTCTACTAATAACGAAGTTATAGACCCCCTTCCAAAATGCAGACTTTTCAAAAAGCCCCCGTAGCTCAAAGACGAGACGATATTTCAAAATATTTTCACTATAAGTCTTCTCTTGAAATTTGAGCCTCGCAATGCGTGGTCAGTTTTTCTCTGTCTCCCCTAGAATTACCTTAAACCCCCTAAAAGTGCCCAATTTGACACATTACAGGATTCTTTCTTTGGTGCTTCTGGTAGCATCGGTACAGCAGCACTTCTTGAAAACGAAACTTGTGTTTAGGAGGACGGGTTTTCATTTGGAAACGATTGTGAACAGGAGGATTCTTGCATTTAGGACGTGCGGAAAAATAAAAATGGTGCGAAAAAGTAAAATCGTGCAGAAAAGTACATCTTTCCAAACGAAAAATCGTGCGGAAAAGTTACTTTTACTACATCTAGTGACGTTTGGAAGTTTAAATATGGCTGCCATTTTTAAACCAAAATATTATATTTTTTTATTTATTTTTAAGTTTTTTGCGGACAAATTATATAAATCTTAAAAACTATTGCATTTACGGGAAAAATAAGTTAAACCTTCAACTTGTAAACCTAGAATTGTAGCACTGTAGACCTTTTAACGTCTACCTTCTGGAGAAAAACAGAAAAATTTAAATAACTCAAAAACTATTAACTTTTTCATAATACATATTATGGTTTAATTTACTCCTTACTACATCTTCTATCCCATCCTTAAAGGAATTTATCTAATTACCGGTAACCCTGTATAACCCTTCCAAATGGACTATTATATTCTTACACCAGTATTTATTAAGATGGTTTAAGGTTTAAGTTTAACTTTTAGTTTATCTTTTGTGAAACGTTTTAACTGAATTTCTTTTAATCTAATAAAAGTTAATGGAATTTTGGACTAATTATAACTACATAGGTTATATCGCAATGGAAACAAAACCGGTTTAAATAAGAATCTGCAAGGATTTCGTAAAAAAAATGGAAAAAACGGAAAAGAAATGGTTTAAACTATAGGTTTAAGTTTGTAGGGAACGAGGTTTACATTACTTACTTACATTTTTCAATTTACACTTACTTCCCAAACTTGACATTGTTGGAAAATGTGTTCTAATTTCGTAATTTTTATTATATAACTTGCACAAACAAAACGAAACTGAAAAATAAATTTTTAAATTTATTAAAATGACGTAAAAGTGACTTGACTGACACTTGCTGGTCTAAGTACTGGGATTGTCATCTGCTGTCATCTCGGTGCACGTACATCTTAAATATATCTGTATGGCTAGAGCGTATTAAAACTATTAATGGGAAATGACTGTGACAATAAATAAATAAATAAATAAAAACATTTTTTATTATATTAATTTAAAGATTATTTGCAAATAAACAAATCGCGTGTGAGTTTATTTGGATTTTAATCTGAAGATCGTTTTTTTTACTTTCCTCGTCAAGGCAAATATCGTTTAAAAGCTACATGCTAAAATATAAAAGAGATATGAGAATTTAGTACTAAATGGTTCATCCAGCCTTGTGTACATTGCCCTAAAAAACTCGCTCTAATAGTTAATTGAAGCTAAAAATCGTATAAAATTTTGTCATATCGTTCCTAAATATGATCCAATTTTACATTTTTAACAAATAAATTAACAAAAACGTGATTGTTTTCAAGTTACAATGAGATAAACCACCCTCCGTAGGTAATTTAAAATTTAGGACGATTTTTAGTCGGAATCCCATGACCTAGGGGTTTAAAGTGACGTAGAAGTCTAAATTAGACAGTTGTAGAAAAATCATTTTTCCATGTTTTCTTCTTTTTTCCGGTCTATATGGTCCATTTCAAGAACAAATCGTCTTAAATTTCAATTTTTAGGACATTTTATCGTCCATACAGGTACAAATAACAAATCAATTGCGGCCTGTTTCGGCAAAAAATCAATTTTTCCAAACCAATGCACATTTAAATTTTAAACTTAAACCAAAACCTAGACTAAAACTTTCGCCTTAGTAAATACTGGTATTAATGTTTTCTTTTAAGGTCAACAGAGGAAATGAATTTTACAAAAGTGCTTCTAAAACAACCTTTTTTTGCTCAAAGTGATGACAAAGAATTAAGGAGTTTACACCATGCTTTGATAGCTTTGAAAATTTCAGAAAAAAATTTAGATAATTTTGCTCAAAAAGTATTTGCTTATGTGTCTAAGAAGAACGATACTGATATGAAGCAGTTATTACATATAATAAATACCAATGAAGATAAATTTATGAACAAATCCAAACAATATTGTGTTATTCTGATTCTGACAGAAGCTCTGCAATCTTCGCAAAATTTTGAATGTATTGTTGCAGTACTAGAGTTATGTAACAAATTTTATGACATTTCGAATGCTAGTTTTGAGAAGAAGTTGTCCGAGTCCGAATATCTACAAATGGCCCAACGAGAAATACTGCCCGCGTATGGTTTTTTGAAACGAATTTTAAAACTAGTCAAAATTACAAATTCCAGCTATGTCGATTTTTCAGAAAATATTTTTCAAAGTAATTATTGGAAATTACTTTTGATGATTTTCTTTAAAGACTTTGAGAATTCTATAGAAATAATAAAAGAATTTATAGAAGCAACTTTTGACAAGCTTTACAGTAAAATTGATCTGTTATTAAATGCTTCTAATTTCGAGTTCAACAGCAAATACATTTTTTCATTTTTAACTTTTGTAATGGACGAATTAGTCGGACACAAAGACTTTTCTGATATGAGGGTCTCGTTGAAAGAAGAAACTTTTCCATGTTTAATAACTATTCTACTTAGCGACGAAAAAAATATACGTCAAATTGCTATCAAAATCATCAAAGCCTTTAAGAAAAATATTACTCATGCCAACGTCGAATGGATTGATTTTTTGCATGGACTTTTAGAACACAAGAAGGAATTGATTATGGATCATAATCAGACAACGTTGTTACTAGCCAAATTGTTAGAACATAAAGAAAATAGTAATGCAAAAGCAACACTTGTTAATTTTTTAATGTCGAAAGAAAAGCCAAAGTATGTTAAAAACAAACTGATGTATATTTTGGCACACATCGAAGACTACGAGTTACTCAATATTCTGTCCAAAGCATTGCAGGATTCTTTACAAGAAAGTGAAAAACCCGTAACAAGTTACTGCGGTTTAGCTTGTAAAAAAACTATAAGCAGCATTAGTGGAACGGTCGCTCAGTCCATTACGAAAGATAGTCATGTGTATAAATTTTTAGAAAAATGTTTACAAGGAGACAATATTAAAATTGAATCAGAAAATGAAATAACCAATTTAAGGAAAATAAGCTTGTCGCATTTCACACAAAAAGATATTTTAATAAATTTTAACGTTGATATTTTACAAACAATTCTAGATGACCTTTGTAAAATATACGTTGAATCAAATGACCCAGACTGTGTATCTCTAGTAAATAAAATTTACAAGCATATTGATTTAGATGCAAAACTTATAATACACCTACTTGAAAAAATGCGAGATGCACAGTCTTTTAAACAAACTACCACTAAAAATATAAGGAGACAAAAAAAAGCAGTGCCTACCGCAGATATTTTGGATACCTTGGAATGGAAAAAAGGTATTAGTGTTCTAGAACTAATACAAAATAAGAAAAAAATTAAAAACAGCGAAATTTTAGTACCTTTAATTTTTGAAATTCTTAAGAGGTGTTTAGAATTCGATGAACAAAGCGCCGTAGAATACCCAAAACAATTAATATTATCCACGATATTAATGATTAGAAAAAAAGTCGAAAATTTACCCGAGAAATGGTTTGATATAGAATCAATCGTACAATGTGTGAGATCCTCTCAGAATCCTCAAACACATCACCATGCTATGCTAGTGTTGTCGTACGTGGCCAAATTAGTACCGGACAAAGTTCTGCAACATATTATGGCCATTTTTACTTTTGTGGGGTCTTCTTTATTACGTCATGATGACGCTTACAGCACGCAAGTCATTTCACAAATACTGGATACTACTGTGCCTATTTTTTTGGAAGATAACCACAAGGATAAGTTGGTCAAAGTTTTAGGTGTGTTTGTTGATGCACTATTGGATGTTCCGGAGCATAGAAGAATTGTTTTATATAAGCAGCTCTTAAATAATATGAATCCTTTTGAGAATGCCTATTTGTTTTTGTTGTTGGTTTTCGACTCATATGTCCTATCGAGCAAGCAAAAATCTGGAAAAGGTGCGTTTTAAAAAAAATCTAGTTTTTATTAAGGTGCTTCGACTAGAGAAAATATTTGTTTAGAATATACAGGGTGCCCCGAAATAGTAGTTTACCTAACTAGTGCGGAAAGTGCCTATTTTCCGCACGCGATTGCAGATGGCCAAACGACGCGATAGCGGAGTTTGGCCAGCAACCAAGTGCGGAAAAGACACTTTACGCACGAGTTAGGTATTACAAACACAACTTTTTCTGGGTATTACGCCACTAGTAAGGAAAAATTACTTTAAAAAATTATAAAAAACCACTGCGTTTCTCCTAGAAAAATAAAAATCACTAATTTGTCAGTGGCTTTCTATAAAAATAAATAGTTGCCTAGTAAAACCTAAACCACTTATCTTTTAATTGAATTTGAATATGCTACGTTTCGATTGTCAATCTGCAATCGTTTTCAAGCTTTTTATTTATATTTTGTCTCAAAATCTTAAATGTTTCTTGTTCAAATATATTTTTTATTATTATATCGTTGACAAATTGTAGATTGACAATCGAAACGTAGCATATTCAAATTCAATTAAAAGATAAGTGGTTTAGGTTTTACTAGGCAACTATTTATTTTTATAGAAAGCCACTGACAAATTAGTGATTTTTATTTTTCTAGGAGAAACGCAGTGGTTTTTTATAATTTTTTAAAGTAATTTTTCCTTACTAGTGGCGTAATACCCAGAAAAAGTTGTGTTTGTAAAATGAATCCGCCACAAACATATAGATTTTATTTACGAGTTAGGTACACTATTTTTTCTATAAGCGTGAGGAAAAAACTAAAAATTAATTAGAAAATTATTTATATTCAAAACGTTTTAATCAAATCAATTATTATTATTCACATTCTAGCGGCTTCTAGAACTGACTGGGGTAGATCTTCGTCCGAAGAATCCATTGAAAATCTGATTTTTTTGTTTGAAAAATTCAAAAGACGCTTGTATCTGCAAAATTGGCTTTGTTTTGACAGTTTGTTTGTACTTTGTTGCTATGGTGATTTAAGATGCCAAATCTAAAACCACTAGTGTTCATTGTTGTTTGACATTGACAATGACGATATTTATACCGGGGAGGTTTAAAACTTATAATTTGAACCTATTTTACTAAAAACTTTATTTTATCGAAAATATTGAAAATATAACAGAATTTTAGTCAATTTGAATATTTTTAGGATATTTCGTGTGCTAGGAAAGATACAAATGTATTTTGAACGGTCTAAATGTTATAGAACACCTCAAAATCGTAACAAATTTACTTTTCCGCACTAGTGCGGAAAAAATATTTTTCCGCCCTAGTGCGGAAAAGTGGCACTTTCCACACAAAAATGCGTGCGGAAAAGTGGACTTTTCCGCACGCTTATAGAAAAAACTCTTTACACACTCCTACCACAAATTTCTTAGACCAAAATAAGTCGTTTTAAGTCAACTTAGTTTATTCCGAAATCGCTTAGTTTGCGAGATACAGGATGTTAAAATTTAAAAAAAATCTGAGGGCACGGCAGTGCCTCGCCAAGTTCGCGCGCCGTAACCATCTTTTCTGGAAACATTTCAGTCGATATTTGACCTACCTAAAACTCTACTTCGGAATGAGCTACGAATCTCAAACTTGGCACAGTCGTAGATCTCCATGGAGTTAACAAACCCTCCAAGTTTCATGAAATTCCATAAAGTAGTAAATTAGTTACGAAATTTCAAAAAACGTCGAAATTGCCACTCATTCACTGACTCACTCATGTATAGATCATCAATATTCTACTGTACTTCCAGACATGCTACAAAGCTGAAATTTGGCAGACTGATAGAAATTATGACCAAACCCCCCGAAAAAATCAAAAAACCCCAAAATTTTAATTTACTCCCCTCCCCTATACATTTAAAGTTATGTAAAAGTAGCATCGCCCACTTCCAGAAATGCTAGAGAGTTGAGCTTTGGCAGACTGATAGGAACTATGATAAAACTAAAGGAAAAAATCAAAAAGTTCCACAATTTTAATTTACTCTCCTCCCCTATACATTTAAAGTTATGTAAAAGTAGTATTGCCCACTTCCAGAAATGCTAGAGAGTTGAGCTTTGGCAGACTGATAGGAACTATGATAATACTATAGGGAAAAATTAAAACACCCCAAAATTCTAATTTATTTCCCTCCCCTAGAAATGTAAAATTAAGTAAAAGTAACATTGCCTACTTCCAGACATGCTAGAGAGCTGAGCCTTGGAAGACCGATAGTAACTATGATAAAGTTATAGAAAAAAATTAAAACACCCCAAAATTCTAATTTACTTCCTTCCCCTATAAATGTAAAGTTATGTAAAAGTAACACTGCCCACTTCCAGAAACGCTAGAGAGCTGAACTTTTTAAGACTAAAAGACAATATGATGAAACTATATGAAAAAATTTAAAAACACCAACATTTTAATTTACTTCCCTCTCCTATAAATGTAAAGTTATATAAAACTAACATTGCCCACTTCCAGAAACGCTAGAGAGCTGAGCATTAGAATGCTGATAGAAATTATGATAAAACCATGGGAAAAAATTTAACAAGTCCAATATTTTCATTTACTCTCCTCCCCTATAAATGTAAAGTTATGTAAAAGTAACATTACCCACTTCTAGAAACGCTAGAGAGCTGAGCATTGGAAGATTGATAGGAACTATGATAAAACTATAGGACAAAGCTTAAAAACACGACAATTTTAATATATTTTACTCCCCTATACATGTAAAGTTATGTAAAAGTAACATTGTGCACTTTCAGAAACGCTAGAGATCTGAGCTTTGGCAGGCTGATAGGAACTACGATAAAACCATGGAAAAAAATTAAAAACCTCAAAAATTTAAGTAAGGCATTGCAAAAGTTTTGAACAATATTCCGCATATTTTACTACTTTAAAAATTAAGTATTATCCAATTCCTTTAAAAAAGAAGTGAAATCATAACAAAAACATTTCATGTAAAAAAAAGCCAAGTACGCGAAAAAGGCATTCCGTAAAAAGAATTGAGATAAAAGTAAACCCAAGTTCTCCAATACAAATTTTAAAATGAAAAGTTCTTACTAGTTTGGAAATGTTTTTTAGACTTGGCTATCACAGCCAAACTTCTTTATGTTCAATTTAGCACAGTGCTTAAGAGTCATTTGCAGCCGCAATAGCCAAGTTTAGAAAAACATTTCCAAACTAGTAAGAATCTTTCATTTTAAAATTTGTAGTGGAGAACTTGGGTTTACTTTTATCTCAATTCTTTTTACGGAATATCATTTTCGCGTACTAGGCTTTTTTACATGAAATGTTTTTGTTATGATTTCACTCCTTTTTTAAATGATTTGGGTAATATTTAGGTTTTGAAGTAGTAAAATATGCGGAATATTGTTCAAAACTTTTGCAATGCCTTATCTAAAATGTTGAGTTTTTTTCCTATCAGCCTTCCAAAACTCAGCTCTCTAGCGTTTCTGGAAGTGGGCAATGTTACTTTTACATAACTTTACATGTATAGGGGAGGGAAGTAAATTAGAATTTTGGGGTTTTTTGATTTTTTTCAAGGGTTTGGTCATCATTTCTATCAGTCTGCCAAATTTCAGCTTTGTAGCATGTCTGGAAGTACAGTAGAATTTTGATGATCTATACAATTTCGACGTTTTTTAAAATTTCGTAAGTACTTTACTACTTTATAGAAGTACATGAAACTTGAAGTAGTTGTTAGCTCTATGAAGATCAACGACTGTGCAAGGTTTGAGTTTCGTAGCTCATTCCGAAGTAGCTTTTTAGATAGGTTAAATATGGGCTGAAATGTTTCAAGAAAAGATGGTAACAGCAGTTGCGCGAACTTGGCCGGGCACTGCCGTGCCTTCAGATATTAGGAAATTAATTATTTTAGCGTATTTTTTTTTATATATTTATTTTTTTTTATTTTAGGGTTTGAATCCTCCAAACAACTGGATATAGCCCGGGCCTTATGTCAAGAGTTTGGCCCGGAAGTGACCTTAAATGCATGCATGAATATTATCGAATTTTTAAAAGCATTTCCAGTAGAAGATGACATGAAATCGTTTAAAAATAAAGAATTGTTGAATTTTAGTAACTACACTCCCAAACAAGCAAGACACTACAGGTCAGTTTTTTAAATTTTTATTAATTTTTTTGGTCGTATAGCTAGGACATGAACACCCTATTTCCGTTAAAAATCAACCAAAATGAAAGCAAATAAAAAAAATACATTTTATTGAATAGTCCATTCATTATAGAATTTTAGCTTGCAAAAGGTGGTTTGTGCAAATCGGAGTAAAAAAAAATGAATTTTAGAACTTGGGGGGGGGGGCGGCTTCCCCCGACATCCTGGATTTAGTTTTTACAAAATTATTTGGTTCTTGTACATTTTAGAAAAATAAGTTGAAGACAATAAAATTTCCTACAAAAAGCTTTTATACGTTTTTTCGTTAGATGCGTGGTTTTCGAGTTATCAGGGTAAACATTTAGCCAAGTTTAGAAAAACATTTCCAAACCAGTAAGAACCTGCCCAACAAACATTTAAAGTTGTAACGACGAAACCCCAACTAGAAAGAATTTCTTAAAAGTAACCGCAACGTACTCCCGCTACGTCTCAGTATACCATATAGCGACGTTATAATTCCCTAAGTGGGGAACCAATTTCTGGTTCTAACTACTTGGCCAAGTGTTTAAAGTCACTGTAGTAACAACTACACTACTACGTCGTAGCCAGGTATCTACTACGTCGTAGAGGCTGTTTTTTTTCCGTAATGGCATAAAAGTTGCGATGTAGTTGCAAATAATATAATCGTTTCTTTTTGGTAGAATTGTTACACAATATGGTGGACACAACAGTAAACAGACTCGCTTAGTTTTTTTGTTTGGTTATGGTTATAATATGTACTATGTTATCCAAAAGTGTGAGAATTTACGAGCAGAGGATCAAAATTCGAGTGCGACGCAAAGTTTTTTGTATAACATGCATTATATATATTGCAAAAAACCGGTGCGCCCGTAAAATTGATCCGTTTTCTGGTAGTTGATTAAATTTTTGTGTTGTGATTTTGGAGGTTATGTTTTCATAATCGACAGTTAACTCCAACAAATGGTGCTTAAGAAGAGCATTTTTGGTAAGCTTCAACTAATTTGTTTATAAAATAGTATAGCTCTTTAATATGAGCTCATAAAACGACAACAAAAATATTAAATTTTCTTTCTTACATAAAAACATCGCGTCCCAAACTATATTCCCTGATAGTCGAAAGGGTTACTTGAAAGTGAGCCTAAGTTACGGCAACGTGTTACTTACGACTTTTATGTCGGCATTCCTTTTTAGTTCTAGATAACACACTCGAATTTCTACTCCTTCGTTGCAGAAACGTATTATTAACTAGCTTTCGCCACTAGAAAACGTCTACAGAATGATAGGAACCACGCGATAAGTATAACTACTACCCTCAAGTTATTAGGGTGTCGCCACTTGTCATTTGCCGTTTCTGTCAACAACATCACCACTGCTTATAGGTTTTGTACCAGCGTGAATTTGTGGTAGGTTTGGTGTTACTTTTACATAACTCTACATTTATAGGGAAGAGAAGTAAATTAAATTTTTGTTTTTAAATATTTTCCTTTACTTTTATCATAGTTCCTGTCAGTCTTCCAAAGCTCAACTCTCTAACGTTTCTGGAAGTGGGCAATGTTACTTTTACACAACTTTACATTTGTAGAGGAGGGAAGTTAATTAAAATGATGGAGTTTTTTAATTTTTTTTCTATAGTTTTATCATAGTTCCTATCGGCCATCCAAAGCTCAGCTCTGTAGCATTTCTGGAAGTGGGCAGTGTTACTTTTACATAACTTTACATAGGGTAGGTTAGTAGTGGAGTAAACTACAATTTTGGGGTTTTTTGATTTTTTCCAACGGTTTGGTCATAATTTCTATCATCCTGCCAAATTTCAGTTTTCAAGCATGTCTGCAATTTCGACGTTTTTTGAAATTTCATAACTACTTTATGGAAGTCCAATAAACTTGGAGGGTTTGTTAACTCTATGAAGATCTACGACTCTGCAAAGTTTGAGTTTCGTAGCTCATTCCGAAGTAGAGTTTTAGATAGGTCAAATATGGGTTAAAATGTTTCAAGAAAAGATGGTACAGAAGTTTACGCGAACTTGGCGGGGCACTCCCGTGCCCCCAGATAATATCGCTTTTGTAGGAAATTTTCTTGTCTTCAACTGTTGTTTAAAACTTTTTTTGCTAAAATTTACAGGAAGGTTGAAAACTCAATATTTTTTTTAGTGCTCCAATGTTAACCATATTTGTCAAAATCGCGACTACAGCACCTTTTGCAAGCTGGTGTCTTTTTTTCTCTCTAATGACTGGCCTAATACTACCATGTACATTAATGTTCTTGTATTTTCTCTGAATATTGGTTATGTGTTTTGGTGTTGAATAAATTTAATTGACCTTTTAGGTATACGGCTACAACTTTTATTGTTGGGCTTATATCTGCAGAACATTTTGTAAATCAAATTGCAACGTTAAATGAAAATGATTTATTCAGCTTGGAAAAACACTTTAAGGATTTAATAATTAGCGTATTAACATCTATACAAAATACTACAAAAATATCCGACGGTTCCAGAAATTCTCCCCAAAGCCACTACTGGAAAGTAATTTTACATCACACATATGACATACTAGATGCCGTTAATGCCTTGTTACCTGCAAACATGTTTCTGTTGGTTACGAAAGGACTTTTAGTTCATAGTCTCTTCACGGTGAAGAGACGAGCACTTGATCTTCTAAATGCGAAACTTCATAACAACTTAAATCTATTTGAAAATTGTGATAAAAATACGGTTTATGTTTTGATACCCCAAATTTTGAGCATAATAGAAATGATCGAAAAAGAAAGCTTGGATTCAGAACATGAGGTTTTAGTTCAAACAGCACTACTCTCATTGAAGTTGCTTATAAAAGGCTTTAGCCAAAAAGATCCACAGAAATTTGTTGAAATTTTAAAGTTTATAACCAACCTTTTAAATTCAGATATTGCCCAAAATAATATTGTCGCATCTGTGATATTGTGTTTGGCAGAATTATGTGTAAATTTAAAAGCACATGCTGTATCTTGTCTGCCAGATTTTATGCCTGCATTTTTAAAAATTCTGAAGAAACAGAAGCACCAAGACTCTTCAAACTTATTGCTGTTAAGTGTGGTTACTACAATTCATAAGCTTATGGATAGTTTGCACTTATTTTTGAGTCCATATTTGGGTAAAATTTTGTTTGAGACTTCTATTTTAATTAGTAAATTTGGTTTAGAAAATAAAGATCAGAAAATGGCTACTTTTGTAAATAAAATAACAAACTTAAAGTTTAAAATTGGAGCTACTATACCTTTAAGGATTTTAGTGCCGTTAATTTTAACCAGTTACGAAAATTTAATTAAAAAGAAAGCGTTTAAAAGTGTTTGTCCCCTTATGAATATTTTAATAGAAGCTCTAAAGAACTCAAATCAAAATGATATTACTACAAGTTTACCTGAGCTAAGCAAATTTTTCCTAATAGCATTAGAATTCAGAAGCGAAGAACTGACAAATGTAGAGATTACAAACGAAGTAGAAAAATCAGTAATCAGAGCTCTAACAAGTTTAATATTGAAACTGTCTGAAAATATTTTTAGACCCTTCTTTTATAAGATATATGATTGGGCCATAAGATCAACAAAACAAAGGTCGGAAAGAGTTATTACTTTTTATAATATTGCTCAGGAAATGGCAAATGCTCTGAAGGGCTTATTTGTACTTTTTGCTGGGGAGTTCCTTAAAAATGCCGTTGAACTATTGGATTCTTTAAACAGGACTAAAAATAATGAGACCTATTTTAATAATGACGAAAAAGATGCACTTTTGCTAGATTATGTTTTATCAACGTTAAACGCTATTTTTGAATATGACAACCAGAAGTTTATCAACAAGGATAGATTTGACCTCGTAATGCAACCTCTGGTAGATCAGTTGGAAAATAACTTGGGAGGCCTTGATGCCTTAACAGAGCGAAACAAGAAGCTATTAACTCCTACAATTTTACATTTTACCTTAGCTACTGCTGAAGATTCTCTATGGAAGCAAATGAATTATCAGATTTTATTAAAAATAAGAAGTACAGTGCCGGAAATCCGTTTGGTTACTTTGCATTGCCTAACCGAAGTTGTTATTAAATTAGGTGAGTATCTTTTTTTTACCAACGAGCAAGGTTTTACACAAACCAGCATTTTTTATCAATTCATCTTTCTTATCTCTTTTTAAGGCGATATCGTTAGCATAGTTGGGTCAAGTATCCGATTCGCCGCGGGACAATTCGCCGCGGGGACAATTCGCCGCGAGATTTTTTATTTTATGCTTTTATCATTGGCAATTGTTTAAACAGTTTTATTTGGCTTGACTTTATATAATATATTTGTTTATTTGTTTGATCATAACTTTTTTGAAAGTTTTCCAACTAGGTATTTGGGGTTAGTATACAATTCAACAATTTTTTTTATTAGAAAAATAAATAAAATGGCGGATCCAAAATGGCGGATTTTCCCATTTATGAACCGATATGCATCAAACTTGGAACTTTGGTGTGTTTCAGGTCGCTAATTTTGATTTTTAACTTAAACTTAAAAAAAAAACAAAATGGCGGATCCGAAATGGCGGATTTTTCCATTTATGAACCAATATGCATTAAATTTGGAATTTTGGGGTGTTTTAGGTCCCTGATTATACTATAGTAGTGTGAGCTATGGTGATCCTAATTTTTTCGAGAAAAAAAAAGATGCTCCAATTTCAAAATTTTTTATATATCTTTGCGTTTCAGATGATTTTGAAACTTTTTTGTCGCGCCGTCTGTCTGTCTGTATGTCTGTATGTCTGTCTGTCTGTATGTCTGTCTGTCTGTATGTATGTATGTCTGTCTGTATGTCTGTCTGTTTGTCTGTCTGTAACGACCAACGCGCATAACTCAAAAACCGCTTGCCCGATTTGAATGAAGTTTGGTACCTAGGCTGGGTCGAGATGGTCCCATTTAAAAATGAACAAAATCCACCGAACGCAAGCCAAATAAAAGGGTGGGGGTAGATTTTAAAAATTAGAGTTCATGTGAAAATATGGCGTGTGTGATATCAAACGAAAGGAAATTGAGTCTGCAGGTCAAAAAAATAAATTTAATTTTATTTAAAAAAAAAGGGTGGGGGTAAATGTCAAACATTGAAGTTTATGTGAAAATATGGCGTGTGTGATATCAAACGAAAGGAAATTGAGTCTGGAGTTAAACAAAATACATTTTAGTTTTTTTAAGGGTGGGGTTAGATTTCGAAATAGAGTTTAAGTCAAACCGTGGCTTGTGTGGTATCCAACGAAAGGTAATTGAGTCTTGAGATGAATAAAATATATTTTAGTTATATTAGCTTACACGTACACTATAAATATAGTACCTAGTGTGAGCTTAGGTGCCCATATATTAGCAGAGTATTAGCTCACACATATACTATACTATAGTAGTGTGAGCTATGGTGATCCTAATTTTTTCGAGAAAAAAAAAGTTGCTCCGATTTCAAAAAATTTTATATATCTTTGCGTTTCAGATGATTTTGAAACTTTTTTGTTGCGCCGTCTGTCTGTCTGTCTGTCTCTCTGTATGTCTGTCTGTCTGTCTGTCTGTCTGTGTGTCTGTAACGACCAACGCGCATAACTCAAAAACCGCTTGGCCGATTTTAATGAAATTTGGTACCTGGGCTGGGTCTTGGGTCGAGATGGTCCCATTTAAAAATGAACAAAATCCACCGAACACAAACCAAATAAAAGGGTGGGGATAGATTTCAAAAATTAGAGTTTATGTGAAAATATGGCGTGTGTGATATCAAACGAAAGGTAATTGAGTCTGGAGTTAAATAAAATACATTTTAATTTATTTAAAAAAAAGGGTGGGGGTATATTTCAAAAATTAGAGAAGTGAAAATATGGCGTGTGTGATATCAAACGAAAGGTAATTAAGTCCGGAGTTCAACAAAATACATTTTAGTTTTTGTTTTTTTTAAGGGTGGGGGTGGATTTCAAAAATTTGAGTTTAAGTCAAAACATGGCTTGTGTGGTATCAAACAAAAGGTAATTTAGTGTGGAGTTGAATAAAATATATTTCAGTTTTTAGTTATATTAGCTCACATAACTATAGTACCTAGTGTGAGCTTAGGGGCCCATATATTGGCAGAGTATTTTTTTAATGTTCTTGCCCGTTTGAAACGTCTGAACTAATGTGAAAAAGCAGCCAATTTTTCATATTTGCTTAGTTTATGTTTACTTGTTTTTTAGGTGAGGACTTTTTGCCGCTTTTGCCGGAAACTATTCCTTTCCTTGCCGAACTTCTCGAGGATGAAGATGAGAAAGTCGAACAAGCTTGTAGAAAAGCCGTCCAGGAGATGGAGAAAGTATTGGGAGAGCCGTTGCAAAAATATTTTTAGATTATGAAAGGTGTTTTTGAAAATAAGATGGAATGATGATAAGATTGACAATTTAAGGAATAAAAGAAGTTATAATATGTAAGATTTATTTATTTGTTTTTGAGTATTTTACTTAAACTATTTTTAAACAATTTTTAGCTCACACATTTTTAGCTATGGTGATCCTAATTTTTTCGAGAAAAAAAAAGTTGCTCCGATTTCAAAATTTTTTATATATCTTTGCGTTTCAGATGATTTTGAAACTTTTTTGTTGCGCCGTCTGTCTGTATGTCTCTCTGAATGTTTGTCTGTAACGACCAACGCGCATAACTCAATAACCGCTTGGCCGATTTTAATGAAATTTAGTACCTAGGCTGGGTCTTGGGTCGAGATGGTCCCATTTAAAAATGAACAAAATCCACTGAACACAAAAAGGGTGGGGGTAGATTTCAAAAATTAGAGTTTATGTGAAAATATGGCGTGTGTGATATCAAACGAAAGGTAATTGAGTCTGCAGTTAAACAAAATACATTTTAATTTATTTAAAAAAAAGGGTGGGGGTATATTTTAAAAATTAGAGTTTAAGTGAAAATATGGCGTGTGTGATATCAAACGAAAGGTAATTGAGTCCGGAGTTTAACAAAATACATTTTAGTTTTTGTTTTTTTTGTAAGGGTGGGGGTAGATTTCAAAAATTTGAGTTAAAGTCAAATCATGGCTTGTGTGGTATCAAACCAAAGGTAATTTAGTCTGGAGTTGAATAAAATAAATTTCAGTTTTTAGTTATATTAGCTCACACGTACACTATAACTATAGTACCTAGTGTGAGCTTAGGGGTCCATATATTGGCAGAGTATTTATAGTTGTTAACTACTGGAGTCAGTAATGCAAGTAGTTATATACAACTATAAAATCTTAATTTGTAATGTTTACAATATCTATCTGACATGGACGGACGACATGAAACCTTGAGGTAGAGGCCCGTTAGAGGGCTCTTGCTAACACCTTCCTTTAGGGTCACTGCATCACGAAGACCTAGTGTGAGACGCCAGGCTTCCAGGATGCAATGACCCTACCTTCCTTATTTTAAGATGAAATCTTGAAGTACAACGATGTCATCAAGACATGGTGTCACCATATGTTGAGAAGCGCCTGGAACGTTTTTACACCAAACGAGGCTTCGGCCAAATCCAGAGTGATAAATATGACACCATTACTATAGTAGTGTGAGCTATGGTGATCCTAATTTTTTCGAGAAAAAAAAAGTTGCTCCGATTTCAAAATTTTTTATATATCTTTGCGTTTCAGATGATTTTGAAACTTTTTTGTCGCGCCGTCTGTCTGTCTGTCTGTCTGTCGGTCTGTATGTCTGTCTGTAACGACCAACGCGCATAACTCAAAAACCGCTAGGCCGATTTTAATGAAATTTGGTACCTAGGCTGGGTCTTGGGTCGAGATGGTCCCATTTAAAAATGAACAAAATCCACCAAACACAAGCCAAATAAAAGGGTGGGGGAAGATTTAAAAAATTAGAGTTTATGTGAAAATATGGCGTGTGTGATATCAAACGAAAGGTAATTGAGTATGGAGTTAAACAAAATACATTTTAGTTTTTTTTTCTTCAAAAAGGGTGGGGGTAGATTTCAAAAATTAGAGTTTATGTGAAAATATGGCGTGTGTGATATCAAACGAAAGGTAATTAAGTCCGGAGTTAAACAAAATACATTTTAGTTTTTGTTTTTTTAAGGGTGGGGGTAGATTTCAAAAATTTGAGTTTAAGTCTAAACATGGCTTGTGTGGTATCAAACAAAAGGTAATTTAGTCTGGAGTTGAATAAAATACATTTTAGTTTTTAGTTATATTAGCTCACACGTACACTATAACTATAGTACCTAGTGTGAGCTTAGGGGCCCATATATTGGCAGAGTATTTTTTTGCGAAAAGATCTTTTGGAAACAGTAATGGATAACAATGTGGTTCGAGAAAATCGTTTAGACCTGTAGAGTAATCATCACTGATACGGATTTTTTCATCGGGTTTCTTAATAACTACAATTGGTGCGGCCCGCATATTTGTATACCGAACCGAACCGAACCGAACACCCAGGATCGCCAATCGGCTTTCGCCCGAACATCTCTGGTAAATAGCAGACGATATGGTAAATCGCTTGGGTAACTAACACCCGTGATCGCAAAAATGTTCGTTAAAAATCAGTCTGGATTTCAGAACCACAATCTTTCTTAAGAAAGAATTCGTAAATTTCTAACATACATATATTTTTTAAAAACATACTCTCCTGATCTCTTTCCCGGGATCCTAGAGAATGTGAAACCTAACCGTTGTCAATCGATCGCCAACGTAACCGAACCGTGTCAATGTAGAATAGGGCTTCATTGACACGGTTACGGCAGCGTTCGGACTACAACCGAATCGCAATCATGGACGTCGTTTACAAATATGCGTGCGGCCCAACCAGAAAATTCTATTGGTGTGTTTGCTCCTTGTTTTTCAAAACGGTCAAGATTTTCAACAACTAGTGCTTTGACATTGTAGGCCACTAGTCGTTTTGGTCGAAAAACTAGTTTAGCATTTGTTTTCGTATTGTTACGAGTTCACAACAACAAATTAAACTCGCAAATGTAAAAAAAACGATACGTCACTTTATTTCGACAATTATGTACAAAACACACACTTAAACTTACAAATAACTTGTAATGAAATCTTCCTATTAACTTCGTGTTAATATCTCGCGGTCACTACAGTTCGTTATCTCTGACTGACTCGATGCGCGATGTCCGGTCCTATACAGGGTGTCCCAGAACTAATGGTACATGGTTAAACTGTATATTCCTTGAGTCAAAATATTACGATTTAGCCATACTTACCTTAGTCGAAAAGTTCGTATTAACCGAGATACAGGGTGTTAAACTTTATTTTTTCAATTCGATTTTCTTTAATAACTTCTTTACTAATTAATATTTTTGCAGAAACTAACCAGCGTGTAAGACGATTCCGTTGAAAATTTTGATGTACTATGTACAGGGTGTTCCTTGGACCACTACGATTGCATAAAAATCAGTGTATTTTTCTTGTGCCTCGGTTTATACCAGTTTTTATGTAAAATAATGGTTTTCTTTCTATGTAAAAAAGTTATACTGTTTCAAACTCGCTCAGAGCAATGGTTTTTGAGATTTTTGCATTTAAAGTTTTTATTGCATATGAGTGATATGCCTATTTTATGTATGATACTTTCTTCAATTCTTTCAACTAATTAAAAATTTTGCACAAAAAATTGGGTTTGGTGGTTTTTGGACATGGACGATTTAATTTTGGTAAAAAAAACTAAAATATACAAGGTGTTCTCTAAGTCGGTACCGTTACATTAAAATAGGTCTAAATTTTTTGTTCCTCGGTGTATACAAGATTCTTTTAAAAACATTATTTTTTATATTTTTTTAAGTAAAAAAGTTATAGCGTTTAGATATCGCTTAGAGCAACGGTTTTCAAGATAGTTGAATCAGAAGTTTTTATTGTATGCGTAAAGGATTTGTGATTAAATTCTTACCTACTTCATACATATTAGCTATAATCAAAACTTTTTTATAGCATTCTAAGATTGGATTTTTTCTTAAGAAATATTAAGTTAAAAAATATAGTGTGTTAAAACAATAATTGTAAGTTATTGTCCGTTATTGCAACTGTGTAGGGGTATATTTTTAATGAGGAACAAAAACCTCTTCGTATTAGTTTTTTTAAAAATGGTAAGTACGTATACTTTATTAATGCAAGTATTTTTTTATTGTTTTGAAAGAAAATTTTAATTATTAATAAAATTAATATTTTATTATTTATTAAAAAAAATATAAAATTTCTTAAGCATGGCGCTCTCAGCAACTAAGTTAAAATTTTAAAATTGACAAATAGTAAATCAAACTTAAAATGGTTTATTATAGTAGGCTTTGAAAATAAAAAAACAATAGAATCCAAAAAAGTTGCTGTCAGCGTCTACTCTGTCAAGCTTTCTTAAAATTACAGAACTGTTTTTTCAAATTTTTCAACGGAATCGTCTTGCAAATTTCAGAAAAACCTACATGCTGGTTAGTTTTTGCAAAAATATTAATTAGTAGAAAAGTTATTAAAGAAAATCGAATTGAAAAAATAAAGTTTAACACCCTGTATCTCGGTTAGTACGAACTTTTGGACTAAGGTAAGTATGGATAAATCGTAATATTTTGACCCAGGGAATCTACTGTTTAACTATGTACCATTAGTTCTGGGACACCCTGTATATACGGTCTGCCTACTTTCCGAATTATCCATCTTTTTTCGATTCACGAGTATGCTAGTTTTTTCTGGAAGGTTCATCCGAGTACGAGTGTGAGTCATAGATAATGCAACTAAAACCTAGACTAAGAATACGACCATAGGATAAGTCAACCTAATACTACACTAAACCTAAATAAATTCTATTCTATAAAATTTAAATAACTTAAATTTGTAACAGTATATAACGTTACTTTAGACTTATTTTTGTGTCCCAATCCTTCTTTAAAAATGTCAGGGAACTGGTTTTGTAAAAATTATGCAGTGATTATCTTTGGTATTTGCGTTAAAGTATCCATATTTTTGCAAATTAAGTTTATTGGAATGTCCCATAACCCAAGATCTTCAATACAGTGAATTCCAAGTAAGTTAAGTTGTGGAATTCAGGTTACAAAACATGCTCGTGTTGTACCTTTGCTTGTGGAATGTTGAACAAAGGATAGTTGGCATGTGATTTCTCCGAGGGGTCATCAGCTTTCAACAGTACTGTACAAATTTCACAACAGGACCCGACAGTACCACGACAGGACCCAACAGTACTCGACAGTACCCAACAGTACTCAACAGTACTCGACAGTACCCAACAGTACTCAACAGTACACGACAGGACCCAACAGTACTCGACAGTACACGACAGTACCCAACAGTACTCAACAGGACCCAACAGTACTCGACAGTACACGACAGTACTCAACAGGACCCAACAGTACTCGACAGTACACGACAGTACCCAACAGTACTCAACAGGACCCAACAGTACTCGACAGTACCCAATAGTACTCAACAGGACCCAACAGTACTCGACAGTACTCGACACTACCATGGGCGCACCCAGGGGGGCCCCCCCAAGCCTTAGAGTTTTTAATATATTTTCTACATATTTGATGATAAAACATGAAAAAGACCTGAAAATTTGACATCAGGAGGCTTGCGAAAAGACATGATGACCTTTTTTTTTTTTGTTTTTTTGGTCGCAAGTTTTTTGAGGGCGCGCTTTGTAGCTGTCGCCCCCCCCCCCCCACATATGATGACCTTTTTTTTTTTTTTGTTTTTTGTTTTTTTTTTGGTCGCAAGTTTTTTGAGGGCGCGTTTCGTAGCTGTCGGGCCCCCCCCAAGACATTCCTGGGTGCGCCACTGACACTACACGACAGGACCCAACAGTACACGACAGTACTCAACAGTACTCGACAGGACCCAACAGTACACGACAGTACTCAACAGTACTCGACAGGACCCAACAGTACTCGACAGTACACGACAGTACCCAACAGTACTCAGCAGGACCCAACAGTACACGACAGGACCCAAGTCCTGTTGGACGCTGTACAAAATTTTAGGGTGCCGATGACCCCTCGGATTTCTCCCAAAAGGTTTTATGGTTGTCCAGATATGTTTAAAGCAGACGCATCAGTTGGTAGAATGGTTGGTTGACCCATTTTCATCCAAACTTCTTGATCAATTCTTGTAATGTCAGAAGCTGTGTTAAACTGGAGTAAGAAGGCTGTACCATTCAGTTTCAAGTTGATGAACTTGCGTGATGAGTTCACTTGATTGACGGTTACACTTTTTGTAGTATTTTCACGGATCACCTAACAAAGGTGATCCGTGGTATTTTCCTTCGACTTTTTGGTGTTTTTATTCCCAGAAAAGGTGCTTTTCTCTTGAAACAAGCGCAGTATCCTTCCTTATAACTTTAAAACATTGAGAATAAGTGTGTTTAGAATAAGAACAGTCTCTTTTCAAATGCATCTCTCCATATTGCCAACTATACTTGGTGTCCTTGGTCATCTCTTGCATGGATAGAATCAATCGTAGAAATAAAATTTCGGACTTCCATTGTCTTTATTTATTTTAAAACACGACGTTTCGGTTAGTAAGTATCTCTAACCGTTATCAAGTGTAAACTAAACAATCTAGTCTTTAGGCTACTACTTATACTACTTGGTGTGCAGTCAGGTGTGACGGCCCGCCCCCTTTTTTAATCCTAAGACGCCTGTTTTCCTTAAGGAGTGGTTTCCATGTGTTTGGTATGTCCGTGCTTGGTTGACTGAAAACTTCTTTATTCTGCATTATAAACGCAGCTTCAATAAACTTTCGTTTTCGCCAATGCGACTCCTTATGTAAAACTCTAGCTTCTGACCACTGAATCCTGTGATCATTTAACCATGCATGATCTGCTAAACCGGATTTTTCAATATCCCCTAATTGGGTACTTTTTAGATGTTCATTTACTCTAACCTGAAGAGGGCGTTTCGTTTCACCTACATATGATTTACCACACTCACACGGGATTTGGTAAATACATTCCTTATTTGAGGGATTGTCTGGTTTTGTTTTAGTTACAAAACTTCTTATCGTATTTCCCGAAGAAAATACTGTTTTTATATTATAGTGTTTAGCTATTCGTCTTATGTTTTCTAAAATCCCTTGAACATATGGAATGTTAATAACACCTAACGGATTATTATTTTGAGAATTTGGTACATTTGGTTTGTTTTTAATTTTAAATATCGTTGAGTTTATTAATTTCTCGGAATAACCATTCTGTTGTAAGTCCTTTTTAATGTTGTTAATTTCTGTGGTTAATTCTTCATTATTACTACAAATATTTACGGCTCTTAAATACAAACTTCTTATAACTCCTTGTTTTGTTGCAACAGAATGATTAGACTTAAAATTTAGGTACTGTCCCGTGTGTGTAGGTTTCCTATATACAGTGGTTTGAATGATTCTGTCTAATCGTTTGACAAGAACATCCAAAAAAGGTAAGGCCGAATCTTTTTCAAGGTCCATGGTGCACTTGATTGTTGGTCGAATACCGTTTAAATGGTGTAGAAAATTTTGTAGTTCGTCATCATTTTCCGGCCATATAATAAATGTGTCATCCATGTATCGTAGCCATATTGTATTGGCACGTTGGTGTAGAGACTTTCTAAATCAAAACAAATCTATCGCCGGGATCTAATTCGATACCTTTTAAAACCTCCACAAAATGTTCCGAGTTTTTGTCAAAAGATTCGGACCCTGTAGTGGTTAAATTATTATGTCCAACAAATAACTCGACAAAGTGCTGGTCGGTGAGTCCCTGGAGCTGGTAATTGGTCGCAGTGGTATATCCTTATGGATCTTTGGTAATCCATAAAAATGTGGTGCCTTACTCTGGTGTGGAGTCAGGCGGGATCTAACAGCGTCCGGGAAATTTTCAGCATACTTCTTCAAAGTCCTGTAGATGCGTCCTTCTATGGTGGTGGTTGGATCTTTGGGTAGTTGCTTGTAGTCTCCTTTCTCCAGAACTTCTTGGATCTTTTTGTCGTAAGTCTCGACATCCATGATCACACCGTTGCGTTTCCTTTGTCGGCCGGTAGAATCTTGATTGATTTGTCAGCCTGCAGATTCTTGATTGCCCGTTGTTCTTGACTGGTGATGTTTGTCTTTTGTTGCTTCTTTCTGTCCAACGTTGTTCTTACTTTTTGGCGAAACTCATCAGCTTCGGGTTCAGGTAGACTAACGGTCTCTATTGCCGCAATAATTTCCAGTGTCGGTGTCTGTGCCGGTGCAATGGCGAACTTAAGTCCCTTACTGAGTACCAATTCTTCGTTGGTGCTCAGAGTCCTTTTGGAGATGTCACTATAGTGCTTGGTGTTGTTGAGTCTGTTCTATCTTGAGTACGTGTCTGTAGTTTCTTAAGTTTTTCTCGGGAGTTGATCTTATCTTCTGTCGTTCTCTGTTGCACGTACTGTCAATTTTACTCAGTATCGGTTCGTAGTAATTTTATTTCTACACAATCATTGTCTACGAGTTTCAAACAAAGAGTAGAATCAATCTTGTTTCCAAGTAGTGCGGTACCTGCTTCTAGACTAAGGATGTTTTGGCATTCATCTACTAAATCTTCCAAAGAAAAATTGTCCTTGTCGTTGTTTTTTATTTTTGAAAGTAAACGAGGGGTAATGTGTCTATATTGAGGAGATTTTAAACGAACTCACATCGTCAAAAGTCTTGGCCCCCCTGATCATCCTGTAAATTGTAATTGTTTAGTAAGCTGGTAACGAAGAAGAATTTAGGGAGAGATAACCGAGGATAATCACAAAATGGTCGACTGATAGATCCCCATGGTATCCCCATAAAATTCAGCTACCCACTCGTCGTAAAGATAGATAGCTTCTTTCCCTCCCATGTCTGAATTCTACCCACCGATTAAAACTACTAATCTTTTTTGCTGCTTACTATAGGTACTGCCCATTTATAACAGTAAAGTACCAAGTGTTCTTCGTGCACAACTAACACTTTTCATAAACGTAATAACTGTAAAGTGTAACGTACGGTGCTATTTTGATTACATACGTACCTACCTTAATAATGGTTAAGCTACAATATAACATGTAAAGCTCTGTCATATTTTCAGAGGTAACGGTAACTAATAAATTAGGTTTATGGTTGCTAAACAAAATATAACATTAGAAGTTAAGAAAGGCTGTTGGCCTTAACGGGCTACGCTTTAGTTTCGACACTTTCTAACTATAATAATTGTTCTATCTATCTATTTATAGTTCAATGAATAGAGGCCAAAATAGGGGGGTTACCCTACAAAAGGTCCGGTAGTTCTGAATTTTGGATATGTTGTTAAGCTCAGGAGGGTAGTTAAAAATCTGAGTTTTCGTCACCCCCAGCCCTTTGCTCCCTCCGCCATCTTGAAAAAATCATAAAAAATTGGCACTTTTTTTAGCTTTTTGCCTTTAATTTCGTTTCAGTACACTAAATCGCAAAAAGAGTTATATGAAATTTTTTAGAGGATATAATTATCTACAATTGGGTGGTGTCATGGTTGTTCTGCGAGCAGTAGTAACGGAGCTAGGTAATTTCCAAAAATGACTAGAATCACGTGCTTGGGCAAATTTTCAGATTTTTTCTACCTTAGACGGCATAAGCTCCGAAATACTTTGTTCTAGGGTAAAAGTTCCAAGAACATATCTTGTAGAGAATTTTATCAGCTACAAAATCCATTCTTTAAATGTATTTTTAAATATTGTAATGGAGTGGGAGTAACTTTTAACTTAAAGTAAGTTAGAAAATAATCATTTTTTAAAATTTAGTGCTTTAAACTGCATGTTTTTTATTTATTTTTATTTTTTTGTGTAAATTTAGTTAGTCAAACACCTCCTTAAACTAACCACCTCTTCAAAAACCCCCTCAGACCCCCCAAAATCTAACATATTTAGGTTTTCTCAAATTTTCTAAAAAAAATACGCTTCTATGAGAAAAATGTATAATATACTTTATTGTAGACAATGAAATTTCCTTTTGAAAAAGGTACAACTCGATGGGGGTCAACTATTTATAAACTCTTCAGCGGCGTCCGTTAATTGAAGTAATTTAAAAAAGTCAAAAAATATCCATGTTTTTTCCATGATTTATTCGATTTTTTTTTAAACCAAGGTTTATGGAACAAAATGTGTTATACATTATTGTAGCAAATAAAATTTCCTTTAAAATGCTGTACAAGAAAGTCGGATTGGTTTCATGGTTATAAATTCAGAGGCGCCCGTAAATTTAACCAATTTTAAAAAATCACAAATTAAAATATTTTTGTTACAAGTTTTATGTAATTTTTTCAAAAACTAAGCCTAATTTAGAAAAATGCTATGATGCACTTTATTGACAGTAAAATTCTCTTTTCAACGGTGTGTAACTCGATGGGGTTTGACTTACAACGAACCCGCCAGCGACGTCCGTAAATGGGGGCCATTTAATAAACTTCCCCAAATCGATTGGTTCTGAATCACTTAGTTTTAAGTCGCCGGTTGTTTGCCGCATTTAAGTAAGAGTCTGTGTGACGTCATGAATCCAAGATTGCGATTTGTTCTATATTCACAAGCAACTTTACAGAAAAATTGTATAGAATACCTATGATTTGTTCCCAATAGAACAACAATTTAGTGGTCGTTTAAATAAGCTTTATATCTCAA
The DNA here is from genome assembly GCA_963576565.1 of Aspidapion aeneum. NCBI lineage: Eukaryota > Metazoa > Arthropoda > Insecta > Coleoptera > Brentidae > Aspidapion > Aspidapion aeneum. The sequence continues at coordinate 1,102,541 of OY755041.1, read as the reverse complement.
AAACTAAAAAAAGAGTTGTTTGCAAGAGAACACCAATTATTATGGAAATATCTTAAAAACTAACAAAGAAATTTAATTTTTAGCTCACACATATACTATACTATAGTAGTGTGAGCTATGGTGATCCTAATTTTTTCGAGAAAAAAAAAGTTGCTCCGATTTCAAAATTTTTTATATATCTTTGCGTTTCAGATGATTTTGAAACTTTTTTGTTGCGCCGTCTGTCTGTCTGTCTGTCTGTCTGTCTGTCTGTCTGTCTGTCTGTCTGTCTGTCTGTCTGTCTGTCTGTCTGTCTGTCTGTCTGTCTGTCTGTCTGTATGTCTGTCTGTCTGTCTGTCTGTCTGTCTGTCTGTCTGTCTGTCTGTCTGTATGTCTGTAACGACCAACGCGCATAACTCAAAAACCGCTTGGTCGATTTTAATGAAACCTAGGCTGGGTCTTGGGTCGAGATGGTCCCATTTAAAAATGAACAAAATCCACCGAACAGAAACCAAATAAAAGGGTTGGGGTAGATTTAAAAAATTAGAGTTTATGTGGAAATATGGCGTGTGTGATATCAAACGAAAGGTAATTGAGTCCGGAGTTTAACAAAATACATTTTAGTTTTTTGTTTTTTTAAGGGTGGGGGTAGATTTAAAAAATTTAAGTTTAAGTCAAAACATGGCTTGTGTGGTATCAAACGAAAGGTAATTGAGTCCGGAGTTTAACAAAATACATTTTAGTTTTTTGTTTTTTTTAAGGGTGGGGGTAGATTTCAAAAATTTGAGTTTAAGTCAAAACATGGCTTGTGTGGTATCAAACAAAAGGTAATTTAGTCTGGAGTTAAATAAAATATATTTTAGTTTTTTGTTTTTTTTAAGGGTGGGGGTAGATTTCAAAAATTTGAGTTTAACAAAAGGTAATTTAGTCTGGAGTTAAATAAAATATATTTCAGTTTTTAGTTATATTAGCTCACACGTACACTATAAGTATAGTACCTAGTGTGAGCTTAGGGGCCCATATATTGGCAGAGTATTTTTTTTTGGTAAAAAAAGTTACAAATTTTTTGTATTTTGAAAAAAAATATTATCTTTGTTAGTTTTTCAGATATAAAGCTAATTTCTTTACTATATTAAATACAGAAAACGTACCGATTTACCGAGAATTATAAAGCAAATTTTGTAAAAAATGGAAAATGCCGCCATTTTGGATTTTTAACGTCATATAGGCCCTCCTACTCAAATTTGAGGCAAACACCTAGCGACTTAAAATTGACTGATGCGTTCAGATTCATCACCAATCGACCGAGGGTAGCCTTAAACTTTCTTGATCAATCTTAATAATAATATACTTTTTTATATTTAAAAAATAATAGTATCTTTTTTAGCTCATGGAAACAGCAATAAATTGCGGTGTTTTATTGCGAACAAATCATAACCTATACAATTCCGTCGAGCTAATACCCTGAGAGTTTCTCGTTCTTGTATTGAGACACCACACACATGCATAGATAGAAGTTTTTTGAAAATTTATGTATGTTCTTGGTGGCTCAATGAAGGAGCGTTTGCCTACAGAGCAAGAAATTCCGGGATCGAGTCCCGGCTGAAGACAATTTTTTTCTGATTTTTCTTTCTTTAATCTGAGGGCACGGCAGTGCCTCGCCAAGTTCGCGCGCCGTAACCATCTTTCCTGGAAACATTTCAGCCGATATTTGACCTACCTAACTAGTTACGAAATTTTAAAAAACGTCGAAATTGCCACTTACTCACTCACTCATGTATAGATCATCAATATTCTACTGTACTTCCAGACATGCTACAAAGCTGAAATTTGGCAGACATTATGACCAAACCCCTGGAAAAAACCCCAAAATTTTAATTTACTCCCCTCCCCTATAATTTAAAGTTATGTAAAAGTAGCACCGCCCACTTCCAGAAATGCGAGAGAGTTGAGCTTTGGCAGACTGAAAGGAACTATGATAAAACTATAGGAAAAAATCAAAAAACCCCAAAATTTTAATTTACTCCCCTCCTCTATACATTTAAAGTTATGTAAAAGTAGCATTGCCCACTTCCAGAAATGCTAGAGAGTTGAGCTTTGGCAGACTGATAGGAATTATGATGAAACTATAGGAAAAAATTAAAACACCCCAAAATTCTAATTTACTTCCCTCCCCTATAAATGTAAAGTTAAAGTAAAAGTAACATTGCCTACTTCCAGACATGCTAGAGAGCTGAGCTTTGGAAGACCGATAGTAACTATGATAACGTTATAGAAAAAAATTAAAACACCCCAAAATTCTAATTTACTTCCTTCCCCTATAAATGTAAAGTTATGTAAAAGTAACACTGCCCACTTCCAGAAACGCTAGAGAGGTGAACTTTTTAAGACTGAAAGACAATATGATAAAACTATATGAAAAAATTTAAAAAGACCAACATTTTAATTGACTTCCCTCTCCTATAAATGTACATTTATATAAAACTAACATTGCCTACTTTCAGAAGCGCTAGAGTGCTGAGCATTGGAATGCTCATAGAAATTATGATAAAACCATGGGAAAAAATTTAAAAAGTCCAATATTTTTATTTGCTCTCCTCCCCTATAAATGTAAAGTTATGTAAAAGTAACATTACCAACTTCCAGAAACGCTAGAGAGCTGAGCATTGGAAGACTGATAGGAACTATGATAAAACTATAGGACAAAATTCAAAAACACGACAATTTTAATTTATTTCCCTCCCCTATACATGTAAAGTTATGTAAAAGTAACATTGTGCACTTTCAGAAACGCTAGAGAGCTGAGCTTTGGGAGGCTGATAGGAACTACGATAAAACCATGGAAAAAAATTAAAAAACCTTAAAAATTTAAGTAAGGCATTGCAAAAGTTTTGAACAATATTCCGCATATTTTACTACTTTAAAAATTAAGTATTATCCAATTCCTTTAAAAAAGAAGTGAAATCATAACAAAAACATTTCATGTAAAAAAAAGCCAAGTACGCGAAAATTGCATTCCGTAAAAAGAATTGAGATAAAAGTAAAGCCAAGTTCTCCAATACAAATTTCAAAATCTTACTAGTTTGGAAATATTTTTCTAAACTTGGCTACTACGGCTGTAAATGACTCTTAGGTACAGTGCTAAACTGAACATAAAGAAGTTTGGCTGTAATAGCAAAGTTTAAAAAAACATTTCCAAACTAGTAAGAACCTTTCATTTTGAAATTTGTATTGGAGAACTTGGCTTTACTTTTATCTCAATTCTTTTTACGGAATGCCATTTTCGCGTACTTAGCTTTTTTTACATGAAATGTTATGATTTCACTTGTTGTTTATGGTTTTGGTCCTTGCATTATTTTCAAGTTGGTATTTGAAATCTATTCAATTTTCCTGTAAAACTTATTTTGCAAAAGGTATAAGCCAAAAAAACATGAAAAAAGCCGCCATCTTTGATTTATGATGTCACACTTCTACTGAAATTTGACCCAGTGACTTAAAATTGCGTGATCTATTACTAATCGATTTAGCGTAGTGAAAATATCTTCCACAGCTACCCACTGGTAGGGTTACCAGACGTCCGGATTAATCCGGACATGTCCGGATTTTTACTACGTCCGGGTGGGTCCGGGCGGATTTTTCATAAACGTCCGGATTTTAAAGTAGCCGCCTTTATAAACATCAAATAATGCAAAATAAACTAGTTTTAAAAAATGTAATTAAACAATAATCGTCGATAAATTTAGCAGTGTGAATTCACCTTTAAGCGGGGTCTTCACATAACGTTTTACCTTACATCTTGCCTGTTCAGTCAAAACGCATCAAGTAAAACTTTGTGTGTAGGCGGAAAAACGGACGTTTTACTTGAACTGATTTAAGACGGAAGACCGCCTAGAGAACTGACCGGATCACGCATTGTTTTCCAATAAAACCATCGCTTTGTATCAAAAACTGATCTAAAAACGTACGTTAAAACTATCAAGTGTCTACGCTAGTCTTTCAACCGTCATACTTGACCCTTTTGACTGACAGGCAAGACGTAAGGTAAAACGTTATGTAAAGACCCCGCTTAAAGTAGTATTATTAATTTAGCCTTGTTGAAGTTTACACTTCTGCCGTGTGGTCTTAAGCACACACAATTTTTTTGATGAAGTTTGTAATCTAAAAAAGTACATATCAGACAATTTTACTTCTGATGACCACGATCTGCCTACCCACGAAAAATGGGCAAAATATTTTAATGCAAGTATTTCTACCCAGTGGACCAAAGAAAGAAATAGGCTGCTTTTATCTTCTGTAAAAGGAATACTCATGACTTCATACAATTTAAGAAATATGAGCTGGTCAGAATTTTACGATTTTGTACTTCTGCCTAAAAATTCAACGCTGTTGAATAAAATCCAAAGCAGTGAAAAGTACCTATAAAATAGTAGGTATATTATGTTATTTATTAGTTATTGTTTCAATAAAAAAAAAAGTAGATTTTTTGTGTGTGGCATCGAAAAAATTTTGACGTCCGGATTTTGTCCGGATTTTCTTGACGGCTGGTCCTGGTTAGAGACGTTTTCATCTGGTAACCCTACCCACTGGATACCATAGTAAGGTCACTCATCGTCAAGCTTGCTTGACGATGAGTGACCTTATACCATAGGCCTCTCAAATATAATCGGATATGATATCCGATTATGTTTTATTTAGATGAGGCCAACATTAAAAGGAAAAATTGTCTCCCATTATTTCGCATGCTACTCGATGCTTTCTTCAGTTCAACCAGAGGACATTGGTCTACATTAGCGAATACCTTGGCGTCGACCATGCTACGGACAAAGAGAGCTATGTCCCGCTCGGGTTATATTGCGAATAGGTGCGAAAGAGACGGCACGATTCTCGGGTCCATGAACTCTTGGGCTGGTTAACTGTAATAGCATTGCATAAGATGGCCTGGTCCCGTTAAACTTCAACTTGAATACTTTCATTCAGCTGTATGTCGGTAAAAGCAATAAGATCGCTAGGAAATCGTAGGTAGGTGGCTTACCATAAAAGAGAGAAAAGATCAGGTCATTATTCTCGAAATCTCCCGAGTACTCCTCGAAATTCGAGCAAGGACCAATAGAGATGTGGAAATCAAGTGACATCGCATGCGCAGTTTGACTTTCACCCAATTTTGAGGGAGTAGGTACTCCTCGGGGAGATTACAAGAATACTGACACTGAAAAGTTCTTTGACCTCTGGTCTTAATAAATTGTATAGTAATATATATATATATATATATATATATTTATATATATATATATATATATATATATATTTATCGGTTTCACAACGTTCTACGTCTTCCGATACCCAATCTCCACTCGTTTCTGTTTGCCCATAATTCATCATCTAGGCCTCTTATTCTTATTTCACTGTCTATTCCTTCTCTCCAGCTTTTCCTTGGCCACCCTCGTTTTCTTCGGCCAGTTGGTTTCCATTGTAGTATTTGTTTAGGTAGTCTTTCATCATTCATTCTTTGTACATGTCCGTACCACACCAGTTGCTTTGTTCTTATATCATCCACTAAATTACGTTCCCCCACTGTCATAATTTCTCTTATTCTTTGATTTCCCTGCTGCTCTTCTCCAATAGTTCTCCGTAGCGGAAAGCATTTTTTCTGTTCTATCCTTGATTGGCCATACTTCTGAGCCGTATGTAATAATACTTTTTACAATGGTGTTATATATAAGCTTTTTGTTATGTTTTGATATACTTTGGTCCCAAATTATTCCATTTAATAAAGTTATTGCTTTTCTTCCTTGTACGTTTCGATCTTTTAAAGCTTTGTCTAGTGTTCCGTCAGCTGTAATTTTTAGACCTAAGTATTTATACTCATCACAGGACTGAATTCGCTGCCCGGTATTTAAGATTAGATCTTGTTTGATTCCACCGATACACATATACTCTGTCTTATTGAGATTAACCTCTAGTCCCCACTTATTGTACTCTTCTATTAGTTTTCGTGTCATATATTCGAGGTCGTCATAATCCTGAGCCACTACTATCTGATCATCGGCGAAACATAAAGTATACAAGGTGGTTTCGTCCAACGGAATTCCCATGTTTTGGCATTTTCTCCTCCATGCTTTAAGGACTTGTTCCAAGTATATCTTGAAGAGCGTAGGCGAGATACAGCAACCTTGTTTAAGACCTTTATTTACTTGAAAGCCTTTGGTTAGTTTTGCTTTTATTTTAACTTTTGCCTTACTATTGCGGTATAACTCTTTGATGGCCTTAATTAGTTGTACGCTTATGTTTGTGTTTTCCAACGCTTTCCAAAGTAGATTTAGTGTTATACTATCATATGCCTTCTGCAAATCGACGTAAAGCAGATGCAGCTCTTGTCCATATGCCATTTTCTTTTCAATAACTTGGGTTATACAAAAGAGATGATCTGAAGTCGATCTACCCGCCCTGAAACCAGCTTGTTCTTCTGCCTCCATGTCTTTATATTCGCTCTCCACTTTATTTCTTATTATTTTACCGCATATTCTGCTTAGCGTAATAGTCACAGATATACCTCTATAATTGACATATATCTTTCCTTCCTTTTTTGTGTATTGTGGATATGTATGACTTTTTCCACTACAGTTCCATTTAAATATTTTTGAAAAAGATTCCGTAATCTCCAAAACAGTTCTTCAGTGCCATATTTATTAAGTTCGGCTGGGATATTTCCGGGTCCGGCAGATTTACCGCTTTTTAAGGTTGTGCACAAGTTTTTGACCTCAGAGATTGTGAGGGGTACTGGAGATCCCATCGTTCTAATTATATTGTCTCTTGTTTGTTGTATTGTATAGTACCTCTATTAAAATTCGCCGTATGAAAATGATCGTTATATCCGAAGGGTGAAACCCATTGTTAAAGGGTGCAGGTCGAAGGGTGGTTCGGTATTTTCTTTTGGTGTACAGACAGGCTTGGGGATATCCTAGGAAATACGTGGCAGTATTTGGGAAATACCTTGGAAATTTGGCCAAATACTGGGAAATATACCGGCAATTATCGTAGGTATTTCCTTTTGGCGTACCAAAATTGACGTGTTTAAACGTAAAAAAGGGGTCAGAAAAAAAAACGTTGATTTTAAAAGCTGCTAGAAAAAAACGTTTATTTCATATATGAAAACAAGCTTAATAGGTCATTCATTAACGTTGCTAAAAATTGCGTTTTAATAACGGCATTATCAAATTAAAGCAATGTTTTTACGTTAGTTTCACGTGATTTTTTTCAACGTTAAAATCACATTAGATTTACGCCTTTTCTACACGAATTTTAAAACGCGACTTGCATTGCTTTTCTACCGAATATTTTTGAGATTTTACTAGCAGCAGCGCCACCTATTGTCGGGATTTTTCACTTTGACGAAATCTATCAGGCAGTGCTTTGGCCTCTAAACTCCAAAAACCTGTTAAGGAACTGATCCCTGATCCACGATCACGACGCATCTGTTATTAACCTGATAAAGACACACTAATATTCTGTTAAAGTGTTTACTGTTAAAAATCTTGTTTAGCTTTAAAAAAAAAACATAATGTATATAGATAGATTTATAGATATTGTGTCTAGGGTCACTGCATCCTGGAAGCCTGGCGTCTTCATGGGTAGCGACCAGCCCACGTGACCTGCCTCGGAATTTTCATGGGCGACTCGTCAACTTACCTCGGAATAATTAGAGTACCTACACGCAATTTTTATACAATATGGTAAATTAACCTCGGAATTTTTAGAGTACCTACAATTTTTGTAGAAGTTTGTAAAGCGATCTCAGAATTTTTAGAGTACCTACAGTATGTAAAATATTTTTTAAAAAATTAAAGACCATACTTATATTTTAAGTTTTTGACCAACTTTTTATTTTTATAATATAAATTAATACAAAAAATACTACAATTTAATGCATACACTTTTACTATTAGATATAATAGTAGTTATAGTACTTTCCTACAATCATAAAAAATATAATTTCTGTGGGGTTACTCTAAATTTTGCATCTTTTGTAAATTTTTTATAGTTTCTAAAGTAATTTCTGTGGTTCTGCCGTGCTTCCAATCAAGTAGAATTTGTGCAAAAACATGATTTTTTGAAAAATATTCCAAAACTTTTATTTTTGTATTTTACATCGATCAGTAAGTCTATTTGGTTTTAAAATAACATACAGTGTCTTTACAGTTCTTTAGATTTGGAATTATAACATTTAACGGCATTGTTAGAGATACATTACTTAAATATTAAATCAAGTAAAAAAAAACTTCAAACCTATCGAGACTTCGAGCCTTAAGGTAAACCTGGATGATCACTCTAAAGTAGGAATGTTCAGGAAGCCAGAATAGTTTTTAATGGTACCTTTAGGTGTAGAAAAAGCGTGAATCTAATGTGATTTTAACGTTGATAAAAATCACTTGAAACTAACGTAAAAACAGTGCTGTTTTAATTTGATAATGGCGTTATTACAACGCAGTTTTGAGCAACGTTATTTTTATAACGTTAATGAATGACCTATTAAGCTTGTTTTCATATATGAAATAAACGTTTTTTTCTAGCAGCTTTTAAAATCAACGTTTTTTTTTCTCACGCCTTTTTTACGTGTTAAACACGTGATTGGGCTATGTGGGACATAGTACATGGCTAAAATTACGTCCCTACGACGTACACATATATGGACGTCCAAAAATGTACGTACTATGTACGTATAGTACATCACAGAATTACCTACTATGTACGTACATAGTACGTACTTGTGCTGTCTGGGTAGAGAGTGTGAAACCAAACGGCACCAACCGAAACATATTTTCGAAAAATGTGTTATTCTCACCTTTTTCAATTGAAAGCAAACCTGTGATTTGAAGACAATGTTTTAGAGGAACAAGGTCAGAGAGTGTCTGTACCGGTAAGAATACGTTTGCGATCAATTGAGAAAGGTTAGGAAAACACCGATTGATCGCAAATTTTTGTTTCAAAGAAATTTCTGTTCGAAAAAACCGAGGAAAATGTTTTCGAACAAAGTTCCGCGACCCGTCGTGTTGCTACACAAAAAAAATACCTAGAGATGGTACAAAAAAAATTTTTAGGCCTTGAATTTTTAGAATGTTGATTTTTTTTTACCTTCCTAGCGCCTGCAATAATGGCTAGACAAGGTATTGCTTTCGAAGAAAAAAAATGTTTTTGAGATGACACCGAAAATGTGTTTATTTGGGTGTATTTTGACTTATCTTCGCAATATCGTCGTGACGCCTGTGTGTGTGTCTGTGTATGTGCGTGTATGTGTTTGTGTGTGTGTGCGTTAGGTGTGTGTGTGTGTGTGTGAGTGTGTGTGTGTGCCTCTGTGTCTATAGTAAAGCCTTTTTTTACAATCATTACAGTATAGCTACTTTCGATTTTGGACCTTTTGATTTCAATCTTTTGTTTTTCGATCTTTTGTATTTTCGACCTTTTTTCGACCTTTTGTACTTTCGACCTTTTGTACTGTCGACCTTTTCTATTTTCGATCTTTTGTACTTTCGACCTTGTGTGTTTTTGACCTTTTGAAGTTTTGGCCTTTTGTTTTTCGACCTTTTGTAGTTTCGACCTTATGTTTTCGACCTTTTGTACTTTCGACCTTTCGTGTCTTTGATATTTTGTTCTTTCGACGTTTTCTTCGACACCCGCTTCTGTTTGGACACCGTAATAAAATAATAGTAGGTATATGCTGTGTTTACTTTTAATTCCGCAGCAAGATTAAGCCCGACCGGAAGCTATAATTTGTTAAGTGATTAAAAGGGACTTTAATGCCAATGTTTATATACTAAAAATATTAATAATCATAAAATAAATAAATATTAAACCACTTACTCCGGTACTCTAGTTTTAGCATGTCAACCCCCGGTATATAATAATACAGCGGGCAGTGATAGTTTTCATTTTTTTGGTAAGCTTTGGGCGCGTTGCTATGGTAGATACTAAACAAAAGTCAGTCAGACGCTAACAAAATGTGCAAAAAATAATATTTATTTCATAACAAACAAAATAAGAACAAGTTTGAATTAAATTTCTTAAAGATGGAACAAACAAGGGGCCAAAGAATAATTCCTACTTTGAGATGGACATTGAAAAGGCCGCCAAAGAAAGCTTTCAGAGTACCGAAAATGATGCAATAAAAAGAATGTCAAAAATTTAACCGAAAAGGTATTCCTGTTTTTTATCCTGGAGAAGTCTAGAAAGTTAAATGCTTCCTTTATATGAAAGCTATGCCAAAGGACACAATAATAATCGAAACCAACCAAGTCATCAGCAAAGTACAGTAAACTTTTGCCAAGCTGGAAGCAACAGAATAACCGTTATCGTGTATCATGATAGCTTTTTGTTTTTTGCATATTAATAAAATAAAATGATCCAAAAAACCTATAATTTTTCCTTTATAGTTTTAAAGAAATTACTTTTAATCACCTAAGTCCATGAAAAAAGGGATTAAACGTACACTTTTATGCCCTAGAATAAATCCAACAATAGTTTTCTATATTTTTATAAAACATGTCAAATAATTTTTGGTTTCTTGCGCTGTGTGAAAAAATATTGAAATCATAAAAAACATCGTTTTTATTCGACAATCTGAAAAGCATTATTTAAATGGTTTGTTTATTTGGACAGTCTAAATATATATACCGAGTGTGACGGACAGTTATTTACGTAACATTTGTAAACCATTTTATTTTTTTAAATACAAAAAAAGCTACGCTCCTGACAGTGTCAGATTCGTCATATAACCAAAAATATTTAGCTGTCGTGTCGCTACCCAAAGAAGACACTACGTCTTCGTGATGCAGTGACCCTAATTGTGTCTTGCCTTGAGCGCCATCTTTAAAATTGTCTTGAAGTGTTGTAGTCTTAAACTAGTGAACTTTTATAACTTCCTTTCGCGTCTCTTTTAAGTTAAAAAAATGTTATTAAAAAAAACGTGACCAAGAAAGACGCAGAAAGTTGGTAGGTTTGAGAAGTCTTAATCTAGTGGCGTTTTAGAACATGTTCTGGAGGACTTTTCAAGTGTGAATTTGGTACATGAAAATAACGAGGGTAAAAAACACGTTATATACACAGCACCAGAAACTTCACCAAAAAGTACATTTTTATGGCTTGATTTCTCCTTGTTTTTAAGTTATCTTTTAGCATGTAGATTTAACAAAATAAATATTATATGGTATGCGGTTGTTTTCAAGTAAAAAAAATTGTTATTTTTGTTCACGTTAATTTAAGGTTGATGTGATTTTTGTGCTATGTGGGCTCGGTGCAGGTAGAACTTGTCGATCAGTGTTCCCAGATTTTTGTCACAACTTTCTTCAACTAAGTGACAAAAACCCTTTATATTTTTCAAAACAGTAACGTAACCAAAAAAAACCTCATAAATTTTTTTTTATAAAAATGGAAGAAAAAACCAAACAAATAAAAGATTTATGACTTAAATATAATATCCAAAGTTAAAAATAAAAAAATTTAAATTTAGCTACATAAGTGAAATTTGGTAAAATTAATGGAATATTTGCAAAATAAATAAATATGCCTCAAAATAACACCCAATTGCTAAATTTACTTGTAACTACTAGTCGCAATTAATTACAAAATTGATAGGTATACTCAGTGGCGCACCCAGGAACATGTCCTCGGGGGGCCCGAGACCTCTTGGGGGGGGGGGGGGCCGAAGGCTCATGATGTCGAATTTTAAGCTATTTTTTGTGTTTTTTTTCTGAAATATGTCGAAAATATGTAAAAAAATCTTTGCCCATTAAATATTGCGTTACTTGAACTATTTTAATGATAAAATCTGTATAAAATTAATTTATAATAAGGCTGGGGTCAAAAATAGGGTATTTCTTATTTTTTATTATTATGACTCCAAATTTTATAGGGTACCCTAAAATGACATTCTAAACACTTTTTTCAAATAACTTTTTTTGACATTTTGCCATCTAACCTCACTTTTTGGGATTTCATGCCTAATTTTTTGAATTTGCCGCCATGACAGTAATCATGTGACCAATATCAAAATGTCTTTTTAGAAATAAAATTTCGGACTTCCATTGTTTTTATTTATTTTAAAACACGACGTTTCGGTTAGTAAGTATCTCTAACCGTTATCAAGTGTAAACTAAAGAATCTAGTCTCTAGGCTACTACTTATACTACTTGGTGTGCAGTCAGGTGTGACGGCCCGCCCCCTTTTTTAATCCTAAGACGCCTGTTTTCCTTAAGGAGTGGTTTACATATGTTTGGTATGTCCGTGCTTGGTTGACTGAAAACTTCTTTATTCTGCATTATATACGCAGCTTCAATAAACTTTCGTTTTCGCCAATGCGACTCCTTATGTAAAACTTTAGCTTCTGACCACTGAATCCTGTGATCATTTGACCATGCATGATCTGCTATACCGGATTTTTCAATATCCCCTAATTGGGTACTTTTTAGATGTTCATTTACTCTAACCTGAAGAGGGCGTTTCGTTTCACCTACATATGATTTACCACACTCACACGGGATTTGGTAAATACATTCCTTATTATTTGAGGAGTTGTCTGGTTTTGTTTTAGTTACAAAACTTCTTATCGTGTTCCCGAAGAAAATACTGTTTTTATATTATAGTGTTTAGCTATTCGTCTTATGTTTTCTGAAATCCCTTGAACATATGGAATGTTAATAACACCTAACGGATTATTATTTTGAGAATTTGGTATATTTAGTTTGTTTTTAAATTTAAATATCGTTGAGTTTATTAATTTCTCGGAATAACCATTCTGTTGTAAGTCCTTTTTAATGTTGTTAATTTCTGTGGTTAATTCTTTATTATTACTACAAATATTTACGGCTCTTAAATACAAACTTCTTATTTAACTCCTTGTTTTGTTGCAACAGAATGATTAGACTTAAAATTTAGGTACTGTCCCGTGTGTGTAGGTTTCCTATATACAGTGGTTTGAATGTTTCTGTCTAATCGTTTGACAAGAACATCCAAAAAAGGTAAGGCCGAATCTTTTTCAATTTCCATGGTGCACTTAATTGTTGGTCGAATACCGTTTAAATGGTGTAGAAAATTTTGTAGTTCGTCATCATTTTCCGGCCATATAATAAATGTGTCCTCCATGTATCGTAGCCATAGTTTTGGTTTGACTCTTGCTGTGTTGATCGCATGGCCCTCGAACCACTCCATGTAGATGTTTGCTACCACTGGCGAAAGAGATGAACCCATTGAGAGTCCATCATTTTGCGCGTAAAACTTATCTTTCACTTGAAAGTAAGAGTTACGGAGACAGAGCTCCAAAAGATCCATCACCCCCTCCACCGATAGCGTTGTTCTCTTAGAGAAGAAGAGAGATACTTACTAACCGAAACGTCGTGTTTTAAAATAGATAAAGACAATGGAAGTCCGAAATTTTATTTCTACACAATCATTGTCTACGAGTTTCAAACAAAGATGTCTTTTTAGGATATTCAACAAGCAGGATTGATCGTATATAAAATTGTTTCCCATATCTCACAAATAAAAATTTTTCCCATATGTTGCGAACATTATGGGGGACACTGTATATAGCGAAGCAACAATATCAATCAAAATCCACGAAGGGACCAAGCTTGCATAAATAGAGATGTCACAATATCCCCTAAACTATTTAACCAGACCCTAAAAGATGTTTGTAAAAATTTTGATTGGTAAGAAATAGGCATCAAAGTAAACGGACAATACTTGAACCTACTAAGATATGCTGATGATATCGCCTTAATAACAGCTAGAAAAGAAAAAAGAAATGATAAAAATGTTAAAAGAACTGGATACAGCAGCTAAAAATATAGGCTTGAGCATGAACTGCACTAAAACTAAAATCATAACAAACACAGATCAAGATATCACGCACGAGTAGAGGAATATACATACCTGGTACAAATTATTAAACTCAAAAAAGAAAACCAAACAGTTGAAATCAACAGACGAGTAAGATTGGCCTGGGCGGAATTCGGTAAATTAGGCTACATATTAAAAAATAAAAATATCCTCAGTACCTAAAAACGAAAGTGTATAACTAATCTGAGGGCACGGCAGTGCCTCGCCAAGTTCGCGCGCCGTAACCATCTTTTCTTGAAACATTTCAGCCGATATTTGGCCTACCTAAAACTCTACTTCGGAATGAGCTACGAATCTCAAACTTTGCACAGTCGTAGATCTCCATGGAGTTAACAACCCATCCAAGTTTCATGGAATTCCATAAAGTAGTAGAATAGTTACGAAATTTCAAAAACGTCGAAATTGCCACTCACTCACTCACTCACTCATGTATAGATCATCAATATTCTACTGTACTTCCAGACATGCTACAAAGCTGAAATTTGGCAGAGTGATTAATTTACTCTCCTCCCCTATACATTTAAAATTATGTAAAAGTAGCATCGCCCACTTCCAGAAATGCTAGAGAGTTGAGCTTTGGCAGACTGATAGGAACTATGATAAAACTAAAGGAAAAAATCAAAAAACCCCAAAATTTTAATTTACTCCCCTCCCCTATACATTTAAAGTGATGTAAAAGTAGCACTGCCCACTTCCAGAAATGCTAGAGAGTTGAGCTTTGGCAGACTGATAGGAACTATGATAAAACTATAGGAAAAAATTAAAACACCCCAAAATTCTAATTTACTTCCCTCTCCTATAAATGTAAAGTTAAGTAAAAGTAACATTGCCTACTTCCAGACATGCTAGAGAGCTGAACTTTTTAAGACTGAAAGACAATATGATAAAACTATATGAAAAAATTTAAAACACCAACATTTTAATTTACTTCCCTCTTCTATAAATGTAAATTTATATAAAACTAACATTGCCCACTTCCAAAAATGCTAGAGAGCTGAGCATTGGAATGCTGATAGAAATTATGATAAAACCATGGGAAAAAATTCAAAAAGTACAATATTTTCATTTACTCTCCTCCCCTAAAAATGTTAAGGTATGTAAAAGTAACATTACCCACTTTCAGAAACGCTAGAGAGCTGAGCATTGGAAGACTGATAGGAACTATGATAAAACAATAGGACAAAATTTAAAAACTCGACAATTTTAATTTATTTCCCTCCCCTATACATGTAAAGTTATGTAAAAGTAATATTGTGCACTTTCAGAAACGCTAGAGAACTGAGCTTTGGAAGGCTGATAGGAACTACGATAAAACCATGAAAAAATTAAAAAACCTTAAAAATTTAAGTAATGCATTGCAAAAGTTTTGAACAATATTCCGCATATTTTACTACTTTAAAAATTAAGTATTATCCAATTCCTTTAAAAAAGAAGTGAAATCATAACAAAAACATTTCATGTAAAAAAAGCCAAGTACGCGAAAATGGCATTCCGTAAAAAGAATTGAGATAAAACTAAAGCCAAGTTCTCCAATACAAATTTCAAAATAAAAGGTTCTTACTAGTTTGGAAATATTTTTCTAAACTTGGCTGTAAATGGCTTTTAGACACAGTGCTAAATTGAACAGAAAGAAGTTTGGCTGTACTAGCAAAGTTTAAAAAAACATTTCCAAACTAGTAAGAACCTTTCATTTGAAATTTGGAGAACTTGGCTTTAGTTTTATCTCAATTCTTTTTACGGAATGCCATTTTCGCGTACTTGGCTTTTTTTTACATGAAATGTTTTTGTTATGATGTATCCTTCCTGTACTTACCTATGGATCCCAGACCTTGACACTTACAAAATCACACATGGATAAGGTAACAAAAGCCCAAAGATCAATGGAAAAACAAATGTTACATGTAAAGCTAACAGATAAAAAAAGGAATGAATGGATAAAAAATAAAAAAAAAGTAAGGGATGTGTGACCATGAAAAAATAAAAGAAATAGGAGAAGACCCTAAATGAGATGAGCGAACGATTTGAAGAAACATGCGGGAGCTAGATGGATGAACACGACGACAGACAGAGAAGAGTGGAAGATATTGGGGGAGGCCTATGGCCAAAGATGGATCGAAGACGACTAAATAGATAGAAGCGCTCAATAGTTCATAATTATTAATGATACCATTGCCAAGTAATAATTATTCGGAAACACTGATAACTGTAAACTTGAAAAGTCCAAACTACCAAAGGTCATTACCATCTAAATTTTATTCGATGGAGACTTTCGATGTTCGATGATGATTAGTAAATAAAATTTAGTTTTTATACTCTTTAGTGATCCGCATCCAGTTTTTGTAGGTTTAAGAGTTTATTGCTCTTTGTGGCATAGCATTCCAATTTTAATATTTATGTTTTTAAGACTGTGTGAAAAGTGTCACTTTTCCGCACGCATTTTGTTTGAAAGTGTCATTTTTCCGCACTCTTCAAAAAACTTAAGAATCGGTATCTCAATATTTATTTTTTTCGGTGTCGTTAAAATCCCAACTTTCAAATAGTTGTCAAGAATCGCTCATATCCAACATATCCAAAATGTAGGGACTTTTTGCATGTTCCATTTTTCACATCGCCTTCGAAACCGTCGAATAGCCAAGTTTAGAATAGTTATTTACCTAACTAGTGCGGAAAGTGATACTTTTACGCACGCGACGGCAGTTGCCCGAACGACGCTTTGCGGAGTTCGGGCACGCCGTCAAGGGCGGAAAAGGCACTTTCCGCAAGAGTTAGGTACAACAGTTTTCCTAGTTGCATAAAAAGCTTGGTTTTACATTTCAATATATTTGGTATTTTTTACATTAAAACAGCAAAAAACAAATTGTGTTTTAATTTTTAATTTAATCGAGTTTATAAATGGGTCAATAAGTCTGATTAGGCCTAAAACTCAATTTAAAATTTAGCGTGCGTAAAAGTATTTTTTCTATAAGCGTGCGGAAAAGTTCATTTTTCCGCACGCATTTTAGTGTGGAAAGTGCCACTTTTCCGCACTAGTGCGGAAAAATATTTTTTAAATTTGTTACTTATTATTTATTTAGACCGTTCAAAATACATTTGTATCTTTCCTAGCACACGAAATATCCTAAAAATATTCAAATTGACTAAAATTCTGCTATATTTTCAATATTTTCGATAAAATAAAGTTTTCAGTAAAATAGGTTCAAATTATAAGTTTTAAACCTCCCCGGTATAAATATCGTCATTGTCAATGTCAAACAACAATGAACACTAGTGGTTTTAGATTTGGCATCTTAAATCACCATACCAACAAAGTACAAACAAACTGTCAAAACAAAGCCAATTTTGCAGATACAAGCGTCTTTTGAATTTTTCAAACAAAAAATCAGATTTTCAATGGATTCTTCGGACGAAGATCTACCCCAGTCAGTTCTAGAAGCCGCTAGAATGTGAATAATAATAATTGATTTAATTAAAACGTTTTGAATATAAATAATTTTCTGATTAATTTGTAGTTTTTTCCTCACGCTTATAGAAAAAATAGTGTACCTAACTCGTGCGTAAAGTGTCTTTTCCGCACTTGATTGCTGGCCAAACTCCGCTATCGCGTCGTTTGGCCATCTGCAATCGCGTGCGGAAAAGAGACACTTTCCGCACTAGTTAGGTAAACTACTATTTTCTATAAGCGTGCGGAAAAGTCCATTTTTCCGCACGCATTTTAGTGTGGAAAGTGCCACTTTTCCGCACTAGTGCGGAAAAATATTTTTTCCGCACTAGTGCGGAAAAGTAAATTTGTTACGATTTTGAGGTGTTCTATAACATTTAGACCGTTCAAAATACATTTGTATCTTTCCTAGCACACGAAATATCCTAAAAATATTCAAATTGACTAAAATTCTGCTATATTTTCAATATTTTCGATAAAATAAAGTTTGTAGTAAAATAGGTTCAAATTATAAGTTTTAAACCTCCCCGGTATAAATATCGTCATTGTCAATGTCAAACAACAATGAACACTAGTGGTTTTAGATTTGGCATCTTAAATCACCATAGCAACAAAGTACAAACAAACTGTCAAAACAAAGCCAATTTTGCAGATACAAGCGTCTTTTGAATTTTTCAAACAAAAAAATCAGATTTTCAATGGATTCTTCGGACGAAGATCTACCCCAGTCAGTTCTAGAAGCCGCTAGAATGTGAATAATAATAATTGATTTGATTAAAACGTTGTGAATATAAATAATTTTCTGATTAATTTTTAGTTTTTTCCTCACGCTTATAGAAAAATAGTGTACCTAACTCGTGCGTAAAGTGTCCTTTCCGCACTTGATTGCTGGCCAAACTCCGCTATCGCGTCGTTTGGCCATCTGCAATCGCGTGCGGAAAAGAGGCACTTTCCGCACTAGTTAGGTAAACTACTATTTCACACACGGCGTGCGTAAAAGTAATTACTTTTACGCACGCTAATTTATAATTAAAGTTGTATATAAATTGCAGTCACTCTATATATTGCTTTTATGTCACTTCATATACTAGATGACACTGACAAGTTTATTTGATATTTACCGTCAGGCGTCAGATTTTTAGTTTGATTTATCTTGGCCGCGTCAAAAGGGATTTTGGAATTTATGCTGGAAATGAAGATTTTGAACTGCCAAGGTTAATATTTGTTATTTTTACTAAATAAAATTATAATTATATACTGTTATAAAACCAAAAAATTTGTCTCGAATTTATACCGATTATAAAAATGTCATTTTGTATTATTATTATAATTTCTATTTGGTCCAAATAGTATCATTTTTGACAAAAAAACAGCGTGCGTAAAAAAATTTTTCACGCACCCCAAACCAGTTTTTTATGCACGGCATGCAGGAAGTTGAACTTTCCACATGAAAATCGGTGCGAAAAAATGTGTTTTACGCTCGCAAGTAGGAAAAATCCTTTTTGCGTTCCAGGTAGACGTTGTACTGTTATCGGACAGTCAGTTTTCCGTTCCATCAAGCCACTAAAACTGGTTTCGGACTCTTCTGAAATACAAGGATTGCTCTCCATGGACGAAGTTAGGTCATCAGATCTGGGGGGGCTAAAGCCTCTCGTCTCGTAATACCCCATCGTAAAATATGTTTCGTATTGTAAGGTATTGGGTCAAGATAGGAATATTTTATAGTGTAAGATAAACGTATCATACAAATCAACCCTGAAAGCAAAGTTAAAATAAAAGAAAGCATATATTTCCTGTTTTAATAAATTCTTCCAGAAGATCATCTATATTTTTTAATATTTGCAAGAGCTAAAAAACTGAATCGCTCTTGACCCATGGGCGATCTTTCAAATAATTTTTGGGGGGGCTAACTGAGTTTTTAGAGGGGTTTTACCCACCCAAGCCCCCCCTAACTTCGCCCAAGTTGCTTTGTCTCTTTTCTTTGTGTGGATTATCTTACGTATAACTTGATTAAAGTACTAAAATCAACATTTTGCCAAACAAAACCGTTGAAACCTTGAACAAAACTGAAAAAAAGTTGTGTCATTTATTTGGCTTGGTCAGAAAATGCTAAAATGTAAAGTAATTGTCTCATCTGTAACACGATTTGTGCCGTTCGGTAACATTATTTTTCGACGTTACAGAAATTGTTTCTATGTTACAGATCGGGACAATCAATTGTTTCTTGGAATTTAGTTTTAAAATGGTTGTATTTATAATCTGCCTTGATAATTTTGACCATTATCTGTTTTTGTAATTTTGTTTTGTGTCATAAATTGGTTGATTTTTAATTTTTGTTCCTTCTGTAACGTTGATGTCCCTTTTTTTATTTTTGCCAAATTTGCAAGTTCAGCGTTATTTTAAAGCAATTTTTTAAGTTGTTCTATAGAAACTTCCGCCATTGTCAAAATTCCCCAGATTAATATATCTACATTTTCGTAATAAAAAAAAATTGTGTGTGCTTAAGACCACACGGCAGAAGTGTAAACTTCAACAAGGCGAAATTAATAATACTGGCCCATAACATATTCTGTAAAGCGGACCGAACCGAACTCTTCTGTGTACTGGCCTTCATCTGCATCATCATAGCGCTCGCTGAATGTTTCTCACACTTAGTCGACTCGAGCCGATTTCACCCGAATGAGCGTTACATAGCCGAGCCTGACGGCTCAGTTGAATTCACTACCCACCAAAACTGCTAAACGCGCCTAAAGAAGTTTACACTTCAAAAACTACAAACATGTAAAACATCAATATTTTTATTTTTTGCATACTTAGTACTTAAAATTTCAACTCTACTCAGTATTTATTGGATTTACCGATAATATAATGATTACTTAGTACCGAATACAAAATATCTGATACTCGAATAGGAAGTATTGGTATCTATTCGATACTTGCAAAAGTAATCGTTGCACACACAACTACTAAGTGCACGAATTAAAAGTGCCGGTAATCTGCTCTAACATGCAACGCGAACCGACGACGCAGGGGTCATCACGGGGGTGCGAGCGGCATTGAGGCTGGTCTTTGTATACGCGCCGTGCAGAAGGAAGGTTCAGATTCTATGTACTGTAAAATTCTATTGGGACATGTCGTCCTCTCTTTCTATATTTCGTAATTAGCATGCGACATAACATTTAGGGTGCATAGAATTTAGTTCCAGTAAATATAAGCGTTGTTTGCGTAGTATTCCGTATATGGTTGTTTGATGGAGAGTTTGAACACGAATACAAACACATACATCAGGCATTAATTCCTAGAGTATATTCCAGTCTTTAGTGAATTTCTTTTGGGATAATTATGAATTAAATTAAGGAATGATCAAAGTTTAATATTTTTTTAAGTAAAATTTGGAGAAACCGCCACTGCTACAAATACCTAACAAAAATCTGTAAAAATTGGGTTTTAAGAAATATTTTGCTAGTTATTATAGTAAAATTACTGCGCTGTTTGTTTTTTTACCCAGTTTCTCTACCTATCTTATTTCAGGTTTCTTTTAACACATTATTTGTTAGATTTTTGGGTGAGTTATAGACAAAAGCTACCGCGTTACAGAAGGGACAAAAAAATGACCATTGCAACAAAAGTTACCTACTTATAAAAACCGCAACTTACATATATTTTACTAGCTTTTGGTGACATAAAAGTTTGTGTACAAGAATTTTTGCTGATACAAAAACTTATTTTTTTAGCAAAAATTTTGGTTTTATTTCAAAAAAAAGTACCATACGAACCTCCTGAAAACTGAAAAAGATTCGTACCGAATTTATTTGAAACATTGACCACCAGATGTAAATTGTTTTTACTGTGTCGTATCCTCGGCCATAATAAGAATATGCCTTGGCGAAACTAAAACCGTTATTTTCGAAAGTAAGTAGAACTAAAGTACAGACGCGGTCATTATACTCTTCTCGTTTGCTTCAAGAAATTAGAGACTTATTGGAAGGTCTAGCAGTAATAATGCTAGCAGTAAATTAACATCTACGCTTGCGTAGTTGCTCCGTAAAATAGGGCAGACTTTAGTAAGAATTGTGCTAGACATCATTAGTGCAGAAATAAAGTCATGCAGTATTTATGTACCTTGGCTTATTTTGAAGGTTTAATGAAATTTGTCAGCTGAGCTGTCACTTTTTTAACTAACCATTCCGCATTCTATGTATGTTTTCTGTTGGGGAGGTGTTTCATTAGAGATTTTTTTAATTTATTGGCATATATGTATATATATATATATATATATATATATATATATATATATATATATATATATATATATTTATCGGTTTCACAACGTTCTAGGTCTTCCGATACCCAATCTCCACTCGTTTCTGTTTGCCCATAATTCATCATCTAGGCCTCTTATTCTTATTTCACTCTCTATTCCTTCTCTCCTGCTTCTCCTTGGCCTTCCTCGTTTTCTTCGGCCAGTTGGTTTCCATTGTAATATTTGTTTAGGTAGTCTTCCATCATCCATTCTTTGTACATGGCCGTACCACACCAGTTGTTTTGTTCTTATATCATCCACTAAAGTACGTTCACCCACTGTCATAATTTCTCTTATTTTTTTATTTGTAATTCTTTCTCTTTTTGATTTCCCTGCTGCTCTTCTCCAATAGTCCATCTCCGTAGCGGAAAGCATTTTTTCTGTTCTATCTTTGATTGGCCATACTTCTGAGCCGTATGTAATAATACTTTTTACAATGGTGTTATATATAAGCTTTTTGTTATGTTTTGATATACTTTGGTCCCAAATTATTCCATTTAATAAAGTTATTGCTTTTCTTCCTTGTACGTTTCTATCTTTTATAGCTTTGTCTAGTGTTCCGTCAGCTGTAATTTTTAGACCTAAGTATTTATACTCATCACAGGACTGAATTCGCTGCCCAGTATTTAAGATTAGATCCTGTTTCGTTCCACCAATACATA
Organism: Aspidapion aeneum; assembly: GCA_963576565.1. Lineage (NCBI taxonomy): Eukaryota > Metazoa > Arthropoda > Insecta > Coleoptera > Brentidae > Aspidapion > Aspidapion aeneum. The sequence goes on along the minus strand of OY755041.1, from coordinate 1,080,271 downwards.
TATACTCTGTCTTATTGATATTAACCTCTAGTCCCCACTTATTGTACTCTTCTATTAGTTTTCGTGTCATATATTCGATGTCGTCATAATCCTGAGCCACCACTATCTGATCATCGGCGAAACATAAAGTATACAAGGTGGTTTCATCCAACGGAATTCCCATGTTTTGGCATTTTCTCTTCCAGACTTTAAGGACCTGTTCCAAATATATCTTGAAGAGCGTAGGCGAGATACAGCAACCTTGTTTAAGACCTTTATTTACTTGAAACCTTTGGTTAGTTTTGCTTTTATTTTAACTTTTGCCTTACTATTGCGGTATAAGTCTTTGATGGCCTTAATTAGTTGTACGCTTATGTTTGTCTTTTCCAACGCTTTCCAAAGTAGATTTAGTGGTATACTATCATATGCCTTCTGCAAATCTACGTAAAGCAGATGCATCTCTTGTCTGTATGCCATTTTCTTTTCAATAACTTGGGTTATACAAAAGAGATGATCTGAAGTCGATCTACCCGCCCTGAAACCGGCTTGTTCTTCTGCCTCCATATCTTTATATTTTTATATTAAATTTATTGCATTGTTTGCAGAAAAAAAATGAAAATGTGATTTCTGTACGAAAATGACATAATGCTCCCCGAAAGTTTATACGCATTGTCCCTATTCCTGCCTACCAGCCAACAAAACATCGCGGCGCTTAAGGTAACTCAATACAATTTTTTACTCAAATTTAAAAAGAAGAAAAAGGCGGCTCCAAAATGGCGGATTTTCCCGATGAATGAACCGATGTGCATCAAACTTGGAACTTTAAGATCTTTCAAGCCGCCGATTAATATTTTTAACTTGAACCTACAAAAATCAAAATGGCGGGTTAAATTTGAGTAAAACATTCTATTAAATTACCTTAAGCGCCGCGATATTTCAAGTTTGAGGCAAATCAGTTTATAAATAAGAAAGTGCGCCATTGTGGATCCGTCATTTTGATTTTTTTAAGTTTAAGTTAAAAATCATAATCAGCGACCTGAAACACCCCCCACTTCCGAATTTGATGCATATTGGTTCATAAATGGGAAAAATAAAGAAAAAATAATAATCAGGGACCGGAAAAAATCTTAAAAGTCCGATTTTGATGCATCACGGTTTATAAATGGAAAAATCCGCCATTTTGGATCCGCCATTTTTTTTATTTTTTTATGCTGCTGAATTGTATAGTAACCACCAAATACATAGTTGGTGAAGTTTGAAAAAAATTATAATCAAACAAATAAACAAATTATATTATGGAATGTAATATTAGACACGGTTTCCACCTATGCATGCCCCGAAAGACGCATCAGGTGACGCTGCATTTAAAAGAGGTGCAAATACATGTCCAGTCACGTGATGCGTTTTTTAAATCAGGGTGGGCACGCATAGGTGAAAAATGGCTTTACAAATCGGCCGGTGGAGAATTGTCCCCGCGGCAAATCGGCCAGCAGCGAGTCGGCTGCGGCGAATCGGCCCCGGTGAATTGTCCCCTACCCGTTCGCGTATTTAGGTTTCCGTGCTCATTTCACGTCGGCGCGGTTTTGAAATGGACACGGAAATGTTACAATATATTTGGGTTCAAGAGGTTTGATCTCGAAATGAGCACGGATCTGTAAGAGAACATCGCTCATTAAACTATTACAAAAGCGTATTCAACTGTCAGGTTAAAACGCTAACATAACGAAAGCTAATCAATCAAATCTAACCGAACCGAACCAAAGCAAACTGAACCAATAATTAAAAAAAAAAAAATTCTGACTTCCTACTCGGGATCCTAGAGGATGTGAATCAGAACCGAACCGAATTGAACTAAACCGAACCGAATCGAACCAAAGCAAACTGAACCAACAATTTAAAAAAAAAACTTTCCTGACTTCTTTCCTGGGATCCTAGAGGGTGTGAATAGTGTTGTAGTTTAGTTTGGTTAGGTTAGGTTTGGTTCGGTTTAGTTAGGATCGGTTCGGTTCGGATTCACATCCTCTAGGATCCCGGGTAGGAACTCAGGAAAGTTTTTTTTTGAAAAAAATTATTGGTTCAATTTGCTTTGGTTCGGTTCGGTTAGATTTGATTGATTAGCTTTCGTTAAGTTAGGTTTTTGAAACTTTCTATTTTCATGTGGTTAGAAATCAAGTGAAAATCATTTAAATCATTAAAATTTATTAATAACAAAACAACATCTGTCGTCGTAGTTGCCGGTGTAAGACAATGAACACTGAACTTTGCAGGTATAGTGAATGGAAGAGTGTTCTTCAAACTTAAGAATTTCAAAATTTTGAGTAATATTAGTAAAAATACTTTTAAACTGCTCCATAATTTTCATATTAACAAACATATAACCTCAAAATTAAACTAATAAACAACGTGAATCCAATTTAAGTTTCAAATGTGCACTAATAAGTAAACCCCTGCGCTGAGTAATTCAATACAAATCCGTGCCTTGTTCGAGCCTCAGCGCCTTAAAATTAACACGCATTTGTAACCAAATATGTTGCAACATTTCCGTGTCTATTTCAAAACAGCGCTGCCGTGAAATCAGCACGGAAACGTAAATACGCTACCCGTTCTATGACATCATCGTCCGTCTCAGCCAAATACCACACCACAAATTTTCTATTTGTATTGTTCTTTTAAAAATATGACAAACAGAACCATAAACATAGCATAACATAAAAAAAAACAACCTCATACACCAACCTAATGATTAAACATTTAAAAGTGGGGTTAAAAGTAAGGGACGGCCGTATAAAACGCATGCTTTAATAACTCATATGTCCCAGCCGCGTTAAGGACTGCCAACCTTATTTTGGAATTTCCAATAAGTTTCTAGTATTGATCAATCGCAACGGTATGGCATTATTCGATTGACGATTAAAATAGCAACTCAAATATTAGGGACCTATTGCAATAGTGCCAGGCACAAATTGTGCCGGGCACTATATTGACAGTTTATCATTATAAGAACAGCTGTGTCCTTACAAAATTAGGCCTTTGTGTATTATATGAGCCGGATTTAATAGTGACGCCACTAATAATGGAAAATAAACGACGGGATTTATAAATTCGACTTTGGTATGTCAATTTTGAAAGATCAACTGTCAGTTTGTAATGCGAAACTGTCAATATAGTGCCCGCCACAATTTATGCCCGGCACTATACAATAGGTCCCTAATATATGTCCATTTTGGATTGTTTGGTTCAAAACATAATTTTAAGTCAACTCAACTTATACTGAAAAAGTTTTCCAATGTTTTTTCAGTTTCTTGAAATACAGGGTGTCTCAAAAATATACTGACAAACTGTAAGGGGTGGTAAGGGCCATCAAAACAAGCATTTTTTGTCCAATAAACATATGTTCGCAAATGAGCCGTTTGGGCTCTAGAGCAAAAAAACTGTTTTTGTTACTTTTATTTTGCGCATTAATTGAATCGCTGTTTACAGTGCAGTTTACTCATTATTAGCTCACACATATACTATACTATAGTAGTGTGAGCTATGGTGATCCTAATTTTTTCGAGAAAAAAAAAGTTGCTCCGATTTCAAAAATTTTTATATATCTTTGCGTTTCAGATGATTTTGAAACTTTTTTGTTGCGCCGTCTGTCTGTCTGTCTGTATGTCTGTCTGTAACGACCAACGCGCATAACTCAAAAACCGCTTGGGCGATTTTAATGAAATTTGGTACCTAGGCTGGGTCTTGGGTCGAGATGGTCCCATTTAAAAATGAACAAAATCCACCGAACACAAACCAAATAAAAGGGTGGGGATAGATTTCAAAAATTAGTGTGAAAATATGGCGTGTGTGATATTAAACGAAAGGTAATTGAGTCTGGAGTTAAACAAAATACATTTTAATTTATTTTAAAAAAAGGGTGGGGGTATATTTCAAAAATTAGAGTTTAAGTAAAAATATGGCGTGTGTGATATCAAACGAAAGGTAATTGAGTCCGGAGTTTAACAAAATACATTTTAGTTTTTGTTTTTTTAAGGGTGGGGGTAGATTTAAAAAATTTTGAGTTTAAGTCAAAACATGGCTTGTGTGGTATCAAACAAAAGGTAATTTAGTCTGGAGTTGAATAAAATATATTTCAGTTTTTAGTTATATTAGCTCACACGTACACTATAACTATAGTACCTAGTGTGAGCTTAGGGGCCCATATATTGGCAGAGTATTTTAACTGAGACTAAAGTTTCTAAGTATGTCAAGAAGGATGGGGAGGCGGTTCTCCTCTGCAACCCCCACCCATCTATGGATGCGCCCATGGAGTTGTATACTTACTGGATTTTTGCGATTGCTTTTATTTTTCGAAGGATTGAAAAGTATAATTTTAGTACCTCAAAAGAGGGATTAAAAGTACAATCTCTAAAATGCATAAAACGAATTCTAGTACAACCTAGGGTGCAGAAAAAAACAATTGCACAAGATATTTGTTTTGGCAACAGTTTTTGCTTTTGCCTCAAGCAACCAAAAAGTCAGGCACGCCCCTGAATGGTACAATCTACTATCAGCGCCGTAACTAGGGTGATTGGCTCCCTGTGCAAGATTATGGTTTGGCGCCCTGCCATGTACAAAAATTGACTCAAAAGGTAGGGTCACTGCATCACGAAGACGTAGTGAGGCTTCCAGGATGCAGTAACCCTATCAGAAGGTACCTGCCAGCGCCCCCTGGCGATGGCGCCCTATGCGTGGGCAATGGTCGCACCCCTTTAGTTACGGCACTGCCACTATAACAGTAATATAAGGTTACCTTACCTACCTAGACAAATAATATTAACCCAGGAAGAAAAAAAAGCATTTAGGGCCCAGATTATCATTAAAAATATTCGTAGGTTGGTTATAACCATTGCCGGTTGCATTCCTTTTTAAGGCCCCCATACACACGCATGTTTTCAAGCGTTTTACTTGTGCAAGATGTGTGTGTATGGTACATACAAGTAAAACGTACGATAAGCATTCATGTCTATGGAAGCTTTTAGCTACAACAGAACCGTTATAGAATAGAACATATGCTCCCTATGAGCGGCACCTGATGGATCTCAAATATCCCAATGACCTAAATTTGTTACATCCTGTTTTTATTTTGGACTGGGCCGTTGAAAAATTATTAAAACAATTTTTCTAGAGTTTACCAATATGCACAAAAAAAGCATCAAGAAATTAAAAAATTATATATTTAGTCATATTTTCTTAAATTTAGTACATATTTTTTCTCAGGTGCGGATCTGGGCTAAAATCTAGGAGATGATGGTCGATGGAAACTAATAAGTTTATGTAATTTTTGCACACTAGTTTGTTACGTGTTTGAATAATGTAACACAATACACAACCAGGTAATGTTTCAGATTGTTAATTTTTGGTATCAAGTAATAACACTTGTTACATGTTACTCTCAAACAACATCATGAGTGCTTACCTTCGAACATTGTGATTACCGTAACAAAATTTACAACGAGGCAATGTAACGAAAGTTAATTGTTACATATGCACACTGGAACGTTTATCTTTACTGTAATGTACAACTTACTACTACTATGTCAGTTTAGAACGTTTTTCTACGTTGTCCGACGTCTATTCTCCGCCTCCTTCGATCCTGACACGATCTTCCTTCAGGTTTTTTTGATTCATTGATCTTTGGATTGACTGTTGCCATTCCAGTTTAGGACGCCCTCTTTTTCTGCGCCCTATTGGTTGTCATTCTAGGACCTGCTTTGGTAATCTTTCGTCGTTCATCCGTTGTACATGGCCGTACCATATCAGTTGCCTCCCAGTGATGTCATCCGTTATGCTTCCCTCGATTCCCATTCTTTCTTTTATGATCTCATTTCTTATATGATCTGTTCTAGATATTCTCATTGATCTTCTTATTGCATCCATTTCGACACTTTCCATTTTTGCTTTGTATTTTTCTGTTACGCGACAAGTCTCTATTCCATACAACAGCGTGCTTTTCACCATTGTTTCATATATGTTAAATTTTACATTCTTTTTTATCTCTCTGCTCCATAAAATACTGTTAGGACAACCAATAACCATTTTTGCTTTTACTATTCTTTTTTCCGGTTCTTTACAGTCTGTTCCTGTCTTATTAAATGTGACACCCAAGTATACATAGTCATTGCATGGAGATATTGTTTGTCCCTTTTCTAGTTCTAATTCACTTGATTCATTTCCAATACATAGGTACTGTGTCTTGTCCACATTCACTGTTAACCCCCACTTTTGGTATTCTTCCGTTAACTTTCTCATCATATACTCCATGTCTTCTTTATCATTAGCTACAATTACTTGGTCGTCAGCAAACTGTAGTGTGTATATGGTAAATCGGTCGTTAAGTTGTATTCCCATGCTGTGTACTTTGCGTTTCCAGTTTTTTAGAGCTACTGCAATATATATTTTACAAAGAATTGGAGAGATACAACATCCCTGTCTTAAGCCTTTCGTTACCAGGAATTCTTTTGAAAGTCGATTTCCAGTTTTAATTTTAGGTTTTGACTACTGCTCTAACACTGTCCATAATTTTTCTACTGAAACGGTATCATATGCTTTTTGTAGGTCCACAAAGGTAACATACGTCTCTATATTTCTGGCGCTCCTTTTCTCAATTACTTGTTTAAGACAAAAAACATTATTACTACAAGATCTGCCTGCACGAAACCCACTTTGCTCTTCTTCTTGTTCATGAAAATCATTCTCTATTAGATCTCTAATAATCCTACCGTACAATCTACTTAGAGTACTGGTTACTGAAATTCCTCTGTAATTGTTGCAATCCAGCTTGTTTCCTTTTTTATGTATTGAGGATATGAATGCAATTTTCCAATCATCAGGTACTGGATGTCCGTTTATGCATTGATTGATAATATATGTGAGATTTTCGAGTAGTTTCTCTGATCCATATTTGAGCATTTCAGCATATATTCCTCCAGGTCCGCTAGCTTTTCCGGATTTAAGATTTTTAATACTATTCTTTATCATTTCTTTTTCGATGATTACTTCCTCTCCATGTACTTCTATGTCTCTCCTCGGAGAGGCTGCCAGGTATTCTTAAACCTATAAGCATTCATGTCTATGGCCGCAGGGGCGTGCCAAAGAGTAAGGCAACGAGACAGCTCCTTTAGCCAACTGCTTTTAGAGGTAAACAAAATTGTAACATTTTAAAAACACATTTTTCTATAGAAGGGGTGGGAGGATATTTTTTTCTTAATGTTGTATTGTCATGGGACCACTATGTGTGTACCAAATTTCATCCAAATCGGATAATGGGAAGTGTGTCAAAAACGCTTCACAAGATTTGATAGATAGTTAGTTAGACAGAACATCTGAAGCTAAATAAAAGCTTGTAAAAACCCAATTAATCCCTAGGCGAAAATATTTTAGCCCTAGTACTTACTGTATTTTTGCGGTTGCTTTTAATCTCAGAAGAATTACAAAGTATAACTTTAGTACCTCAAAAGAGGGATTAAAAATCCACTTTTATTCTATAAATTGCATAAAATGAATTCTAGTTCTTAGGGTGCAGAAAAAAACGATTGCACGAGATGTTTGTTTTTAAATGAGGGGCAGCAGTTATCTGAGGGCACGGCAGTGCCTCGCCAAGTTCGCGCGCCGTAACCATCTTTTCTTGAAACATTTCAGCCGATATTTGACCTACCTAAAACTCTACTTCGGAATGAGCTACGAATCTCAAACTTTGCACAGTCGTAGATCTCCATGGGGTTAACAACCCCTCCAAGTTTCATGGAATTCCATAAAGTAGCAAAGTAGTTACGAAATTTCAAAAAACGTCGAAATTGCCACTCACTCACTCACTCACTCACTCATGTATAGATCATCAATATTCTACTGTACTTCTAGACATGCTACAGTGCTGAAATTTGGCAGACTGATAGAAATTATGATCAAACCCCTGGAAAAAAATCAAAAAACCCCAAAATTTTAATTTACTCCCCTCCCCTATACATTTAAAGTTATGTAAAAGTAACATTGCCTACTTCCAGACATGCTGGAGAGCTGAGCTTTGGAAGACCGATAGTAACTATGATAAAGTTATAGAAAAAAATTAAAACACCCCAAAATTCTAATTTACTTCCTTCCCCTATTAATGTAAAGTTATGTAAAAGTAACACTGCCCACTTCCAGAAACGCTAGAGAGCTGAACTTTTTAAGACTGAAAGACAATATGATAAAACTATATGAAAAAATTTAAAAACACCAACATTTGAATTTACTTCCCTCTCCTATAAATGTAAATTTATACAAAACTAACATTGCACACTTCCAGAAACGCTAGAGAGCTGAGCATTGGAATGCTGATAGAAATTATGATAAAACCATGGGAAAAAAATTAAAAAGTCCAATATTTTCATTTACTCTCGTCCCCTATAAATGTAAAGTTATGTAAAACTAACATTACCCACTTCCAAAAACGCTAGAGAGCTGAGCATTGAGAGACTGATAGAAACTATGATAAAACTATAGGACAAAATTTAAAAACATGACAATTTTAATTTATTTCCCTCCCCTATACATGTAAAGTTATGTAAAAGGAACATTGTGCACTTTCAGAAACGCTAGAGAGCTGAGCTTTGGAAGGCTGATAGGAACTACGATAAAACCATGGAAAAAAATTAAAAAACCTCAAAAATTTAAGTAAGGCATTGCAAAAGTTTTGAACAATATTCCGCATATTTTACTACTTTAAAAATTAAGTATTATACAATTCCTTTAAAAAAGAAGTGAAATCATAACAAAAACATTTCATGTAAAAAAAAGCCAAGTACGCGAAAATGGCATTCCGTAAAAAGAATTGAGATAAAAGTAAAGCCAAGTTCTCCAATACAAATTTCAAAATGAAAAGTTATTACTGGTTTGGAAATATTTTTCTAAACTTGGCTATTACGGCTGTAAATGACTCTTAGGCACAGTGCTAAATTGAACATAATGAAGTTTGGCTGTAATAGCAAAGTTTAAAAAAACATTTCCAAACTAGTAAGAACCTTTCATTTTGAAATTTGTATTGGAGAACTTGGCTTAACTTTTATCTCAATTCTCTTTACGGAATGCCATTTTTACGTACTTGGCTTTTTTTTACATGAAATGTTTTTGTTATGATTCCCTTTTCCTAAGGCAACCAAAAAGTTACGCACGCCTCTGATGGCGGCTTTTAGCTGTAACAGGACCGTTATAGAATAGAGCATATGCTCCCTATGAGAGGCACCTGATGGATCTCAAATATCCTAACGACCTGAATTTTTTACAACCTATATTTTTTCCAATAGGCCTGTTGAAAAATTATTGAAACAGTTTTACTAGAGTTTACCAATATACAACTACTATGTCGGTTTAGAACGTTTTTCCACGGATCACCTAACAAATAAGGTGATCCGTGGTTTTTCTACGTTGTCCGACGCCTATTCTCCACCTCCTTCGATCCTGACAATCATCTTCTGTCAGGTTTTTTCACTCATTGATCTTTGGATTGACTGTTGCCATTCTAGTTTAGGACGGCCTCTTGTTCTGCGCCCTATTGGTTGCCATTCTAGGACCTGCTTTGGTAATCTTTCGTCGTTCATCCGTTGTATATGGCCGTACCATATCAGTTGCCTTCTAGTGATGTCATCCGTTATGCTTCCCTCGATTCCCATTCTTTCTTTTATGATCTCATTTCTTATGTGATCTATTCTAGATATTCTCATTGATCTTCTTATTGCATCCATTTCGACACTTTCCATTTTTGTTTTGTACTTTTCTGTTACGCGACAAGTCTCTATTCCATACAACAGCGTGCTTTTGACCATTGTTTCATATATGTTAAATTTAAAATTCTTTTTTATCTCTGCTCCATAAAATACTGTTAAGACATCCAATAACTTTTTTTGCTTTTACTATTCTTTTTTCCAATTCTTTACAGTCTGTACCTGTCTTATCAAATGTGACACCCAAGTATACATACTCATTGCATGGAGATATTGTTTGTCCATTTTCTAGTACTAACTCACTGGATTCGTTTCCAATACATAAGTACTGTGTCTTGTCCACGTTCACTGTTAATTCCCACTTTTGGTATTCTTCTGTTAACTTTCTCATCATATACTACATGTCTTCTTTATCATTAGCCACAATTACTTGGTCGTCAGCAAACTGTAGTGTGTATATGGTAAATCGGTCGTTAAGTTGTATTCCCATGCCGTGCACTTTACGTTTCCAGTTTTTTAGAGCTACTGCGATATATATTTTAAAAAGAGTTGGAGAGATACAACATCCCTGTCTTAAGCCTTTTGTTACCAGGAATTCTTTTGAAAGTCGATTTCCAATTTTAATTTTAGATTTTGACCCTTTGTATAGTTCTTTTATCGCTTTTATGTATGTATGATTGATATTAGTTTGCTCTAACACTGTCCATAATTTTTCTACTGGAACGGTATCATATGCTTTTTGTAGGTCTACAAAGGTAACATGAGTCTCTATATTTCTGGCGCTTCTTTTCTCAATTACTTGTTTAAGACAAAAAACATTATCACTACAAGATCTGCCTGCGCGAAACCCACTTTGCTCTTCTTCTTCTTGTTCATGAAAATCATTCTCTATTAGAACTCTAAGAATCCTACCGTACATTCTACTTAGAGTACTGGTTACTGAAATTCCTCTGTAATTGTTGCAATCCATCTTGTTTCCTTGTTTACCAATATCCACATAGAAATAAAATCATCAAGAAATTTAAAAAATCGTTTATTGAGTCATATTTTGTTACATTTAGTACATATTATTTTCTCAAGCGCGGATTTGGGTCAAAAGGGGGGTAATGGTCGACGGAAACTAAATAATGTATGTAATTTTTTTTTAAGGGGGTAATTATACGGTAAGCCCAGAGCAGGGTTGGATGGGACAGGCGGGCTACCGGGCAAATGCCCGGTGGGCCGGTACAATTTGAGACCGATTGGGTCGCAGGCCCAATGTACCTATTAAAAATTATTAATATTTATTTTTGTATATTTGACAAACGAACTAATTAAAACATTAAACATTTAAATTAAAAAAATTTGTAAAGTAGTAAAAATAAGTATAATGTATCAAGGAGATAATGTGATAATGGCACTAACTTATTAATATATTTTTACAATACCAATATCCAGAAGAAAAAATCGGGTGATTAAAAAAATTTAATAAAAATATTGTCCAATTTTTACGGAGTTTACCAAAACTTTTATTTGTACCCAATTGTACATACCAGCCATAGACAAAAGTTCAACAATTTCTCCCGTAATCTCAATTAAATGTATGTGGTAACATTGAAATCAGTGTTTCCACCTCCAAACTATCAGAGAGGCAAACCACAGGAGCGGGAGTATACGTGGAAAAACTAGAAGTTCAGAAGAGCTACTCGCTCGGTGAGCAGGCTACTGTTTTTCAAGCAGAAGTCTACGCCATAATAATGGCGGCAACCCTAGAAGAGGTTCGGAACAGCGAAGAGGAGCTTATATATATATGCTCTGACAGTCAAGCCACCCTGAAGGCGCTAAACGCACCCAAGATTGCTGACGGCTTGGTGGAAGAATGCGCAGAGGCGCTGGAGACCCTAAGCGATGGCAAACGGGTGACGTTGGTTTGGGTTCCGGGACATACGGGGGTACCAGGCAACGAGAAGGCGGACGAACTCGCACGACTCGGGGCAGGCACCGCCTATGTAGGACCGGAGCAACTTTTGGGCGTGACAAAAAGACAAGAGCAAAGCGGACTCAACAAATGGGCCCAGGACGCGCTATTAAACTCCTGGGAAACAGGAACGGGTTGCAGACAGACCAGAGAATTCGTAGACCGTCCAAAAGCGACCAGAATTAGATGGATGCTGGGACGGACACGAAAAGACCTCGGACTGCTGATAGGTACTCTAACCGGACATAACCGGCTGAGGAAGCACATGACACGTATAGGAGTCGAGAATGACCCTACCTGCCCAGTCTGTGGACAGGAAGAAGAGACATCAAGACACCTCGTGGCAGAATGCGAGGCCTACGCAAGGATAAGACAACAGGCACTCGGAGCGCCAACTCTGAGCGTGGAAGAACTGCACATGCTCAAATGGGCAGACTTACTGGACTTTGTAAAGAGAACAGGAAGGCCCAATGAGTTACTCGACCATCATCAAAGGGAAGTGCAGAGAGTGGGTTAAGGGACAGACTTGGGGCATGGCAAAAAGGGCCTACTCTGGCCTACTTGTCAGACCTGCGGGTCAACCCCCCCCCACTACTACTACTACTACTACTAGTGTTTCCACCAAAATAGGATATCACTTGCGGTGAGTCCAGGGTGGGCGACTAGGAGCAAACGCCCCCCGCCAAGAATTTTTTCTATATACGCTAAACAGATAAAAAAATTGCATAAAAGCGTCATTTTTAGTATAATTATTATTATTAAAATTGTACCACTTAGTCATACTGGAATATATTTACTATGAACAACGAACCTTCTACAGTTCAACGCGCAGAAAACCCAAGCAGCCCTGTTTTCAAAAAAGACCAGCACCGGTGAACCAAACATCATGCTATCTGGAAGTGCTGTCGCATTGCAGAGCCAGTTGAACATCTTAGGAGTCACTGCAGAGACCAACATGTCTTGGCACAGTCACGTGGCAGATATAGCTAAAAGGGCGTCCCAAAAGCTTGGGGTGCTATTTCGTACAAGACATCTGTATACACCAAGCTAACTGCTGACACTCTGCAAAGCCTAGATTCGACCAACTATGGAGTACTGCTCACATATATGGAGTGCGGCACCCAAACATACCTGAATGCTTTTGAACACCGTGCAAAAACGAGCTATCAAGCTGATCAATGACCCCGCACTTACCCGTAGCTTGGATAGTCTCGAACATCGAAGAACTGTGGGCGATCTATCTCTCTTCTACAGATATTATCACGGAAAATGCTCTGAAGAGTTGGCACGTATGAACCCCCTGGGAGTAGCAGCTACTAGGCGAACACGTCAAACAGACGGTAACCATCAATTTATTGTCAAAATAGAGGCACCAAGAACCTCATTATATCAGAATTCATATCTCTGGAGAACAGCATCGCTGTGGAATAAACTCCCTGCGACAGATTTCCCTGCAGGTTGCAACCTGAACCGTTTCAAAACCAACACACACCAACATTTCCGCGCACTTGCCGCTTCTCGAGCGTGATCTCCTTGCGAGTGCGCATACCCGTAAAAAAAAAACAAAAAAACCTGCAGAATTTTTCGCCTGCGGTGCCAATGGAGCCATAAGTACCTACTTACCTTGAAATATAATAAAAGTATGAAAAAAATTAAAAATCAGGAATGAACAGTGACAGATCAGAGATAGAAAAAAAACAGGAATTAAAAGGGACCGTTTTGGAAATAAAAAGTAAAAATTAAAGATGAAAAGTGACAGATCAAAGATAAAAGAGTAAAAAGCCCTGAGAAAAACTAAGAACACCTAAAACCACCAAAAAAAATTCAAAAAAGTCCAAGAAAATATGTTAATGGCGTTTTTAACCCTTGACAATTGTAGCCCTCGCAACGCTCGTAGTACAAACTTTTTGCCTTGAAATAAAAAGTCCCCAGCTTATTCCTTGGTATATAAAATAGTTATAACAGCTGTCTTCTTTCAAAATTAAGCATTTGTGTATTATAAAAGCCGAAATTAACACTGGATTTATAATTTCGACTTTGGTATGTCAATTTTGAAAGATCAATTGTCAGTTTTCAATGGAAAACTGTCACAATAGTGCCCGGCACAATTATTGCCTGGCTTTATTGCAATAAGTCCCTAATGGAGTGCGTGGAAAAGGTCCTTAATAAGTCCGTAATGAAGATAGAGCACTAGACCGAGTGTCGCGGTTTTGACGTCATATTTACGTATCCTACATTAGCTGAACTATGGGTCGTTGAACTTGCATTATTAGACCTCTTCGTTTCTCGAAACCGAGATATTGAAATCAAACAACGGTTTACTTTTCATCAGAAACGACAACAGTTAACTTTTTCCAGTAGGCAATTAATGAATGAGTGCATGTTGCAGTTAGACGGATAGATCTAGATATACACATATCTACGGCACGCATCTTTTGGAATTTGCGAATTTGCAGCGTACCTACCCATAGAATTGAACGATATTTTTTCGTTACTAGGTTTTGTGAGTATCTGAAGGCACGGCAGTGCCTCGCCAAGTTCGCACGCCGTAACCATCTTTTCTGGAAACATTTCAGCCGATATTTGACCTACCTAAAACTCTACTTCGGAATGAGCTACGAATCTCAAACTTTGCACAGTCGTAGATCTCCATGAACCCCTCCAAGTTTCATGGAATTCCATAAAGTAGTAAAGTAGTTACAAAATTTCAAAAAACGTCGAAATTGCCACTCACTCACTGACTCACTCATGTATAGATCATCAATATTCTACTGTACTTCCAGACATGCTACAAAGCTGAAATTTGGCAGACTGATAGAAATTATGACCAAACCCTTGGAAAAAATCAAAAAACTCCAAAATTTTAATTTACTCTCCTCCTCTATACATTTAAATTTATGTAAAATTAGCATCGCCCACTTCCAAAAATGCTAGAGAGTTGAGCTTTGGCAGACTGATAGGAACTATGATAAAACTATAGGAAAAAATCAAAAAACCCCAAAATTTTAATTTACTCCCCTCCCCTATACATTTACAGTTATGTAAAAGTAGCATTGCCCACTTCCAGAAATGCTAGAGAGTTGAGCTTTGGCAGACTGATAGGAACTATGATAAAACTATAGAAAAAAATTAAAACACCCCAAAATTCTAATTTACTTCCCTCCCCTATAAATGTAAAGTTAAGTAAAAGTAATATTGCCTACTTCCAGACATACTAGAGAGCTGAGCTTTGGAAGACCAATAGTAACTATGATAAAGTTACAGAAAAAAATTAAAACACCCCAAAATTATAATTTACTTCGTTCCCCTATTAATGCAAAGTTATGTAAAAGTAACACTGCCCACTTCCAGAAACGCTAGAGAGCTGAACTTTTTAAGACTGAAAGACAATATGATAAAACTATCTGAAAAAATTTAAAAACACCAACATTTTAATTTACTTCCCTCTCCTATAAATGTAAATTTATATAAAACTAACATTGCCCACTTCCAGAAATTCTAGAGAGCTGAGCATTGGAATGCTGATTGAAATTATGATAAAACCATGGGAAAAAATTTAAAAAGTCCAATATTTTCATTTACTCTCCTCCCCTATAAATGTAAAGTTATGTAAAAGTAACATTACCCACTTCCAGAAACGCTAGAGAGCTGAGCATTGGAACACTGATAGGAACTATAATAAAACTATAGGACAAAATTTAAAAACACGACAATTTTAATTTATTTCACTCCCCTATACATGTAAAGTTATGTAAATGTAACATTGTGCACTTTCAGAAACGCTAGAGAGCTGAGCTTTGGAAGGCTGATAAGAACTACGATAAAACCATGGAAAAAAATTAAAAAATCTCAAAACTTTAAGTAAGGCATTGCAAAAGTTTTGAACAATATTCCGCATATTTTACTACTTTAAAAATTAAGTATTATCCAATTCCTTTAAAAAAGAAGTAAAATCATAACAAAAACATTTTATGTAAAAAAAGCCAAGTACGCGAAAATGGCATTCCCTAAAAAAAATTGAGATAAAAGTAAAGCCAACCAATACAAATTTCAAAATGAAAGGTTCTGACTAGTTTGGAAATATTTTTCTAAACTTGGCTATTACGGCTGTAAATGACTCTTAGGCACAGTGCTAAATTGAACATAAAGAAGTTTGGTTGTAATAGCAAAGTTTAAAAAAACATTTCCAAACTAGTAAGAACCTTTCATTTTGAAATTTGTATTGGAAAACTTGGCTTTACTTTTATCTCAATTCTTTTTACGGAATGCCATTTTCGCGTACTTGGCTTTTTTTACATGAAATGTTTTTGTTATGATTAACGTTGTTTGATGGAATCTCCATCAAACAACGGTATTAACATGAAGAAAAATCTGTTGCAAAGTGACTTCGGATCAGGGCCATCGCTAGGTGGCCGCCTGGAGCAAGATGGGAAATATGCCACATTCGCCCCGCTTTTTTCCTCAACACTGCAGGTTTTTGTGTTATTTCCTTACATAAATGGTGCCAGCCAGCCTAAAAAGTAATTTACACCACAACAAAGTAATATGTATTTGTAAAAAAAAAGGAATCCATTTTTTGAAATCGACTTTTAAGGATACTTCCTCCTATCTTATTTTAGTGGAGTCAAAGTAAAGCCCATCTTAATAAAAAACAAAACAAGATTTTAGATCCGTTTAATGGTTTTCAAGATACCGACGTATAGCCCTCACATACCCCCTATCACCGTTTTTTTTTAAATAAAATTAAATTGTTACCAGTCCAAATCATAAATCTGAAAACAGATTGTTTGTATCCGTTTTGCTTCCAAAGTTTCATCCACCAATTTTTTTCATAATATTGTATTGTCACTGGATCTACACTACTGTGTCAAAATTCATGAAAATCGGTTTACGGGAAGTTTGTAGAAAATGAATCGCAAGATTGAATAGACAGACACATTGCCAGGCTTTTTGAAGTTAAATAAAATGAATAGTTTTTTTAATATTTTTTACTAAGGTACAATTTTAAGAGTATACATTGCAACTTTTTAGTTTAAATCACTGCTATTCATATAAAATGTACAGTGTGATTTTTTATTACATGCAGGGTAAATCTAGGACTGAGCCGCGCATATGCAAGACTAGGCAGTGCATAGGCAGGACTAGGTAGTGTAACCTATACAGTACTTCAAGTATTGCTGGTCGTTGTATACTTTTTGCCTCTCTGTCCTGCAGTTTTTGATTTTTTCTTAATGCTTAAAATAATAATGATTGGGTATTTAATTGAATCTATTGTAAGTGGCATATTAAACAAAAAAGCAAAATATATAACCTAACCTCAAAATCTAAATGAGTAAAACTAGGCGAAGAATATCATAAAAGAAGTTTCAGTTATATTCAAAACAACTCATCGAATAATACTTACAACATTTTAACGTTTCTAAATTCCGCAGAACAAAAATCACTGTTGTTGGCAAAGAAACCTGCCACCATAAAGGAATGTAGCATTGTCAAGTTGGAGCTATCGGCTTTGGAGAATCTGTTTTCCATTGAAAATACTTTTTATAAGCAAAACACAAAATAAAATCTAATTTAGGACGATAATTCGCACTTTAAACCAAAACAAACATTACCATCCATAAGAAAATAACACAGAAAATAGGTTCGTTCAAGGCGTTTACTGTTTTGTGACGTCACTCGCAGCTGATTGGTAGACCGCCTGTTTTGAATCACGTGGCTAATTGTTTTAATTCAATGAATTTATTTAATTAAAAGAACTATAAGTTTGAGAAAAAATTAAACAAAAAAGTTTGTTTTTAGCATTACCAAGACTTAAAGAGATATCTAAATCTATTGTAGAAATTTTGGGTAATTAAACACTTTGTTTTGGGTAATTTCGCCGCAACCCTGATTAAGGGAGGATAATTCATATTGACATGATCTTAAAAAAGTGTTTTGTGTTAATTTTAAAAAATTGTATACTAAATTAAAATTCTAGTAACTGTATTGGGGAAGGTGTAAAATTAACGAGTGTCTGTATAGAGGAATACCTCACCACTATGTTGCCAGTTCTACGTGTTAGTCTTAATGTTATAGGATGTAAATAATAAACATTAATTACATATATTTAAAATTATAGGATCCCCTTTCGGGAAGGCGACATCGGTGTTTACCTACCTAACTTTGATCAATAAATCGCAAATTTATCCTAATAGTCAATTCATAATAGAATTCTAGCTTGCAAAAGGTGATGTAGTCGAGATTTTGACATATGTTGTTTGACATTGGAGTCCTAAAAACAACTTTGAGTTTTCGACCTTGAGGGGCTCCCTCCGTCATCTTGGCGTGGGTGTCTACTGATACCTTGTTTTGAAGCTCTCTTGAATATCTTTACAACCGTGTAAAACTTTCGAAAATCCATCGATTAGTTTTTGAGATATTTGCTTTCAAATTTCCAAATTTAACATGGTATGATAAAATAAAAATTAAATCTGAAAAATATAAAATTCTAATAAAATTTTCATTTTATCAGTCCATGTTAAATTTGAAAGTTTGAAAGCAATTATCTCAAAAACTAATGGATAGATTTTTGAAATTTTTACACGGTTGTAAGGACATTCAAAAGGCCTTCAAAACAAGGTATCACTAGACCCACTTTCCCAATTCAAAATATAGGGGTAAGGTATACCCCTCGAAGGGGTTTCGTGCTACAAAAATTTCAAGATAGACAAAAAGTGTCCCCCTTGCATAAAATATCGACGTGTCCGAGCGTTTCTCCAAATACGCACGAAAAATACGCAAAAAACCTCTGTTACCTTTAAGTTCAGACAAATTATTAAACTAAAAAAAGAAAACCAAACAGCCGAAATTAAGAGATGAGTAAGATCCTGTTACCTTTAAGCTGGGACAAATTATTAAACTAAAAAAAGAAAACCAAACAGCTGAAGAAATTAAGAGATGAGTAAGATTAACCTGGATAGTATTCGGTAAATTAAGCAACATAAAAAAATATCCTCAGTACCTCAAAACGAAAGTGTATATAATATAACCAATGTATCCTTTCTGTATACTCGCCTATGGATTCCAGACCTAGACAGTTACAAAATCAAACATGGATAAGGTAACAAAAGCCCAAAGATCAATGCAAAGACAAATATTACATATAAAACTAATAGATTGAAAATTGAGTTAATGGATAAGAAATAAAACAAAAGTAAAATATGTCAGAGGAGGAAAGCAAAATTAAAATGGAAATTTGCTGGTCATAGTATCATACAAGAGGACGATCGATGGAGCAAATGTTTTGTAAACTGGAGACCTTGGAAAAATAAAAGAAGTAGGGGAAGACCCCAAATGAGCATTGGCGTAGCTAGGGGGGGCCTGCCCCCCCCCTGAAGTCCCTCAGGCCCCCCCCTAAGATATTTTAGGCCTCTCCTACCGACTACTAGTAAAAGAACATGACGCTGAAAATACATACTTTTCTATTATTATTCGGGAAATATTCAAATAAAATAGGTGCATTAAAATTTAAAATCATTCAGATAATGTTTACATTTCAGGAAAAAGCCCTTGTCTTGCGGAATTAGGCTTTTTCTCTTTAAATTATCGGTAACTTTTCTGCACTTATGCAATTTCCCGAAAATATTTTTTAAATTTAAACATAATTATGCATATTGAATATTTCATACATATTGGCGACATCTTGTAAAATATTATAGAAGTGTAAGTTAAATTTCGCATTTAATAAAGACAGCGACCTTTGCCCCTCTGTTTCCGAAATCGGGTTGTAGATGTCGTAAGGTTATAAAAGACCTTTTTAAACTGTTTTTCTAAAATAAATATAATAATCTTTTTAGTTTTTTTGAGGTTAGCGTTTAGTGTCTTATGGACATTTTCCGATTTTGGTGACAATTTCATAACCATTTTCATATTAAGTTTTCCCACGTCGTTAAATGGAATAAATTCGTCGAGCAATACCGGGAAATTTTTAATATTAATACTTCTGCTCTAAGAGCAGAAATGACCGTTTTAAAGAATTGTATTTTTTGGTTAAATCAAACTGTTGGTCATGATTCTATCAAACAACATATAGCAGAAAACACCTATCCAAACCTCTACCAACTTTTTAAAGTTGCGAGTATTCTTCCAATTTCAAGTGCGAGAGGCCTTTCTCTGCCATGAGGAGAGTTTTTAATTGGCTTAGACAACATGACTCAAGAGAGACACTCAGGTTTGTCAATGTTATTCATAGAAAAAGATATTGAGGTCGACTTAGACAGTGCTTTCAGTCAGCGACGTAGAAAACTTTCTTTGTAGAATTGCTGATTTACATACTTCCTGTGTATACATATAAATAAGTTGGTAAATGTATTATTAAATTTGTTATATTAAAATATTAGAACATTTAATGCGCGTATTTTTTTTAATTCATTGCACACTTTGCACGACTCTTTAAAACCTATGTTTGCTTTTTGTTCAAGATAGACCGGGGCCACGGCCCCCCCTGAAAAGCAAGGCTAGCTACGCCAATGCAAATGAGATAAGCGGACGATTCGAAGAAACATGCGGGAACTAGATGATGAACATGGCGACAGACAAAGAAGAGTGGAAGATAATGGAGTAGGCCTATGTCCAAATATGGATCAAAGCAGGCTAAATAGATCTGAGGGCACGGCAGTGCCTCGCCAAGTTCGCGCGCCGTAACCATCTTCTCTGGAAACATTTCAGCCGATATTTGACCTATCTAAAACTCTACTTCGGAATGAGCTACGAATCTCAAACTTTGCACAGTCGTAGGAGTTAACAACCCCTCCAAGTTTCATGGAATTCCATGAAGTAGTAAAGTAGTTACGAAATTTCAAAAAATGTCGAAATTGCCACTCACTCACTCATGTATAGATCATCAATATTCTACTATACTTCCAGACATGCTACAAAGCTGAAGTTTGGCAGACTCATAGAACTTATGACCAAACCCCTGGAAAAAATAAAAAAACCCAAAATTTTAATTTACTCCCCTCCCCTATACATTTAAAGTTATGTAAAAGTAGCATTGCCCACTTCCAGAAAGGCTAGAGAGTTGAGCTTTGGCAGACTGATAGGGACTATGATAAAACTATAGGACAAAATTTAAAAACACGACAATTTTAATTTATTTTCCTCCCCTATACTTGTAACAGTATGCACTCCTTTCAGAAACGCTAGAGAGCTGAGCTTTGGAAGGCTGATAGGAACTACGATAAAACCATGGAAAAAAAAATTAAAAAACCTCAAAAATTTAAGTAAGGCATTGCAAAAGTTTTGAACAATATTCCGCATATTTTACTACTTTAAAAATTAAGTATTATCCAATTCCTTTAAAAAAGAACTGAAATCATAACAAAAACATTTCATGTAAAAAAAGCCAAGTACGCGAAAAGGGCATTCCGTAAAAAGAATTGAGATAAAAGTAAAGCCAAGTTCTCCAAAACAAATTTCAAAATGAAAGGTTCATACTAGTTTGGAAATATTTTTCTAAACTTGGCTATTACGGCTGTATATGACTCTTAGGCACAGTGCTAAATTGAACATAAAAAGTTTGGCTATAATAGCAAAGTTTAAAAAAACATTTCCAAACTAGTATGAACCTTTCATTTTGAAATTTGTTTTGGAGAACTTGGCTTTACTTTTATCTCAATTCCTTTTACGGAATGCCATTTTCGCGTACTTGGCTTTTTTTTACACGAAATGTTTTTATTATGATAGATATATTTAGAAATATGAGGGAAATCTCATTCTCTCCTAATATTTTTAGGATTTATATTGATATCGAATTGGCAACAAGGCAAAATTTTGCCTAATGCTTACTTCTTCAGCAAAGTTCGTTGCTCTTTGGCACTCTTGTCCTCGTTGGCCGCCATCGCGAAGAAAAAAGCGCGAAGAAATGAGTTCATCTTCATCGTGAATTTGCTTACGTTTATTTCTACTATTACTTCTGGTAATATAGGTTATTCACCTTATAATTTATTTTGTGGTACTTGTATATGGTTTTTAAAATATTTTAAAATAAGTTTGGTTTATTTAATTAATTATTGAGTAAATAGTAATAATTTGGAGTAAATGTAGAGTGGCCGGGCTAAATGATCTAACTGCCAAAATATACAAATTTTAGATTTTCCACCCATTTTGGGGGCTATAAAAACTAAGTGCAATTTCCGCACCTTATGCCCTAACAAACATGTTTAAAATCACGTCATCCGTAAGTCCACGTGCATGTATTGTACAGTTTTTTTTAGATTCCCACAAAAACGCTTTTTGGCACTTAGATCAATTAGCCTTTCCACTCTACAAATATATTTCTACCACCACGACCATGGGATTTAAACGAGGGACTTTGTCACATTAAGTATTACCCAAGTTTAGAAAAACATTTCCAAACTACTAAGAACCTTTTATTTTGAAATTTGTATTTGAGAACTTGGCTTTACTTTTATCTCAGTTCTTTTTACGGAATGCCATTTTCGCGTACTTGGCTTTTTTTTACATAAAATGTTTTTGTTATGATTTCACTCCTTTTTTAAAGGATTTGGATAATAATTAAGTTTTAAAGTAGTAAAATATGTATGCGGAATATTGTTCAAAATTGCAATGCCTTACTAACCATTTTGATGCGCTATTCTAAGCCCAATCAGGTGCTGTATCAATATTAAAGATATCTACAGGAGTTACTAAAATATGGAGCAAAAACTAAAAATTGTGTATTTTGAAAAATTGAAATATTGCAGCCATCTTGCAAACAAATTCAATGAAATTTAGTAGTTTTGTGTAAGCAGCTAATCGAATGAAATTAACAAATTTTTTCTGGTCCTTCTACTTTTTTTGAAACCATAGCCAACTTTGTTATTTCTTATGACCGTCATATTTAACTAATACGTCAATAAATACAGCATTAAAAGAGCTTTTCAACCATGTATAATAAGCCTATCTTTGAATGACGGAAAATGTGAATTTATTTAAAAAACTGTTTTTCACTTGGTTGGCTGTGAAACAAAGGCCTTAGTTGCGTTTCTTGTCATACCTCCGTAACTATCTGTCAAAACTTTGTCAATTGGGATAAATATTTGAATTTTTAGTTAGTTACACAGTAAACTAACTAGTTAGTACAAAAATTAGAGAAATAATCTTAACACAATCGTTTTTTTTTTTCATTTAAAATAAAGAATTAAATGGCCTGGTCTATTAAAATTGATCAATAGTTACTGTAAAGAATGATTCAGAAACAGCAAACTGTTTGCAGCAAAACTGTATTTATTTATTTTTTCATCAATTTATTTGTTTGCTCAAATTCCAAAAAAAAAAATAAAAGGAAAATAAAAATATGTTTAAATATTCTTATTCGCTTACAACTTACTAGTTTGGCAAGTGGAAGTTTTTTAAATTGTTTATCAACTTTGTCAAGTGAAATGTTATCTTGTCTTATTGCCATTAAATACTAGGTGACTAGTTTAATAAATATTTTTAGGAATTTAAAAAACCAATTTAACAAAGTAAACGTTTTTCAACATAATATAAAAAATAGAACATTATTTTCCACAGTTACGTTTAGTAATATAAGGTAGGTTCGATATTTGCATCCGATCAAATCGCGGAGCCCACGGATTTTTGATCAGCTGATCGCAGATTGGTCAGAACAAATTGTAATTACCGAACGGACAGATTGAGATACTGACTCTTATTACCCACAACTTCAGCATAGTTCTCGTCAGATACCTGTATGTCATAGGTTTTTCCACTTTCTGGTTTAAATAGGTCCAAACTTTTTATTTTCAGAAAAAAACGTCAGTTTTTTACGATAAAAACAAAAAAATTATAAACATAACCTCATACAAACAGATTAATCTGAAGGATCCATCCGAAAATCAGAGCACTCCGATTTGGCTCCGATCCACCTAGATTCATTTACCGAACGATTCAGATTTACCTCCCTTACCTCTGCTTACCTCTGGAATTACCGAACGGATTTAGAGTAGTCGGATTGATCGGATTTATATACCGAACGTTCCTATAGTAGATACGCACAGCTTGAAAGAGTCTTTTTATTTTTGAAGGGCGCATTGTTTTAATTTTTTTTTATTTGTCAAACACACTGTGTTTTTTGTATTACATTCTAGTCAGTAAGACTAATTAGCAATTTTGTTTTAACTTAATTTACTAGAAAAGTCAGATTTAAACTTAGGGTTCACTCAACAGTTCTCCCCGCTTTGTTTAGTCTGTAACTCACAATTGTGTTGTGTTTTTAGCATTATTTTGTTTTATATAATTCACTTAGTTTACTAGCTCAAACGGCTTCACTCTTTTTAGTCTTCGAACTAGCATAGTATTGTCTAGAAGCTGAATTGCTTCCACATTCACATGCTGATGAAGATCTTCATGGCTTTTTGCGTACTTTTTTATAGTCTCTGCTACAGTTTCGATTTTTAGATCTCCATAAAGGTCACTATTTCGAACGTAGCAAGGTGCATTCACAATGTTTCTTAATACTTTATTTTGAAATCTCTGTAAAACTAGAATGTTACTCTCTTTAGCACAACCCCATAGTTGAATACCATATGTCCATACTGGTTTCAGTATTTGTCTATAAAGCAGTAACTTATTATGAATTGTTAAATTGGACTTCCTTCCAATTAGCCAGTTCATTTTTCTATACCTTATCTCAAGATCTTCTTTTTTTTTTTTAACATGTGCTTTCCAGCGCAATTTGGCATCAAGTGTTATACCGAGATATTTTGCCTGATTTGAATATGGTACGGGAATGTTGTTAATTGTTATTTGTATGTGATTTATATTTTTGTTTGTAAAATCAACATGAATTGATTTGGTTTCATTTAATTTTATTCGCCACTTTGTGGTCCAACTGTGAACTTCGGTGACTGCATCCTGAAGTTTTTCTATGCATTTTTCAATAGATTTTTCTACCGTCAATAAACCAGTATCATCTGCAAATGTTGCTAAGTGACATAAGTATATATAAGGGCCTAGTACGCTACCCTGGGGCACGCCTGCTTGAATTTCTTTTAAATTTGAGTATGAGTCTTCCTGTTTTACTCTAAAATGTCTATCAGGTATGTATGATTCCAAAATATCCGAATATTGTTTTGGCAGAAACCGTTTTTAAAAGTAAGGCCTTCATGCCACACTTTGTCAAATGCTTGTGCTATACATCTAGAAAAACTGCAGAACAAACTTTTCCCTCTTCTAGTGGTTTTTCTATTATATTAGTAATTCTATGTACTTGATCTATCGTGGAATAATGTGACGTTTTTAATATGTAGGTGCATTATTTTCCTAAAATTGTTATCCACTAAAACTGCAGAATAGGAGGACTTTTTGTCCTTTAAAAAAAAATTGCGAAAGGACATTTCAGTTATTCACCGTTTCATAAGTCGCCTACAGACACGCGAGCATTTCTTGAGATTAGTACGCGAACTAATCTCTAGAGATTAGTGCGCGAACTAATCTCTGGGAATCGCCTACACACACGAAGACAAAATTAAACGTTTTATCAATGCGTTTTGTCTAGACACCGAGAGATTTGCTCGCGTACATTGTGCGCGCGAACTAATCTTCGAGAGATATTTTAGGCGGATATTGTCTACACACGAAGAGATTAGTATGCGCAAACTTGTACGCGCGTACTAATCTCTGGAAATGTTCGCGTGTCTGTAGGCCCCTTTAGTGTTAAATGAATAGATTATAGACTACCGGTAGTGACGTGTCTAAACGTCAAAATGGACGGTTCGGTTCGATCCTAATTTATTCCTCTCCTATATCCCTAGAATAACCCATGCCTCTGGATTATTCCAGACATATGGGAGGGAAATAGATGCCCCTTCCTCCCTTCACTATTGTTGAGTTTTCTAGGGCGTTATTACATTAAGAGTCGTTATTGCTGGCAGCCTACAGGCCAGTGGCGGCTCGTGACAGTAAAGTTTGTGAGTTCTGCCGATAGGGTATAAAAAATGATATTTTTTACAGTCTCCAGATCCCGTGTCTATTATAAAAAGTAAAAAATTGCCAAGTTTGGTTTGGCAAAAATTACAATGCCTAGGAAAAAATAGCGTTTTTACAAAAGATTTAATTCACATTCACTACCTTAGCATAATATGTGCTCACCAATGTTTTTAGATTAATTAAATTATCCACCACATTCATTGTGACACAATTATACAAAAACAAACAACAAACACGACCATAACCTCCCGCTCATGCGTTTGACGTCTTCTAAATAAATAAATGGCCCCGCAAACACGCAACGTTGAGCCCGCCCGCCCGGAATTGTACTGGAACTGCAAGTTTTGCAGCTCTATTTTTGCCTAGATTTCGCTATCTAAACCCATGAGCAAGTGCGGTGCGGGGCAAAGGAAGGGGTTCCTAACCGAGCACAGATCTCATTAGCCGCCCAGCTACGTTGTGTTGCAATTTAGCAGCGCAACAATGCCAATAACTTCATTTGACCGACTGTGAAATGCGGCCTTCGGCGACGGCGCGCGGCGTCATACTCAACACACGTACGCG
The DNA here is from genome assembly GCA_963576565.1 of Aspidapion aeneum. NCBI lineage: Eukaryota > Metazoa > Arthropoda > Insecta > Coleoptera > Brentidae > Aspidapion > Aspidapion aeneum. Next base: position 1,054,069 of record OY755041.1, on the reverse strand, counting down.
ATTTGAAGGCTTACTATACCAACACCGGACCGAAAATATACTGCTATTCCAATAATTTTAGAAATAAAGTAATTATATTAGAAAAATAGCAGCGGCTGAAAAATAGTCAAATAATGTGAAAAATTTTGGGGGTTCTTCTGCAGCTCTGCAGCCTTTATGCACTGGCCGCCCCTGCTACAGGCCATTTATTTATAACTGATAAATAATGAATCACTGAAACATTTTCTTTGACTGAATTTTTCTTAAAAGGAGTGAACCTAGTTCTGCAGTTATGATCGTTAACATTATTTTGCACCTACTTGTTAAAAATCACCACCAAAACAAAAGAAATAATGCGCCCGACAAAAATTAAATCACTATTTTAAGCTATGCGTGGTGGATGACTGGATGCCTACCGTAATGACCAGACGTAACAATCGATCGGTTTCAATAGACGAAAAGTGATTCGTGACAAACTAGACTATTTAAAAATCGGAGAAGAAGGGAGAGTCATCCGGTTTTTTTCCTCAATAGAATCTAGATTGTTGGCAAAAATGACAAGTGACATCCATTGGATATTCATCGATGGAATGCTGATGAGCCATCGACAAAATCAATAAAAACCTGATGAAAACATATGAAAATGAAAACCTATCTTTTTTATCTAAAAAGATTTTGTTTCTTTCCGAAAGTTTTGTTATGTCGGCTCTCCATGGAGCGTATTATCCACGCAAATTTATCTTTTCTTGGGCTCTGATTGGTTGATTTAAAAATTTGAGCCAATCAAAGTCTGGTTCTTGTCGACTTTAGAGAGACAAAAACTAAACATTTTTCTATCGCGATTTCACTTGCAAACACTAATTTAGATATTTTTAAGCATATTTAGATGCAAATAATATCAAAAAACACAATCTTTTTATTAGGTTTTGGTAAAATCTAAACTATATGGAAAATCGCGTGCAAAAACTTTTATTTCATTTTGTTTACATTACAGGTGACATTACCCTGGAATAAATTTTTGGTTGGAAAAAAGAAAAACAAAAATTGTGCGCAGTTGCCAAATTTGCGTTTTCGGTTCAGTTGGGTTTGGAATTGTTGGATTAGCTCGGATTTGGTTAGGTTAGGTTTCATTACAATAAATTATGTTTGATCCGGTTAGGTTAGGTTTCATTACAATAAATTATGTTTGATCCGGTTAGGTTAGGTTATTTTAGGTTTCATTACAATAAATTATGTTTGATCCGGTTAGGTTAGGTTTCATTGCAATAAATTATGTTTGATCCGGTTAGGTTAGGTTAGGTTTCATTACAATAAATTATGTTTGATCCGGTTAGGTTAGGTTAGGTTAAGTTTCATTACAATAAATTATGTTTGGTTAGGTTAGGTTAATTTTGAGTTAGCTTAGGTTTGATTTATTCAAGTTCTAGTTCAAATATGCTTTTTTGCTTGGGTTAGGTTTAGTTAAAAAGTGTTTAAGTTTTTCTGCAGTTTTGATGTCTGAATAATGTTTTTAAAGTAAGTTTTTTAAATAAATCTTATCCACTTAGTAAAAGTCTATTTTTTCCCTAATTTTGACGACTTTTGTGGCGATCTGGCAACAGTGCCTTTTTGAAACATATTTCAGGTGCGTTTTGGTTGGCAGCCATGCTTTCTGAAGTTAGTTGTTATTGAATGTTATTGAAAAATGTGAGGTTAAACAGCTCATTTTATAGGACTTTTTTTTCAATTTTTTTCAAAAAATACCGAATTTTTTTTTGTAAATGTTTTTAAAAAGACCCTTTTTAAGCCTAAAAAAAATGTTCACAAAATTCGTGTGTCCGTTAAGTCGACAGGCCCCCAAAGTCTGAAAAAAAATCCACACGGATAATACGTTCCATGGACAGCCGATTTTACACAACAAAGATGGCATTGGAAGAAACGGAAGAAACTTTTCTCGTGGGCATCAAAGTAGAGGGTGAGGATCAAATTTTCATATATAAAAACATACAGGTAATTCGAATGACAATTGATATTCATCAGGAATTGCCTACCGGCTATCAGAGTCGGTGAGTTTTAGTGGCATCGATTTGTGGATCGGGGGAATCCACCCGATTGTTCTCATCGATGAGCTCATCTGTGAATTTAGAGACCCTCCCGCAGCTCACGAGAAAGACCGGCCCGGGCGCGGAAATATCACGTGACCGTAGGAGTCCCACAAAAAAATGCCTCACGGCCCGCTGTCATTATAAAACATGTGTGTGTTCAGTTTTGGTATGTTTGTTTACGTCTTTTTTTTTTTAATTCGGGCACGAATTTTATGTGAATTTTATCAAAGTTATTAAAATAACGCAGCCCACGAAAAAAACTGTAGTGGGCTGCGTTAAAATAATTAATGGCTAATGAGTAAATTATAAAGAAAATACCTATAAGATAAACAATGCCGCGAACGTGTAATTAGTGTTGTTCCATGTCGGTCCAACTATAAAACTGAAACCTAATATGTTGCAAACGGGAAAGAAGTGGTAAAAGATAAGATCTTGGATAAGATTGATCAAGTAATAGACATCCTTAGTGACATTTTCGATAGTGAGAGTGAAAAATGTGTTCAGTTGTCATTTCTTATTGAACAATTAGGTCTCTTGAAAAGGTAACCTGAGAATCGAAGATATGGTGGATACACTTTAATGTTGGCTTCATCTTTGTTTATCCAGTCATCCAGTGCATACACGTCAATTTACAATTCTAAGGTAATATGTCTCCCTCGCAATATTAAAAAACTGATTTGTAAAATATTGTTAACAGATAGTTTTCTCTCTGGTAGTGTGAAATATTTAAAAAGTAAGATACAGCTTTTAAAAGAACATGAGTTGGTAGTTAACTTACACTTTATTGAAATAGATATTAAACTTTGTGCTGGGTAATTTTTCAAAAAATTATTGACGACCACTACATTCAGTTCATTGAATGGGAAAACCATCTCACTTATTCACAAAATCACTTGTTTCTTTTTAATAAATTATTGTGAAATGTTTTATATTGAAATTTTTTCTTCAGATAACTCTAGCGAGTGTTTTTGTGAAGAAAAACTATTGTCAAAGCTTGAAAAAATTAGTTTAAGGGCATGTAAAGTTTTTTTAAATAATTTTAATAAAAAGCACAATGATTTAGTGTCTGCTAATAAATCTTTGAATAAGAACTCAAAGATGATGACAGTCAAAGAAAAATTAAAAAACTAAAAGCTTAGGTTTGATATGTCCAATTTTGAAAGACTTGTATAGATTTGAAGTTACTAACGATATTATGTACCTAATGTATGTACCTGAAGATATTAGAGTGCAAATTTTGTATAATTTTTTATTTTATAGATTCAGTTCTTTCCCCATAATAAACACATATATCAGCAAAATATTTTTTTCAATTTTTGCCTATAAAAGAACAAAAATTTTTTGTTAATTTATTTAAATTGTGTAAAAACATATAATATATTAAGCAATACAATAAGAATCCTGGGACTCCTAAGATCACGTGACCGCTGACTTGCTTATAACGCGCCATTGGTAATTGGCGCCGTCTTGATCGTTGGCTGCGAGACCCTCCCAAATTTACGGGAAGATAACCACAAAATGGCCGACTGACAGATCCCCATGGTGTCCCCAAGAGATTGGGCTGCGCACTCGTCGAAGAGCTATTCATTCTCCTTCCATATATCTGGGTTATTCCGATGATCAGAATTTATACTTAAACCGTTTCAATTTTGCTTCAACAACAAGTCTTTCACATTTTACCTTTCGCCCTCATTTTGCATCATTTTTACGCCTACTGAGCAACATTATATCAAAGACCCACTTCCTGTAGTTCTTTCTCTGTCTTTCGCTTGCGTTCCATTAGGGAAGTAGGCTTTTTCTCGCGGCCAACAAGCAATAGCGTAACTCATCATCTTCGCGAGGTTGTTGACCGAGAATTGTACGAGGCCACAACCAGTCGTGCGGTAAGGTTGCAAAACTCTGCTCTTGACATCATTGGCAACACAAGATTTTCGTGGTCACTGCCATCAAAACAGGAAGAAAAAAAATTACTTTACAATATGAATTTAATAAGTGGATATAATGGGTGCAATTTGTACTTAACCCTCGGTCGGTCCCCTAGTATTTGTATACATGGTTGGTCCCGTGGTCTACCATCGTAGACCATTTTCAAAAAAATATATAACGCAGTAAATTGCATTTTTAACAAGAATTTTTTCTCATGTGTGTTTTCTACAGTGTTTTCGATAATCTACTTGACCTTTATCTTTTAAAAAGATGTTACTTCAATTTGAAAATAACAAAAATAAAAATTCAGGTTTTTTTCAATATTTATTGACAAAAATAAATAAATGGCCCAAAAAAACACTTTTAAGGAATCTAACAAAAAAAAATGGTATTCTTATAAAAAAACATAAACAAAATTCTTCTAAAACTAACAAAAACAACAGTTCTGTTAAATACTGGAAGCATTCAAGACAAGCAGATTAGACTATTTTTTTTTAGTCAAAACATTTAATACGATATCACTTTGTGGCAAAGTTTGATATAATTTGTAGGTCGTTGGAGGACTGGAAGTTGAGCAATTGGGATTCCTAATAGGATTTGCGCTCGTCGTGTAATTTCTTTGGGAATCTGAGGAATGTATGCTCTCACCTCAATTTGTGGTTTGATTAATTCCCAGGCAAAAGTTTGATTATGTTTTGGGAACGCACACGTACTTGGAAATTTGATGTGGTATTTTTCCATTTTGTTTCATTGTTTTTTCCCAAATAGTAATGTAAAGGCACACTTTCGTCCGAATTATCCCACATGTCTTAATCTTGACCCAAATATTGTTGGTTCTTTTCATCCGAGATATCTAGTTCAGAATTTATGTCATGTTCGCTTACTTGCAGGTCTTTCGTATTGTGTTCAGTAGCATGTTCAGAATCATCAACTGGACTATCTTTTCCACTAGACATTTCATTAAACCATTTCATCCATACTTCACTATCTCAGCTTCTTTCTACACGCTTTCTTTTGGGACTGGACATACTGTATCTAAAAACAATAAGAAAATATCCTTCACAAGTACGCAATAGATGTAGAAACTATGGGTATTAGGTTTAACTTCTAGCCATAGAAGAAATAAATGAATATTTAAAAAAAACAAGAAAAAAAAAATAAAATAAAAATTGGTATTCGATAAAAAACTAGAAAGTGCTTAGTCACCTGGAGTACATACGTAGACCAGTCGTCTTTCAGCCTCAATAACATTCACATTCGCACCAATCGAACTCAACCAACACACTGAATCGAAAGAGACGTTCAATAACAACAGCTACTGAGAAGCGCGCTCGGCTCACGTATATACACGAAGCCCTGGCGAACTTTAAAGAGGTGTGGTCTACGATTGTAGACCACGTGACCAACGGAGGGTTAAATCGCGTGAATAAGTTCACAACTACGGGTATAAATTTGCATAAGAGGATAAAAAACAGATAGAGTATAGCATTTATTAAAAAGAGACCTCGATACGCCCTAGTCCCGCACAGCGCCGGCTTATCCTATAGGCACTCTAGGCACTTGCCTAGAGCCCGGAGCTTCAAGGGGCCCGCAGGGCCCTTGTCCAAAAACTTAATTTGACTTTAAGTTTATTGTGGTGCAAGAACTAAATAAAAAAAATTTTTTTTTTATTACTGGTTTTTTTTCTGAAAAAGCAACTCTTTTTAAATCTAGGTATTTAAAAATTTTCTTAAAAAGAGGGCCCCCCCAATTTCTTACAATTTTTTAATTACCTTTGTAATTTTCAAAAAGTTTTTGGATTTCAGTTGCTTTTGGTTCAAATTTTCGGGGGTAAGACTTTTTTAATATAGCAAAAAATTTAATTTTCTTTATCTAAATTTTTTTATAACCGAATTCTACAAAAAAATAAATCAAATCCGGGGTTAAAAAAGTCTTTGTCTCACTGGAGATGTCTTTCTTTAGGAAAATACTCTGCCAATATATAGGCCCCTAAGCTCACACTAGGTACTATAGTTATAGTGTACGTGTGAGCTAATAAAACTAAAAACTGAAATATATTTTATTCAACTCCAGACTAAATTACCTTTTGTTTGATACCACACAAGCCATGTTTTGACTTAATCTCAAATTTTGGAAATATACCCCCCCCTTTTTTTTTAAATAAATTAAAATGTATTTTGTTGAAGTCCAGACTCAATTACCTTTCGTTTGATGTCACACACGCCATATTTTCCCATAAACTCTAATTTTTGAAATATACCCGCACCCTTTTATTTGGTTTGTGTTCGGTGGATTTTGTTCATTTTTAAATGGGACCGTCTCGGCCCAAAACCCAGCCTAGGTACCAAATTTCATTAAAATCGGTCAAGCGGTTTTTGAGTTATGCGCGTTGGTCGTTACAGACAGACATACAGACATTCAGACATACAGACATACAGACAGACAGACATACAGACAGACAGACAGACAGACGGCGCAACAAAAAAGTTTCAAAATCATCTGAAACGCAAAGATATATAAAAATTTTTGAAATCGGATCAACTTTTTTTTTCTCGAAAAAATTAGGATCACCATAGCTCACACTACTATAGTATAGTATATGTGTGAGCTAAAATACATAGGAATATTAAGGTCTGTCTCGACCGACATTACCTATTTTTTTTCTATGAGGCTGTGTAACAATTTTTCCTGTGAACATTAAAAGATTTTTGGTCCTGACCTGATGTGAAAGTTCAAAATTATTAAGTGAAAAAAAAGTTTTGATAAAAAATATAAAAAACACAAGTTGTCTCGCTGTAACTTTTTTTGCGCGGCTTTGTATAGGGGGAAGGGGCCCGTCTTACCACGAGTGCCTAGGCCCTGGTAGGCCCTTGAACCGGCGCTGGTCTCGCAGAAAGCTTTGCAGCGGTGTCAAAGGTCCCCTTGATAAATTTATATAGGTGCACGCGGTCGCACCCCAAGTAACATTTCTTTATTTATAGCAGAAGCTAAAAGGTTGCCAGCGCTTTTCCTTAAAACCATTAGTTTCAATGTTTGGTCGCTAGCACGTTCCCATTACCCTTATATACCCCTTAGACCTCCTAAATAGGACTCTCCAATTGGTGTTGGCAACCTATGTATTAAGCTCACTATAAAACCATAAGAAATAAACTCCAGCTTCGCCCTCTAGCGGTTCCACCAGTATAGAACCTTTTAGAGCCTAAAGCTATTATGCCAGGTTCTAAAAACAACTCAGAAACGTCCTCTATCCTATTATAAAACTAGATTTGGTAATTTGGTATCCTGGCGATTCTGTTGAGTACCTTTAGAGTAAAGAAGTTTTTCTATAAAAGCTAATGCGATATTTTAGATTCACAATGGCTATATAAAATAATTTAGGTCACAAAATTGCCAAAAATGTCAGAGTCCCAAGATTATTTTATCACATAAAAATATACCGAGTTTGTCGTTTTGTTGATGATCAAATTGCCTGCCAGATTTATTTTTCTGATAAAATCGTATCTGAAAAGCTCTCAAAACAAGCGCGCCACCTCAAGAATGCTTTTTAATAGTTTTTTGATAACAAAATAACAAATATTTAAAATTTAAAAAAAAATCATTTACACTATTCACCATTAAAAAAGTCTGTTTGCTTTACATAAATCAAAATTAAAGTAAAATTATTGTTAAGAAACACTGCTAAAACGACTAGATAAATATTTTCTCTTTACAATATTTTTTAAATAAATTTATATACGCCATTATGGTTTTATAGTGGTCACTTGGTTTTATTTTTACTGTATCGCAACTAGGATTTTTGAGTGCCCTTATGAAACCAACAAAAAAGAACAATGTAAACATAGTCAACATAACCTCACTTAAAGTTTTTGTATTTGTTTTTAAAGTGTTTAAAAGCGTATAATTTAACACTTTTAAATGTTTTTTTCGTGCAATTTCGACACAATCGAGAGGGCCAGTGCAATGATATTCGTTGTGCCTGCAGGTTGGAGGGCAACCTCTGATATTGGTCGTCTAAATAGGTCTTATCTAGGCCTGGGTGTTCTATCCAGGAGGACGGAAACTCAACAATTATTAATTGTTGGGCTTTAAATAATCAATCTTGCAATAGGTAGGTACCAATCTGTACCTAGGTATATCTATTATTTTTACAAGAAATACCTAAAAAAATAATACTTACTTCTGTTAGAACCCTTAAGGAAACAAGGTTTTATATGGCCGCCTATTTAAATAATATTTAATATACAGCTATGGGTAACTATAAATACAAAAGAATTAAGTTTACTTTAAGCCTTCCTATAAAACCTTTTTAAAATGCCTAAAAATAATGGCAAAAACCAAAAGTCTAAAGTTTATATTTACCACTCTTAAAAACCTTAAGGAAACTAGGTTCTATATGGCCGCCTATCTAATCACATTTACTTTTAAACTACTGGTAACTATAGAAACAAAAGGATATAAGATAACCTTTTAGCTCTATTATAAAACACTTTTGTGATAACCTAAAATAATGAAAAAAACTAAATGACCAAAGTTTATATTTATTTCTTTTTAAAAACTTTAGGTAAAATGATTTTATAAGACCATCTTTATAAATCAGAAATCAATAAAACAAAAAGTATCTAAAAGGAACAGAAGGAATATCAGTTTTATTATGCTCCCTTTATAAATCACTTTTTGGTTGTATAACACTCCTTTAGGTAATTGGCAATATAAATTACCTTTATGTAGCCAAATTGATCCTAAAACCCATAACAGCACCCTCTAAATAACCTAGGAACCAAATTAATAAAACCTTGAGTGATAATAATTGGGACTCGTCAAGGGGCGGACAATCTGAAACATTCTTTTTGGGTGCGAATTATTACTTGACTTGTCACCATTAGGGTATCCAGTACCGAAACGGTCCCGGGATTTTTCCTAAAAAAAGTGGTCCCGGGACTCAGTGAAGGTCCCGTGACCTCAACTTGGTCCCGAAACCGCTAAATTATACCAGACACATGCATAATAACCGTGACGCAGCGTCTATTGCATGAACGCGAAAGGATCGCCAAAAAGTTAGACGGATTTATTGAAAATGCAATATTTGCTACTGCCTCAACAAGTACAAGAGCAATCATACAAACGTCATCAAGTGCAAAACCAGATCGATTTTCAAAAATAATAAAACGAGAAATGGTCCTTTTTGAGGATGGCGGTTGTCGAGGACAATATTTGCAGCTATGCTACGAGCATTTACTGACTATACCACCATTGGCGTAGCTAGCCTTGCTTTTCAGGGGGGGCCGTGGTCCCGGTCTATCTTGAACAAAAAGCCAACATAGGTTTTAAAGAGTCGTGCAAAGTGTGCAATGAATAAAAAAAAATACGCGCATTAAATGTTCTAATATTTTAATATAACAAATTTAATAATACATTTACCAACTTATTTATATGTATACACAGGAAGTATGTAATTCAGCAATTCTACAAAGAAAGTTTTCTACGTCGCTGACTGAAAGCGTCTACCACACTGTCTAAGTCGACCTCAACATCTTTTTCTATGAATAACAATGACAAACCTGAGTGTCTCTCTTGAATCATAGTTGTTCTAAGCCAATTAAAAACTCTCCTCATGGCAGAGAAAGACCTCTCGCAAGTTGCACTTGAAATTGGAAGAATACTCGCAACTTTAAAAAGTTGGTAGAGGTTTGGATAGGTGTTTTCTGCTATATGTTGTTTGATAGAATCATGACCAACAGTTTGATTTAACCGAAAAATACAATTCTTTAAAACGGTCATTTCTGCTCTTAGAGTAGAAGTATTAATATTAAAAATTTCTCGGTATTGCTCGACGAATTTATTCCATTTAACGACGTGGGAAAGCTTAATATGAAAATGGTTATGAAATTGTCACCAAAATCGGAAAATTTTCATAAGACACTAAACGCTAACCTTAAAAAAACTAAAAAGATTATTATATTTATTTTAGAAAAACAGTTTAAAAAGGTCTTTTATAACCTTACGACATCTACAACCCGATTTCGGAAACAGAGGGGCAAAGGTCGCTGTCTTTATTAAATGCGAAATTTAACTTACACTTCTATAATATTTTACAAGATGTCGCCAATATGTATGAAATAGTCAATATGCATAATTATGTTTAAATTTAAAAAATATTTTCGGGAAATTGCATAAGTGCAGAAAAGTTACCGATAATTTAAAGAGAAAAAGCCTAATTCCGCAAGACAAGGGCTTTTTCCTGAAATGTAAACATTATCTGAATGATTTTAAATTTTAATGCACCTATTTTATTTGAATATTTCCCGAATAATAATAGAAAAGTATGTATTTTCAGCGTCATGTTCTTTTACTACTAGTCGGTAGGGGAGGCCTAAAATATCTTAGGAGGGGCCTGCGGGACTTCAGGGGGGCCAGGCCCCCCCTGTCCTCCCCTAGTTACGCCAATGTATACCACCTACCAGCGTCCAATCGGAGAGAGCTTTATCAGTGGCCGGCGGTTTTTGTAACAAGCTTCGTTTAAGATTAAATAATGAATCCTTAAATGCACTCGTGGCACTTAAATCTTACTTTGGACAAAAGTAATGTTTCCCTATACTTACCTTTTTATTTACTACGTTTGTCAATTTGTTTTTATGTTAACCATTTACCAATATCAATAAACCTGTGTTCTCTTCTCTGTTAAATTAATTTAATTACTTTTATTTTAATTTCGAGACCAGTCCCGGGACTAGTCCCGGGACCTGACATTTGGTCCCGAAGTCCCGAAAACATATTTGGTCCCGGGACTTGGATACCCTAGTTACCATACAAGAAGTGGACTAAACTGTTCTTTGCAATTTTTGATAAAAAGGTTAGTTTTCGAGAAAATTGCATAAAACTGAAAAAAAACAGATTTTTGGGGGTTTGGGGGGATTTTCTCCGTCCCTGTCGATTTTTCGAGTTGGCAACAGAGATATTCGGATTCAGCGGGGTCAAATTAGGGGGAAATGGTCTGTTGCCAAAAAGTAATATGATTTGCTTCTAGACCGAAAACGGAAAGCCTTTTAAAATAATATGCTCTGACTAACATAGTAAACAGTTCTACCAACGCAGGGTTTGTAAACTCCATCCATAGTGGCTGCTGGAGAAACACAACCACGCGTTAACTCTAGGTTAACATTTACTACTACCCCTACTTACCCCTGAAAAGGATTATCCTTTAATTTGACCGCGATAATGGTTTTATATCAGTCCTGTTATTTTCTTGTCACACCCCCTACCTTCTTTTAACTTTAACTTTAATCATTTTCGGTTTTATTGCTGTTAACTAACTATATCCTATATTAAAATGGGTCAGTAGGTAGCAATTAAATGTCTGGCTGTGTGAAAAATATGCAAATTTGGAGTCCCTGAAATCACAGTGAATCTAAAGCGGTATGATTTACGATGGGTCAAATAAATGGGTGGTTTGGCTATATAATGCCAATAAAATATGACAGCCATATTTTGAAAACTAAAGAATTCTTGAATTCCAGGGAGATTTGCTTCATCCGTTTTATTAGGAAAACGAAAAAAAGACGAATTTTTATTCAATTCTAAATTTATCGCTTTTCATGAGACTGTTTTTAAAAATCCAAACCAACCCCAGTATTACAAATTGTGAAAGGCTTTCGCGGCCATCGTCCAATGGTGGGTGTGCTTTCGGGCTGTTCGGCCGTCGTCGTTGGAAATTCGTTCTCGACGTTTCGCCATCTCGAGTGGATGGCATCTTCAGGAGATAAATAAATAAATAAATAAATAAATAAAAAGGCCTTTATTTTAATCTCGGCGAAGTGGCAGATGTTGACAGTTTGTCGGCTTCTTGAAGACTGGTGGTTAGTCTGTCGCGGGCGCAGGTTATATACGCTATGGTGGGCGGGGCGTATATCAGAGCTGGTCGGTGATTGGTCACTTTCCCGAGATTCAGTTTTGTTGTTATAGGCGATATTACCTAAAAATCATCACTATGAATTTTTGCTTATAACTCCGCCAAAGTCGCCATCATAGAAAAATAAAAAATTATTTTGTGTGGTTTAAACTATGCGTGTACAAAACATGACTCCCATAGATTTTGAAATTTGAATTTATTTCCCGTCTGAAGCCCGCAGTGTAAAGTTTGAAGGGCTATTTTCATTATTGTATAGTCCGACGACCCACAAAGACAGGTTTTGTTGAAACGTAAAAAGTCGAAAAAAAATGTGGAACCGTAATGTGGTCCAAAATAAAAGAATCGAAAGTAAAAAAGACGAAAATATTTTTTTTCGACATTTCTGTATGGCCCATTAATAAAAATTAGGTAAGTTAAATCTGAGGGCCGGTTTCTCATTAGCGGGTCACCTAGAGGTTAATTATAACTCGAGTTTAAACGTTTCACCACCTCGGGTTAGGTCTAACTCTTGGTGTAACCTTGAGTTAAATTGACTCACCGTTGGCATATACTTTTCATATATTTTTTAATATTTGACATTTTTTTCTTCTATAATAATATAATTTTTGGAAATGGAAGTTTTCGAGGGACTGAGCGATGGGGACGAATACTTTTATAACTTTGTTGAATACTAAAGAAGGCCTCCAAATAATTCGACCCAGATTTAATCCCTTCGAAATGTTTGATGAATTAGACTTTTTTTACAATATTTAGATTAAGCAAAGAGACTCCTTTACAATCTCGAAGAAATTGAAGAAGCCCTGAAGCACCCTACTGATAGGTAAGATAAACGATTCTGAGTTCTTTAATCGAAGATATATTTATTTCTTCGATGGTTCTGTTGCTTTTTTTACTACTACTATGTCGGTTTAGAACGTTTTTCTACGTTGTCCGACGCCTATTCTCCACCTCCTTCGATCCTGACAATCATCTTCTATCAGATTCTTTTGCCTCATTGATCTTTGGATTGACTGTTGCCATTCTAGTTTAGGACGTCCTCTTTTTCTGCGCCCTACTGGTTGCCACTCTAGGACCTGTTTTGGTAATCTTTCGTCGTTCATCCGTTGTACATGGCCTTACCATATCAATTGCCTTTTAGTGATGTCATCCGTTATGCTTCCCTCGATTCCTATTCTTTCTTTTATGATCTCATTTCTTATGTGATCTAATCTAGATATTCTCATTGATCTTCTTATTGCATCCATTTCTACACTTTCCATTTTTGTTTTGTATTTTCTGTTACGCTATTCTATTCTATTCCATACAACAGCGTGCTTTTTACCATTGTTTCATATATGTTAAATTTTCTAAATTCTTTCTTATCTCTCTGCTCCATAAAATACTGTTAAGACATCCAATAACCTTTTTTGCTTTTACTATTTTTTTTCCAATTCTTTACAGTCTGTTCCTGTCTTATCAAATGTGACACCCAAGTATACATACTCATTGCATGGAGATATTGTTTGTCCATTGTCTAGTTCTAACTCACTGGCTTCGTTTCCAATACATAAGTAGGGGAGAGTGGGGATGATTCGGCACTTTTTCAAACCTAACCCTGTAGTTTTTAAAATACTTTATTGTTATCAAGGTTTTATTTGCAATAATATTATTTGTAGTTTTAGGATATTAATTTACAGTTCAAAAAGTCGCTAGCACTTTATATTTGTTTTCAAGATTTTTTTTAGAAAATGTCTGCATTATGACGAAAGTACCCCAATGATGGGGTAGTTTCGACATAGCAATGGGGTACTTTCGTCAACTGATAATGGCCCCATTTAACCAAATTAATAAAATTATTTATTTCAAACGAAGTGATTATTTTACAGTAAGAGTACTAAAATTATAAATTAATGTATAAATTGAGGCGGATTGCTGTTCCACTTTGAAATGGTTTTTCAAGATTTGCTAGGACACCATCAAAATCAATTTCCGAAACATCTTCTACTGAAGGATGACTGCATCCTTTTCTTCTAAGGAATTGAATTGAGAGAGATGGAGATGGTATTTTTCCTGGGAATTTCACCAATACAAAGTTTTCAACTTCAAATTTGTCGCAGCTGGTTATTGGCTCAAAATATTCTTGGTCAACAACCGATGTTTGCCTTTTTTTTTTGTTAACTTCGATTTCTTTTCTTTTTTTCAATTCCGGGGTGTCCGTTTATATTGTTTGAGAGTGTATTTGTTGCGAAATGTTTCTTCTTCTGAGGACTCGTTTCCTGAATCCTCATTGAGTAACTCCTTCAATGGTAGTTCTCTTGATGCGGTAATGCCTAGCTGCCTCGCCAACTTTCATGCGATTTTTAAGGCATACATTTAAAGCGCTTTTCATAACCCTGTCATCGATATTGGCTCTATCTGTCTTCCTGATGAACTTTCTAGGCATCTAAAATTATTAAAAGCCCACGTTAGACAAAAAATATATGGCAATAAACTTATAAAGATAGAGTGGGCTAGATTCGTAACTGTCGATTCTACCCCACACGTCATTGACGAATGTACCCAACCTGCACTTGGTTTGGTTTTCAACTTCTTAAACTCACATGGGTATAATGTTAGGTTATAATTGAATGGAATACAAATCTATAGATATTAATAGCCAATATGGCCTAAATAAGTCAAAAATGTATTGTGTTTTTGAGGAAAGATCCAAAAAAAAATAATCTAGAAAATATTTACCTTGATCCTATCTCAAAATATTTGTTAAATTAATTTTTTCTGGGGACGCCACACAGAGCACATCAAATCAAAACATTAACTGACAAGTCACAAAGAACATTATTCATGAAAATTTTTCCGGGAAATTTGAAAAGCGAGCGAGTATTTGGGGGTTGACGAATCTACCCCACCGCCGAAAGTACCCCACTTTCCCCTACTGTGTCTTGTCCACGTTCACTGTTAGTCCCCACTTTTGGTATTCTTCCGTTAGCTTTCTCATCATATACTCCATGTCTTCTTTTTCATTAGCTACAATTACTTGACCGTCAGCAAACTGTAGTGTGTATATAGTAAATCGGTCGTTAAGTTGTATTCCCATGCCGTGCACTTTACGTTTCCAGTTTTTTAGAGCCACTGCGATATATATTTTAAAAAGAGTTAGAGAGATACAACATCCTTGTCTTAAGCCTTTTGTTACGAAGTTTGACGGACTTTTTTTAAACTATTTTAAAACATTAGATTTTGCACACACAACAACAGGCTCAAAATTAGATTTTGCACAGAAAGTAATGTACAAAAATTAGAACCCGAAAAAACATAAAAAACTTTGTGATTATGAAACCTTTGCCATCATGTGACTGCTTTCGACCAATCAAAAATATGGTGAAACTGGCAACATACCTTCAGATGCACCGTAAGCACTTAAGCGCAATTATGGGTTTAATCGCGAATAAATCCTTGTTGCTCACATAAAAAGCAATAAAGAGGGAGAATGGATTAGCTAATCCTTGTTGAGGTGTATCTGAGGGATCGTAAACAGTGCTACCAACGCAGAGTTTGCCGGAGAAACACCCACAGTGATTGCCGGAGAAACACAACCACGAGTTAAATATTGGTTAAAATATACACCGGATTGGTTAACCCCTCAGAGTTACTCGCAATTGAGAAACCGGCCCTAAATGACTCAGCCTACATTACGTTTCTTTGTGATATACTGAAACAGCTCGATTTGCGTTTGTTTTTGTTGGCTTTTCATGATAAAATGGATGAACTTTACCTTCTCATTGTAAATATAAAGTAATAATGGAAGACAGGGTCAAGCATAACCAATTGCGGTGCTGCCTAAACCGCATTTTCCAACGAATACATAACTGTCAAGATAAAGAAATTTGTCGTGGTTGGTCAAGAAATGTGTTAAACATATTTTTTCCTAGGACTTGAAAAAAAGACAATGCTTGACTAAGATTAATGACTTAGTGCTGAAAATGTATGTTTCTTTGGAAAACGCTTTGCAAATTTAAGACATTGGACCGCTTCTGGAAGAGAAAAAATAGCCGCCCCTAAATCCCTATGAATTTACATAAAGAATTTGGTTTCCCTAAAGTTTCATATCCCTGATTTTTGGAAAAACTGCACATTTTTTAATAAGACCTAGTCGGTATTGAGCAGAATCGTACCGAAACAAAAAATTCGGGAAAGGATAACAATTTAAAAATGAAATTTGAAAAATTTGTGTTCTGTGTTGGGAATTGCACGAAATGTTTTTTCTCTACCAAAAAAGTCTGTAAAAAAGGATCCTGCCCGGAGCTTATGGGCGGTGGCTTTCGGTTGGATTTCTTTTAAATTTCAATATGTTGTAGACCTTGATGCCCTGAGAAAAAGTTATCGTTGTGCGACCTATGGTTTCTAAGATACAGAGGTTCAAAATTTCAGTTTTAAGCTTTTGTGCATTTTTCAGAAAAAACTATTTCAGGATATTTCTACCTATTCTGAAAAATTATATTATTGTTTGTTATGTATCAAACCTTAGGTCACAAATAGAGCTTAATATACAAACAAAAAAATTAGACCTAATAACAGTTTGCTACATTCAGTGCGTTCCAAACATAAAAATAATTAAAAAATCAGTGGCGCACCCAGGAATATGTCTTGGGGGGGGCCCGAGGCGTCTTGGGGGGGGGCCCGAACCCTCATAATGTCGAATTTTAAGACATTTCTCCAAGGCTTTACCAACAGAGAATGTCACCTAAAGTGACCCCCCCCCCCCGAGAAGCACTTCTGGATCCGCCCTTGTTTTGCCTGACGTTTTACTTGATCAGGTAAAACGGATCAGGTAAAACCTTTCGTGTAGACAATAAAACGTACGTTTTGATCGTTTTGCATGAACTGAACAGGACTGAAAACGTCAGTTTTAGCGGCATTTCTTGTGGTAGTGCATACAATTTTAATTACTTTCGAGTGCAACTTAGAAGTTGGTATACGAAACGTCCGACATTAGATAAGATAATTTTTTAGGAAATCAAACAGGTTATTGTCTTCCTCCACTAATTTTTAAGTTGTTTTAAACAAATAGTCCCGACATGTTTCGTAAGCAGAAACTTACATCTTCAGGGGACATTACCAAACTAAATCAGCACAACATTTTGAAAAACTGGTTAAAAAACTATGTGTAGCTACTGAAACGGTTAAGTCATAGACATTTAAAACAAAAAACATTATTGACAAAAGCAGTGCTTCCTCCATGGTGTATCAAAAACTGATCTAAAAACGTACGTTAAAACTATCAAGTGTGTACGCTAGTCTTTCAACCGTCATATTTGACCCTTTTAACTGACAGGCAAGACGTAAGGTAAAGTGTTAGGTCTAGACCGGGCTTTAAGAATCTCCCAAAGAAACCAGAATATGTATAAATGGTAAAAATCGGTTTGTAAAGTTTTTCACAAAACGCTGTAAAACTCTAAGCTTTTTAGGATTTTAATGTTTTTTTAAAAAATGCAAAATACTTTCGTTTTTCTTTTAATTTAAACAAATATAATTATGAGGTTAATGGAATGATTTTAACAGCCCTAGTAACATTATTACCACTCAAGGTTTTATTAATTTGGTTCCTAGGTTATTTAGAGGGTGCTGTTATGGGTTTTAGGATCAATTTGGCTACATAAAGGTAATTTATATTGCCAATTACCTAAAGGAGTGTTATACAACCAAAAAGTGATTTATAAAGGGAGCATAATAAAACTGATATTCCTTCTGTTCCTTTTAGATACTTTTTGTTTTATTGATTTCTGATTTATAAAGATGCTCTTATAAACCATTTTACCTAAAGTTTTTAAAAAGAAATAAATATAAACTTTGGTCATTTAGTTTTTTTCATTACTTTAGGTTATCACACAAGTGTTTTATAATAGAGCTAAAAGGTTATCTTATATCCTTTTGTTTTTATAGTTACCAGTAGTTTAAAAGTAAATATGATTAAATAGGCGGCCATATAGAACCTAGTTTCCTTAAAGTTTTTAAGAGTGGTAAATATAAACTTTAGACTTTTGGTTTCTGCCATTATTTTTAGGCATTTTAAAAAGGTTTTATAGGAAGGCTTAAAGGTAAACTTAATTCTTTTTAAATAGGCGGCCATATAAAACCTTGTTTCCTTAAGGGTTCTAACAGAAGTAAGTAAATACTTTCGTGTTTTATTTTTTTAGGTATTTCTTGTAAAAATAATAGATATACCTAGGTACAGATTGGTACCTACCTATTGCAAGATTGATTATTTAAAGCCAAATAATTAATAATTGTTGAGTTTCCGTCCTCCTGGGTAGGACACCCAGGCCTAGATAAGGCCTATTTAGACGACCAATATAAGAGGTTGCCCTCCAACCTGCAGGCACAACGAATATCATTGCACTGGCCCTCTCGATTGTGTCGAAATTGCACGAAAAAAACATTTAAAAGTGTTCAATTATATGCTTTTAAACACTTTAAAAACAAATACAAAAAATTTAAGTGAGGTTATGTTGACTATGTTTACATTGTTCTTTTTTGTTGGTTTCATAAGGGCACTCAAAAATCCTAGTTGCGATACAGTAACAAATAAAACCAAGTGACCACTATAAAACCATAATGGCGTATACAAATTTATTTAAAAAATATTGTAAAGAGAAAATATTAACTAGTCGTTTTAGCAGTGTTTTTTAACAATATTTTTACTTTAATTTTGATTTATGTAAACCAAACAGACTTTTTTAATGGTGAATAGTGTAAATGATTTTTTTTTAATTTTAAATATTTGTTATTTTGTTATCAAAAAACTATTAAAAAGCATTCTTGAGGTGGCGCGCTTGTTTTGAGAGCTTTTCAGATACGATTTTATCAGAAAAATAAATCTGGCAGGCAATTTGATCATTAACAAAACGACAAACTCGGTATATTTTTATGTGATAAAATAATCTTGGGACTCTGACATTTTTGGCAATAAATTATTTTATATAGCCATTGTGAATCTAAAATATCGCCATAGCTTTTATAGAAAAACTTCTTTACTCTAAAGGTATTATGGTATTCAACAGAATCGCCAGGATACCAAATTACCAAATCTAGTTTTATAATAGGATAGAGGACGTTTCTGAGTTGCTTTTAGAACCTGGCATAATAGCTTTAGGCTCTAAAAGGTTCTATACTGGTGGAACCGCCAGAGGGCGAAGCTGGAGTTTATTTCTTATGGTTTTATAGTGAGTTTAATACATAGGTTGCCACCACCAATTGGGGAGTCCCATTTAGGAGGTCTAAGGGGTATATAAGGGTAATGGGAACGTGCTAGCGACCAAACATTGAAACTAATGGTTTTAAGGAAAGGCGCTGCTATAAATAAAGAAATGTTACTTGGGAGCGTTTTGTCAAAAACTTTACAAACCGATTTTTACCATTGATACATATTCCGGTTTCTTTGGGAAATTTCTAAAAGACAGGATAAATCAAAAAAAAATCCACCGTTTGTTCTTTTTTATAGTTAATTCTTTAAAGCATCGTTTTTTGAATAAATATTTTTTAATAATTTTTATGTTTGGAACGCCACTGAAAGTAGCAAACTGTTAATAAGTCCAAATTTTTTGTTTCTGTATTAAGCTCTACTTGTGACCTAACGTTTGATATACAACAGCCAATAATATCATTTTTCACAATAGGTAGAAATTACTTGAAATAGTTTTTTGTAAAAAATGCGCAAAAGCTAAAAACTAAAACTTTGAACCTCTGTATCTTTAAAACCATAGGTCGGACGACGATGGGGCAATGATAGCTTTTCATCAGGGCAGTAAGATCTACAACATACTAAAATTTAAAAGAAATCCAACCGAAAGCCACCGTCCATAAGCTCCGGGCGGGATCCCTTTGTCAATTTTGCATCCTGTCACTTGTGTCCCTTTAGCAATATTAATGTTATTACTGGATTAAAATACATAAACGAAGTCAAGCGCGGACCTGATTCAAATCTAGGGAGGAGGTAATAGTCGACGAAAAAATTATTTGTAATATTTTTTTTGTCGGGGAGGTAATTCTCCTGTTTTGCCTTCTAATAACAAGGATCAAAACAGAACTATCTATAGAGAATATTGCCTAATTACTAAAAATATTTGGTTATGAATGAAAAACTATTTGATTATGAATGAAAAAAAAAATGAAACCTTTTATTATTATGATATCAGAACACTCAAAATTATTTTATGCTTTTTAGTCCATTTTATAAAAGCTTATTTTCAAAAAGTTTTTTTTCTAAATTTATTTCATTCTTATTGATTTACCTTGTATCTTGTAGTCAGTTTGATTCAGTAGTCAGGCAAGCCACGCTGAGGATGGAAATGCCTTTTTCCGAAACACCGGTGTCCGTGGTGGTCTATACCACGGATCACCTAACGATCCGTGTCTATACCCCTATGAAGTTGCCTTTTATACTTTGTTAACTCATTGTTTTTGGTTCCGAACCAATACCGTGGAGACGGTGCATGATAGCATGATCTGGTTGAACTTTGACGAAATGTCTTTCTTCCTTAAGACCGCTTGACATTGTGCATGACAATAAAATTTGCAGGCAAATGCATGAAATTTTGCCCAGGTGCATGCGCAGTACAAATCCAGCTGATTGTTGCAGGCAATCCATTTTTATCGGTCCGGTGCCATTTTTTTGCATGCAAACTGTACTTGCATGCAAACTGGGGAATTTTTACCTAGATTCTGGGGAATTGTCAAACGAAAAGAAGATTTTTTGCAGGCAACAATTTGATCGAAATTTTTTGCTTGCAAATATTTGCAGCGCGTCATGCACCATGTCAAGCGGCCTTTATAGACCGGTGGACGTTTTCGTCCCGCCATGGACTTGGTTCTGGTTCGCTGTTGTTTCACTCGTAGAATGAAAAATAGGTTTCACCTATTTTTTCATTGTTTTTCATTTACCATGTTCCAATAACTCATTTTTCCCAGTCGCGTTAAAGCTTAGCACTATTTAAATAAAGTTGTTGCACTATTAAGGACCTTTTGCACGCCCTCCTTTAGCTAACTTTATTTTTTATAAATGCGACATTAAATGACAGATGTCACGGTATATTTAGAAGCCCAATTTTGACCTTTTGCATACACAATTTTTTATCCATTATCCTTTATTTATCTGCCAAAAGCCTGTTTATTTACTAGCCGGTTTGTCTCAAACTTGAAATATTACAAAAATTGTGTTAAATGACCTCAAGCAATGTAATATTTCAAGTTTGAGACAAATCGGCTAGTAAATAAGAAAATCCGCCATTTTGGATCCACCATTTTGATTTTTTTTAAGTTTGAGTAAAAAATTGTGTTAAATGACCTCAAGCAATGTAATATTTTAAGTTTGAGACAAATCGGTTGGTAAATAAGATAATCCGCCATTTTGGATCCGCCATTTTGATTTTTTTTAAGTTTGATTAAAAAATTGTGTTAAATGACCTCAAGCAATGTAATATTTTAAGTTTGAGACAAATCGGTTGGTAAATAAGAAAATCCGCCATTTTGGATCCGCCATTTTGATTTTTTTAAGTTTGAGTAAAAAATTTTGTTAAATGACCTCAAGCAATGTAATATTTTAAGTTTGAGACAAATCGGTTGGTAAATAAGATAATCCGCCATTTTGGATCCGCCATTTTGATTTTTTTAAGTTTGAGTTAAAAATTGTGTTAAATGACCTCAAGCAATGTAATATTTCAAGTTTGAGACAAATCAGTTGGTAAATAAGAAAATCCGCCATTTTGGATCCGCCATTTTGATTTTTTTAAGTTTGAGTAAAAATTTTTGTTAAATGACCTCAAGCAATGTAATATTTCAAGTTTCAGACAAATCGGTTAGTAAATAAGAAAATCCGCCATTTTGGATCCGCCATTTTGATTTTTGGATCCGCCATTGTTATAATAAAAAACGTAAATTGTAGTGTTACCAGGTTACCAAACACTACAACTACCAAGATTCAACAGTCGACTTAATGGATTTAACTTTACTTAACAAAAACAAATTTCAAAAAAATTGCGTAAAGAATTTTTTAAAGATGTTTTTATATAAATAATATATTTTATTTTTTATCTACACATTTTATTTAAAAAAAAAATTTAGTCCGGCGCCGAGTTGGTCGGCGCCCAGTTGGCGGCGCCGAGTTGGCCCGGCGCTCAGTTGGCGGCGCCGAGTTGGCGGCGCCCAGTTGTCCCATTCCGTTTGTGTTCTGTCTGCAAAATTAATTAAAAAGTTTCGAAAACAACTAGGGAAAAACTGAAAGAGCAATACTTGTGAAAAACTGAACATGAAAATATCGCTATTACTGCTAGCCTTATTTTGAAATGTTCAGTAAGTCTCTATTGTTTTCTGCATGGTCATATATTAATGTTCCCAATTTCTTTTTATATGACGTTATTGAAACGTTGGTCATTCGTAAGGCGATGCGTAAAAAGGAGAAGAACGTTTCTTCGAACTCGCAATTTCTTCTGCTTACAAACAAGTTGAATGTGTTACAACTCATCAGAGTTCAATGCACCTTTTGCTATCTAGAACACAACCAAATTTTCGTTTCATTTTAAAACCATTAAATTGTGATAAGTGAAAAATTAACCATTAGGTGTTAATTTGGATTTTTGTTTTCTTACTATTTCTATCTACCTTTTTACCTTTTCAATACCGGCATCCAGCGGAGGAAGGATTTTATTTATTTTTACCTTTCAAGTCGACGCAAAAAATTTAAAAAAATTGGGATAACGCCGGAAATCAAGTTTGGTTAATAGTAGTTTACCTAACTAGTGCGGAAAGTGCCTCTTTTCCGCACGCGATTGCAGATGGCCAAACGACGCGATAGCGGAGTTTGGCCAGCAATCAAGTGCGGAAAAGACACTTTACGCACGAGTTAGGTACACTATTTTTTCTATAAGCGTGAGGAAAAAACTAAAAATTAATCAGAAAATTATTTATATTCAAAACGTTTTAATCAAATCAATTATTATTATTCACATTCTAGCGGCTTCTAGAACTGACTGGGGTAGATCTTCGTCCGAAGAATCCATTGAAAATCTGATTTTTTTGTTTGAAAAATTCAAAAGACGCTTGTATCTGCAAAATTGGCTTTGTTTTGACAGTTTGTTTGTACTTTGTTGCTATGGTGATTTAAGATGCCAAATCTAAAACTACTAGTGTTCATTGTTGTTTGACATTGACAATGACGATATTTATACCGGGGAGGTTTAAAACTTATAATTTGAACCTATTTTACTGAAAACTTTATTTTATCGAAAATATTGAAAATATAGCAGAATTTTAGTCAATTTGAATATTTTTAGGATATTTCGTGTGCTAGGAAAGATACAAATGTATTTTGAACGGTCTAAATGTTATAGAACACCTCAAAATCGTAACAAATTTATTTTTCCGCACTAGTGCGGAAAAGTGGCACTTTCCACACTAAAATGCGTGCGGAAAAGTGGACTTTTCCGCACGCTTATAGAAAAAATAATTTTAATTATGTCAGATAATCACTATAGTGAGAACATTATTCTCGTATGAAAAAAATGCCAAATTTATTGTTGTTTTTCTTCAAGCTGCTATTTTTGCAAAATCTTACAAAAATTTATTATTTTCTTTAATCTTAAAAATATACGTCGCCCGCTGTCGCGGGCCAGTTTTAACATGTCATTTTTTATTGAACCTTCCTTTTTAAAATGATGCCACATTTAGCTACTAATTTTTGCCCATAAGGCCGGAATTAATTTTTAAATATTAAAATTTTTCTCCAAATTTAGCGAAATATGTGTTTAAATTGTAGTATAGATATTTAAAATATAAAGTACTAAATACATATACATCTACACATATCATGGGCGTAGTCAGAGTGGGACAGGGTGGGGCATTTGCCGCACCCTGGCTTGTCACCTGCCCCATCCTGGCTTTAGCTCATTTAGTAATAAATATTTGATTGTACATTTTTTTGCTTTTTTGCCCCACCCTGAGCGAGACCCTGACTACGCCTATGACACATATTATTAGTATACTTATTATATATTAAGGAATAAAAGTCACACCTTATCCCGAGGCAAAAAGTTTGTAGCCTGACCGTAGCGTAGAATTTTAGGAGATATTTTTTGAACTTTTGGATTTTTCTGCCCTAAAATTAAATTATAATTATGTGGTTTTCAGCTACTTTATTAAAAACATAATGTCTGATAGAGCCTTTTATTTTGAATTTTAAGGATAAAAAGTGACAGTTTTATCGCTATAATATATACCAAGGGATAAAAGTGACACTTTTTATCTCAAGGTAAAAAGCGTAGCGACGAAAATACTCTTTTGTAACGAGTTTTATACGTTAATTTTACACTTTCACACCGATCTTTTTTTGAAACTTATTATTTGATTTATTAATATAGTTAAATTATTTTTTGTTCTGTTGATTATAATATTTAAATATGATTATTTATAAACAAAATAGTTTCAATAACAGATTCATTGCATTGAAAGCTTCTGTCAAGTTGTTTTAAAAATGGCAAAAGTCACTAGAAGGAAAGTGTGCAAAATTTTATGTCGGTTCTGTAAAGTTTTTTTTATGGGGGGGATTAAGTGTTTCATTTTTCAGGGGGACGATTACTTATTGGGGAGGGGGCAAACTTGGCTTTTCCATTTTTGTAGGGTCGACAACATAATATAATATTCTGCGAACCAGAACATTTAGACAAAGAATTAAACCTTATCTTAAAAACGCCCTCGTAGCAAATGGATACACTCAAAGCGACATAGATAAATGTATACGACCAAAGCCGAGCACTAGAAGTAACAGTAGCGGTGGACTGAGCAGCCGCGAAGTTACTTCAAGAGCCTTTCTGCCCCACATCCCTAGAGTGACGGATAGGATCGGACGTATTCTGGGAAAACACAACATAAAAACGATCTTCAAGCCATCTAAGAAGATCGAGAACCACCTCAGATCTGCGAAGGATATAAGGAACCCACTAAGTTCTTCGGGGGTATACCGCATTCCCTGTACCTGTGGAAGTGTCTACATCGGAACAACCAAACGGTCCGTAAACACAAGAATCAAAGAACACAAAGCCAACTGTCAACTCGGACATACGGAAAAATCCGCAGTTGCAGATCACACACTAAACAATGAAGACCACCGAATACAATTCGAAGACACACAAGTTCTCTGCGCCTCCTCTTCATACTATCCAAGACTCTATAGAGAAGCAATCGAAACTCATAAACACCAGCAGAACTTCAACAGATCTGAAGAAACTCTTAAAATTAACAGAACATGGATACCGGTTCTTAAAAACACTAAACGGCTCGCTTACAACAACAAAACTGAATCTCGGGAAAGTGACCAATCACCGACCAGCTCTGATATACGCCCCGCCCACCATAGCGTATATAACTTGCGCCCCCGACAGACTAACCACCAGTCTTCGAGAAGCCGACAAACAGTCAACATCTCCTGAAGATGCCATCCACTCGAGATGGCGAAACGTCGAGAACGAATTTCCAACGACGACGGCCGAACAGCCCGAAAGCACACCCACCATTGGACGATGGCCGCGAAAGCCTTTCACAATTTGTACTCTCAATACTGTTACTTCCTCATACCCACGATACCTTCAGATAGGGTTTTCATCTCCCCGGATTTGCCCGGACATGTTTGGGTTTTTAAGGCATCCGGGGACGTCCGGGCGGATTTCGAAAAAATGTCCGGGTTATTGTTGAAAATCATTCTTTTAATAAAATAACATTACATCAGCAGATTTCATAAATTTATTTTAAGCGCTAGGTGGAATTTACCCACTGACAACATTCTGTATATTTTCCGTTAATTTGTAGGTTTATTGTTTTACATAGAAATGTATACTACTTTATCAGTTTTTTAAAAGAGTCCGGGTTTTAGGTCTTAAATGTCCTGGGTTTCAAAAAACTGATATGGAAACCCTACCTTCAGAGCCTATGAGAAGGCCTTCTCTCGGCTCGTCTCGTATCGCGACAACCCTAGCCGTTTTACTATCTGCGCTTTTTTCTTTGCGCAAGGGGAGAATTTACCCTCTCCAGAACCCAGGTACAGGTAAGTTAAAGGCTGAAAAAAAAATATTTTTGTTGTCCTGATTTTTTTATTAAAAAAAAATATTTTTGTTGACTTATTTTATTCTCGTTGTTTAATTTATATCTAAGGCGCTAAAAGTAACCTTTGTGAAAAACAACAGGGTTTGTTTTGCCCGTTCACCCCCAAAGTTTCGAATAAATTTCAAAAAACATGATCAAAGTATTGCATTATAAAGTAAAGTTGCGGAAAATGATACATTTTCAAAGCCATGAAATAAATTTACTCCGGATTTCATTTAATCTGAGGGCACGGCAGTGCCTCGCCAAGTTCGCGCGCCGTAACCATCTTTTCTGGAAACAGTTCAGCCGATATTTGACTTATCTAAAACTCTACTTCGGAATGAGCTACGAATCTCAAACTTTGCACAATCGTAGATCTCCATGAAGTTAACAACCCCTCCAAGTTTCATGGAATTCCATAAAGTAGTAAAGTAGTTACCAAATTTCAAAAAACGTCGAAATTGCCACTCACTCACTCATGTATAGATCATCAATATTCTACTGTACTTCAAGACATGCTACAAAGCTGAAATTTGGCAGACTGATAGAAATTATGACCAAACCCCTGGAAAAAAACCCCAAAATTTTAATATACTCCCCTCCCCTATACATTTAAAGTTATGTAAAATTAGCATCGCCCACGTCCAGAAATGCTAGAGAGTTGAGCTTTGGCAGACTGATAGGAACTATGATAAAACTATAGGAAAAAATCAAAAAACCCCAAAATTTTAATTTACTCCCCTCCCCTATACATTTAAAGTTATGTAAAAGTAGCATTGCCTACTTCCAGAAATGCTAGAGAGTTGAGCTTTGGCAGACTGATAGGAACTATGATAAAACTATAGGAAAAAATTAAAACACCCCAAAATTCTAATATACTTCCCTCCCCTATAAATGTAAAGTTAAGTAAAAGTAACATTGCCTACTTCCAGACATACTAGAGAGCTGAGCTTTGGAAGACCGATAGTAACTATGATAAAGTTATAGAAAAAAATTAAAACACCCCAAAATTCTAATTTACTTTCTTCCTCTATTAATGTAAAGTTATGTAAAAGTAACACTGCCCACTTCCAGATACGCTAGAGAGCTGAACTTTTTAGGACTGAAAGGCAATATGATAAAACTATATGAAAAAATTTAAAAACACCAACATTTTAATTTACTTCCCTCTCCTATAAATGTAAATTTATATAAAACTAACATTGCCCACTTCCAGAAATGCTAAAGAGCTGAGCATTGGAATGCTGGTAGAAATTATGATAAAACCATGGGAAAATATTTCAAAAGTTCAATATTTTCATTTACTCTCCTCCCCTATAAATGTAAAGTTATGTAAAAGTAACATTACCCAATTTCAGAAACGCTAGAGAGCTGAGCATTGGAAGACTGATAGGAACTATGATAAAACTATAGAACAAAATTTAAAAACACGACAATTTTAATTTATTTCCCTCCCCTATACATGTAAAGTTATGTAAAAGTAACATTGTGCACTTTCAGAAACGCTAGAGAGCTGAGCTTTGGAAGGCTGATAGGAACTACGATAAAACAATGGAAAAAAATTTAAAAATCTCAAAAATTTAAGTAAGGCATTGCAAAAGTTTTGAACAATATTCCGCATATTTTACTACTTTAAAAATTAAATATTATCCAATTCCTTTAAAATAGAAGTGAAATCATAACAAAAACAGTTCATGTAAAAAAAAGCCAAGTACGCGAAAATGGCATTCCGTAAAAAGAATTGAGATAAAAGTAAAGCCAAGTTTTCCAAAACTAATTTCAAAATGAAAGGTTCTTACTAGTTTGGAAATATTTTTTCTAAACTTGGCTATTACGGCTGTAAATGACTCTTAGGCACAGTGCTAAATTGAACATAAAGAAGTTTGGCTGTAATAGCAAAGTTTAGATAGAAACTAGTAAGAACCTTTCATTTTCAAATTTGTATTGGAAAACTTGGCTTTACTTTTATCTCAATTCTTTTTACGGAATGCCATTTTCGCGTACTTGGCTTTTTTTTACATGAAATGTTTTTGTTATGATTATTATTTTTCCATACGTCAAAACTATTCTTTGTTCGATTTCCCTGTGCGCTTTTTTCTTTGCGCGCTTTTTTAGTGTGAACCGAACCCCCCGTGAACCGCCGTTGCTTCTCTCACCCGTTCTATTAACAATTTTTAAAGAATAAAGGCCCTGATGGACAACAGAATTTATAACAGTACTAGTAAAATGATTACGATCGATAGGTACATCACAGTTAAGGCTATAACAAAAAATTCAATAAACTCCATAAATAAAACACTCTCTTATTCAATACTGTTACTTCCTCATACCCACGATACCTTCAGAGCCTATGCCTTGTGTAACTTTTCGGAGGTCTTTGAACTCCGTGAGTTCCCGTTATCTGGTCGTGTTACACGGGAGTACCGAGAGAGGCGCTAGCATCGAGTACCCATCGTACTGCCAGGGTCAAGTTCTTTACCATCGCGCAATGGTTAGTCTCAAAGAGTCATCCAACGCTTAAGAACTAAATACCGAGAGATGTTGAATCGGTGACGGTATAACTGTCAAATTTAGTCGTTCCGATTATAAGATTTTACATGTTCGGTACGATATTAACGTTAAAGTTAGTTAAGTACGGGTCCAACTTTACTCAGATTTAATGAAAAGACTGAATTTTTACTCAAATATTATTTATTTGCTCTTATTTATAATATACAGTGACTTCTATAAGACTGATTATTTTAATATAATAATATAGTTTCATCGATTGATTGATTGTCGTAAACTAAAAGTGCGTACGTAAGGTGGTTCCGTTAAAAAGTTTTAGTGCAAACCGCCAAAATTTTTTGGATACCTTGGATACTTTATACCACTCCTAAAGACTGTGACAACGGTAAGTTAATACGTTAATACGCATAAGCAAGAAGAAAATCCTAAAAAGAGCAATTATGTAAATAAAAGCCAAGTTCGCGAAAATGGTATTCCGTAAAAAGAAATGAGATAAATGTAAAGTCAAGTTCTCTAATACAAATTTCAAAATGAAAGGTTCTTACTAGTTTGAAAATGTTTTTTTTCTATAAGCGTGCGGAAAAGTCCACTTTTCCGCACACAGTTTGGTGTGGAAAGTGCCACTTTTCCGCACTAGTGCGGAAAAATATTTTTTCCGCACTAGTGCGGAAAAGTAAATTTGTTACGATTTTGAGGTGTTCTATAACATTTAGACCGTTCAAAATACATTTGTATCTTTCCTAGCACACGAAATATCCTAAAAATATTCAAATTGACTAAAATTCTGCTATATTTTCAATATTTTCGATAAAATAAAGTTTTCAGTAAAATAGGTTCAAATTATAAGTTTTAAACCTCCCCGGTATAAATATCGTCATTGTCAATGTCAAACAACAATGAACACTAGTGGTTTTAGATTTGGCATCTTAAATCACCATAGCAACAAAGTACAAACAAACTGTCAAAACAAAGCCAATTTTGCAGATACAAGCGTCTTTTGAATTTTTCAAACAAAAAAATCAGATTTTCAATGGATTCTTGGGACGAAGATCTACCCCAGTCAGTTCTAGAAGCCGCTAGAATGTGAATAATAATAATTGATTTGATTAAAACGTTTTGAATATAAATAATTTTCTGATTAATTTTTAGTTTTTTCCTCACGCTTATAGAAAAAATAGTGTACCTAACTCGTGCGTAAAGTGTCTTTTCCGCACTTGATTGCTGGCCAAACTCCGCTTTCGCGTCGTTTGGCCATCTGCAATCGCGTGCGGAAAAGAGGCACTTTCCGCACTAGTTAGGTAAACTACTATTTTAGCACTGTTCCTAAGAGTCATTTGCAGCCTCCGTAATAGCCCAGTTTAGAAAAACATTTCCAAACTAGTAAGAACCTTTCAGTTTTAAAATTTGTATTGGAGAACTTGGCTTTACATTTATCTCAACTCTTTTTATGGAATACCATTTTCGCGTTTTTGTAATGATTTCACTCCTTTTTTAAAGGATATTGATAATATTTAAGTTTTAAGTAGTAAGATATGCGGAATATTGTTTAAGACTTTTGCAATGCCTGATTAAAGCTTCAGAGGTTTTTTTAAAAATTTATCTTAGTTCCTATCACCCTTTCAAAGCTCAGCTCTCTAGCGTTCCTGAAAGTGGACAATTATGGGGGAAGGCAGTAAATGAAAATGTTGGTTTTTTTAAATTTTTTCTTACAGGATTATCATAGTTCCTATCAGCATTCCAAAGCTCAGCTCTCTAGCTTTTCTGGAAGTGGTCAAGGTTACTTTAACATAACTTTACATGTATAGGGAAGGGGAGTAAATTAGAATTTTGGGGTTTTTTTGATTTTTGCTAAGGGTTTGGTCATAATTTCTATCAGTCTGCCAAATTTCAGCTTTGTAGCATGTCTGGAAGTACTGAAGAATTTTGATGATCTATACGTGAGTGAGTGGCAATTTCGACGTTTTTTGAAGTTTCGTAACTACTTTACTACTTTATAGAAGTCCATGAAACTTGGACGGGTTGTTAACTCTATAAAGTTTTAGATAGGTAAAATATGGGCTGAAATATTTCAAGAAAAGATGGTACAGCAGTTTACGCCGCGAACTCCCGTGCCTTCAGATGCAAAAATAATGCATTAAAAAAATATACGTTTTTAAACAATTAAAAAAAAAAATAAAATTTGTGGAAAAAATAAATGATCTTACCATATCATTATCTGGTCCAATTAGATGAGATTTCGTCAAAAATCACACGCAAAAAACATTCCACCACATTGAAATTCGCCGTGTGTACAGTCGGGGACTTTTTAAATTGCCGCTGTATTTTTTTTCAATCAAAATTAATCATTTAAAGAAATCAAAAAAATTTAATTTTTAAACATATGTATTTGTGTACAGACAGAAGTAAGGTTCACAATTTTTTTGTTTTGGTTCAAACTACTTTCCCGACTTTCAAATAGGAATATTTTTTATTTTTAGGGGCGGCAATTTAAAAAGTCCCCGACTGTACAAGAAAAGGTCATTATATTTGAAGTGTGAAATCCATAGTAGAGGTTGCAGGTAGTACTCGATAGCCTTTGTTGAACCTTACGAAGGGGACTAGTGACATATCACCAAATTAGGTTTGTTCGATACTTTTACTGAAATGTTTCCCAAAATATGAAAATGAATTTTCAATGTTTGCACATACTCTTGAAAATTCCACAATGGTTGTTATGATTAAAGTATCGCGTGCCACTTTTATTGCAGTTTTTATGTAGCAATTTTTAATGGTGGCACTATACAAAAATTTTTTGTAAACAGTTCTGATGTCTTTAACTAAAAGTATCAAATGCACCTAATCTGGTGGTACGTACCTCATGCCATCTTGTAAGATTTAACAGTGGGTATGAACAGGTACTACCTGCACCCTTTAATAAATGGGTTTCACACTTCAAACATAATAACTTTTTTTGACGAATACGCAACTATAACTTTTGATCAATTAAAGAACCAGAAATTGTTTTTCCAAATTATATTTTTTTGTAAAGAAATTCACAAATATTCAGAATTTTTAAGTTGCTATACAGGATGTCCCATAACTTAGAAGCCATAGGGCAGCAGTTGATAGAGGATGTTATTTTTGTTAAAAAAGTTTATATAACATCGGTGTCAACATTCATCTGTTTTTAATATATACCATTTTTAAAGTTAGGGGAGTGGGGGAAAAAAGGGTTTTACAAAAAACAAAAATCTGTAATACTTAGCTAATTGAGATCCAAAAATGTAGTATTCCTTTTTTTGATAACACATGTTAAGGAGATTCAGGCTGTCAAAACCATCTTTACATTTATAAAAATAATAATTAAAAAAAAATAGTTTTGCCTATTATATCAACAATATTTTATTATTATGTCTCCCTAGGGACTTATTTTTATTAACAAAAATATTAAGAAACACATTGCGTTTAGGCATTTTTAAAAGCTTATACCAAAAAAATAGATTTTATTGAAAAAATTTGACTGCAAAATTTTTTTTTCATTATTTTTATTTCAGATTATTGCTATTTTTCTAATACAAAACTTTACCAAATTTCATATTTTGACTGCGTTTTTTAAAAAAGTTATTATCAAAAAAGTTTAAAAAATCGCCAACTTTGATTCTCTGTATCTCGACAAAGAATCAGTTTTGACCCATGCATTATATAAACGTTTTTTATGAGAATGACCTCCTATATCCCCTTTTGACCTATGAACCCACTTTTTTAATGTCATCTTAGATTTGACTAAATCCGTCTGGAAAGTCTGGAATTTCAGTGGACTTCAAGACTACTACAGAAAATCGTTTTAAACCATGCGGTGTTGCCTAAAAGCGCATTGTTTCTTTGTATGCTACAAATATAGGGAAAATAGGAGGACATTAAAAAAGTGGGCGAGTGTACATACCTGAAAAAATATTATATTGGAAATGGCTAGAGCATATTATTAGTATACAGGGTGTTTCAATATTCGATAACATAATTTTAATGTTAAAATCTTTCAAGGAACGTCCTTAATTACGTAACGCAAAAATTCAGAATTTTTGACAACACCCTCCCCCCCCTCGTAACGCATTGTCAAGAAAAAATACATTAAAGAAACATTGAGTGTAACGCAAGGTCAAACCCCCCCCCCTCTTGTGTGTGATTTCAAGACAAAAAAATCATATAAACATATATCCACAAACGCTTAGTTTTCGAGATATTTTTTAGCTCACATTACTACTATACTATATTAGTGTAAGCTATTATGGTGATCCTAATTTTTTCGAGAAAAAAAAGTTGCTCCGATTTCAAAAAATTTTATATATCTTTGCGTTTCAGATGATTTTGAAATTTTTTTTTATCGCGCCGTCTGTCTGTCATATGTCTGTCTTTAACGACCAACGCGTATAACTCAAAAACAGCTTGCCCGAATTGAATGAAATTTGGTACCTAGGCTGGGTCTTGGGTCCAGATCGTCCCATTTAAAAATAATCAAAATCCACCGAACACAAGGCAAATAAAATGGTGGGGGTAGATTTCAAAAATTAGAGTTTAAGTGAAAATATGGCGTGTGTGATATCAAACGAAAGGTAATTAAGTCTGGAGTTAAACAAAATACATTTTAGTTTAAAAAAAAGGTAGGAGTAGATTTCAAATATTAAGTTTAAGTCATGGCTTGTGTGTTATCAAACGAAAGGCAATTGCATCTGGAGTTGAATAAAATATATTTTAGTAATTATAGTACCTAGTGTGAGCTTAGGTGCCCATATATTGGCAGAGTATTTTTGTTTATTTTGATATACTCGCCATATACCATACTGGAGAAGCCTTTCGTGCAACAGGGATTTTCTCTATAATGGTTAAAGATGCGAAAAAATCGGAAGAAACAAAAAAGTTTGCATATAAACAAGAATTACAGGCTTACAACAACAAAAAATCTCAGGGGGAATAGCCAACATGACTTCTTGAAAAAGTATCCCCCTGTAGATTTTTACTATGATTTGGCATGTCTTGTAGTGTAGTGCCTATACCTAAATATACGTACCAAATTTGAGATAAATATCGTAAGAACTGCAAGCGCTATAAACAAAAAATTTAAAAAAAAAGTTTTAACGCTATATATCTCGAAAACCAAGCTTGTGCGCTGTATAAACTTTTATTTTGAAATCACTTTCAGAATTTAACACTAAAATTATGTTATTGAATTTTGAAACACCCTGTATACCATGTGAGAATGTTTCCCTTTGGCACATGCATAATATAATACCAAATATTAACCTGCCAAAAATATCCTTGGAATAACATGCTAAGAATGTTCCGAAATAAAGTCGAAAAATGGTTTTAGTTTATAGGGTAATTCGTAGATAGCGCTACTTGTCAAAAATTCGAAGCATATATCTTATACAAAACATAATAAAATGAGATTTATAATCTTATCGAGAATTATCTTTATTTTTATTTTTTTTATTTCTCTCTTTTTTAGAATTAAGTTAGACGTGTTAATCGTGTTATTTTATGTCAGTAGCGCACCCAGAAATTTGTGTTGGGTGGGCTCGAGACCCCCATAAAGTCGTATTTTATGCTATTTTTGCTATGTAAAAAAAATCTTAGGCTGGAAAGGGGGGGCGTGACCCGAAGGCACCCCTCCTGGGTACATCCTTGTTTATGTTTTAAGTTTCCGTTTAAGCGATTTAAAACTCCATAATATTTTTATGAAAAGTGGATTTTTGTCCTATGGGTTAAAATGAGGTACCAATAATGGGACAAAATCAGGTAGGTTCGGTTAAGTAATTTAAAGACAATATTTTAGTTTTATTTACTTAAAAAACTAACCAAGATTAAAATATTTATTTGAGAAATAAGAAGTTGTAATAAAAAATACAATTAGTTTAATTGTTAATACTATTGATAAAATTTATAAAGAATTACAGCTTCCTGGCTTTGATTTTAATAAGGCTCCTAGTCATCGCCGTCGACTCTCGCACACTAATTTGTTGCAAGAACAACATAACATCCAATTTCAGTGCTGGTACTATAAAAATACTCTGCCAATATATGGACATCTAAGCTCACACTAGGTACTATAGTTATGGTGTACGTGTGAGCTAATGTAACTAAAACTAAAATATATTTTATTCAACTCCAGACTCAATTATCTTTCGTTTGACACCACACAAGCCATGTTATGACTTAAAGTGTAATTTTTAAAATCTACTCCCTTCCTTTAAAAAAAACTAATATGTATTTTGTTTAACTCTAGACTCAATTTAAATGAACCTTTCGTTTGATATCACACATGCCATATTTTCACCTAAACTCTAATTTTTATAATCTACCCCCACCCTTTAATTTGGATTGTGTTTGGTGGATTTGGTTGATTTTTAAACGGGACCACCTCGACCTAAGGCCCAGCCTAAATACCAAATTTCATTAAAATCGGGCAAGCGGTTTTTGAGTAATGCGGGTTGGTCCTTACAGATAGACACAGACAGACGGCGCGACAAAAAAGTTTTAAAATCATCTGAAACGCAAAGATATATATAAAAATTTTTGAAATGGAGTAACTTTTTTTTTCTCCAAAAAATTACTCGGAGACACTACGCGGAGCTTGTGTGAGCTTAGGTGCCCATAAATTGGCAGAATATTTTATATACAATAACAATTTTTCTAACAGCATTGACTTTTTGCGTTATAAAAGATAATTTCATTTTCCACAATTTTATTTTCTGCCACTTTTTACAAGCGCATATCAACAAAAACATAAAACTCAAGATGGCGGAAACTTCTTTATTATAAAAAAAAATATATATTTTTTTCATTTCCTTCTCAGGGGACACCTAACTGTGTTAAACAAAGTCTTCTATACAGTTATAAGACAGGTGCGTCTATTCTTTTCAAACAAAAAAAACTTCAGTTCGAAGAGGGTAGAAAAACAATTATGTGTGTATCCTACCTTTATAAAAGCCGTTTTAAAATCTAGATCAAATCACTAAGCACATTTTTGGAGCCTGTTTTATTAGTTTGGGAGCTGGCATATATAAAGACGTCTTAAGGCCGGTTTCTTAATCAAGATAATCTCGGGCTAGCACTAAACCGCGCTTTTATGAGAGATTAACGAGCTAAAATAACTAAAATAAATATAGCGAAGCAACTACATCAATCAAAATCCACGAAGGGTGACACAATATCCCCTAAATTATTTAACCAGAGATGTTTTTAAAAGCTTAGATTGAGAAGAAATAGGCATCAGAGTAAACGGACAATTCTTGAACCACCTAAGATATGCTGATGATATCGTCTTAGTACCAGGCAAGAAAGAAGAACTGATAAAAATGCTGAAGGAGCTTTTTTTTTTTTGTTTTTTTTTTACGGTTAAGCGCACTCGCAAGGAGATCCCTATCACGCTCGAGAAGCGGCCAGTGCGCGGAAATGTTGGTGTGTGTTGGTTTTGAAACGGTTCAGGTTGTAACCTGCAGGGAAAACTGTTGCAGGGAGTTTATTCGACAGCGATGCTGTTCTCCAGAGATATGAATTCTGATATAATGAGGTTCTTGGTGCCTCTATTTTGACAGTAAATTGATGGTTACCGTCTGTTTGACGTGTTCGCCTAGTAGGTGCTACTCCCGGGGGGATCATACATGCCAACTCTTCAGAGCATTTTCCGTGATAATACCTGTAGAAGAGAGATAGATCGCCTACAGTTCTTCGATGTTCGAGACTATCCAAGCTACGGGTAAGTGCGGCTTGATAGCTCGTTTTTGCACGGTGTTTAAAAGCATTAAGGTATGTTTGGGTGCCGCACTCCATATATGTGAGCAGTACTCCATAGTTGGTCGAATCTGGGCTTTGTAGAGTGTCAGCAGTTGGCTTGGTGTATACAGATGTCTTGTACGAAATAGCACCCCAAGCTTTTGGGATGCCCTTTTAGCTATATCTGCCACGTGACTGTGCCAAGACATGTTCTCTGCAGTGACTCCTAAGATGTTCAACTGGCTCTGCAATGCGACAGCACTTCCAGATTGCATGATGTTTGGCTCACCGGTGCTGGTCTTTTTTGAAAACAGGGCTGCTTGGGTTTTCTGCGCGTTGAACTGTACAAGGTTTTTGTTGCCCCAGCTGGATACAGCAGCTAAAAATATAGGCTCATTACTCTGCCAATATATGGGCCCCTAAGCTCACACTAGGTACTATAGTTATAGTGTACGTGTGAGCTAATATAACTAAAAACAGAAATATATTTTATTCAACTCCACACTAAATTACCTTTTGTTTGATACCACACAAGCCATGTTTTGACTTAAACTCAAATTTTTGAAATCCACCCCCACCCTTAAAAAGAACAAAAAATAAAATGTATTTTGTTGAACTTCGGACTTAATTACCTTTCGTTTGATATCACACACGCCATATTTTCACATAAACTCTAATTTTTGCAATCTATCCCCACCCTTTTATTTGGTTTGTGTTCGGTGGATTTTGTTCATTTTTAAATGGGACCATCTCGACCCAAGACCTAGCCTACGTACCAAATTTCATTGAAATCGACCCAGACAGACATACAGACAGACAGACAGACAGACAGACAGACAGACAGACAGACAGACATACAGACAGAAAGACAGACAGACAGACAGACGGCGCAACAAAAAAGTTTCAAAATCATCTGAGACGCAAAGATATAAAAATTTTTAAAATCGGAGCCACTTTTTTTTTCTCGAAAAAATTAGGATCACCATAGCTCACACTACTATAGTATAGTATATGTGTGAGCTAAAATGTGATACCTACTTAAATAAAAACTAACCGAAAAAATTAATCTAAATTAACTAGAATAAAACTTATTGCGCCCTAAGCTTTAGTTTGCAGTCAGGATTGCCAACTTTTGAATTTTTAAATACGGGACGCTAAGTTTTACTTAGCCGACTTAGTTACGATCGGGTAGAGAGGGGGGGGGGGGGTTCACGAATACAACAAAAATTTGCCATATATTAAAATCTCACAGCCTAACACAACAAGGATAAAGATTCAAACACAACTTTTTTAAAATCAAAACCGCAAAATAAAGTTAAAATCTTCTAAAAACTACCTACTTATACCAATTTAGTTTTTAAAGGTATATTAGTTATTTAAGCTCTTAACCATTTGAATTAATCAGGATTATCATAAACTCTGCAGAGGTTATTTCGCGGTTTCTCGCCGTTTCCCCACAGAAAAATAAGTTAGTTTGGTTAGGTTTGTGGCTCTGTGTGGTAAATAATTGCTGCTTAGATTGGGACTTTAATTGTCCCGTATGCACCCATAGCGAAACACGGGACTTTACATCTAAATACGGACAGTCCCGTAAAAAACGGGACGGCTGGCAACCCTGCAAGCAGTTTTTGGATGGAAAATAGAACCTGATTACGAAGGAAGTTACAAGAATCCCATTCCGAATTTTTTAATGTGTGTCTGTTCAAGCTTTGGGAAAAAATGCATGTTATGTTTGAAATTGTAATGCTTATTATTGTATTTACTTATTTAAAAGTCTATGGCAAAAACATCAACACTTAAGTGTTGATCATCACTTACCCTGTACCATTAACACGACTTTTGTACTGATCCACAATTAAGTGGGACTTGCACCATTCAATTTTAATGGTCGATTAATGTTAAACGACGTTTATTTCGTTAGTTTCTTTTGCATCATTTTTTAACGGAAGTTTAGATGGTTCAGGGCTATCAAAATGGACGGGCCACGATCCTCCACTTTGTTGACGTCACATCCGGGGCTAATTTTTTTTTGATGGTCACGTTACGACACAGCTGATTGTCTTTAACATATTGAAGTTGGAATGACGGTTCATGGATATTTGATTTTTTTTTAAACAAAGCCGTTTTTGAGATTGTTTTTACTATATTCTCGCAGAACAATTTTTTTTAAATGTATAGTAAGCCCTAATTTTTCATAGCCGCTTCATTAGCTCACACAAAAATTAAGTTTAAAGTAGAAGCGAATGTGACAATCACATATGACAAAGTCAAATACATGTCAAATATAACAGTTGGCATGTGGTACATGGCGGGTAATTTGAATTCAAAATAAGGAATGCTAAATCTTGAAGATTTAAACCTTTTAATCATGTTGCTTCCTTACAAACCTTTGGTGGAATATCGGGATGGTGTCTGAGAATATTTCACTGAAATTTTGCGGAAATCTGTAGTGCCATTTTGAAAATATCATAAAAAAACGTCTGACCTCCCATAAGACCCAATGTAAAATTCAGCCCCGGGAGAACAGCTGATTTTTTCAGGGTCGTGGCCTCTATTTTTGTGTTGGCCTTGGATGGTTTTAAACAATGTTTAACTAAGTGCCCATCGCACCGACTTTTAAAATTCCCTTTCTTATCTATGGATTGCTTTAATTTTAAGCATGCCTTATTTTTAAATTTGTTGCACCGAGCAAAAATCTCCTCTTCTTTGTTAAGATGCGGCCACCTTGTGGCCCAATCAGGCAACGCCGCTGTTTCAACCCAACCAACATAATTTTTAAACTATGAAAAAACAACAACAACACCCAGTACGTCCCAAAATAGTTTTGTCAAAATCCATCAATTTCCTGTGTCAAGTCGCCTTTAAAAATTTATTTACAAAAATGAAAGTTCTTGAATTTTTGGAAGTTGATGAAATCGAGATGGTGCTACTCGATTTTTTGGAATTTGGGTGTCATTGTCGCCTTGTTGGTACAGTCGCGTATTTTTTCCCGGACTCGTTTACGGTTCCTCATCCAGCCCAGGCCAAAATCCGCGCCCGGCCGAGAAATGTACTGCTCCTAAGGCACAGGCCAATAAGGCACCTGCCCATAAGGCTCCTGTCCATAAGGCAGCGGCCCATACACCCCTGAATATAACCAAAGGATTAAAAATTATAATGAAATTAGGGTAAAATGGAAAGGCAGAAAGGAAAATCGTCTTGTTACTTCATGCACTGCAGTTTCATTTAAATGCAAGGGTTTTCTTACACTGGTCAGTCCTATCCTACCCTTACCGCTGTACCCACCAGGCTGTGAAAAACAGTTAACCCAATAATCGGACGAAAATACTGTAATAAAAATTAGATTATTTATTAGATTCAACTTTATTTAAATTATTTTTCTTCCTTACAAATCTTTTTGTAATCGATACATAGGTATATTTTTTCACAAAAACATTGGGCCAAAAGAACCAAAATCTAGCCGTTATCTGGTGCAATAAAGTTTTTCAAAATCATTTTTATTTATTAACTTAAAAAAGACAAAATTCACTTCAATCAAAACAATGCTCATTTGTAGGTATTGTCAGTCGCTATGGCTATGCCAGACGGGTAACATTATGTGACCAGCATCTTATCTTTAAGCAGCTCTTAAGGAACAGTAAAGTCACGAAAAAAGCTGACTTAATTTTAACAACACTAAGGAAGGAATAAGTCTGCCTTTAAGTTCGGTGCAACGAAATAAGGTATTCTTTAGGCTAAAAAACGGAATATAAAGTCGGTGCGATGGGCCCTAAAAACGCCCCAAGTTAACCGTTTAATTGCAAGTTGAACAGATTTTTGAAGTTATGCTGCATTTGTGTTATAGTGTTATACTGGTGGTTTCTTAAAGTTTTCTTTCGATTTTTCCGGTAAATGATAATTTGGAAAAACGCACCCCAGAAATTTTTGTATACTTGATATGACCCGAACCGACCTACTTACCTCTCGGCTCCCCCCCCCCTCAATAAAATACGCGCAGCTGCCAATTTCAAGGTACTAATTTTCTATGAAATAGCTGGGCCTACCCGGAAAACACCAGAGCAGATATTTTAAGGATTTTGGGATTATAAACCGACATTTCTTCTTCTGGAGATAATAGGAAAAGTTCTGGAATATGATGAAAGCCATCATTGTTCCCAGATTGCTTATTTTTTGCTAAATTTGGCTTCCTTTGGTGGTTCAATCCAACCTAACAGCGGCGTAGCGTGGGGGGGACGCGGGGGTAGTGGGTAGTGGGGTAGTGGCCCCCCCGCCCCGAGGGTAGTGGCGCCCCATAGGTGGCCGAAGCGCCCTCAGCTTTATTAAGTCGGGCCGCTAACGGCTAATTGAGTAGGTGCCAAAGGAAACTAACGACATGAAGACCTTTTTTTTTTTTTTTTTGGTCGCAAGATTCGTGAGAGGCGCCCTTGTGACTTATCGGCCGCCCCCTCACACATGATGACCTTTTTTTTTTTGGTCGCAAGATTTGTGAGAGACGCCCTTTTGACCTTTTTGTTTTTTTTTTGTCACAAGATTTTTAATCAGTTTTCAGAGGTGCCCTTTTTAGCTGTCGCCCCCCCCCGCCCTTTCGGGCACGCTACGCCGCTGCAACCTAATATAGTTTAGTAATAAAAGTTTGTCAGCAAACAGCAACTTTTAAAAAACATGTTTTGTTTAAGGGAGAACACCTCCAAAGTGTGGCACAATTT
This sequence comes from Aspidapion aeneum, assembly GCA_963576565.1. Lineage (NCBI taxonomy): Eukaryota > Metazoa > Arthropoda > Insecta > Coleoptera > Brentidae > Aspidapion > Aspidapion aeneum. The sequence goes on along the minus strand of OY755041.1, from coordinate 1,013,108 downwards.
GCAGGAGTGGATACTGCCAGAATATCTCGAACAATTGCAAGATCTTCTGCAGCCATTGCCAATCAGTATCTTTACAAAATTTGCAATTATTATTTTATTACTTTGAGTGCCCTCGTTTTTTTATCTTCCACGTTTTTGCTAATTTTGCTCCTGTTTTTGGACAAAAAAACTACCAAAAAAATTAAGACCGTAAAAAACGTAAACAAAAAGAGAAAGTGGGGTGACCGGAAAAATAATACTATTTTTACACATAATTTTTCTTGGAGTAACGGCCGAAAACTCAAACTACGCTTATAAAATAACGGAAGTTTATGCAGGGCTATCAAAATTGACGGGCCACGATCCTCCACTGTGTTGACGTCACATCCGGGGCTGATTTTTTTTTTGATGGTCACGTTACGACACAGCTGATTGTCTTTAAAATATTGAAGTTGGAATGACGGTTCATGAATATTTGATTTTTTTTTTTAAATAAAGCCGTTTTTGAGATTGTTTTTACTTTATTCTGGCAGAACAATTTTTTTTAAATGTATAGTAATCCCTAATTTTTCATAGCCGCATCATTAGCTCACACAAAAATTAAGTTTAAAGCAGAAGCGAATGTGACAATCACAAATGACAAAGTCAAATACATGTCAAATATAACAGTTGGCATGTGGTACATGGCGGGTAATTTGAATTCAAAATAAGGAATGCTAAGTCTTGAAGATTTTAACCTTTTAATCATGTTGCTTCCTTACAAACCTTTCGTGGAATATCGGGATGGTGTCTGAGAATATTTCACTGAAATTTTGCGGAAATCTGTAGTGCCATTTTATCAAATATCATAAAAAAACGTATGACCTCCCATAAGACCCAATGTAAAATTCAGCCCCGGGAGAACAGCTGATTTTTTCAGGGTCGTGGCCTCTATTTTTGTGTTGGCCTTGGTTTATGTAATGAACTATTTGCTTAAAATTGGTGCAAGTTTCTATAAGTTTGTCATGTATGAATCGTTGGAGAAAGCGGCCCTAAATATATAATAAATTCTGGTGGCTCCCAAACTATGTCGGGCACCCTGTTTGGTTCTTTCTATTTTACCTGCATGCAGGTGTAGGTATATAGGTTATAGGTATCTACCCTTTTTTTCTTGTGCTCCAAACCACAAAGCCATATAGCGGTAAAAGAAACCCATTAAAGGGTTAGAGCATTTTTACTGCTTGGGCTCTAATCACATATACCTAACATTAAAGAATCAGGTTGTATAACGGTACTATTAATAGTTTTGGCTTGTTCATTTTATAACGTTTGCATCATGGTTCACATTAGTTGTTCACTTTGATAAAAACGTTCACTATTGATTTAAGGGACCTTTTGCACGCCCTCCTTTAGCTAACTTTATCCTTTATATATACGACATTATAGGGTTCATTCAGACTTATTTTTTTTAGAATTGTTGCTTTTAAACCCAACAAAAACACATCGTAATTATTAAATATAATTTTGCTGGGTTAAGTTGTTAGTTTTGCTTACGTTAACGCCAAAAAAATCACTGATTGAAAAATATTAATTTACTTATAAGATTATAAAAATTCGTTACGTGTGTGACATTTATTTCTTAACAGAATAATGTATTTTTGTTATTTTACAAATTTTCTGCGAACTGCCAAATACTTAATTCAACTTTTATTTTTTAATTAATACTTGGTAATATTTTGTACAATAAGATTTATATTTAAATGCCCCTTTATGCATTTTATTGTAGCATGTCTGGAAGTATAGTAGAATTTTGATGATCTATACATGAGTGAGTGAGTGAGTGACAATTTCGACGTTTTTTGAAATTTCGTAACTACTTCAGTACTTTTGGGAATTCCATGAAACTAAACATGAAGGGATTGTTAACTCCATGGAGATCTACGACTGTGCAAAGTTTGAGATTCGTAGCTCATTCCGAAGTAGAGTTTTAGATCAAATATCGGCTGAAATGTTTCAAGAAAAGATGGTACGGCGCGTGAACTTGGCGAGGCAGTGCCGTGCTCTCAGATTTACCTCCTAAATAGTCAACCACGCCGTCAAATAAGTTTTAGGTCAAATATCGGCTGAAATGTTTCAAGAAAAGATGGTACGGCGCGTGAACTTGGCGAGGCACTGCCGTGCCCTCAGATTTACCTCCTAAATAGTCAACCACGCCGTCAAATAACTGAAAAAACGCCAAAAAAGGCGGTAAAAACGTCAAAAACACCTTAAACTCACACGAGCTCTCAATATAAACAAAGCAACTGGTCCGCTGATGACGTAAGCAGACACTGTTCGTCTCGCTGAGCAACGCTAACATAGAGTTAAATGGAAACAAGCAATCCTGTGTGTTTATAATCGTTGCCCAGATACCTACCGTTTCTTTGAACAAAGGTTGGAAATTACCTACCCAATTCGATATGGTCGTTTGGCCAGTGATTTTCTTAGATTTCCCTATGTGCAACGGACGTGAGGCCGATAGCCACAGTTTAAAACAAAATCGTGTACTTGCGGAAACGCAGTAATTACGAATTGCTCGTCAATATAATAATATTCTCCGGCATATTCTACGGTGTGTGCCTTTCTTTTAGTTTAGTAGGCCAGTGTGTCGTTGGTTCAACGAACCCGCTTGCAAGTTCAATGTCTGCTGATGTTGATGCCAAGACCTAGTCGAAGTAGTGCAGCTTCTAGGTTTCCGCCGAATACACCAGAAGAAAGTTCAACATATTATGATGATGCAAGTCGGTTTCTTTTTCCTCATTTTGGAATTTTTTCTGAAAAAAAAGCATAGAAATAGTAAAATAAATAGAACGCTTCACAAACGTGCGTAGACTGAAGAAAATGGGAAGAAATTGGAATTTTTTTACAGATTAAGCAAGGCTAGGCTTCATACAATTTAAGAAATATGAGCTGCTCAGAATTTTACGATTTTGTACTTCTGCCTAAAAATACAAAGCACTGAAAACCCAAGTAACATTATTACCACTCAAGGTTTTATTAATTTGGTTCCTAGGTTATTTAGAGGGTGCTGTTATGGGTTTTAGGATGAACTTGGCTACATAAAGGTAATTTATATTGCCAATTACCTAAAGGGGTGTTATACAACCAAAAAGTGATTTATAAAGGAATATAATAAAACTGATATTCCTTCTGTTCCTTTTAGATACTTTTGGTTTTATTGATTTCTGATTTATAAAGACGGTCTTATAAAACCATTTTACCTAAAGTTTTTAAAAAGAAATAAATATAAACTTTGGTGATTTAGTTTTTTTCATTACTTTAGGTCATCACAAAAGAGCTAAAAGGTTATCTTATATCCTTTTGGTTTTATAGTTACCAGTAGTTTAAAAGTAAATATGATTAGATAGGAACCTAGTTTCCTTAAGGTTTTTAATAGTGGTAAATATAAACTTTAGACTTTGGGTTTTTGCCATTACTTTTAGGCATTTTAAAAAGGTTTTATAGGAAGGCTTAAAGGTAAACTTAATTCTTTTGTATTTATAGTTGCCCATACCCACTGAGATACCAAGGAATATGTCTTGGGGGGGGGGGCTGAAGCATCATGATGTCGAATTTTAAGCTATTTTTTGTATTTTTTCATGAAGTATGTGGAAAATATGTAAAAAAATCTAAGCCGTGGAGGGGGTCCGGGCCCAGGCCCCCCCTGGGTAGGCCCCCCCTGGGTGCGCCTATGGTGATACTATACTTAAATAAAATCTATATCTTGGCGGATTTATTTTACAAACAAAACTTTATCTGGGTATTACGACGCTATTAAGGAATTTTTTTTAAAGTTAGAAACCACTGCTTTTCTTCTAAAAAAAGAAAAAGGTTGTTCAAAATTAATTAATACTTTGATGATATTTTGATTATTATTAAATTTTTTTTAAAAGTGATTTTGAATAAAATTTCATAAAATAATTCATTTAAAATTTTTATGAAGAGATTAGAAGAAAAATGTAAATAATCAACAAGTATTTATGTAAATAAATAAGATTTGTTTTTCAATTATACAATTTGAATAATTGACATGAATTCATTTTTAAATTTTCTAAAAAACTATTATAAAAAGACACCTTAATAATTTTTATTTTAATGAATCGTTCGAAACAATAATGACTGATTGAAATAATAAATAATTTGAAAATTAGATAACCTATTTGAAAAGCTTTTTTCAAGCTTTTTTTTTGTTTGCAAAAAGATAAGTTTTTAAAATTTTGTTAGGCAAATATTTATTTTTACCTTCCTAGCCCGCGCAGCAATGGCTAGAGAAGGTATTGTGTTCGACGAAAACATTTTTTTTCAATAAGCGTGCGGAAAAGTCCACTTTTCCGCACGCATTTTAGTGTGGAAAGTGCCACTTTTCCGCACTAGTGCGGAAAAATATTTTTTTCGCACTAGTGCGGAAAAGTAAATTTGTTACGATTTTGAGGTGTTCTATAACATTTAGACCGTTCAAAATACATTTGTATCTTTCCTAGCACACGAAATATCCTAAAAATATTCAAATTGACTAAAATTCTGCTATATTTTCAATATTTTCGATAAAATAAAGTTTTCAGTAAAATAGGTTCAAATTATAAGTTTTAAACCTCCCCGGTATAAATATCGTCATTGTCAATGTCAAACAACAATGAACACTAGTGGTTTTAGATTTGGCATCTTAAATCACCATAGCAACAAAGTACAAACAAACTGTCAAAACAAAGCCAATTTTGCAGATACAAGCGTCTCTTGAATTTTTCAAACAAAAAAATCAGATTTTCAATGGATTCTTCGGACGAAGATCTACCCCAGTCAGTTCTAGAAGCCGCTAGAATGTGAATAATAATAATTGATTTGATTAAAACGTTTTGAATATAAATAATTTTCTGATTAATTTTTAGTTTTTTCCTCACGCTTATAGAAAAAATAGTGTACCTAACTCGTGCGTAAAGTGTCTTTTCCGCATCTGCAATCGCGTGCGGAAAAGAGGCACTTTCCGCACTAGTTAGGTAAACTACTATTTTTCAGATAACGCCGAAAATGTGTTATTTGGGTATATTTTGACCTATCCTAGCAATATCGTCGGGATGTCTGTCTGCGTGTGTATGTGTGTATATCTGTCCGTAACACGATAGCTCTTAAACCGCTTAACCGATTTTCATGAAATTTTCAGATAAAATATTGTTCGACACTTACGAGCTCATTAGATTTTGGCCAAAATTCATTAGTGCTAATGACAGTTTTTTAACAGTTAAAACATTTAACAAATGCTAACTTCTTAATGGAGCGTCGCATCAAGATGCGGGTTTCGGTATATAGTAAAGCATATTTTTCTTAAAAATGTGTTTTATAACCAAAAACTTTGTAGAAGCTTTCGTTTCGGAGTTATTTACAAAAAACTGTTTTCGAGGCATAGAGCATAGCATGGAGTTTACTTGGAGTGTGCTAATGGGCTAGGAAGGTATCAGATCCGTCATGGATTCATTTATTTCTTTAAACCACTTGCAAATAAGTGATTTTTATTTTTCTAGGAGAGTTTCTTACTTTAAAAAATAAATAGATCCATAACGGATCTAATACTTTCCTCGCCCATTAGCACACTCCACGTTATATCAGCCTTGAAAACAGTTTTTAGTAAATACAGTGAAGTCCGCTTATAACGAACCCGTTTATAGCGAACTTCTGGTTAATACGAACCTTTTTTCTTTATACAAAAAGTCGTCCATAAATACTCATGTATTGTCTTACTGGTTATAACGATCCCGCTTATAGCGAACTTCCGGATATAGCGAACCTAATTTTAATAATCTAGAATATGTATTTTTCTTTTAAAACGAACTTTATATAAGCAGACAAAGGGCGTTTTCACACTAGACGATACGGCAACGACACGAATGGTTGCAAAGACATGCACAAGACCCAGAATATGATCACGAGTATGAATTCGATAATGATATGCTTGATTTAGTAGAAGAACAAGCTAAGGGAAAAATGTGTGACTTCGATTTTAACGATTATGTGACTATTGATAAAGACATTGTAGCAAGAGAAACGTTGACTGATGAGCAAATTATAATCTCTCCGTAACCTCAAACATGGTTTCAAGTGATAATTAGGAAGATAATGATGATCCTGTTCAAGATAATTCTGTTGAAGTCACTAAGGTTTATGTTCCAACCATTCGTGAAATGGAAAACAACATTTCGGAAACTTTTTGGAATCACGCCAAGTTCCTGATGAAATATGGGCATCATTTTGTAAACCTTGAAAGCTATATAAACAGGGAATATTTTTCAAGTAGAAATGTACAAACAAAAATTATGGATTTCATAATAATAAAAAAAAGATTTAGGCTTCTTTTATATATGTATTACATACCACCATATTATGTACTTTACATATTTATATGTAGAACAATAATAATAATTGTCTTTATTCGTATGTATTGTGCCTTTTTCTAAAAATATAAAAATTTATAGTATTTTTTGTAATATTTTTAGTTTTCTTAATCTTGGATACTATTAAAAAAAGAAACACAAAAAATTAAACAAAATTTATTTATTACTGTTTATAACGAACCTCGGATATAACGAACCGTATTTAGTTCATTTTTGAGGTTCGTTATATCCGGACTTCACTGTATATCAGAAACGAAAGCTTCTACGAATTTTTTGGTCATAACTCAAACTAATAAAAAAAATGTGTTCTACTACAATCCGAAAACCGCATATGATACTCCATTAAAAAGTTTGCATATCTTCAATTTTTAAACTGTCAAAAGCATTAATGGATTTTGACCAAAATCTACTTACCTCGTTAGAGTATCGAACACTTTTTTTAGTGAAAATCTCATGAAAATCGGTGTTGCGATTTAGGAGCTATCGTGTTATGGACAGACGTACACACACACAGATAAACATCACGATGATATTGCTAAGATAGGGCAAAATAATACCTTCTCTAGCCATTGTAAAAAAATGAAATATAAAATAATAAAATCGATGCGGCTGGCAAGTTTCAACTAACAGAAAACAAATTGCAGCCAGCACACTTATACTTTTTATTTTTTGGCTTTTGGGTCAAAAGTTCAGCAGGCGTGTTTATATATTCGCCATCACTTACTTACTATGTGCAAATCACAACTTCCGATTGGCCAAGAATTTACGTTGACCTGATTTAACTCATTCTTGCTTTCGCATGATCGACCAATAGGTGTGGAGACCATAGATTACTTAAGTACAAAATTGTATTAGGTAGACAATCCTCATCAACTGTTTTTGCTCATGTATTATCAGGGGCGTGCTTAACTTTTTGGTGCAAAGGAAAGAAATTGTGTGTACTTAAGACCACACGGCAGAAGTGTAAACTTCAACAAGGCGAAATTAATAAACAAGATTTTTTGCGTTGTTATTATTATATATTAACAAAGTAATATACAAAATAATAACATTTACATAATTATAATTGGGTATAAATTACTCTGGTAAATTTTGCTCTGAGTGGCCTTCACCTGCATCATCATATCGCTTTGCTGACTGTTCCTCTCACAGTTAGTCAACTCGAGCTGACTTCACCCGAATGAGCGTTTCATAGCCGAGCGTGACGGCTCAGTTCAATTCAGTACCCACAAAAATTGCTAAACGAGCCTAAAGAAGTTTACACTTCAAAAACCGCTGCCCCTCATTCAATAACAAACATCTCGTGCAATTATTGTTTTTCTGCACCCTAAGAACTAATTCATTTTATGCACTTTATGGATTTATGCACTTTATGGATTAAAAGTGTACTTTTGGCATGTCCCTGCTCTTATATCGCACAGACTTGGATGAAAAACGGCTAATATAATATGGGACTTTTGACATGAAAAAACCATCTTTTGCTTCTATTAAAAATTTGTGGTTTTGCCTATAGTTAATGGTTAGACCAAAATTTTTACAAAATGATGTTTTATTTGTTAAATTAACCTAAGCATATCTATGATTTAAGATTAAAAAGAACACATTTCATTTTTTTTTATTACTGTTTAGAAATACTCTGCCAATCTATGGGCACCTAAGCTCACACTAGGACTATAGTTATAGTGTACGTGTGAGCTAATATTACAAAAAACTGAAATATATTTTATTCAACTCCAGACTCAATTACCTTTCGGTTGATATCACACAAGCCATGTTTTGACTTAAACTCTAATTTTTAAAATTTACCCCCACCCTTTTTTTTAAACTAAAATGTATTTTGTTTAACTCCAGACTCAATTACCTTTCGTTTGATATCACACACGCCATATTTCCACTTAAACACTAATTTTTGAAATTTACCCCCCCCCCTCTTTTTTTTAAATAAACTAAAATGTATTATGTTTAACTCCAGACTCAATTACCTTTCGTTTGATATCATACACGCCATATTTTTATATAAACTATAATTTTCGAAATCTACCCCCACCCTTTTATTTGGCTTGTGTTCGGTGGATTTTGTTCATTTTTAAATGGGACCATCTCGACCCAAAACCCAGCCTAGATACCAAATAGACAGACAGACAGACAGACAGACAGACAGACAGACAGACAGACAGACAGACAGACAGACAGACAGACAGACAGACAGACAGACAGACAGACAGACAGACAGACAGACAGACAGACAGACAGACAGACAGACAGACAGACAGACAGACAGACAGACAGACAGACAGACAGACAGACGGCGCAACAAAAAAGTTTCAAAATCATCTGAAACGCAAAGATATATAAAAATTTTTGAAATCGGAGCAACTTTTTTTTTCTCGAAAAAATTAGGATCACCATAGCTCACACTACTATAGTATATATGTGTGAGCTAACAAGAAAAACAGGCTTTAAGAAAAACAAAAAAATATCGCCATCTTGAAAAGAGTGACGCTTTCGATTTTTCTTCTATTTCTAGGCCACGATCCTCCACTTAGTTGACGTCACATCCGGGGCTGATTTTTTTTCATGGTTGCGTCACGACACAGCTGATTGTCTTTAAAATACTGAAGTTGGAATGACAGTTCATGAATATTTGATTTTTTTAAAAATAAAGCCGGTTTTAAGATTGTTTTTACTATATTCTTGAAGAACAATTTTTTTTAAATGTATAGTAAACTTTAGTTTTTCAGAACCGCTTCATTAGCTCACACTAAAATTAAATTTAAAACAGAAACGAATGTGACAAACACATATGACAAAGTCAAATACATGTCAAATATAATAGTTGGCATGCGGTACATGGCGGGTAATTTGAATTCAAAATAAAAAATGCTAAATCTTGAACATTTTAACCTTTTAATCATCTTGCATCCTTACAAAAGTTTGGTGGAATATGGGGATGGTGTCTGAGAATATCTCACTAGAATTTCGCGGAAATCTGTAGTGCCATTTTGAAAATATCATAAAAAAACGTCTGACCTCCCATAAGACCCAATGTAAAAATCAGCCCTCGGAGAACAGCTGATTTTTTCAGGGTCGTGGTGGCCTCCATTTTTGTGTTGGCCTTGTTATACCAAATAAATGGACCCATGACGCAGCGGCGTAGCGTGGGGGGGGGGGGTTCGTCGCACCCCCCCCCCGCCCCGATGGTAGTGGCGCCCCATTGGTGGTCGAAGCGCCCCCAGCTTTATTAACCGGCAACGGCCAATTGAAAGGAAACTAACGACATGAAGACCTTTTTATTTTTTGGTCGCAAGATTTGTGAGAGGCGCCCTTGTGACCTGTCGGCCGCCCCCTCACACATGATGACCTTCTTTTTTTGTTGTTTTTTTTTTTGGTCGCAAGATTTGTGGGAGGCGCCCTTGTGGCCTGTCGGCCGCCCCCTCAAACATGATGACTTATTTTTTTTTTGGTCGCAAGATTTTTTAAAAGTTTACAGAGGCGCCCTTTTTAGCTGTCGCCCCCCCCCCCCCTTTCGGGCACGCTACGCCGCTGCCATTACAGATCTGACACCTTCCTAGCTATAGCCTATTATCACACTTCAAGAGAAGCCATAGCCTTCAAAACAGTTTTTTGTAAATATCTATCAAAATATAGTCTACTATATTCCGAAAACAGTGTAGTGATACGATGCTCCGTTAAAAAGTTAGCATTTTTTAAAGTTTTTAATTGTCAAAAAACTCAACTTATTAGCATTAGCATTAGGTAATGGATTTTGACCAAAATCTAATCAGCTCGTAAGAGTGTCGAACACCATCCCACATAGCACAAAAATCACATCAACGTAAAATTAACGTGAACAAAAATAACTTGAAAACAACCGCATAACATGTAATATTTATTTTGTTAAATCTACTTGCTTAAAGATAACTTAAAAACAAGGAGAAATCAACCTATAAAAATGTACTGTTTGCTGAAGTTTCTGGTGCTGTGTATATAACGTGTTTTTTACCTTCGTTATTTTCATGTACCAAATTCACACTTGAAAAGTGATCCACAACATGTTCTAAAACGCCACTAGATTAAGGCTTCTCCCAACTAACATTTATAGTAGCGGCTACATGTTCTAAAGGCTTTGCTACTTTCTTATAGTAGAAATGTGGTGATCCCAACCAAAATTTGTTACTTTTTAGTTCTAACAACTATTTAGTATCAGGAAATAGTAGATGTTTCGTAAAAACGACCCTCTAAACTACTTCATAGGATTGTTTCTTGATAGTCGATTCTGATAGTCTTCTCTACCACAATAGGACGTTGCTAAAGTTTTACTTTCTTTTTAGTCGTTATTTCGTAGTCGCCCTGACTTTTATATCCTACTTAATTACCACTAGAAAGTTAAGCTTCATTGGAGTCCCAAACAAGTGTATCCGACAACTACATTATAACTTTAATTTTTACCACAAAAGTTTGTGTCATCATAGTAACATCTGATGTAACAATGTAGACAAAATAACTTTTTGGATCAACTTTAAAGCCGCAACTACTTTCAAGTAACCTTTTCGACTATCAGGGAATATAGTTTGGGACGCCATGTTTTTATGTGAGAAAGAAAATTTAATATTTTTGTTGTCGTTTTATGAGCTCATATTAAAGAGCCATACTATTTTATAAACAAATTAGTTGAAGCTTACCAAAAATGCTCTTCTTAAGCACCATTTGTTGGAGTTAACTGTCGATTATGAAAACATAACCTCCAAAATCACAACACAAAAATTCCATCAGCTACCAGAAAACGGCTCAATTTTACGGGCGCACCGGTTTTTTGCAATATATATAATGCATGTTATACAGAAAACTTTGCGTCGCACTCGAATTTTGATCCTCTGCTCGTAAATTCTCACACTTTTGGATAACATAGTACATATTATAACCATAACCAAACAAAAAAACTAAGCGAGTGTGTTTACTGTTGTGTCCACCATATTGTGTAACAATTCTACCAAAAAGAAACGATTATATTATTTGCAACTACATCGCAACTTTTATGCCATTACGGAAAAAAAACAGCCTCTACGACGTAGTAGATACCTGGCTACGACGTAGTAGTGTAGTTGTTACTACAGTGACTTTAAACAGTTGGCCAAGTAGTTATAACCAGAAATTGGTTCCCCACTTAGGGAATTATAACGTCGCTGTATGGTATACTGAGACGTAGCGGGAGTACGTTGCGGTTACTTTTAAGAAATTCTTTCTAGTTGGGGTTTCGTCGTTACAACTTTAATTGTTTGTTGGGCTCAAACCTACTAACTTTCTGCGTCGTTTTTGGTCACGTTTTTTTAATAACATTTTTTTAAATTAAAAGAGACACGAAAGGAAGTTATAAAAGTTCCCTAGTTTAAGACTACAACACTTCAAGACAATTTTAAAGATGGCGCTCAAGGCAAGACAAATTATCTATATATCTATCTATATACATTATGTTTTTTTTAAAAGCTAAACAAAATTTTTTAACAGTAAATACTTTAACAGAATATTAACGTGTCTTTATCAGGTTAATAACAGATGCGTGGTGATCGTATATCAGGGATCAGTTCCTTAACAGGTTTTTGGATTTTAGAGGCCAAAGCACTGCCTGATAGATTTCGTCAAAGTGAAAAATCCCGACAATAGATGGCGCTGCTGCTAGTAAAATCTCAAAAATATTCGGTAGAAAAGCAATGCAAGTTGCGTTTTAAAATTCGTGTAGAAAAGGCGTAAATCTAATGTGATTTTAACGTTGACAAAAATCACGTGAAACTAACGTAAAAACATTGCTGTTTTAATTTGATAATGGCGTTATTAAAACGCAGTTTTTAGCAACGTTATTTTTTATACCGTTAATGGACCTATTAAGCTTGTTTTCATATATGAAATAAACGTTTTTTTCTACCAGCTTTTAAAATCAACGTTTTTTTTTCTCACGCCTTTTTAACGTGTTAAACACGTGATTGTTCTATGTAGGATTTTACCTAAAAATTTTATGAAAATTGGTTCAGTGGTTTAGGAGCAATCGTGTTATGGACAATATTATACACACAGACAGACATCACGACGATATGGCTAGGATAGGTCAAAATACATCCAAATAATACATTTTTGCGTTATCTGAAATAAAAAAAATTTCGTCGAAAATAATACCTTCCCTAGCCATTGCAACGCGGCTAGAAAAGTAAAAATTAAATAGCAAGGTACGCCACTGCATTAAAATGTCAAAATAGTTGGATTTATATTCCATTAGTTAAGGAGCATTAACTGAATCAAAAAATAAACTCTTTTTGGACTGTTTATTTCAAACTATTTAATTTTAACGTTTAATTTTGCGCTTGTCGATACGCCCCTGTGTCCAAACCGGAAGGGGCACCATAATTCTAACCCAGGATTTTATGATACTCTGATATAATTCTTTAACATATCAGAATTTCAGAAAAAGTGCCTGGTGTTTTTGGATATGAATTTATTGTTTTTGGAAGTGACAAAATTATGATAGAATAAATTGGTAAAAAAAACTTTTTAAGTCACAAGCTTTTATAAAATGCACTAAAAATTAAAAAATAATTTTCTAACATTCTAATATTATCATAATAATAAAAGCGATGGCCGACTGATGGAAATTTTGACGATGTTAGCACGATAAGATATCCGTATCAATTAAATATCACTATTTGCAAGAATCAATCTAGCAGAAAAATGCAGAGGTACCAAACCCACCCAACCCGACCTAAGAGACCCCAGCATTTCTCTGACATAGGTATGGCAATGGCATAACATTGCGGCACATCAAGCATATCTTTGATGACCTGCTATGTTGAATATTCTTTAAGTGTTTAGATCACAAATTTAGATTAACTTATGCTTTGATTTGCGGCCATCGCTTCTATTATAATGAACATATTAGAATGTTAGAAAATTATTTTTTAATTTTTAGTGCATTTTATAAAAGCTTGTGTCAATTTATTTTCTACTTTTTAGTCTCAGCTATCTACTCTATTAAATGAAAATATTTGTTCAATAACAGAACAGAAGAGTTTATTCTAGATTATAATGAAATCGTTGATCGTGAGTTGTTTGGAAACTAATTTTTCTATTGGGGGAAGGAGAGGGTGGAGGTAGAGGTAGAAATATATTTTTTATTTGGGCTGTATTGTCATCGGACCTTTATGCATATACCAAATTTTATAAAAGTAATTTGAAGTGAACTGTGTCAAAAACGCATTTTTTACGGAAGGGTGTGGGGAGTAGGGGTGTGAAGACATTTTTTCATTATTGTTGTATTGTCATCGGACCACTATGTGAATACCAAATTTCATCCAAATTGGATAATGGGAAGTGTGTCAAAAACTCATTTTTCTTTGAAAGGGGGTGGGGGTAGGGGTGGTAGAATATTTTTTTCCTAATATTGTATTGTCATCGGATCACTATATGTAAAGTAAATTTCATCCAAATCGGATAACGGGATGTGTGTCAAAAACACATTTTTCTATAGAAGGGGTGGGGGTAGGGGTCGGAAGATATTTTTTTCTTAATGTTGTATTGTCATGGGACCACTATGTGTGTACCAAATTTCATTCAAATCGGATAATGGGAAGTGTGTCAAAAACGCTTCACAAGATTTGATAGATAGTTCCCAACAAACAATTAAAGTTGTAACGACGAAACCCCAACTAGAAAGAATTTCTTAAAAGTAACCGCAACGTACTCCCGCTACGTCTCAGTATACCATACAGCGACGTTATAATTCCCTAAGTGGGGAACCAATTTCTGGTTATAACTACCTGGCCAAGTGTTTAAAGTCACTGTAGTAACAACTACACTACTACGTCGTAGCCAGGTATCTACTACGTCGTAGAGGCTGTTTTTTTTCCGTAATGGCATAAAAGTTGCGATGTAGTTGCAAATAATATAATCGTTTCTTTTTGGTAGAATTGTTACACAATATGGTGGACACAACAGTAAACAGACTCGCTTAGTTTTTTTGTTTGGTTATGGTTATAATATGAACTATGTTATCCAAAAGTGTGAGAATTTACGAGCAGAGGATCAAAATTCGAGTGCGACGCAAAGTTTTTTGTATAACATGCATTATATATATTGCAAAAAACCGGTGCGCCCGTAAAATTGAGCCGTTTTCTGGTAGCTGATGGAATTTTTGTGTTGTGATTTTGGAGGTTATGTTTTCATAATCGACAGTTAACTCCAACAAATGGTGCTTAAGAAGAGCATTTTTGGTAAGCTTCAACTAATTTGTTTATAAAATAGTATGGCTCTTTAATATGAGCTCATAAAACGACAACAAAAATATTAAATTTTCTTTCTTACATAAAAACATGGCGTCCCAAACTATATTCCCTGATAGTCGAAAAGGTTACTTGAAAGTAGTTGCGGCTTTAAAGTTGATCCAAAAAGTTATTTTGTCTACATTGTTACATCAGATGTTACTATGATGACACAAACTTTTGTGGTAAAAATTAAAGTTATAATGTAGTTGTCGGATACACTTGTTTGGGACTCCAATGAAGCTTAACTTTCTAGTGGTAATTAAGTAGGATATAAAAGTCAGGGCGACTACGAAATAACGACTAAAAATAAAGTAAAACTTTAGCAACGTCCTATTGTGGTAGAGAAGACTATCAGAATCGACTATCAAGAAACAATCCTATGAAGTAGTTTAGAGGGTCGTTTTTACGAAACATCTACTATTTCCTGATACTAAATAGTAGTTAGAACTAAAAAGTAACAAATTTTGGTTGGGATCACCACATTTCTACTATAAGAAAGTAGCAAAGCCTTTAGAACATGTAGCCGCTACTATAAATGTTAGTTGGGTTAGTTAGATAGTTAGATAATTAGACAGAACATCTGAAGCTAAATAAAAGCTTGTAAAAATACAACCGTTATATCGATGGGCATTTTATGCAATAAAGAATGAAAATCGATCCTGGAATTTCGACTTGCGTCCTGGCTACCATGGAAAGTGTTGTCCCAGGTCATGCCACTGGGGTCAAAATCCGGACTTTCGGCGAATATCTGGATTCGGAGGTTACTAACCCCGTAACGCTTGTTTCAGAACTACTGGAAATAGTTATTTAAACAACAAGGTTTGAAAACGACTCTTTGCACACGATCGAGACAGTTTGGTAGACCGAGCCGAAGGCGAGGTCTACAAAAGTCGAGGGAGTGTGCAAAGTGGTTTTCAAACGAGTTTTTTACAATATTTTTTATACAACTGCTCATAAAGAAAGAAAAATCAAATTTTAACTTAACTTGTTTTTATTTCCGACATTTTTACAACAAAACTTAAAAAATTCAACAATTTTTTGACGTATTTAATCAACAAAAAATAAGAGCAGTAACGGTTGCTACGGAACTAAGCCAACTTATATTGATTGGTAACAACAACAAAAATCACAATGACGGGAGACCCGTATGCAGAAATGACATAGGCGTGCGCAAAAATGACAAGCGTGCGCAAAATGCCATTTTCAGATCGTGTTCTCCGTGCGCAAAACCCCCTTTTACAAGACAGTCGTATAAAAATATTAGTACTTAAGTGTGGTAAAATACACTTTACTCTTAACCGCACTTATTTGCGTACCGATGCCGTAGGGAGTACTTTACCGCGTTCCGAGCTGGATTATTTATTAACTAAGAAGAGCGGAAAGTAACACATTACCGCACGCAACGGCAGTGTGTGGGGTGGTAAAGATGCTTTTCGCATGTGCTAGGTAGAAAGTTTTAAGTTTGAGTACCTTTTCTTTAAAAAAATTGAATGTAATTTAAAAAAACATGTCAAATTAGATGAAATTTTATTAAGCTATGTAAGAAGGGGTCCTAACCTAACTTGTTTTTCTTTAACCCACTTCGCGCAAACTGCTGTGCCACCTTTTCTTGAAACACCTCTCCCCTCCCCTATACATTTAATGTTATGTAATTTTAACACATTTAAACTTATTACAAGTAACATTGCCCACTTCCTAAAAAGCTAAATTCCCTATATTTGTAAAGTTATGTAAAAGTAACATTGCCCTCTTTCAGAAACGCTACAGAGCTGAGCTTTGGCAGACTGATAGGAACTATGATAAGACTATAGGAAAAAAATTAAAAATACCAATACTTTTATTTACTTTTTTCCCCTAAACAAGATATAAAATAGTAGTTTACCTAACTAGTGCGGAAAGTGCCTCTTTTCCGCACGCGATTGCAGATGGCCAAACGACGCGATAGCGGAGTTTGGCCAGCAATCAAGTGCGGAAAAGACACTTTACGCACGAGTTAAGTACACTATTTTTTCTATAAGCGTGAGGAAAAAACTAAAAATTAATCAGAAAATTATTTATATTCAAAACGTTTTAATCAAATCAATTATTATTATTCACATTCTAGCGGCTTCTAGAACTGACTGGGGTAGATCTTCGTCCGAAGAATCTATTGAAAATCTGATTTTTTTCTTTAAAAAATTCAAAAGACGCTTGTATCTGCAAAATTGGCTTTGTTTTGACAGTTTGTTTGTACTTTGTTGCTATGGTGATTTAAGATGCCAAATCTAAAACCACTAGTGTTCATTGTTGTTTGACATTGACAATGACGATATTTATACCGGGGAGGTTTAAAACTTATAATTTGAACCTATTTTACTGAAAACTTTATTTTATCGAAAATATTGAAAATATAGCGGAATTTTAGTCAATTTGAATATTTTTAGGATGGCACTTTCCACACTAAAATGCGTGCGGAAAACTGGACTTTTCCGCACGCTTATAGAAAAAAGTAATATTGCCCTCTTTCAGAAACGCTACAGAACTGAGCTTGGGCAGACTGACTGAGAACTATGATGAAACTATAGGAAAAAAATTAAAAATACCAATACAGTCGAACCTCTATAACTCGAACCTGAAGGGACAACCAAAACAGTTCGAGTTATGGAGAGTTCGAGTTATAGAAACTCGAGTTAAAGAGATTTAAATACGTGTAAAAAGTGCAGGGACCACTTTAAAGGTTCGAGTTATAGAGAGGTTCGAGTTATAGAGGTTCGAGTTAGAGAGGTTCGACTGTACTTTTATTTACTTCTTTCCCCGAAACAAGTTATGTAAAACTATTATTGCCCGCTTCCAGCAATTATAACCAAAAATCAAACAAGCTTCGTGGCTAATCGAGCAAAAAGGAGTTTTTGTTTCCCTCATATATTTTATTTGCATTCGATCTTTTCATTGATCGATATTGTATAGCAGTGTTTCGCCTGCTTTTGTTTTTTGTTTCTCTCGTATCTCGGTAGATGGCGCTTCTTGCGATAGTTTTCTCACTATTTACATTTAATTAGAGATAAACCGTCTAATTAATTTCGCAAGATTTGTCACATTGACCAGCAGTGTTCTGAGGAGTCCCATAAGGACGAAACAGTTAACTGTCAACACTTATTAGGTGTCCATTAGATCTTGGACCCCCGTGAGGTTAACCTTTCAGGCTACCCACGGAAAAATATGAGGGAAACAAAAACTCCTTTTTGCCCGATTAGCCACGAAACTTGTTTGATTTTTAAATTCACGGGTACGAATTTCCACGTTTGTTATAACCAAAAATACTAAAGTGAATGCTTGAAAAATCCTCCTTCTTCAGCTATTCTCCATTCACTTTTTGCGTTTAGGAGGTGGTTAGTAATTTTAGTTCTTCTAAAATAATTGGCCTTAGTAAATCCGTAAACTTTATTTTTAATGTAACGCCACAATTTGCAAACTTGCTGGCCCTGTGTGCTTATTAATCGGTTGTAAATTAGGCGACAAGATTTCCATGTTTCTAGTTGCGTGGACCTCTCTGTATAATTGTATATATTATTATATCTGCCCTACGTTTGCAAAAACTCGCAGCCCACGAGAAAGACCGGCCCGGGCGCGGAAATATCACGTGACCGTAGGAGTCTCACAAAAAAACGCTTCACGGCCCGCTCATTATAAAACATGTGTGTGTTCAGTTTTGGTATGTTTGTTTACGTCGATTTTTTATTAATTCGGGCACGAATTTTATGTGAATTTTATCAAAGTTATTAAAATAACGCAGCGCACGAAAAAGACTGTAGTGGGCTGCGTTAAAATAATTAATGGCTAATGAGTAAATTATAAAGAAAATACATATAAGATAAACAATGCCGCGAACGTGTAATTAGTGTTGTTCCTTGTCGGTTCAACTATAAAACTGAAACCTAATATGTTGCAAACGGGAAAGAAGTGGTAAAGGATAAGATCTTGGATAAGATTGATCAAGTAATAGACATCCTTAGTGACATTTTCGATAGTGAGAGTGAAAAATGTGTTCAGTTGTCATTTCTTATTGAACAATTAGGTCTCTTGAAAAGGTAACCTGAGAATCGCAGATATGGTGGATACACTTTAATGTTGCCCCTCGCAATATTAAAAAACTGATTTGTAAAATATTGTATATACAGATAGTAATCTCGTAGTGCGAAATATTTAAAAAGTAAGATACAGCTTTTAAAAGAACATGAGTTGGTAATTCAGTTACACTTTAATGAAATATATATTAAACTTTGTGCTGGGTAATTTTTCAACAAATTATTGACGAACACTATATTCAGTTCATTGAATGTGAAAACCATCTCTCTTATTCACAAAATCACTTGTTTATTTTTAATAAATTATTATGAAATGTTTTATATTAAAAATTTTTCTTCAGATAACTCTAGCGAGTGTTTTTGTGGAGAACAACTATTGTCAAAGCTTGAAAAAATTAGTTTAAAGGCATATAAAGTTTTTTAAAATAATTTTATTAAAAAGCACAATGATTTAGTGTCTGCTAATAAATCTTTATAATAAAGTTTAGGTTTGATATGTCCAATTTTGAAAGACTTGTATAGATTTGAAGTTACGAACGATATTATTTACCTAATATATGTACCTGAAGATATTAGAGTGCAAATTTTGTATAATTTTTTATTTTATAGATTCAGTTCTTTTATCCATAATAAACACATATATCAGCAAAATATTTTTTCAATTTTTGCCTATAAAAGAACAAAATTTTTTTGTTAATTTATTTAAATTGTGTAAAAACATATAATATATTAAGCAATACAATAAGA
Organism: Aspidapion aeneum; assembly: GCA_963576565.1. Lineage (NCBI taxonomy): Eukaryota > Metazoa > Arthropoda > Insecta > Coleoptera > Brentidae > Aspidapion > Aspidapion aeneum. The sequence continues at coordinate 993,611 of OY755041.1, read as the reverse complement.
ATCCTGGGACTCCTAAGATCACGTGACCGCCGACTTGCTTATAACACGCCATGGCCGGTCTTTATCGTTGGCTGCGCAAAAACTAGTAGCTCGAGTTACTAGGTTCTAAAAAGTTATGGCATTTTCGATTAAAACTACACATAACATTTTTTTTGTATTTTAAACTTTTTCGGTTTCGCGATAACAGCCTACGCGTTTTGAACATTTATGATTAGTTAAATGCTAAAACATTAAAAAAAAAGATTTTCTAAAAAGTTGTTAAAAACCTAGTTATACTAGGTTTTGCAAAAGAAGGGCAGATATCCACTAAAACTATAAATTTTTTTTATTTTATTTTATTGTCAGTCTGTATCACAATTTTCAAATCTCCCCTAAAAATGTGAAGTTATGTAAAAGTAACATTGCCCACTTTCAGAAACGCTAGAGAACTAAGGTTTGGAAGGCCGATAGGAACTATGATAAAACTATACAAAAAAAATAAAAAACCCAAAATTTTAATTTACTTCCGTCACCTATATTTTAAATTATGTAGAAGTACCATTGTCCACTTCCGGAAACGACAGACAGCTGAGCTTTGGAAGGCTAATAGGAACTATAATAAAACCATGGGAAAAAATTAAAAAATCTCAAAATTTTAAGCAAGGCATTGCAAAAGTTTTGAACAATATTCTGCATATTTTACTACTTTGAAACTTAAATACATATTATCCAAATCCTTTAAAAAGGAGTGAAATCATACCAAAAAGATTTTATGTAAAAAAAAGCCAATGGTATTCCGTAAAAAGAATTGAGATAAAAGTAACGCCAAGTTCTCCAATACAAATTTCAAAATGAGAGGTTCTTACTAGTTTGGAAATGTTTTTGTAAACTGTCTCAATTTTTTTTACGGAATGTTTTTGTTATAATTATATAAAGGTGACAAAACAGAAAAACTTTAAACTCTTATTTTCCAAATTTTCTAAAACCTACGTTACAGCTGCATGCGACATCCTAGCGCTGATGTGGGTTTGTTTACTAACAGAAAAGGGAAAATTTAGTGGAACGGTTATCAGACTATCTTAAAGAAAAACTAAAGCAAAATTTTTAAGCTAAACCAACCAAAAACAAACCTTCCGACAATAAAACAGGCAGGGCTGTTTTCAACTAAAAAGCTATACAGAGTGATTCAAAAGTAAGCGGCAAAAAAATAAGGCAAGAAGCTCCTATTAGTATGACTTCCTCAGGGAGTTACCCCCTTTGAATAGGATACCTTAAAGAAGATTTTTCTCTATAACTTTAAAACACTTAAACTTTATATTTTGAAAAGCATTTGATGGTAAATAAGATTCTAGATTCAAAAAATTAAAATTTTACTCAGTGGAATCAAAGTCAGACATTTTTGCACCAAAATATTTAACAAAAATACACAAACATAAAATAAAATATTATTCAAGTACAAAACTACATAAACAAAGAGTCTGATTCATAAGTTGTGTCTTCTAAAGGTTCTTCTTGAAGTTCGATCGTCTCGACTGCAGTGGCGGATCCAGGGGGGGCACTAGGGGCTCTTGCCCCCCCCGAGAATTTTTTGAATACACAAAAAATGAGTAAAAAGTAATGTTTTTGCTAATAAAAATTCAAAATTTTTGCCTGCGGCGCATGAAAGTGTCTATTGTTATTATCATAGATATTACAACCACTGACTAATTCAATAAAATGCTGCTTAAAAAAATATATACCGTTTTTTACCAACAGAGAAAGTCACCTAAAGTGCCCCCCCCCCCCCGAGAAGCACCTCTGGATCCGCCCTTGCTCGACTGGTGTTCTGGTTCTTTTCAAACTTCCACTCCACTACTATTAACGTTGTCAGCTCCTGCATAAAATATACGACCAGTGGAAAAACTTAATTTAACCCAAAAATGAATTTGGCCGGTTTTTGCACCAAGGTCTTCAATTTATCATCTTCCTAGCCTGCGCAGCAATGGCTAGACAATATGTTATTTGGGTGTATTTTATGGAGGGGGGTAAATGGAGTAATTACCCCCCTCCCGCTCAGAGCCCGAAGAAATAATTATGTAAGGTATATTATGACTGGATAGTGGACCATTTATGCTAATAATGAATCTTAGACGTAAATCATAAGAGGTTTTGAACAAAACTTATTTGAAGTCACGAAAATTTGCGAAATTTTCAAAAAATATTTTAATCATAACAAAAACATTTCATTCCGTAGAAAGAATTGAGATAAAAGTAAAGCCAAATTCTCCACTACAAATTTCAAAATGAAAGGTTCTTATTAGTTTGAAAATGTTTTTTTAAAACTCTGCTATTACAGCCAAACTGCTTTATATTCAATTTAGCACTGTGCCTAAGAGTCATTTACAGCCGTAATAGCCAAGTTTAGAAAAACATTTTTAAACTAATAAGAATTTTTCATTTGGTCAGTCTGCCAAATTTCAGCTTTGTAGCATGATATGTCTGGAAGTACAGTAGAATTTTGATGATCTATACATGAGGGAGTAAGTCAGTGCGAGTGGCAATTTCGACGTTTTTTGAAATTTCGTAACTACTTTAGTACTTTATGGAATTTCATGAAACTTGGAGGGGTTGTTAACTCCATGGAGATCTATGACTGTGCAAAGTTTGAGATTCGTAGCTCATTCCGAATTAGAGTTTTAGATAGGTCAAATATGAGCTGAAATGTTTCAAGAAAAGATGGTACGGCAGCGCGAACTTGGCGAGGCACTGCCGTGCCCTCAGATATTTCACAAATACGTAAAAAAATTCTGTACATTTTCTCTCTAATTCTAGCAAATATTCAAAAAATAATGAATAGATTAAATAAAAAATTAAAATTTCCAGACCTGGAAGAAAAAACTTTCCTGACTTTTTTCTCGGAATCCTAGAGGGAGTGAAACTGAACCAAACCTTCATAACCTGAGTCAATTGAGCGCGAACGTTTCCTAACCTGTGACTTGCGGGTATGTTTTTTGGTGGAAAAAGGCGAATCTGGACCGGTTGAATTCTGACCGATCAATTGATAAAGGTTAAGAAAACACCAATTTCCAGGACAGGAGAGCTAATTTAAGATTTACATGTTGATTTAACCAGGGCTATTAAAATGGACGGGCCACAATCCTCCACTTTGTTGACGTCACATCCGGGGCTAATTTTTTTTTGATGGACACGTTACGACACAGCTGATTGTCTTTAAAATATTGAAGTTGGAATGACGGTTCATGGATATTTGATTTTTTTTAAATAAAGCCGTTTTTGAGATTGTTTTTACTTTATTCTGGCAGAACAATTTTTTTTAAATGTATAGTAAGCCCTAATTTTTCATAGCCGCTTCATAAGCTCACACAAAACTTAAGTTTAAAGCAGAAGCGAATGTGACAATCACATATGACAAAGTCAAATACATGTCAAATATAACAGTTGGCATGTGGTACATGGCGGGTAATTTGAATTCAAAATAAGGAATGCTAAATCTTGAAGATTTTAACCTTTTAATCATGTTGCTTCCTTACAAACCTTTGGTGGAATATCGGGATGGTGTCTGAGAATATTTCACTGAAATTTTGCGGAAATCTGTAGTGCCATTTTGAAAATATCATAAAAAAAACGTCTGACCTCCCATAAGACCCAATGTAAAATTCAGCCCCGGGAGAACAGCTGATTTTTTCAGGGTCGTGGCCTCTATTTTTATGTTGGCCTTGATTTAACATGTTTCGGTTTGGTTTCAAACCCTTTAGTATCCAGGGAAGAAAGCTAGGGAAGTTTTTTTTTGAGCTTGGCGCGCTAGCTCTAGAAAACTTTTATTCGAAAAAAATTTGGTTCGCAAAAATTTTCATTTGAAGTAAATTGTTTGAAGAAAATGTTTTCGAACAAATGTTCGTTTGAAGAAAATGTTTTCGAACAATTTTTCCTTTCGAAGAAAATGGCTTTCCACGAAAATGTTTTCGAACAGAAACTTCTTCGAAAATATTTCCTTGACTTTCGGAAATCGCCGGCCGTTGGCTAATAGGCTAGAAAAGTATCCATTTATTTTTCCTACTTTTCAGAAAACTAAAAATTAATTCCAAGCAAAAACAAAGACAAAGTTGCATCGTTCAAGGAGAATAGTAGTTTTCCGGGAAACCGGGCGTGTTTTCCGGAACTCCGCCGTTGCTGCATACAGCACAGCCAGGTCATTCACTCAATATCGATTTTTCCTAGTTTCACTTTTATTTTGTTTTGATTTTACAACACGCTGAAGCTGAATAAATAGATTTTATCTGCACTTTTTACTAATTTTAAATTATTAAATTCTCTATCTCGATTTAGCTTTCTTCTATATATCTTTGGACATAGACCTCCCTCAATATCTTCCATTCTGCTCTGTCTGGCGCCGTGCTCATCCATCTTGTTCCCGCATGTTTCTTCAAATTGTCCGCCCATCTCATTTGTGGTCTTTCCCTACACATTTGTTCCACCGATCGTCTTTTTGTCTGATATTATGACCGGCAAATTTCCATTAATTTTGCTACCTCTTCTCTCACATCCCTTACTTTTGTTTTATTTCTTATCCATTCAGTCATTTTTCTATCTGTTAGCTTTATATGTAACATTTATGTTCCCATTAATCTTTGGGCTTTGTTAGTTTATAAATGTTTGAATTTGTAAGTGTCTGGAATCCATATAGGTACTGAGGATATTTTTTATGCTTTTAGCTTATTTTACCCAATGCTGCCCAGGCCAATCTTACTTGTCTTTTGATTTCAGCTGTTTAGTTTTCTTTTTTAGTTTAATAATTTGTGATATCTTCATCTGCGTTTGCTATGACTTTAGTTCTTCTTTGTTATCTGTTATTAAGGCGATATCGTCAGCACCTCTTAGGTGATTCAAGTATTGTTTGCTTACTTTAATGCCTATTTCTTCCCAATCTAAGTTTTTAAAAACATCTTCTAAGGCCTGGTTAAATACTTTAAGGGATATTGTGGCATCCTGCCTGACACCTCTTCTTATGCGGATTGGCTTAGTGCGTGGATTTTGATTAATGTGGTTGCCTCGCTGTTAAGTATATGTACCTAAAATTACTCAATTTAAATTCAGTTCTTTACAGCTCTTTACCTTTATATATACAATTTTTTCTTAAATTTTTATCGAGTTTGGAAAGAGTGCAAAATAAATATTCCTCAACATATTAAAGCTTTAGATGCTTGTTTGCCATTAAGAAGGGCTATTTTGGCTTAACTAGTCCTTTCGATCGATAAAAAATTACATTTGTGGATTACCCTCTTTTTAATTTTAAGCATATCTGAGGGCACGGCAGTGCCTCGCCAAGTTCGCGCGCCGTAACCATCTTTTCTTGAAACATTTCAGCCGATATTTGACCTACCTAAAACTCTACTTCGGAATGAGCTACAAATCTCAAACTTTGCACAGTCGTAGATCTCTATGGAGTTAACACCTCCAAGTTTCATGGAATTCCATAAAGTAGTAAAGTAGTTACGAAATTTCAAAAAACGTCGAAATTGCCACTCATTCACTGACTCACTCATGTATAGATCATCGATATTCTACTATACTTCCAGACATGCTACAAAGCTGAAATTTGGCAGACTGATAGAAATTATGACCAAACCCCTGGAAAAAATCAAAAAACCCCAAAATTTTAATTTACTCCCCTCTCCTATACATTTAAAATTATATAAAAGTAGCATTGCCCACTTCCAGAAATGCTAGAGAGCTGAGCTTTGAAAGACCGATAGTAACTATGATAAAGTTATAGAAAAAAATTAAAACACCTCAAAATTCTAATTTACTTTCTTCCCCTATAAATGTAAAGTTATGTAAAATTAACACTGCCCACTTCCAGAAACGCTAGCACTTCCAGAAACGCTAGAGAGCTGAACATTGGAATGCTGATAGAAATTATGATAAAACCATGAGAAAAAATTTAAAAAGTTCAATATTTTCATTTACTCTCCTCCCCTATAAATGTAAAGTTATGTAAAAGTAACATTACCCACTTCCAGAAACGCTAGAGAGCTGAGCATTGGAACACTGATAGGAACTATAATAAAACTATAGGACAAAATTTAAAAACACGACAATTTTAATTTATTTCCCTCCCCTATACATGTAAAGTTATGTAAAAGTAACATTGTGCACTTTCAGAAACGCTAGAGACCTGAGCTTTGGAAGGCTGATAGGAACTACGATAAAACCATGGAAAAAAACCTCAAAAATTTAAGTAAGGCATTGCAAAAGTTTTGAACAATATTCCACATATTTTACTACTTTAAAAACTAGTATTATCCAATTCCTTTAAAAAAGAAGTGAAATCATAACAAAAACATTTCATGTAAAAAAAGCTAAGTACGCGTAAATGGCATTCCGTAAAAAGAATTGAGATAAAAGTAAAGCCAAGTTCTCCAATACAAATTTCAAAATGAAAGGTTCTTACTAGTTTGGAAATATCTTATTAGCAGACACAAAATCATTGTGCTTTTTAATAAAATTATTTTAAAAAACTTTACATGCCCTTAAACTAATTTTTTCAAGCTTTGACAATAGTTTTTCTCCACAAAAACACTCGCTAGAGTTATCTGAAGAAAAATTTTCAATATAAAACATTTCACAATAATTTATTAAAAAGAACCAAGTGATTTTGTGAAAACGTGAGATCATTTTCCCATTTAATGAACTGAATGTAGTGGTCGTCAATAATTTTTTGAAAAATTACCCAGCACAAAGTTTAATATCTATTTCAATAAAGTGTAAGTTAACTCCCAACTCATGTTCTTTTAAAAGCTGTATCTTACTTTTTAAATATTTCACACTACCAGAGAGATTACTATCTGTTAACAATATTTTACAAATCAGTTTTTTAATATTGCGAGGGTGCGGAAGACATATTACCGTAGAATTGTAAATTGACGTGTATGCACTGGATAACTGGATAAACAAAGATGAAGCCAACATTAAAGTGTATCTACCATATCTCCGATTCTCAGGTTACCTTTTCAAGAGACCTAATTATTTAATAAGAAATGACAACTGAACACATTTTTCATTCTCACTATCGAAAATGTCACTAAGGATGTCTATTACTTGATCAATCTTATCCAAGATCTTATCTTTTACCACTTCTTTCCCGTTTGCAACATATTAGGTTACAGTTTTATTGTTGGACCGACAAGGAACACTAATTACACTCATTAGCCATTAATTATTTTAACGCAGCCCACTACAGTCTTTTTCGTGGGCTGCGTTATTTTAATAACTTTGATAAAATTCACATAAAATTCGTGCCCAAAAAAAAATCGACGTAAACAAACATACCAAAACTGAACACACACATGTTTTATAATGACAGCGGGCCATGAGGCGTTTTTTTGTGGGACTCCTACGGTCACGTGATATTTCCGCGCCCGGGCCGGTCTTTCTCGTGGGCTAAATCGTACTAGCAGTGCCTGAATATTGCGTACTAGACGAATTTATTTCAGCGCCATCTGCCCCTTAATATCGTAAAGCTCACCGGTGGCACCATGAGCGGCTAGTTCACAACTTGAATTCCGTTTGCTATTGGTCGAAATAGTCAGCTGACTTTTTGATGTTGAACGTTGCCGTTTAAGATTATTATTATATTATATTAAGAGATGGTGCCACCAGTCAAGCATTTAACAAACATTATGTTTACAGCTTTCGGCGTAAAATACGAATATATACTAGTTGTAAGTGATTAAAAAAGTGTAGTGGTTTGTGCAGTACATACCTATTGAATTTAACTAAATCTATGCATATGCCGATGACTTTTTTTTATTGTTTTTTAAAAACATATTATATCTTTTACAGTTCATGTCATTATTTTTGGGACAACTTTTTACAACTTTTTTTTGTTTGCCTATGCTTTTTGTTATTGTAAACAACTGATAACTGTCAAAAAGTTATCTCAAAAATTAAGATATATAGTTTAAATTAGCTTCCCTATCCTGTTTTCCTGTCGAAATCGGTGTTAACCTAACCCTGATAAATTATTCGACAACGTATCCTAACCTGTCCAGACACGCCCCGGTTAGGATACGTTTCCCATCAATTGACCACGGTTAGGTTTTGTTTCAGTTTGGTTTAACACCGATTTCAACCTCCCAAAACGAGGACAGGAGAGTTTTAATTTTAAAAATCCCGCCTGACTATGTCAACCAATAGCAAATGGAATGCAAGTTGTGAACTAGCCGCTCGTGGTGGCACCTCTATATGGGTTATTTACTCAATGGCGGCGGCCATCTTTCATTTGCCGCTTTTAGTTTGGTTAAATCCCATCCGTCAACGTTCTATTATCCGTGCTTAATACAAACCTATAAACAGCCAGTTATATAAAATCATTTTATTCTTGACCCAACACACTAAAGTGAAAATTGAACTTTTTTTCCAGATAGTATTATTAACCTTTAATCTGTAATTACTGACGTTAATGTAAAGTTTTTATGTTAACGAATTATTGCACAACTGATAACTTTTCCTAGAATTTATTATTATTATTATTTTTATAAGATTATTCAAGGTCTTGAGTTTTTTTATAGCAGGTGTTTTCCACGATAATTGCCTCGCTTTTTTACTGTTTTACCCCCTATTGAAGCAGGCCGTAACTTTTTATTAACGCATTTTTAAAAAACTTTGTGTCTCAAAATTTTTGGGGGGCTACAAGGCATAATTTTTTTTATTTTCCCAGTTGGTTAATTTATCTCTGATCAAAGACCAGGTCATAATATTAATGTTTGATTAGTAGTAGTAGTAGTGGGGGGGTTGACCCGCAGGTTGGACAAGTAGGCCAGAGTAGGCCCTTTTTGCCATGCCCCAAGTCTGTCCCTTAACCCACTCTCTGCACTTCCCTTTGATGGTCGGGTAACTCATTGGGCCTTCCTCATCTCTTTACAAAGTCCAGTAAGTCTGCCCATTTGAGCATGTGCAGTTCTTCCTCGCTCAGAGTTGGCGCTCCGAGTGCCTGTTGTCTCATCCTTGCGTAGGCCTCGCATTCTGCCACGAGGTGTCTTGATGTCTCTTCTTCCTGTCCACAGGCTGGGCAGGTAGGGTCATTCTCGACTCCTATACGTGTCATGTGCTTCCTCAATCGGTTATGTCCGGTTAGAGTACCTATCAGCAGTCCGAGGTCTTTTCGTGTCCGTCCCAGCATCCATCTAATTCTGGTCGCTTTTGGACGGTCTACGAATTCTCTGGTCTGTCTGCAACCCGTTCCTGTTTCCCAGGAGTTTAATAGCGCGTCCTGGGCCCATTTGTTGAGTCCGCTTTGCACTTGTCTTTTTGTCACGCCCAAAAGTGGCTCCGGTCCTACATAGGCGGTTCCTGCGCCGAGTCGTGCGAGTTCGTCCGCCTTCTTGTTGCCTGGTATCCCCGGAACCCAAACCAGCGTCACCCGTTTGCCATCGCTTAGGGTCTCCAGCGCCTCTGCGCATTCTTCCACCAAGCCGTCAGCAATCTTGGGTGCGTTTAGCGCCTTCAGGGTGGCTTGACTGTCAGAGCATATATATATATATATATATATATATATAAGCTCCTCTTCACTGTTCCGAACCTCTTCTAGGGTTGCCGCCATTGATGTTTGATTATATTGTATTAATGTTAACCGGTTGTGGGCTGAATAATAATTGATTTTTCGTTCTGTAAATGATGATAAATAAGGTTTATTAAATTTTCTAATAGATATTAGTTTTATTTTAAATATAGGTATAGTAAAAATAAATAAAAATATTCGTCCCTGCTGTATTAGTATCAAAAAGAATAATGATAATTCATAAAGCGTCTGTAAAATTATAAAGAACTATCAAAAAAAAAATTTGTTGTTTGTTTGAACCACAACTTTTGGTACAAGTGGCCTTATTTCAACTCTATATGGTATAATATGATCATTTATATCTACACACACTTCTAGAGCGCTTATTTTGAGATTTAGATTATTCAAACAAAAACCGGTAAACTAAGATTGCTCAAAGATTATTTTGATCCACCTTTTTTTTCTCTAAATGTCAAAAATTTTCCCTTTTCGATTCTGCTAGAAATTCTCTAGATAACACAAAATTTCATCCGTCAGTTTTTAAAATATTACCTTAAAATTTTAGAAAAATATATAGTACATTTTTTGTCATGTAGTTTTTAGTCCGTCAAGATCTTTTCAAATGAAGAAAAACAAGATATGAAATATAGTATGTGTTTTAAGGTCACTAAGTCACTTTATTTTGAGACGTAATATCTTGAAAACTATCGGATGGAATTTTACCTCACACTACTACTATACTATAGTAGTGTGAGCTATAGTGATCCTAATTTTTTCGAGAAAAAAAAAGTTGTTCCGATTTCAAAAATTTTTGTTCATCTTTGCGTTTCAGGTGATTTTGAAACTTTTTTGTTGCGTCGTCTGTCTGTCTGTCTGTCTGTCTGTATGTCTGTCTGTAACGACCAAAAAAAAAGTTGCTCCGATTTAAAAATTTTTTATATATCTTTGCGTTTCAGATGATTTTGAAACTTTTTTGTTGCGCCGTCTGTCTGTCTGTCTGTCTGTCTGTCTGTCTGTCTGTCTGTCTGTCTGTATGTCTGTCTGTCTGTCTGTCTGTCTGTCTATCTGTCTGTATGTCTGTCTGTAACGACCAACGCGCATAACTCAAAAACCGCTTGCCCGATTTTAATGAAATTTGGTACCTACGCTGGGTTTTGGGTCGAGATGGTCCCATTTAAAAATGAACAAAATCCACCAAACACACGCCAAATAAAAGGGTGGGGGTATATTTCAAAAATTAGAGTTTATGTAAAAATATGGCGTGTGTGATATCAAACGAAAGGTAGTTGCGTCTGGAGTTAAATAAAATACATTTTACTTTTAAAAAAAGGGTGGAGGTAAATTTAAAAAATTAGTGTTTATGTGGAAATATGGCGTGTGTGATATCAAACGAAAGGTAATTGAGTCTGGAGTTAAACAAAATACATTTTAGTTTAAAAAAAAGGTGGGGGTAGATTTGAAAAATTAAAGTTTAAGTCAAAACATGGCTTGTGTGGTATCAAACGAAAGGTAATTGAGTCTGGGGTTCAATAAAATATTTTTCCGTTTTTAGTTATATTAGCTCACACGTACACTATAACTATAGTACCTAGTGTGAGCTTAGATGCCCATAGATTGGCAGAGTATTTTGATTTCTGTTGTGTTATTTAGAAAATTTAAGAAATGAAAGACATAAAAAATATTTGTATTTTTTTTTGACATTTAGGAAAAAAAATTGGGCCAAAATAATCTTTGAGCAATATTAGTTTACCGGTTTTTTGTTTAAATTAGTTGTTGTTTAAATTAGTTGTTGTTAAAAAGCGCTCTATATGCGTTTGCAGATATAAATGATCGCACTGTACCTGGATTACTGTAAAATCATTAGTATATTGCAAAGTTGCAACGTTGATATAATATTGCAATAAGTACTGATAAGCGATAGCACATAAAAAAAACAATCAAACAAAAATTATTGCAATTTAACACAAAATACGAGTGCATGGTTAAGGTCAAAATAATGACATTTAAACTATTCCAAATCGTGTTCCCGTGCAATTTCAAGGAAATTGCGCATTAGAAATGAAACGTGGAATACCTTCACGTAGGGTTACCAGACGTCCGGATTAATCCGGACATGTCCGGATTTTTACTACGTCCGGGTGGGTCCGGGCGGATTTTTCATAAACGTCCGGATTTTAAAGTAGCCGCCTTTATAAACATCAAATAATGCACAATAAACTAGTTTCCAAAAATGTAATTAAACAATAATCGTCGATAAATTTAGCAGTGTGAATTCACCTTTAAGCGGGGTCTTCACATAACGTTTTACCTTACATCTTGCCTGTTCAGTCAAAACGCATCAAGTAAAACTTTGTGTGTAGACGGAAAAACGGACGTTTTACTTGAACTGATTTAAGACGGAAGACCGCCTAGAGAACTGACCGGATCACGCATTGTTTTCCAATAAAACCATTGTTTTGTATCAAAAACTGATCTAAAAACGTACGTTAAAACTATCAAGTGTCTACGCTAGTCTTTCAACCGTCATACTTGACCCTTTTGACTGACAGGCAAGACGTAAGGTAAAACGTTATGCTAAGACCCCGCTTAAAGTAGTATTATTAATTTCGCCTTGTTGAATTACACTTCTGCTGTGTGGTCTTAAGCACACACAATTTTTTTGATGAAGTTTGTAATCTAAAAAAGTACATATCAGAAAATTTTACTTCTAATGACCACAATCTGCCTACCCACGAAAAATGGGCAAAATATTTTAATGCAAGTATTTCTACCCAGTGGACCAAAGAAAGAAATAGGCTGCTTTTATCTTCTGTAAAAGGAATACTCATGACTTCATACAATTTAAGAAATATGAACTGCTCAGGATTTTACGATTTTGTACTTCTGCCTAAAAATTCAACGCTGTTGAATAAAATACAAAGCAGTGAAAAGTACCTATAAAATAGTAGGTATATTATGTTATTTATTAGTTATTGTTTCAATAAAAAAAAGTTGATTTTTTGTGTGTGGCATCGAAAAAATTTTGATGTCCGGATTTTGTCCGGATTTTTTTGACGGCTGGTCCTGGTTAGAGACGTTTTCATCTGGTAACCCTACCTTCACGTAACTGCATTAAGGCGTCTCAATAGACACTTATTGGAATAAAACCTAACCTTATTTTAAAATCGACCGTATTGTGACAGATTTACATATAAAAAGCAGCTGCTTTCTTTCAAAATTCGGCCTTTATTTTTAAATTTGACTTTGGTATGTCAATTTTGAGAGGTCAGCTCTTAGTTTTATTTGTAAATGTGTCAGAATAAAGTCGACTCCAAAATAAAGTAAAGTTTTATTCCAATAAGTCCCTCAGTGGCGTATATATGGGGGGGTCTGGGGGGCCCGGGCCCCCCCGAAGCTAAGATTTTTTTGGATATTTTCCACATATTATATGAATACAAACATAAAATAGCATAAAATACAGCCTCATGAGGTCTCGGCCCCCCCAAAACTGTCTCGGGCCCACCCCGACACTTTTTTCTACATACGCCACTGAAGTCCCTAATGTTTAAATGCCTAGTCAACAAGTCAAAATAGGGATTTGCAGGTATTAGTAGAGTAAATTTGTAAAATAAAGCTGCAAAAAGGGTATATTTTTTTATATTTGGCATAGTGATATTTAATTGATACGGATATCTTATCGTGCTAACATTGTCAAAATTTCCATCAGTCGGCCATCGCTTTTATTATTATGATAATATTAGAATGTTAGAAAATTATTTTTTAATTTTTAGTGCATTTTATAAAAGCTTGTGACTTAAAAAATTTTTTTTACCAATTTATTTATTCTAGATTATAATGAAATCGCTGATCGTGAGTTGTTTGAAAACTCATTTTTCTATTGGGGGTAGGAGAGGGTGGGGGTAGAAGTAGAAATATATTTTTTGTTTGGGCTGTATTGCCATCGGACCTTTATGCATATACCAAATTTTATAAAGTCATTTGAAGTGAAGTGTGTCAAAAACGCATTTTTTATGGAAGGGGGAGGGGGGTAGGGGTGGGTGGACATTTTTTCATTATTGTTGTATTGAGATCGGACCACTATATGTATACCAAATTTCATCCAAATTGGATAATGGGAAGTGTGTCAAAAACACATTTTTCTATAGATAGGGTGGGGGTAGGAGTGGTAGGATTTTTTTTTTCAATGTTATATTGTCATCGGACCACTATGTGAATACCAAATTTCATCCAAATCGGATAATGGGAAGTGTGTCAAAAACTCATTTTTCTATGAAAGAGGGTGGGGGTAGGGGTGGGAGGATATTTTTTTTTATTGTTGTATTATCATCGGACCACTATGTGTATACCAAATTTTATCCAAATCGGATAACGGGAAGTGTGTCAAAAACACATTTTTCTATAGAAGGGGTGGGGGTAGAGGTGGGAGGATATTTTTTTCTTAGTGTTGTATTGTCATGGGACCACTATGTGTGTACCAAATTTCATCCAAATCGGATAATGGGAAGTGTGTCAAAAACGCTTCACAAGATTTGATAGATAGTTAGATAGTTAGATAGTTAGATAGTTAGATAGTTAGATAGTTAGATAGTTAGATAGTTAGATAGTTAGATAGTTAGATAGTTAGATAGTTAGATAGTTAGATAGTTAGATAGTTAGATAGTTAGATAGTTAGATAGTTAGATAGTTAGATAGTTAGATAGTTAGATAGTTAGATAGTTAGATAGTTAGATAGTTAGATAGTTAGATAGTTAGATAGTTAGATAGTTAGATAGTTAGATAGTTAGATAGTTAGATAGTTAGATAGTTAGATAGTTAGATAGTTAGATAGTTAGATAGTTAGATAGTTAGATAGTTAGATAGTTAGATAGTTAGATAGTTAGATAGTTAGATAGTTAGATAGTTAGATAGTTAGATAGTTAGATAGTTAGATAGTTAGATAGTTAGATAGTTAGATAGTTAGATAGTTAGATAGTTAGATAGTTAGATAGTTAGATAGTTAGATAGTTAGATAGTTAGATAGTTAGATAGTTAGATAGTTAGATAGTTAGATAGTTAGATAGTTAGATAGTTAGATAGTTAGATAGTTAGATAGTTAGATAGTTAGATAGTTAGATAGTTAGATAGTTAGATAGTTAGATAGTTAGATAGTTAGATAGTTAGATAGTTAGATAGTTAGATAGTTAGATAGTTAGATAGTTAGATAGTTAGATAGTTAGATAGTTAGATAGTTAGATAGTTAGATAGTTAGATAGTTAGATAGTTAGATAGTTAGATAGTTAGATAGTTAGATAGTTAGATAGTTAGATAGTTAGATAGTTAGATAGTTAGATAGTTAGATAGTTAGATAGTTAGATAGTTAGATAGTTAGATAGATAGTTAGATAGAACATCTGAAGTTAAATAAAAGCTTGTAAAAACTAAAACGTTTTTCATCAAGTATGATTTTATCCACCATCCTAAATTATAAGACGGCAATAATCTTTAAAGTTCAATCAGTTTGGATTATGATGTGCAAATTACAGTTTGTCCCATTAAAATCGATTATATAATTCAAAAGTTATAATGAAAAAAGATTTGTCCAGTTTTTTTTGGCCCACTCGCTAATTGTTTATATTCTTTTAAAGTCAAATATAAACTGTTATCCCTGAAAACAACGGAATTTCCAAATGCTGCATCCTGCGCATAGATTTAGATATTTTGCGCCGAAATATCCAGTGCCAAGCGATCGCGGACGAGTTTTCCTATGCACTTTGATGCACGCCTGTGCCAAACCGAACAACATTGAGCTAGGTCGGCAGTAGAACAGTTCTATCGCTTGAGAAACATAGTTTTCACAGTTTCAGCTAAGTTGAACCGATTCCAGATAGAAAACTCAGTTAGCTACCTTTCAATTCGAAGCTTTAACCGGTTTTAAATCAACACTGTGCCACATTTTATAATAAACAGCAAGACTCTCGACGTTTTTACAAACCTTTTTTCTTTTTGATGGAAAAGTGCGTACGATTGCGTGCGTAAAGAAAGAAAAAAGAGTGAATTTTCACGCACCACGTGTTTTACGCACTTCTAGACGCCAATTGTTTTCTTGTGTCGTGCGTAAGGTGATTCCTCGTGGAAAAGTTCATTCAGGAATTCATCGAGGCAAGTAGGTTTATCACAATGGACTCCAAGCTCGGATTCATTGGTTTCTTTAACATGGGCGCACCCATGGCAAAGGAGTGGATACGATTTTTTACTTGGGAGGGGGGCACTGTAGTATAAGTAAACTTTAAAAAAATACGAAAAACAGGTATTTTTCAAATTTTTTATCCATGAGATAAACACCGGTTTGGGAGGGTAATGTCCCCCTTCTCCCCCCTCCTTATCTACGCCCTTGACTCACAGGAAGGTCTCGGGGGATCGGGCCCTTTCAAGGTTAAATTTTTTAAAGATAATATCCACATATTTTATAAATAAATACAAAAATAAAATAGCGTAAAATCGCACATCATGGGGTTTCGACCCCCAAGACATAATGCTGGATGCGCCACTGGCTTTTATTTTATATAGTTGTTTTAACATAGACTGTTTTTCTCCTGGTATTAAAAAAGTAAGAAAAAGATAAGCTTTTTTAAAAAATTAAAAAAGAAATAAAAATTACCCTACATATTAACGAACATAGTTTTTGATCGGAAAACGCTAAGATTTTTTATTTTATCCTTATCCCTAATTTGTGTCTTTCAGTGTTAGGTAAAAAAAAAAATGGAGCCATGATGGATCTGATAACTTCCCAGCCCATTATAACACACTCCAAGTAAACACCAGAATTGAAAATAGTTTTTGTAAATATCTCAGAAACCGAAGCTTCTACATAGTTTTTCTTAATACAATAAAATATTGAAAAAAACATGTTGTACTATATTCCGAAAACCGCATAATGATGCGAAGCTCCGTTAAGAAGTTACCATATTTAAAATTTTTAAACTGTTCAAAAACTGTCATTGGCATGAATTTTTTTTACAAAAATTTAGTCAGCTCTTTAAAGTATTGTACCTCCACTATTTTACCTATAAATTTCATGGATATCGGTTCAGTGGTTTAGGTGCTATATACATAGACATACACAGTCCCTCGGACAGCCTAGCCGTCACAACGACGATATTGATAATATAGGTCAAAATACATCCAAATAGCACATTTTCGGCGTCATTTCAAAAAATACAAAACAATACCTTCTCTAGCCATTGCTGATCGGGCTAGGAAGGTGAAAAAACTAAACAGGATATTACAGCTTTTTGTCGCTCCCTAAAACCCCGGGATGGTTTGTTGTCATTATTTGGTGTTTTAGAATTTAATTTTTAAATTTTTTAAATCTTAAATCTAACCTTTATTTCAAAAATTACAAAATAATACCTTCTCTGGCTACTGCTGGGCGGGCTAGGAAGGTAAAAAATTTAAACAGTTAGGCTATTACAGCTTTTTGTCGCCCCCTAAAACCCCGGGTTGGTTTGATGACATAATTTTATGCTCTAGTATTTGCTTCTTAAATTTTTTAAACCTTAAATCTAACTTTTATTCCAAAAAATACAAAACAATACCTTCTCTAGCCATTGCTGAGCGGGCTAGGAAGGTAAAAAAACTAAACAGTTAGGATATTACAGCTTTCTGTCGCCCCCTAAAACTCGGGGATGGTTTGTTGACATTATTTGGTGTTTTAGAATTTAATTTTTAAATTTTTTAAAATCTTAAATCTAACCTTTATTTCAAAAATCACAAAACAATACCTTCTCTAGCTACTGCTGGGCGGGCTAGGAAGGTAAAAAATTTTAACAGTTAGGATATTACAGCTTTTTGTCGCCCCCTAAAACCCCGGGTTGGTTTGATGACATTATTTTATGCTCTAGTATTTGGTTTTTAAATTTTTTAAACCTTAAATCTAACTTTTATTCCAAAAAATACAAAACAATACCTTCTTTAGTCATTGCTGGGGGGGCTAGGAAGGTAAAAAACTAAACAGTTAGGATATTACAGCTTTCTGTTGCCCCTAAAACCACGGGTTAGTTTGTTGACATTATTTTGTTAAATCTAATTTTTATTCCAAAAAATACAAAACAATACCTTCTTTAGCCATTGCTGGGCGGGCTAGGAAGGTGAAAAAACTAAACAGTTAGGATATTACAGCTTTTTGTCGCCCCCTAAAACCCCGGGATGGTTTGTTGACATTATTTGGTGTTTTAGAATTTAATTTTTAAATTTTTTAAATCTTAAATCTAACCTTTATTTCAAAAATTACAAAATAATATCTTCTCTGGCTACTGCTGGGCGGGCTAGGAAGGTAAAAAATTTAAACAGTTAAGATATTACAGCTTTTTGTCGCCACCTAAAACCCCGGGTTGGTTTGATGACATAATTTTATGCTCTAGTATTTGCTTTTTAAATTTTTTATACCTTACATCTAACCTTTATTCCAAAAAATACAAAACAATACCTTCTTTAGCCATTGCTGGGCGGCCTAGGAAGGTAAAAAACTAAACAGTTAGGATATTACAGCTTTCTGTTGCCCCTAAAACCACGGGTTAGTTTGTTGACATTATTTTGTGGTTTAGTATATAATTTTTAAATCTTAAATCTAACCTGGGCTGGGCTAGGCTAGGAAGGTAAAAAAAATAAACAGTTAGGATATTATAGCTTTTTGTCGCCCCCTGAAACCCCGGGTTGGTTTGTTGATATTATTTTGTGTTTTAGTATTTGGTTTTTAAATTTTTTAAATCTTAAATCTAACCTTTTCAATGACACTGAATATTGCATCGATTTTCTATTTTTAGTTTGAAAACAGTTTCACTATCAAATCATTCCCACTTCAGATGCACTTAGAAACCCATGCAATTTTACATGAGGTAATATAAAAATTAAAAGTTTCACGTCGTAAGCTATCGATTTTGACACAGCTAAAATAGTTTTTAGCTGATTTTTTAAAGTTTCATAAAACTGGATAGTCTGCGTTCGATACTACCATCAAAAGTGAAAATTCAAAATGGCCGACCGGCAAAAGCGCATTGCAACGCGTCTGCAATATTTTCTCTTCAGGTGGTTAAAATTAAAGTAAAAAATTGGTGTTTTTGGTGTTTTTCGAAAATTTAGAGTGAGCTGCTTTTGAAAACAAAAAAAAGTTTAAATTTTTTGACACATATCAATAAAAAACACTACGCCAAAAATAAAACAAGTGAACTTTGACCTTTTAAATGTAAAAAATTATAAAAAAACAACCAAAATTCGTTTTAAGGATTAAGATTTGACATAAAAAAATGTTCGTCATCATTTTCCCAGAAGGTAATTCAACTCATAAATGTAGTTCACAGCATAATCATTTAACTTATAGACAATATTTGTTTAAAAGGGAATTTTCAAGTTCACGGCAAGGTGAATGCATGTCTAGTTTTGTGTTTATTATTAGATGCAATGTTTATGCAAAACTTTTCCGATATGCACTATTATATTAATTCAATTCTTAATTTGGGAGATTAGGGGGTTAGTTTTACCTCATTGTAAAGATGATTTTCATACGGCACTTTTTTTTTTAAACAAAACCTAGTTTTGGCTGTTACAGGCTCAAAAAAATATTTATTGAAAACTTATCTAAGCTTTTTAAATTTTATTATGAAGAATACCAGTGGCGCACCCAGGAATGTGTCTTGGGGGGGGCCGAGACCTTTCGGGGTCGACAGCTAAAACGGGCGCCTCGCAAAAATCGTGCAACCAAAAAATATACTCTGCCAATATATGGGCCCCTAAGCTCACACTAGGTACTATAGTTATAGTGTACGTGTGAGCTAATATAACTAAAAACTGAAATATATTTTATTCAACTCCAGACTAAATTACCTTTTGTTTGATACCACACAAGCCATGTTTTGACTTAAACTTAAATTTTTCAAATCTACCCCCACCTTTTTTTTTAACTAAAATGTATTTTGTTTCACTCCAGACTCAATTACCTTTCGTTTGATATCACACACGCCATATTTCCATATAAACACTAATTTTTTAAATTTACCCCCACCCTTTTTTTTAAAGTAAAATGTATTTTATTTTACTCCAGACGCAATTACCTTTCGTTTGATATCACACACGCCATATTTTCACATAAACTCTAATTTTTGAAATCTATCTCCACCCTTTTATTTGGTTTGTGTTCGGTGAATTTTGTTCATTTTTAAATGGGACCATCTCGACCCAAGACCCAGCCCAGGTACCAAATTTCATTAAAATCGGCCAAGCGGTTTTTGAGTTATGCGCGTTGGTCGTTACAGACAGACATACAGACACACAGACAGACATACAGACAGACAGACAGACAGACGGCGCAACAAAAAAGTTTCAAAATCATCTGAAACGCAAAGATATATAAAATTTTTTGAAATCGGAGCAACTTTTTTTTTCTCGAAAAAATTAGGATCACCATAGCTCACACTACTATAGTATAGTATATGTGTGAGCTAAACACACTACTATAGTATAGTATATGTGTGAGCTAAAAAAAGGTAATCGTGTGTTGGAGGAGCGGTCCGACAGCTCAAAAGGATGCCCCTCAAAAATCTTGCGCCCAAAAAAAAAAAAGGTCTTCTTGTTTTTCGCGGGACGCGACGAACTACGCCGCTGCTTGGGAGGGGGGGGCAAGTCCTCATTATATCAAATTTGAAGCTATTTTTTCTGTTTTATCATGAAATATGTGGAAAATATTTAAAAAATCTAAGGCTTGGGGGGGCCGGGCCCCGCCCCCCCCCTTCCTGGGTGCGCCCATGAGAATAGTAAATATTTTATGTCTCAAACCACTTAAAGCCGCCAAATAATAAGTAAATAGCAATAAAACAAATTTATAAAACATGATCATAGGGACTTATTGCAATAAAGTCAGGCAATAATAGTGCCGAGCATTATTCTTACAGTTTTCCATTGAAAACTGACAGTTGATCTTTCAAAATTGACATACCAAAGTCGAATTTATAAATTCCGCCGTTTATTTTTCAATAATAGTGGCGGCACCATTTATTCCGGCTCTTATAATACACAAAGGCCTAATTTTGAAAGAAGACAGCTGTTCTTATAATGCGAAACTGTCAGAATAGTGCCCGGCAAAATTACTACTACTACTATGTCGGTTTAGAACGTTTTTCTACGTTGTCCGACGCCTATTCTCCACCTCCTTCGATCCTGAGAGTCATCTTCCGTCAGGTTTTTTTGACTCATTGATTTTTGGATTGACTGTTGCCATTCCAATTTAGGACGCCCTCTTTTTCTGCGCCCTATTGGTTGTCATTCTAGGACCTGCTTTGGTAATCTTTGGTCTCTCATCCGTTGTACATGGCCGTACCATATCAGTTGCCTTTTAGTGATGCTATCCGTTATGCTTCCCTCGATTCCCATTCTTTCTTTTATGATCTGTTCTAGATATTCTCATTGATCTTCTTATTGCATCCATTTCGACACTTTCCATTTTTGCTTTGTATTTTTCTGTTACGCGACAAGTCTCTATTCCATACAACAGCGTGCTTTTCACCATTGTTTCATACATGTTAAATTTTAAATTTTTTTTATCTCTCTGCTCCATAAAATACTGTTGAGACAACCAATAACCTTTTTTGCTTTTACTATTCTTTTTTCCAGTTCTTTACAGTCTGTTCCCGTCTTATCAAATGTGACACCCAAGTATACATACTCATTACATGGAGATATTGTTTGTCCATTTTCTAGTTCTAATTCACTTGATTCGTTTCCAATCAGGCTTAGTAAAATGGTGTTGGAAAGAAAATCTGAAAGCGTATGCAGAAAGAATTTTTAAAATCGTTCTATATTTGATAAAATTATGTGGATATGGTTTTTGAATAGGGTGGGGCAGTGGCGGATCCAGGGGGGGGGGCACTAGGGGCACTTGCCCCCCCCCCCGAGAATTTTTTGAATATACAAAAAATGGGTAAAAAGTATTGTTTTTGCTAATAAAAATTCAAAATTTTTTTTTATGAAGGAAATTATTTTCTTTACTAAATGCCAAGTTTGTATCAAAAAATATTAAATACTTTTCCCATAAAACTCTTGATTTCAAAACCTTTACGTGCTCATACATTCATGTCATTATTTTTGAGACAACTTTTTACAACTTTTTTTTGTTTGCCTATGCTTTTTGTTATGGTAAACAACTGATAACTGTCAAAAAGTTATCTCAAAAATTATGATATATAGTTTATACCAAGTTTCGTGGCTAATCGGGCAAAAAGGAGTTTTTTTGTTTCCCTTATATTTTTCCGTGGGTAGCCTGAAAGCTAAACCTCACGGGGGTCCAAGATCTAATGGACACCTAATAAGTATTGACAGTTAACCGTTAAAGACAAAGAGCTGTCGTAGGTCACGGACTATAGTTGTTTTCTTTTATTTGCATTCGATCTTTTCATTGATCGATATTGTATAGCAGTGTTTTCTTTCGCCTGCTTTTGGTTTTTTTTGTTTCTCTCGTATCTCGGTAGATGGCGCCTCTTGCTATAGTTCGCTCACTAATTACATTTAATTAGAGACAAAACCGTCTGATTAACTTCGCAAGATTTGTCACATCGACCAGCAGTGTTCTGAGGAGTCCCATAAGGACGAAACGGTTAACTGTCAATACTTATTAGGTGTCCATTAGATCTTGGACCCCCGTGAGGTTTAGCTTTCAGGCTACCCACGGAAAAATATAAGGGAAACAAAAAAA
Source organism: Aspidapion aeneum (assembly GCA_963576565.1). NCBI lineage: Eukaryota > Metazoa > Arthropoda > Insecta > Coleoptera > Brentidae > Aspidapion > Aspidapion aeneum. The sequence goes on along the minus strand of OY755041.1, from coordinate 971,356 downwards.
CTCCTTTTTGCCCGATTAGCCACGAAACTTGTTTGATTTTTAAATTCACGGGTACGAAATTCCACGTTTGTTAGTATAGTTTATACCCTACGCAGAGGTCCCTCTTAAAATACAAAAAAAATATATTAAACTTTACGTTTATTAATTTTAACATTGACAATGGAAACGATGATAATGAAAATAATGTTACCAAGGTCAAAATGTGTTATGCACTATTGCAAAATTGTGTTCCTAGACCAGGGCTAGAAATTAAACACAAAATGAATATTTATTTTTGATGTAGTGTTCAGTATAGCCCAAGAAAGAAATTTACAAAAAACTTTTTTGTACGAACAGCCATTTTTTGATGATTTATAGTTCTCAAAAGCGGCCGTAAACCGGTACTTTTACGTCCAAAGGCCGTAAAACTGTTTTTACGCCCGTAAATTAAATAACGACATGTTCGCCGGACTTCTGGGACTCCGGGTAGCGTATTTACGTTTCCGTGCTCATTTTACGTCGGCGCGGTTTTGAAATAGACACGAAAATGTTACAATATATTTGGGTTCAAATACGTGTTGATTTTAAGAGTTTGGATCTTGAAATGAGCACGGATCTGTAAGAGAACATTGCTTATTAAACTATTACAAAAGCGTATTCAACTGTCAGGTTAAAACGCTAACATAACGAAAGCTAATCAATCAAATCTAACCGAACCGAACCAAAGCAAACTGAACCAATAATTAAAAAAAAAAAACCTTCCTGACTTCTTACCCGGGATCTCAGAGGATGTGAATCCGAACCGAATTGAACCAAACCGAACCGAACCAAAGCAAACTGAACCAACAATTAAAAAAAAACTTTCCTGACTTCTTTCCCGGGATCCTAGAGGGTGTGAATAGTGTTGTAGTTTAGTTTGGTTAGGTTAGGTTTGGTTCGGTGTAGTTAGGATCGGTTCGGATCGGATTCACATCCTCTAGGATCCCGGGTAGGAACTCAGTTTGCTTTGGTTCCGTTCGGTTAGATTTGATTGATTAGCTTTCGTTATGTTAGCGTTTTAACCTGACAGTTGGGTTCCTTATATCCTTCGCAGATCTGAGGTGGTTCTCGATCTTCTTAGATGGCTTGAAGATCGTTTTTATGTTGTGTTTTCCCAGAATACGTCCGATCCTATCCGTCACTCTATGTATGTAGGGCAGAGAGGCTCTTGAAGTAACTTCGCGGCTGCTCAGTCCACCGCTACTGTTACTTCTAGTGCTCGGCTTTGGTCGTATACATTTATCTATGTCGCTTTGAGTGTATCCATTTGCTACGAGGGCGTTTTTAAGATGGTTTAATTCTTTGTCTAGATGTTCTGGTTCACAGATTCTTTTCGCCCTCTCTACCAATGTTCTTATTACCCCTTTTCGTTGGCACGGGTGGTGGTTAGATGTGTTGTTTAGGTAGCGGTCTGTGCGAGTAGGTTTTCTGTATACGGTATGTCCTAGTCGTCCCTCTTTCTTCGTTACTAGTACGTCAAGGAATGCTAATTCTCTGTTGTTCTCTGTTTCCATTGTAAATTGTATACTGGGGTGTATGCTGTTAATGTGATTGAGAAATTCATAAAGGCTGTCTCTACCATAAGGCCAAACGACAAAAGTGTCATCTACATATCGAAACCAGACTTTGGGCTTATGAGGGGCATTATTCAACGCCTTCACTTCTAGTTTCTCCATAAAAAAGTTCGCAATCACTGGCGATAAAGGGCTACCCATTGATACGCCATCGATCTGTTCATAAATTTGTTCATTGAAGGTGAAATATGATGTCGTTAGGCAGATTTTAAACAGGTCGGTGATGTCCTTCGGAAATATGTGTTCCACTTCCCTCATTGCCTCGGCCAAAGGTACCTTCGTGAACAAAGACACAACATCAAAGCTAACTAAGATGTCTTTCTCGTCCATGACGATGTTTTTGATCTTCTCAATAAAGTGGGTGGAGTCTCTTACATACGAATCCGTTAGCCTGATGTGGGGTTGCAAGAGGGAAGCAAGATGTTTCGCAAGTTTGTATGTTGGTGAGCCTATAGTACTGACAATGAAACGAAGTGGATAAATAAATAAATAATAAATAAATGTGCGGGTTGTGTAGGATCTCTTTTTAGCTTCTTGTATGTAGCCTTTCACAATTTGTACAAATTAGTACTCATTCTCATAACTTCATTTTGTATGAATTTGATGTTGGACAAAAACACGATAGTGGTTCAACACAAACGTTCGGTCGTTTTTAAAAAGCACAAGAAAGAAATCACTTTGGAAATATAATGCATTACATATGAGAGTTATCAATTGACCACGCACCGTCACACACCGGCCGGGGTAACGCCCTTTACCGGACCCACACCGGGTGTGTCAATCTGAACGCGCTCCTGGTGATGACGCGAGGTTCAGTTGGTTTAGTTATTGGTCTATTATAGAATTTTAAAAGTTTACAGCAGTTAAATAAAAAAACATTAAACAAACTGCCTGCTAGTGATTGACGTCACATTGCATATAATATGCACCTCGACCTTGCACTATTATTAAAACTTAACAAGCCTACGCAAATTTTTAATCGAAAGTTTAAAAAAATGTTGCGCGGTTAATGCCAAGGAAAATTTTTGAACTGACATAAAATAACTGCGACATAAACTTATGTATCTCGGTTAGTTCTTACGATCTCCCAAAATATCTGTCAAATTTCGTCTAATATTCGGTAGTTCCGACAGATTCCACCAATCAGTGTTGCCAGACTTTTTGACGACTTTTCTTCAATTAATTAATAAAAACCCTTCATATCCTGCAAAACAGTAACGGGTGCGTGGTCGATACAACAAAAAAACTTGTCCAAAAAAAACTTTATACCATGAACTAATTTTTTAAATTAAAATGGTAGAAAAAACCCAAAAAATTAAATATTTATAACAAATCATACGTTATAATCACCAAAATTAAAAATAAAGTATTAAAATTTACCTACTATAAGTTAGGTTTGGCAAAATAATTAGAGTATTTTAAAAATATATAACTTTTTAAATTCACGGGTACGAAATTTAACGTTTGTTAGTATTATTTGGCTTAAAAATTCCGTTGATTGACGCTCACTGTCTTGATGACGGGTAAAAATGCAAAATGCGTTGATCCGGCCTGAAAAGACAAAGAGCTGTCGTAGGTCACGGACTATAGTTGTTTTCTTTTATTTGCATTCGATCTTTTCATTGATCGATATTGTATAGCAGTGTTTTCGCCTGCTTTTGGTTTTTGTTTCTCTCGTATCTCGGTAGATGGCGCCTCTTGCTATAGTTCGCTCACTAATTACATTTAATTAGAGACAAAACCGTCTGATTAACTTCGCAAGATTTGTCACTTGACCAGCAGTGTTCTGAGGAGTCCCATAAGGACGAAACGGTTAACTGTCAACACTTATTAGGTGTCCATTAGATTTTGGACCCCCGTGAGGTTAAGCTTTCAAGCTACCCACGGAAAAATATAAGGGAAACAAAAAACTCCTTTTTGCCCGATTAGCCATGAAACTTGTTTGATATATAACTTTGCCTCAAAACCCTTCAAATTCGGATTCATATTGAAGGAAATCCTTCAAATCTGGCAACACTGCCACCAAAACTCACCGACTCTGGGAGCCGGTGGGCCATTCGAATCAGCTGTATATTTTTCTGCAAAGTACAAAAGGATAAAAGCAAATAATCAGAATGTTAGTAATAGTTCGTAAACTAACCATAAATATCCTGAATGCTTCTGATTCCAGCTACCCAGATGAGAAATTAGAATTGATTCTGGTTCAGAAACCAAAAATTAGAGAAAAAAATAGGTTAGGGTTTGATTTTATCAGGTTTCTTTTCATTTTTCTATTGCTCAGCAGCACACCATCGATGAATATCCGATGGATGTCTGTGATGGATGTCATTTGTCAACATTCTAGATGCTATCAAACGTGAAATTTCATACCCGTGAATTTAAAAACCAAACAAGTTTCATGGCTAATCGGGCAAAAAGGAGTTTTTTGTTTCCCGTATATTTTTTCGTGGGTAGCTTGAAAGCTTAACCTCACGGGGGTCCAAGATCTAATGGACACCTAAAGAGTGTTGACAGTTAACCGTTTCGTCCTTATGGGACTCCTCAGAACACTGCTGGTCAAGTGACAAATCTTGCGAAGTTAAAGACGGTTTTGTCTCTAATTAAATGTAATTAGTGAGCGAACTATAGCAAGAGGCGCCATCTACCGAGATACGAGAGAAACAAAAAACCAAAAGCAGGGAAAAACACTGCTATACAATATCGATCAATGAAAAGATCGAATGCAAATAAAAGAAAACAACTATAGTCCGTGACCTACGACAGCTCTTTGTGTTTTCAGGCCGGATCAACGCATTTTGCATTTTTACCCGTCATCAAGACAGTGAGCGTCAATCAACGGAATTTTTAAGCTAAATAAGATTTAAGATGCTATCGTTGAAAAAAGCCGATGAATTTAGAGACCCGTTCAAAATTCACTTGCTTTGAACAGCGCGGGAATATTTCCGTGTTTCCTATTGGTCGAGGCGACGCATTTCATACTCAATAGAGCCTCAAGCTACCTATTCTCGAACTTGAACGATGTGATGAAATTTTACTTCAAACATGTAAAATTCACTAACTGTGAAGAGCTGGCGACTATGCCATTGGGCGATACAAGTCATTTTGCACAACTTGCGACCACTCAGAGTTTGCTATTGGCCAAATCGTGTGATGTGGATGATCACATCGTTCAGGTAGTACAATAGAGCTTCAGGAGTAATTCATATTTTTGCCATTTTCCCCCCTCCCTAAGCAATCTGTTTGTGCCGAAAATTAGATCAAAATAAATGTTTAAGGTGCACGGTCTTACGACTGGTGGGTTACCCGTGCCCCCTTTGTCGTAGTATATCCATCTCATTTACCACTTAGTATTAAATAAATTAAATTTCAACTCATAAATATCTTGAATTTGGACTAATAAATGTATTTCACTTTTATTTTTAGGTCTTAAATGTCTTGAAGAGAAGCTGAGACTTGCAAAGGAGGACAAGATGAGGGAGGTTAGTAAATTTAAAGTTTACATAAGTATAGGTACTTAATAAATTAAAGAACCTAGATTTATAGTTGAGAGGTCTATTCGTAATAGATCAAACAATTCACCGGGTGTTTTCCTCCAATTTGAGTAGAAATATACACTGATTTCCTAAAATAAACGTTTACGTCTGCAATGCTTCCTTAAAATAAAGTTTTTGTTTATAATTTTTTTGTTTGTTTGTATGTTTATGGCGAAAATATAGAGGTGTGTTTCTGGCCTAGACAGTCTAGGGTTAAGAACAGAATCTTTTCCTTAAGGTAGCCTCAATTGTTCAGGCAAGATTCGGGAAAATCCACTTTCTAGAAGCATTTTATATTACTTTTTGACAAATAGACAATTCTCCCTATTTTGACCCCGCTGAATCCGAATATCCCTGTTGCCAACTCGAAATATTGACAGGGGCTGAGATATTAAAGATGGCGGCCAAAATGGCGGCGGAATTTTAAATTGCCGCTGGAAAGCCACAAATTGTCACAGGTGTACATTCAAAATATATGTTTGTATAATTAAAAACTAATAACATATTTTTTTTAAATGGCTGCAAAAACCTCCAAAAACCCCCCCAGACCCCCCAAAATCTGAAAGTTTGAGGTTTTTTCAAATTTTCTTAAAAACTAAGGTTCTAAGAGAAAAATGAATAATACACTTTATCGTAGACAATAAAATTCCCTTTTTAACATGGTATAACTTAATAAAGTTAGACTAATAGCAAGCTCTCCAGCGGCGTCCGTTAATTGAAATAATTAAAAAAATTTGAAAAAATATCTATGTTTTTTCCAAGATTTATTTAATTTTTTTTAAAACTAATATCTACAGAAAACCATATATTACATTTTGGTACACTCAATAAAATTTCCTTCAAAATGACGTATAACATGATTAAATCGGTTTCATAAATAAAACTTCAGGGGCATCTGTAAATTAAATTAATTTTGAAAAAACAGAAAATAAACCATTTTTGTTACAGGTTTTATCTAATTTTCTCAAAAACTAAGCTTAACATGAAAAAACTTGTTCTACACTTTTTTGTAGACAAGGAAATTCCCTTTTTAAAAATGTGGGTAAACTCGGTGGGATTTTACTTATAGCAAACTCTCCAGCGACGTCCGTCAATGGGGGTGATTTCAACAAATCATTTTAAAAAAACCTGTTTTTCATACGTTTTATTCAATTTTCCTAAAAACCAAGCTCTTTATCAAAAAATGTGTTCTATACTTCGTTATAGCCAATAAAATTTCCTTTCAAACGATGTATAACAAAATGGAAGTTATTTTATATTTACCGCTCCAGTGGTGTTCTTAATTTAAAGAAATTATTTAAGATCAGTCCAAACTAATCAATTTTGTGTCTTATTAGCTTTTCGGTGGATAATAAAGAGCGGCGGATAAAAGGTCGAAAGTACAAAAGGTCGAAAAAATAAGGTCGAAAGTACAAAAGGTCGAAAATACATAAGGTCGAAAGTACAAAAGATCAAAAAACAAAAGGTCGAAAGTTCAAAAGGTCTTGCCTGAACTACAATGCCCTTTCCTCCCCTAATTCGTCCGAGTTAATTACTTGATCAATGAATTAAAAAGTCTTTGTTTTTTGCAATGCGCCCTTTTTTTTCATAAAAATAGGCTATACGCTTGAAGTTCTCAAAATTAATTAAAAACACTGTGCCAATTTATGGGCACCTAAGCTCACACGATTAAGCCGGCCAGAATAAAATGAGGCGTAAAAGAGATGGCTCAACTCAATCTATCTGCGTCTGTTTACAGCACTTTTGTCTTACTGGGTGGTCTTCATTTTTAGCATATTTACCATGAACAAAATTTTAATATTACAAGAAAAAATGGTACTGGTCTGGTACGTTTAACCAAATCGACTCCAGCCCGTTCATAATTCATACCCTTTTATTGCGTTTCTATTGTTACCGCTGGCGCTGGCTCAATTAGACTCAATTATAAAGCCGAATTCACACTCTTTTATTGGGCTTCTATTGTTATCACTGGCTCAAACAGGTTGAACAGGTACATTTCATACATGTTCTGAAATTCAAAAAGAAACAGTAGTGTATCATTTACATTTTTTAATTTTTTTAATAAAACTGTATGTAGTTCAAATTTTGAAGAAACAACGAATAGTTTTGGATTTTTGCAATTTTTAGAAAGTCAATTGGTATTAGCTCACACTACTACTATACTATAGTAGTGTGAGCCAGGGCCGTATATGGGGGGGGGGGTTTGGGGGTCCAAACCCCCCGAAAATTAAATAGGAATGGGTTTTTTAACTTTTTTTTCATAAACATGATGACTTTTTTGCTTTTTTTTTGGTCGCAAGATTTTTGAGGGTCGGCCCCCTCCCACGCATGATGACCTTTTGTTTTTTTTTTAGTCGCACGATTTTTGAGAGGCGCCCTTGTTAGCTGACGGCCCCCAGGACACATTCCTGGGTGCGCCACTGACCTACAATTTTTCAAATTCCACTGGCCTAACCCCCCCCCCCCCAAAATTTTGGTCCAGATACGGCCCTGGTGTGAGCTATGGTGATCCTAATTTTTTGAGAAAAAAAAGTTGCTCCGATTTCAAAAAAATTTATATATCTTTGCGTTTCAGATGATTTTGAAACTTTTTTGTTTCGCCGTCTGTCTGTCTGTCTGTAACGACCAAACCGCTTATCCGATTTAAATGAAATTTGGTACCTAGCCCGGGTCTTGGGCCGTGATGATCCCATTTAAAAATGAACAAAATCCATCGAACGCAAGCCAAATAAAAGGGTGGGGGTAGATTTCAAAAATTAGAGTTTATGTGAAAATATGGCGTGTGTGATATCAAACGAAAGGTAATTAAGTTTGGAGTTAAACAAAATAAATTTTAGTTTATTTTAAAAAAAAGGGTGGGGGTAGATGTCAAAAATTAGAGTTTAAGTGAAAATATGGCGTGTGTGATATCAAACGAAAGGTAATTGAGTCCTGAGTTAAACAAAATACATTTTAGTTTTTAAAAAAGGGGTGGTGGTAGATTTTAAAAATTAGAGTTTAAGTCAAAACATGGCTTGTGTGGTATCGAACGAAAGGTAATTGAGTCTGGAGTGGAATAAAATATATTTCAGTTTTTAGTTATATTAGCTCACACGTACACTATAACTATAGTACGTAGTGTGAGCTTAGGTGCCCATAGATTGGCAGAGTATTTTTTTAGGTTTCTAGATTCGTACGCACCTACCTAATGAAATAGGTAGGTACCAATATAATATAATAAGCATAAAAGTTTTGAAAAAGTAGGAGGAGTAAAATATAAAATGAATACCTAATAATGATGAATTAAAAAATTATAGCACGCCACTGGACAGAGAAAGATAGCGCTATTTGAAGCCATCTCTTTTTCGCCTTATTTTATTCTGGCAGGACAATATATAATGTAATTTTTACCCATTTTGGTCCGCGAAAATATTGGAGATTCTCCCTCCATATAAAACCACTGAATAAAGCAAACTATAATGTATTTACAGAACCATAAAGATAGACAGACATACAGACAGACAATCATCAATCATCTGAAACGCAAAGATATATCAAATTTTTTGAAATCGAAACAAGTTTTTGAAGTGTCAACTTCTTTAGGCGCGTTTAGCAGTTTTTCTGGGTAGTGAATTAAACTGAGCCGTCAGGCTCGACTATGTAATGCTCATTGGGGTGAAATCGGCTCGAGTCGACTAACTGTGAGAAACATTCAGCGAGCGATATGATGATTGCCAGTATTATTAATTTCGCCTTGTTGAAGTTTACATTTCTGCCGTGTGGTCTTATTCTCTTCTAACACAATATTTTTTTTTCTTATTTTTAACATGATCACCACAGATCACACTACTATGGTTATTATACGTGGGAGCTATAATAATAGTGACCTTTTGCAGGCCATCTTTTAGCTAACTTTATCGTTTATAAATGCGAAATTAAATGACAGATGTCACTTGATATTTAGGTGCCCAATTGTGACCTTTTGCAGACACAATTTTTTATTTTTGATTTATCTACCAAAAGCCTTGTGTTCTGTGAGCAAAATTATTTAAAAAGTTCTGAAAACAACTAGGGAAAATCTGAAAGAGGATAAGTTTTGGTAAAGAAACTAGTAGCCTGCGTTATTGGAACACAAGTAAGGTCGAAATACTATCCTTTAGTAAAGGATAAGGTTCGAACCAGGTAACTGCGCATGCCTCAAATAGAAGATAAGAGAAAAATGGGACATGCAAAAGGTCCCTAATATTTGTCTTACACCCGGTTCCCACCTACCACTTTCTCGTCGTGGGTGCCCGCTCACGCGTCACCTGATCTCAATATGAAATGTTATGACAGTCATGTGACGCGTGCGCGGGCACGCACGAGAAAGTCGAAGGTGGGATTTGGGTTTTAATAGGCGCTGAATATAGAAATGATTGCAGCCCACGAGAAACACCGGCCCGGGCGCGGAAATATCGCGTGACCGTAGGAGTCCCACAAAAAAAACGCCTCACGGCCCGCTGTCATTATAAAACATGTGTGTGTTCAGTTTTGGTATGTTTGTTTACGTCGATTTTTTTTTAATTCGGGCACGAATTTTATGTGAATTTTATCAAAGTTATTAAAATAACGCAGCCCACGAAAAAGACTGTAGTGGGCTGCGTTAAAATAATTAATAGCTAATGAGTAAATTAGAAAGAAAATATCTATAAGATAAACAATGCCGCGAACGTGTAATTAGTGTTGTTCCTTATCAGTCCAAATATAAAACTGAAACCTAATATGTTGCAAACGGGAAAGAAGTGGTAAAAGATAAGATCTTGGATAAGATTGATCAAGTAATAGACATCCTTAGTGACATTTTCGATAGTGAGAGTGAAAAATGTGTTCAGTTGTCATTTCTTATTGAACAATTAGGTCTCTTGAAAAGGTAACCTGAGAATCGAAGATATAGTGGATACACTTTAATGTTGGCTTCATCTTTGTTTATCCAGTTATCCAGTGCATACACGTTAATTTACAATTCTAAGGTAATATGTCTTCCGCACCCTCGCAATATTAAAAAACTGATTTGTAAAATATTGTTAACAGATAGTAATCTCTCTGGTAGTGTGAAATATTTAAAAAGTAAGATACAGCTTTTAAAAGAACATGAGTCGGTAGTTAACTTACACTTTATTGAAATAGATATTAAACTTTGTGCTGGGTAATTTTTCAAAAAATTATTGACGACCACTACATTCAGTTCATTGAATGGGAAAACCATCTCTCTTATTCACAAAATCACTTGTTTCTTTTTAATAAATTGTGAAATGTTTTATATTGAAAATTTTTCTTCAGATAACTCTAGCGAGTGTTTTTGTGGAGAAAAACTATTCTCAATGCTTGAAAAAATTAGTTTAAGGGCATGTAAATTTTTTTTAAACAATTTTATTAAAAAGCACAATGATTTAGTGTCTGCTAATAAATCTTTGAATAAGAACTCAAAGATGATGACAGTCAAAGAAAAATTAAAAAACTAAAAGCTTAGGTTTGATATGTCCAATTTTGAAAGACTTGTATAAATTTGAAGTTACTAACGATATTATGTACCTAATATATGTACCTGAAGATATTAGAGTGCAAATTTTGTATAATTTTTTATTTTATAGATTCAGTTCTTTTATCCATAATAAACACATATATCAGCAAAATATTTTTTTCAATTTTTGCCTATAAAAGAACAAAAATTTTTTGTTAATTTATTTAAATTGTGTAAAAACATATAATATATTAAGCAATACAATAAGAATCCTGGGACTCCTAAGATCACGTGACCGCCGACTTGTTTATAACGCGCCATGGCCGGTCTTTATCGTTGGCTGCGAGAAATGACAGCAACCCTACTCTTAAGAGATGACGCCAAAAGCATGACGTCACAGACCGATGCCCGGAGTACGTAACAAGCAGCAGCAAAAGGAGTCAGGCAAGCCATGCAGCCACTGGTGGCGGCGCCGGCGCCGGGATCAATAGAAGCGAATGCACTCCCTACTGACCCACATCGGCCACTCAGCCATGCATTTTTCGCTATTGCATCTCTGACTTTCGAACTTATGACATTTTAACTGGATTTCCATTGGGAAATTGCTATTTAAGCTCACACGTATACTATGACTATTGACTATCGTATAGTAGTGTGAGCTATGGTGATCGTGTCAAAAATAATTGCTTCGATTTCAATTTTTAACATCCTAGCCCGCGTAGCAAAGGCTAGAGATGGTATTATTTTCGACAAAAAAATGTTTTTTTTAGATAACGACAAAAATGTGTTGTTTGGATGTATTTTGAGCTATGCTAGTAATATTGTCGTGATGTCGTGATGGTCAAAATCCATTACTGCTAATGACAGTTTTTTGATAGTTAGAAACTTTAAAAAATGCTAACTTTTTAACGGAGCATCATATCAATACGCTGTTTTCGGTATATAGTAGACTATATTTTACTCAATAATTCGTGTTATAATCAAAAACTTCGTAGGAGCTTTAGTTTCTAAGATATTTACAAAAAACGGTTTTCAAAGCTAATATATTATCATGGCTTCACTTGAAGTTTGATAAAATAAGAGAAATATAAGATTTCTGGCTTGCTATTTTGGTCGAGGCGAAGGATGATATTATAGAACATGGGTAAAGTGTCTTCATTTGAATATACAATCAGCTTGCGAGCAAAACACGGCCTATGACGCATTCGGACAATGAAACAAAAACGTATCCCAAGTAACATTATTACCACTCAAGGTTTTATCAATTTGGTTCCTAGGTTATTTAGAGGGTGCTGTTATGGGTTTTAGGATCAATTTAGCTACATAAAGGTAATTTATCTTGCCAATTACCTAAATGGGTGTTATACAACCAAAAAGTGATTTATAAAGGGAGTATAATAAAACTGATATTCCTTCTGTTCCTTTTAGATACTTTTGGTTTTATTGATTTCTGATTTATAAAGATGGTCTTATAAAACCATTTTACCTAAAGTTTTTAAAAAGAAATAAATATAAACTTTGGTCATTTAGTTTTTTTCATTACTTTAGGTCATCACAAAAGTGTTTTATAATAGAGCTAAAAGGTTATCTTATATCCTTTTGTTTTTATAGTTACCAGTAGTTTAAAAGTAAATATGATTAGATAGGCGGCCATATAGAACCTAGTTTCCTTAAGGTTTTTAAGAGTGGTAAATATAAACTTTAGACTTTTGGTTTTTGCCATTACTTTTAGGCATTTTAAAAAGGTTTTATAGGAAGGCTTAAAGGTAAACTTAATACAATTAGGTATTTCTTGTAAAAATAATAGATATACCTAGGTACAGATTGGTACCTACCTATTGCAAGATTGATTATTTAAAGCCCAATAATTAATAATTGTTGAGTTTCCGTCCTCCTGGGTAGGACACCCAGGCCTAGATAAGGCCTGTTTAGACGGCCAATATAAGAGGTTGCCCTCCAATCTGCAGGCACAACGAATATCTTTACATTGGCCCTCTCGATTGTGTCGAAATTGCACGATAAAAAACATTTAAAAGTGTTGAATTATACGCTTTTAATCACTTTATAAACAAATACAAAAAATTTAAGTGAGGTTATGTTGACTATGTTTACATTGTTCTTTTTTGTTGGTTTCATAAGGGCACTCAAAAATCCTTGTTGCGATACAGTAACAAATAAAACCAAGTGACCACTATAAAACCATAATGGCGTATATAAATTTATTTAAAAAATATTGTAAAGAGAAAATATTTATCTAGTCGTTTTAGCAGTGTTTTTTAACAATAATTTTACTTGGTAAACCAAACAGACTTTTTTAATGGTGAATAGTGTAAATGATTTTTTTTTATTTTAAGTAATTGTTATTTTGTTATTAAAAAACTATTAAAAAGCATTCTTGAGCTGGCGCGCTTGTTTTAAGAGCTTTTTAGATACGATTTTATTAGAAAAATAAATCTGGCAGGCAATTTGATCATCAACAAAACGACAAACTCGGTATATTTTTACGTAATAAAATAATTTTGAGACTCTGACATTTTTTGCAATTTTGTGACCTAAATTATTTCATATAGCCATTGTGTATCTAAAATATCGCCATAGCTTTTATAGGAAAACTTCTTTACTCTAAAGGTATTATGGTATTCAACAGAATCGCCAGGATACCAAATTACCAAATCTAGTTTTATAATAGGATAGAGGACGGTTCTGAGTTGCTTTTAGAACCTGGCATAATAGCTTTAGGCTCTAAAAGGTTCTATACTGGTGGAACCGCTAGAGGGTGAAGCTGGAGTTTATTTCTTATAGTTTTATAGTGAGTTTAATACATAGGTTGCCACCACCAATTGGGGAGTCCCATTTAGGAGGTCTAAGGGGTATATAAGGGTAATGGGAACGTGCTAGCGACCAAACATTGAAACTAATGGTTTTAAGGAAAGGCGCTGGCAACCTTTTAGCTTCTGCTATAAATAAAGAAATGTTACTTGGGATTCTAACCGGTCTAGATACCCCCTGACATTTCTACCAAAACCCTGACATTTCTACCAAAAATATGTCCCCAAATAACAGATCACGATACACACCCTCTAGGGCCCCGGAAAATAAGTCAGAGAAGTATTTTAAATTGTTGTTATTTTTAATAAAGCTTTTTTAAATAACGCTGCTTTAAATGTCGGTGTCCTTATATGTCACTCCTTTAAACTGTTTTAAATGTCGCCATTTTAAATATTGCCCTTATAAACCGAAGCCCGCACAGATATAAAAAAATAAATGGATCCATGACGGATCTGACACATTCCTAGCTAGCCTAATATCACACTTCAAGTGAAGCCATGCAAATATATTAGCCTTGAAAACAGTTTTTTGTAAATATCTCAGAAACTAAAGCTCCTACGAAGTTTTTGGTTATAACACGAATTTTTGACCAAAATATAGTCTACTATATTCCGAAAATAGTGTATTGATACGATGCTCCGTTAAAAAAATAGCATTTTTTAAAATTTTTAATTGTCAAAAAACTGTCAATATAGCTGGGTATTAATATTTTTAGAAACTGATCCATTGTAAAAGAGGAAAACGCAATTTACCACTAGACACACAAAACTTGAATTTAACATAAAGTTTATTTTCTTTAAAAACGTGCTGGATTCACCTAAAAAATCGCACGCTATTGGTACCTATGCAAAATTTATTCCTACTGAATTGCTAAAACCCTATTTTCTTGAATTTTTTTATTTAATTTTTTTTTAATTAAACATAATAAGTATTATTTTTACCTAAATAATATTTTTCGCAAAAAAGTTTATATTTTAACAAGTTTTTTGTCATACTAGTGCCATCTACAAATGGAACGAAAGCTTCGACTTTCTAACTTTGCAAATACAAGTAAGCATTTGTTTAAACAAGGCCAACACAAAAATAGAGGCCACGACCCTGAAAAAATCAGCTGTTCTCCGGGGGCTGATTTTTACATTGGGTCTTATGGGAGGTCACACGTATTTTTATGATATTTTCAAAATGGCGCTACAGATTTCAGTGAAATATTCTCAGACACCATCCCCATATTCCACCAAACTTTTGTAAGGATGCAAGATGATTAAAAAGTTAAAATCTTCAAAATTTAGCATTCCTTATTTTGAATTCAAATTACCCGCCATGTACTGCATGACAACTGTCATATTTGACATGTATTTGCTTGTCACATTCGCTTCTGTTTTAAAATTAATTAAATTAAAGCGGTTCTGAAAAATTAAGGTTTACTATACATTTAAAAAAAATTGTTCTTCAAGAATATAGTAAAAACAATCTTAAAACCGGCTTTATTTTTAAGAAAATCAAATATTCATGAACCGTCATTCCAACTTCAATATTTTAAAGACAATCAGCTGTGTCGTGACGCAACCATCAAAAAAAAATCAGCCCCGGATGTGACGTCAACAAAGTGGAGGATCGTGGCCCGTCCGTTTTGATAGCCCTGGTTTAAATATAAGTATAGGGTTTATTCTTTGCATAAATTGCAAAATGATAAATTAAAAAAGTGACAAATCAGCTGACAACCCGTCAAAATAAGGCCAAGTCACATAAATACTGCATGACTTTATTTCTGCACTAATAAGTCTAGCACAATTCTTATTAAAGTCTGCCGTATTTTACGGCGCAACTGCGCAAGCGTAAATACCAATATACTACTAGCATTATTACTGCTAGGCCTTATTACACTTCCAATAAGTCTCCTATTTTAACTAAATTTTGTTCAATTTTTTTCAATTTATTTCTAAGATACATACATTTTTTTTTGGTTTTAGTACAACTTATCATAACAAAAATTATGCTCCTAGAAACATCACAATCCTAAAGACAAACGTCGCGCTAGGCATTTTTGTATAGTAACACAAGCAAATCTAATATGATAAATCACACTAATTTTATAATTATTTTTTGAACACTTAACACAAAATTTTAGTTCAGTTTAATACCAATATTTGAATTTTTTTACTAATTATAAACCAGTTAATAGTTTACTTTATTGATACATGCACAAAATATTTTTTGTAAAGATTAATTATAATTATTTATTATATCAAAGATTTATTATTTTATTGATTTCTTCACTAGAAAGCATAAAGAGTCTTGTTTTCACTAATGCTTTAAACGGTTTTAAATTAACTGTATTTTGTAGTACAGATTTTTTCAACTCTGTTGGAAAGTGATTAAAGACTTTTGGAAATAAATACATGTGATATCTCTCACCTATATTTTTGGAAGCTTTTTGCTCTTCTATGTTGTACTGAGTGGTAGATCTCGTATTTTTTTCATGCGAGTGTAATTTTAAATTACTCCTATTTTTAAAGCAAAATAAGCTCAAGTGATAGTAATAAATTTGTCTAATATCCAATACTTTTGATTCTTGGAATAATCGAATTGTAGGATATAGAAAATGTCTACAATACATGGTTTATAAAATAGCTTTTTGTGTAATATTTAGTTTTTTTAGATGTGAATCATATACGCCCCCCATGCCAAGATGCCGTACTGTAGTCTACTTTCGACTAAGCCATAGTAGAGTGTTTGAAGATGGTTTATGTTTAAAATTTGCCTAAGATATTTAAATCTAAATAGCATTATTCTTATAGTGTTTGTGACTTTTTTTACGTGGATATTCCATTTTAAATGTTTGTCAATGTGGACTCCTAAGTATTTAACAGAATCTGTAGAATTTATTGTTACATTATTTACTAAAAGACAATCATAATTTGGTAAATTCCTTTTATTTCAAGAGAACGGCATAAAATATGTCTTATCAAAATTTATTGTTAGTAATTTGTAATTAAAGATGTCAAAGATTTCATTTAAGTTTCTCTCCGCAATAATGTTTAACTCCTGCCAAGAGTCTGCCTCAAAGAAAATAACGGTATCGTCACAGAAACTAAAGATCGTTCCTTGAAGCCGATGTTCGAGAATATTATTTATATAGAGGGTGAAAAGAGTAGGACCAATCACTGTACCTTGAGGTATGCCAAAGACAACGGTTTCTTCTTTACTTATTTGGTTTTTAATTTTAGTATATTGCTCCCTTTCGTTTAAATATGACTCGAATAGTCTAAACGGCACACCTCGTACACCCGCATCCTGCAAAGTCTCCAACATCTGCGAGTGACTCACAGTGTCGAAGGCCTTTGCAAGATCCAATAACACACACTGTGATGGTTTGTCTTTGTCTAAAGCACCTAAACAACTAAAATGTTTATTAATAAATGATATTAAGTAAATGTTCTTCGTTATTACAGGAGGCAAGGGAGGAAGCTCCAGCTACAGCCTCGAGCTCCGATGACTTCAACATCAGTACGATCGGGGAAGAGGAGTTTGAGCTGCATTCGACATACATTGTTCCCGACCTCCCGGCCGAGTCCGGCACGCCCAACCGAGCTGAAGCCACCCTCCCTCGAAACTTGGTCCTTAAACCTGTTCAGGCTTTGTCTGATGTAAGTTAGTAAAAGGTCCTAAAAACACCCGTTTTAGTTGTAAAATAAAAGTCTTCATATACTTCTCCAATAAATTAAGAAGTAATGATAGGTACTGTATTTTAGGCCATTTGCACCAACCTCCCCCAAGACCAGGAATAGCTAGGTGACACCTAAGTGTTAGGGGAGCACCTAAGGTGAAATGGTTTACACTTGCCTTTGTTTCCGGCGTCACCTTGCTATGTGAAGTTACATTTTGGCAACACTGCTGTTTTAACCTAACTTTTTTGTTGATAAGTGATTTTTTTATTTGAAACAAACAAAAAATGTCAGTTTTTGTTAATTTTCGTTCGTTAAAATGTACACTAATCCCGTTTTCAAACAATTTCTGTTTAATACCGATTTGCCGGCGTTATTTTCCGTTGTTTTTCTGTCTAATGATGGGTTTATACCTTAACTAGCAGAGAGGAAAACATTTGTGGTTATGGACTGATGGAATGGACTTTCATAGGAATACGCATTCATCCTATCGACGTGTAGGCGATGCTTGGGCGGACCCAGGGAGTGAGGGTTGGATATTTCATTTGCTCATCTATCTGTACCAAAACATTTAAATCTAAATCAAACAAGTTTCGTGGCTAATCGGGCAAAATGGAGTTTCTTTGTTTCCCTTATATTTTTCCGTGGGTAGCCTGAAAGCTAAACCTCACGGGGGTCCAAGATCTAATGGACACCTAATAAGTGTTGACAGTTAACCGTTTCGTCCTTATGGGACTCCTCAGAACACTGCTGGTCGATGTAACAAATCTTGCGAAGTTAATCAGACGGTTTTGTCTCTAATTAAATGTAATTAGCACTATAGCAAGAGGCGCCATCTACCGAGATACGAGAGAAACAAAAAAACCAAAAGCAGGCGAAAGAAAACACTGCTATACAATATCGATCAATGAAAAGATCGAATGCAAATTAAAGAAAACAACTATAGTCCGTGACCTACGACAGCTCTTTGTCTTTCAGGCCGGATCAACACAGATTGCATTTTTACCCGTCTTCAAGACAGTGAGCGTCAATCAACGGAATTTTGAAGCCAAATAGTACTAACTCCTCAGAACACTGCTCAGTGTTCTGAGGAGTCCCATAAAAACGAAACGGTTAACTGTCAACACTTATTAGGTGTCCATTAGATCTTGGACCCCCGTGAGGTTTAGCTTTCAGGCTACCCACGGAAAAATATAAGGGAAACAAAAAAACTCCTTTTTGCCCGATTAGCCACGAAACTTGTTTGATTTTTAAATTCACGGGTACGAAATTCCACGTTTGTTAAAACTATTGGTTTTGTTAACCAAAATCGTTTGAAAAATGTTAAAATTGTCCATTTCTTCGAAGTGGTCCCTTCTATCCCATAATCTCCTTGGAAAACTCTCCTAAACCACCTCTAATATATCTAACTCATCTTCGAAGACCCCGTTTTCTTTCACAATATATATTTTTTTGAAAATGTATGATTTTTTCTTTTTTTGTGTAAAAAAGCGTTACAACTGTATCCTATTTTAGGTTAGGTTTAGGGACGTGCTAGGGAGTCAAAAACGGGCACCTAGATTCAGGGTTCAAGGTAGATTAGGGGAGACCTAAGAACCATAACAAACGAACCCCTTCCCTAACCTAAATTTAGGTGGCACCTAGCGGTAGGTAGCCCATAAATAAGTTGGTGCAAATGGTTGTATGATACTTTAGGGATCCAGTTTGACAACGCAGTATTCTGTAAACCCGAGAATAGCCAACACAGTTAAACCAACAGAGACAACTAGCATTCTTAACGAAAAATAAGTAAAGCAGTGGGCGTAGTAAAACAAGACGCTAGCGCTACCAAGTCCACTTTCAATCCCTGGCTTCGCAAGCGCAGATCTACCAATATTATTTACCTCATGTCTTAGAATAGATGCATACAGGGTGATTTTCACTTGAATGATTCTAACCACATGAAAATAGAAAGTTTCAAAAACCTAACCTAACAAAACCTAATCAAATTTAACCGAACCGAAGGAAACTGAACCAATAATTTTTTTCAAAAAAAAAAACTTTCCTGACTTCCTGCCCGGGATCCTAGAGGATGTGAATCCGAACCGAACCAAACCGAACCTAACTAAACCGAACCGAACCGAACCTAACCAAACTAAACTACAACACGTACTGCTAATTAGGTTTAGTTGGGTAGGGTTAGGTTTGGATAGGTTCGGTTCGGTACGGTCCGGTTCAGATTCACATCCTCTAGCATCCCAGGTAGGAAGTCAGGAAAGTTTTTTTTTTGAAAAAAAATATTGGTTTAGTTTGCTTTGGTTCGGTTCGGTTAGATCTGATTAGGTTTCGTTAGGTTAGGTTTTTGAAACTTTCTATTTTCATGTGGTTAGAATCATTCAAGTGAAAATCACCCTGTACATCGATTCTAATACATGAGGTAAATAATATTGGTAGATCTACGCATGCGAAGCCAGGGATTGGAAGTGGACTTGGTAGCGCTAGCGTCTTGTTCGTAGTAAACCAGTAAACAAAAGTAGTCCAATACCAGGCTATTAAATAATATACCTTTTCCTACTCTAATTTTGTGTAAAGTGGTGAACTGGGTGAACCCTTGAGAACACCCTACCAAAATATTGACTGCCCCATTTTTATAGGAATTCCCCAAAATAAAATAGGTTTTTGCTGTTGCGAATTTATTTTAGTCATTTGATAATACGACTATTTATTCGCATACCACCTAATTATAAGAAATTCCCGAAAAAAGCGCCAAATTTTTTATAATTAAAAAAAAAAGTTACTTTATTTTAACCTTTAAATTTATTCAATTCAATGATTCTTTAACTTGAGACTAATAGTGGGTTTACACATGCATGAATTTAGTGGCGCCATTGTTCGCGCCAGTTCTATTTGCACGCCAGTAAAGGTTTACACTATTGTGCGAAAATTAAAAAGACTGGCACGCCAGTTTCATTTTTAAAGTGTACACGATACGCGATATGTCGGCTGAACTCTCGGAAGCCTGCAAAATAGTCGCTAAACTGTTATTGAAAAAAAAAATAAAAGAGATTCAGGAAAAGGAACAACGAAAAGGCCGTATCTGCATGGGTTAAAGCATGGATTGCTAGTCGATCTACTTTGGGTGCTTCCGAAAAACTTTAAGGAGAACTTGCAGCAGAAGATCCTGCGAGCTATAAAAACCATCTTCAAATGACAAAGCAACATTTTGATAATCTTCTAGAGTTTCTCTTATTTAAACAACATTCTTTAAAATTCGGTCTGCTACTTTAAACCATGGTACTTTTGGGGTGTATACTTCATTTGCACCGGCTCCGGAACGTTGGCTTTTTTTAATTTTTGTCAATTCCAAAGCATATGTGTTTCTTATGGATCATATTTTTGCTTTTACTTCTGCAACTTCAAAGCCTGCAATAGTCATTATTTTACTAATTTTTTGGGAAGCATTATCTCGACTATCTTTGTTTTTATACGAACTACTGTGTACATCCCATAAACAAGGAAAACATTCATAGCCTTCAAGAAACTGTATGGTCAGTTCTGCTGACCACTTTTTTTAGCCATATTAAGCTATAAAAACAAAAATAAACAAAATTTTTAAGCTCAAACACAATGAAAATAAAAAATAATGTAAAATAATGAACTTAAAACTGGCGAGCCGACGTGCAAGCACTTGTTTACACATGAAAATTTTCCTTTTCTGAGCGCATGCGTCACCACTGGCGCCAGCAAATTCAGTCAGCTGCAGACTTTTTTGATACATTCATGCAAAAAAATAACTTGTGTGCAAGTCGGTGTTTACACTTGCAAATTTAACTTACTGGCGCGCCAGTTTTTATTGGCGCCAGCAAATCCATGCATGTGTAAACTCTCCTTAACTACAAAATAACTAATTATTCTTATCGTATCTAACCATCTTCATGAGTCTACCATATATATAATTCTTATGTATATGTCTTCTACGCAACAATCATAAGTGGTTATTCTTTGGACGCCACGTTGCCGAGTTTTGCTCAATGTATTAGAATTTGGGGAAGACGCGCTCTACATATTATCAATTTCAAATGGAAGGGCTCCACATACCAATTGAAATTACTTAATTTGCAAGATAATAAATAATCAAATGGAACATTTATGTTATGTTTATTTTTTTATTTTTGTGTAATTCCCAGATAAAGTTTTGTTTTATTTAAAAAAAGATTTGTAAACAAATCGTCTTATTGAAATCGTAGGCACAAGGAGTATGGAGCACGGGATACATCCCACGAGGAACTCGATTCGGCCCCCTCGTGGGAGAAATTTATGCTAAAGATGCAGTGCCCAGTTCGGCCAACAGGAAATATTTTTGGAGGGTAAGTTAATTTGGTTATTAGCCAATGTTTTATGTACATAAATCATTTTGGTAATTTTAAGGTGTAGGTACTAGCTTAAGTAAGGGAAGGGTGTAAAAGATACCTACCAAAGTTTTTGTATAAAGTTAACTTTAAGTTAATTATTTAAAAAAAAATTAGTTCACAAACGTTTCAATTTTTGAAAATATTTGCGTTTAAAAAATGTAAAATGTGTGACTTTAAAATTCCTACCTTCCCTAGCCATTGCTGCGTGGGCCAGGAAGTTAATAGGGACCTTCCTGGGTAGCGTATATTACACTTTGCTACCGTTCTTGTTATTACTGAGTCTGCGCATTAGCAGCTTCTCGCTCCTTTTTTGTTATGTACGTTAACGGCGCCCGGTACTTACGGTGGCCGTCCTTTAATGTTACCGTTATTTTTTAAGGTTAGGTTTGTAAAAAGCCATAAACCTAATAAAAATAAATAAACAAATATAAATAAACAAAAAGTTGAAGAAGTGTAAACTAACATTTGTGTTATGCTTTTCTTAAGTGTTCCAAAATCTATATTTTTTGCCCTGAATGTTACCGTTACTCTTAGTCACAACAACGGTAACAGCTGTCAAATTTTTTGTTATTTTAACTGACCCAAAATGTCTCTAATAATAAGTAAATTCTAACATTATAAAAGGAACAAAACATATTTTAAGAATCTATGTCTATGTCAACATCATGGTAAAGTAAAGGAAAAGCTATAAGAACAGCAAAAAAGGGACGTAAAATGTATAATTAAAAAGTCAAGTCTCCAGTATCCTAAGTAAAAAGGCTGTTAAATTTTAAATCCTATACATAATATAGTTTCTCCATTGAAAATTGCCATATAAAAACTACAATAAAAGTGGCACGTGCTATCATAGTAACCATTCTGGAAACTTCACTTACTTTAAGAGTCAGTGCTAAAATTGAAAATTAATTCTTAAATTTTGGAAAATATTTCATTATTTTAAACGCGACTAGGTATTCCTAATGTGTTTAAGTAAAATTATCGAATATACCTAATCTGGTAATACGTGCCTAATCCCTTCTTGTAACGTTTAGCAGAGGCTATCGACAAGTATTAACCTTTAACAATGGATTTTTATCCTCTAACGTATTTGGTTTTACACTTTAATTATTAATTAATTATACTTTAGCTTTATTTTGACTAATTTTAGCTCACACATATACTATACTATAGTAGTGTGAGCTATGGTGATGCTAATTTTTTCAAGAAAAAAAAAAGTTGCTCCGATTTCAAAAATTTTTATATATCTTTGCGTTTCAGATGAAGATGATTTTGAAACTTTTTTGTTGCGCCGTCTGTCTGTCTGTCTGTATGTCTGTCTGTCTGTCTGTCTGTCTGTCTGTATGTCTGTCTGTCTGTCTGTAACGACCAACGCGCATAACTCAAAAACCGCTTGACCGATTTTAATGAAATTTGGTACCTAGGCTGGGTCTTGGGTCGAGAAGGTCCCATTTAAAAATGAACAAAATCCACCAAACACAAACCAAGTAAAAGGGTGGGGGTAGATTTAAAAATTAGAGTTTATGTGAAAATATGGCGTGTGTGATATCAAACGAAAGGTAATTGAGTTCAGAGTTTAACAAAATACATTATAGTTTTTGTTTTTTTTACGAGTGGGGGTAGATTTAAAAAATTTGAGTTTAAGCCAAAACATGGCTTGTGTGGTATCAAACAAAAGGTAATTTAGTCTGGAGTTATAATAATAATTATAATTCAGTTTTTAGTTATATTAGCTCACACGTACACTATAACTATAGTACCTAGTGTGAGCTTAGGGGCCCATATATTGGCAGAGTATTTTATAGGTGTTATAGCTTTTTTCCGGTTTTACAAAATTTTAAAAACCACTGGCGCACATGAATGTTTTTCGCACATAACCATGTGGAGGTCTTGTCAGTCTTGGGTTTGTTTTTTACAATATTCATTTGTTTATTCTATTTTAATATACTCGTGCAATAGGGACATTTTGGATCAGTTACAATAACAGAAAATTTGACAGCTGTTACCGTTATTTAAGAATAATAACATTCAGGGCAAAAAAGATAAATTTTGGAACACCAAAGATAAGCATAAAGCAAATGATAATTTAGTAGGTTAACACTCTTTTAACTTTTTGTTTATTTATATTTATTTTTATTACATTTATAGCTTACAAACCAAACTAACGCATTTTAGTAAAAAATTCGACTGCATTAAAAAAACAAGACAAAATTAACCTTTGAAAATAACGGTAACATTAAAGAACGGCCACCGTAAGTACCGGGTGCCGTTACCGTAATTAACAAAAAAGGAGCGAGAAGTTACTAATGCGCAGAACAAAATGTCCCTAATAATACACTATAGGTACTTATTATTCTTATGTAAATATTAACCCTTCTATTTCTTCTTTTTGGTGTAGGTTCAGCTTCGGGATGGTTGCTATTCTCACAGGAATTCTCTTGAGTCGAAGGTACTTCCTAACTTTTTTACCACTTGCATTTCTTTTATTACAGAATGTTACAATCATAGAAATAGAAAAATAAATAGAATGTTTGTCAAAAAATCCGTCATTTTATCATTGATTGACAGAACGTCACTGCTAATTTTCCACGGTCAGAAAAGCTCCAAAAGGCTTGGGGAACGGGGGTGGTCCTTGCCGCCCCCCCTGGGTCCGCCCTTGGCTTTTCCGTATATTTGAACCAAGTTCTACTGCAATTATTATAAGAGATATAAAAAAGTGTAAATAAAAAGTTCCAGGGTTTATCCTAAAGCTCCAGAAAATGTAATCATAACAAAAACATTTCATGTAAAAAAAGCCAAGTACGCGAAAATGGCATTCCGTAAAAAGAATTGAGTTAAAAGTAAAGCCAAGTTTTCCAATACAAATTTCAAAATGAAAGGTTCTAACTAGTTTGGAAATGTTTTTTTAAACTTTGCTATTACAGCCAAACTTCTTTATGTTCAATTTAGCACTATGCCTAAGAATCATTTGCAACCGTAATAGCCAAGTTTAGAAAAATATTTCCAAACTAGTAAGAACCTTTCATTTTGAAATTTGTATTGGAAAACTTGGCTTTACTTTTATCTCAATTCTTTTTACGGAATGCCATTTTCGCGTACTTGGCTTTTTTTACATAAAATGTTTTTGTTATGATTTCACTTCTTTTTTAAAGGAATTGGATAATACTTAATTTTTAAAGTAGTAAAATATTATATATATATATATATATATATATATATATATATATATATATATATATATATATATATATATATTGTTCAAAACTTTTGCAATGCCTTACTTAAATTTTTGAGATTTTAAAATTTTTTTCAATGGTTTTATCGTAGTTCCTATCAGCCTTCCAAAGCTCAGCTCTCTAGCGTTTCTGTTAGTGGACAATGTTACTTTTACATAACTTTACATGTATAGGTGAGGGAAGCAAACTAAAATTTTCGTGTTTCTAAATATATCATAGTTCCTATCAGTCTTCCAATGCTCAGCTCTCTAGCGTTTCTGGAAGTGGGAATGTTACTTTTACATAACTTTACATTTATAGGAGAGGGGAGTAAACGAAAATTTTGGGGTTTTTTAATCTTTTCCTATAGTTTTATCATAGTTCCTACCAGTCTGTCAAAGCTCAGCTCTCTAGCATTTCTGGAAGTGGGCAATGTTACATTTACATAACTTTAGGTGTATAAGGGAAGGGAGTAAATTAGAATTTTTGGGTTTTTTTTTCCAGGGGTTTGGTCATAATTGCTATCAGTCTGCCAAATTGCAGCTTTGTAGCATGTCTGGAAGTACAGTAGAATTTTGATGATCTATATATGAGTGAGTGAGTCAGTGAGTGGCAATTTCGACGTTTTTTCAAATTTCGTAACTGCTTTACAATATTGACTTTTGGTCTTAAAATATTTTCATTTTAAAAACTAAGTATATTGATTAACAAAATAGCACTTTTGGTTAATAAAAACTGCTCGCAACCTCCTTAAGGGACCGTTCTTAAATTTCGTAACGCTCAAAGGGGTAGGGGAGATTTAGTCTTGCGTTACAATTTGTATATTTTTAATGTGTTTTTTGAAATTGTTTTACGCAAAGGGGTGGAGGAGTCAAAAATTCTGATATTTTGCGTTACATAATTTAGAGATGTTTCTTTCGATTTTTAAATTTTAAATATTTTAAAAACGGCTGACTTAAATCTCAACACATAATATATTTTTAAACTTAGAGGGAGTATAATATATAGGTTGTAAGAGATTTATCATGTTTTTATAATATTTAACCATTTTTTTTTATAACTTTGCAACATTTATGTGCTTCGCTAGATAACAATTTCTATATTCAGGTTTGGAATAAACCCTACAACTTTTATTCGAATATATCGAAACATTTAATATCTGGAAAGCACAAAACAATATTTTCTTTACATTTTAAATAAAAATATTAAAATCAAGATGAACCATATACGTTTCTATAAAATCAAAAGGGAATAAAAATGACGTATTTTTCAAACCACCCCGACCCATCCCTTACTTCAAAAGCCTAAATGGCAATACCACACTTGTGGTACCTCTTTGGAAAGCCTATAAAAAAAGTTTTATGATAAAATTGAAAAACGTCCGTTCGAATAAACAAATAGCTAAAAATCATTCATTTATCATAAATTACAAATGGGGATTGAAACGACCTAGCGAAATTCAAATGAAGTTTTTTTAAACCATCGCGACCTAAAATTACCTTTCAAAATAAAAAACCCCTGGAATTCAATTTTACAAAAAGAAACAAATTGTTTAGCATAAATCACAAATAGAGGATTAAAGCGACTCATCAGCAAAATTCAAATGACGTACCTATTTTTCAAACCACCCAACCTTCCCCTCAAGCAACGACCCCACTCACTTATACAGTAAATCTTGATCCTTACTTTTAACAAGTCGTTGGAAAGCCTATAAAAAATGTTGAGGTTTTTTTTTTCAAAAAATCAATTTTTTCAAATTTAAGAGTCGTTTTTAAATGTTTAAAAGGAAGAAAGTTAACCGAGTACAGTGGCACTGGCCCACAAAAAATTATTCTAAATCAATGGAATGTTTTTAAAGGAAACATGTCCTTTATAATAAAACCTTATATAATTTTAGATATACAAGGACAATGAGCTTTACTACTATATAGACGGTTCTGATACATCAAAGGCCAACTGGATGAGATATGTTAACCCAGCCTACTCCAGCGAATCCCAGAATTTAATAGCTTGCCAGTACAAAATGAACATTTACTTCTACACAATAAAAGATATTTTGCCAAATCAAGAACTTCTGGTATGGTATTGCAAAGAGTTTGCAGAACGGCTCAACTATCCGCTGACTGGAGAACAGATGCTTCAAAGAATAAGTAAGTGTATAAATAATTTTACACAAATTTTCGGGACCAATAGTAGAGTAAATTTGGAGGGTATTTCAATAAAAAGCTGCAAAAAGGGTATATTTTTTTATATTTGGCATGGTAGTAGCTAACATCAAAAGCTAAATTTTCAATCGAGGATCCCCTGATTTCCGGCATCAATTAATTAATTAAATTAATTTTGATAAACTTACTTAAAGTGCATTGGCGTAGCTAGACTTGCTTTTCAGAGGGGGCCGTGGCCCCGGTTTATCTTGAACAAAAAGCAAACATAGGTTTTAAAGAGTCGTGCAAAGTGTGCAATGAATAAAAAAAAATACGCGCATTAAATGTTCTAATATTTTAATATAACAAATTTAATAATACATTTACCAACTTATTTATATGTTTACACAGGAAGTATGTAATTCAGCAATTCTACAAAGAAAGTTTTCTACGTCGCTGACTGAAAGCGTCTACCACACTGTCTAAGTCGACCTCAACATCTTTTTCTATGAATAACAATGACAAACCTGAGTGTCTCTCTTGAGCCATATTTGTTCTAAGCCAATTAAAAACTCTCCTCATGGCAGAGAAAGACCTCTCGCAAGTTGCACTTGAAATTGGAAGAATACTCGCAACTTTAAAAAGTTGGTAGAGGTTTGGATAGGTGTTTTCTGCTATGTGTTGTTTGATAGAATCATGACCAACAGTTTGATTTAACCGAAAAATACAATTCTTTAAAACGGTCATTTCTGCTCTTAGAGCAGAAGTATTAATATTAAAAATTTCCCGGTATTGCTCGACGAATTTATTCCATTTAACGACGTGGGAAAACTTAATATGAAAATGGTTATGAAATTGTCACCAAAAACGGAAAATTTCCATAAGACACTAAACGCTAACTTCAAAAAAACTAAAAAGATTATTATATTTATTTTAGAAAAACAGTTTAAAAAGGTCTTTTATAACCTTACGACATCTACAACCCGATTTCGGAAACAGAGCGGCAAAGGTCGCTGTCTTTATTAAATGCGAAATTCAACTTACACTTCTATAATATTTTACAAGATGTCGCCAATATGTATGAAATATTAGGGTCACTGCATCCTGGAAGCCTGGCGTCTCCATGGGTAGCGACAAGCCCACGTGACCTGCCTCGGAATTTCCATGGGCGACTCGTCAACTTACCTCGGAATAATTAGAGTACCTACATGCAATTTTTATACAATATTGTTAATAAACCTCGGAATTTTTAGAGTACCTACAATTTCTCTAGAAGTTTGTAATGCGATCTCAGAATTTTCAGAGTACCTACAGTATGTAAAATATTTTTAAAAACATTAAAAACAATACCTATAAGTTTTTATTTTTGAAATATAAATTAATACAAAAAAGACTACGAAACAATTTAATGCATACACTTTTACCATTAGATATAATATTAGTTATAGTACTTACCTAGAAATGATAAAAAATATAATTTCTGTGGGATTACTCTATATTTTGCCTTTTTTGTAAATTTGTTATAGTTTCAAAAGTCATTCCTGTGGTTCTGCCGTGCTTTCAAACAGGTAGGACTTTGTGCAAAAACATAATTTTTTGAAAAATATTCCAAACTTTTATTTTTGTATATAACATCGATATCAGTAAGTCTTTGTTTTTAAAATAACATAAGTTCTTTAGATTTGGGATTATAACATTTAACGGCATTATTAGAGATCTATCGAGACGTAAACCTGGAAGATCACCTAAAGTAGGAATGCTCAGGAAGCCAGAATAGTTTTTAATGGTACCTAGTCCTAATTCTACACTTTTGTTATTTTAATTTGATGTCCTATGTACGTACCATATACATCTGGAGTACTTACATATACATGGTTTACGTTTAATTGGACGTACCATGTAGGTACCTAGTACGAGTTTTTTACGTACATAGTACATGGCTAAAATTACATCCCCACGACGTATTATATAAATGGACGTCCAAAAATGTACGTATAGTACGTCGCAGAGTTACGTACTATGTACGTACAAAGTACGTACTTGTGCTGTCTGGGTAGAGAGTATGAAACCAAACCGAACCAACCGAAACATATTCTCGAAAAATGTGTTAATCTAACCTTTATCAATGAAGTGCAAACCTGTGATTTGGAGGCAGTGTTTTTATGGAAAAAGGTCAGCGAGTGTCTGGAACGGTTAGAATACGTTTGCGATAAATTGAGAAAGGTGAGGAAAACACCAATTGATCGTAAATTTTTGGAAAAAATTTCCGTTCGAATAAAAATGTTTTCGAACAAATGTTAATTAGAAATAACTGTTTTCGTTAAAAAAAATGTTTTCGAACAAATTTCCATTTGAAGAAACTGTTTTCGAACAAATTTTCGTTCAAAGAAATGGTTTTCGAACAAATTTCCGTTCAAAGAAATGGTTTTCGAATAAATTTCCGTTCGAAAAAATGTTTTGGAACAAATTTATATTCGAAGAAACTATTTTCGAACAATATCTCCATTCGAAAAAATGATTTTCGAACAAAATTCCGTTTGAAAAAAATGTTTTCAAACAAATTTCCATTCGAAGTTTTCGAATAAATTTTTGATTCAAGAAAATGTTTTTGAACAAAATTCCGTTTAAAGAAATGGTTTTCGAACAATTTTTCGTTTGGAAAAAATGTTTTCGAACAAATTTCCATTCAAAGAAACTGTTTTCGAACAAATTCTCTTTCGTAGAAAAAATTTTAAAACAAATTTCTGTTCGAAGAAAATGTTTTCGAACAAATTTCCGTTTGAAAAAACTGTTTTCCACAAATTTCCGTTCGAGGAAAATGTTTGCGAAGAGAGGTCTGCGACCCTTCGTGTTGCTACCCAAACAAATACCTAGAGATGGTACAAAAAAAATTTTAGACCTTGAATTTTTAAATTGTTGAATTTTTTTTTACCTTCCTAGCCCATGCAACAATGGCTAAAGTCTTAACAAAAAAAGTTTCACGGGCAAGACCTCAGAGGTAAAGGTAGCTACGGGGATTATGCTCGGGCTGAATGAAGCCTAATGAGGCAGAAACGCGTCCCCATAGCTACCTTTACCTCTGAGGTCTTGCCCGTGAAACTTTTTTTTGTTAAAAAAAATGTTTTTGAGATGACGCCGACGAGATGAAAATGTTTTATTTGGGTGTATTTTGACTTATCTTAGCAATATCGGCGTGACGTCTGTGTGTGTACGTGTATGTGTGCGTTAGGTGCCCAACCAACAATTAAAGTTGTAACGACGAAACCCCAACTAGAAAGAATTTCTTAAAAGTAACCGCAACGTACTCCCGCTACGTCTCAGTATACCATACAGCGACGTTATAATTCCCTAAGTGGGGAACCAATTTCTGGTTATAACTACTTGGCCAAGTGTTTAAAGTCACTGTAGTAACAACTACACTACTACGTCGTAGCCAGGTATCTACTACGTCGTAGAGGCTGTTTTTTTTCCGTAATGGCATAAAAGTTGCGATGTAGTTGCAAATAATATAATCGTTTCTTTTTGGTAGAATTGTTACACAATATGGTGGACACAACAGTAAACAGACTCGCTTAGTTTTTTTGTTTGGTTATGGTTATAATATGAACTATGTTATCCAAAAGTGTGAGAATTTACGAGCAGAGGATCAAAATTCGAGTGCGACGCAAAGTTTTTTGTATAACATGCATTATATATATTGCAAAAAACCGGTGCGCCCGTAAAATTGAGCCGTTTTCTGGTAGCTGATGGAATTTTTGTGTTGTAATTTTGGAGGTTATGTTTTCATAATCGACAGTTAACTCCAACAAATGGTGCTTAAGAAGAGCATTTTTGGTAAGCTTCAACTAATTTGTTTATAAAATAGTATGGCTCTTTAATATGAGCTCATAAAACGACAACAAAAATATTAAATTTTCTTTCTTACATAAAAACATGGCGTCCCAAACTATATTCCCTGATAGTCGAAAAGGTTACTTGAAAGTAGTTGCGGCTTTAAAGTTGATCCAAAAAGTTATTTTGTCTACATTGTTACATCAGATGTTACTATGATGACACAAACTTTTGTGGTAAAAATTAAAGTTATAATGTAGTTGTCGGATACACTTGTTTGGGACTCCAATGAAGCTTAACTTTCTAGTGGTAATTAAGTAGGATATAAAAGTCAGGGCGACTACGAAATAACGACTAAAAAGAAAGTAAAACTTTAGCAACGTCCTATTGTGGTAGAGAAGACTATCAGAATCGACTATCAAGAAACAATCCTATGAAGTAGTTTAGAGGGGCGTTTTTACGAAACATCTACTATTTCCTGATACTAAATAGTAGTTAGAACTAAAAAGTAACAAATTTTGGTTGGGATCACCACATTTCTACTATAAGAAAGTAGCAAAGCCTTTAGAACATGTAGCCGCTACTATAAATGTTAGTTGGGTGTGTGTGTGCGTACGCCTCTGTGTCTGTAATAACGCCTTTTTTTACAATCATTACAGTGTAGCTACTTTCGATTTTTTGTTTGGACCTTTTGTTTTTCAATCTTTTGTTTTTCGACCTTTTGTATTTTTGACTTTTTGTATTTTCGACCTTTTGGAATTTCGACCTTTTGTATTTTCGACCTTTTGTACTTTCGCCTTTTGTATTTTTGACCTTTTGAAGTTTTGGCCTTTTGTTTTTCGACCTTTTGTACTTTCGACCTTTTGTATTTTCGGCCTTTTTTAGTTTCAACCTTATGTTTTCGACCTTTTGTGTCTTCGACATTTTGTTCTTTCGACGTTTTATTCGCCGCCCGCTTTTGTTTGGACACCGTAATAAAATAATAGTAGGTATATTATAAACCTCGGAACTGCTGTGTTTAGTTTTAATCCCGCGGCAAGATTTTTTGCGCCCGACCGGAAGGACGGCTATAATTTGCTGTGATTAAAAAGGACTTTAATGGCAATGCTTATATACTAAAGATAATAATATTCATAAAATAAATAAATATTAAACCACTTACTCCGGTACTCTAGTTTTATCATGTCAACTCCCGGTATATAATAATACAGTGGGCAGTGATAGTTTTCATTTATTTGGTGAGCTTTGGGCGCGTTGCTATGGTAGACATTAAACAAAAGTCAGTCAGACGCTAACAAACAGAGAAAAAATTGGTAAATAATATTTATTTTATAACAAACTAAATAGGTTTAGTCGAGAATATGTTCGAATTAAATTTCTCAAAGATGGAACAAACGAGGGATCAAATAATAAAGTCTATTCCTACTTTGAGATGGACATTGAAAAGGCCACCAAAGAAAGCAGCCTTCAGAGTACCGAAAATGATGCAATAAAAGGAATGTCGAAAATTTCATCGAAAAGGTATTCCTGTTTTACATCCTGGAGAAGTCTAGAAAGTTAAATGCTTCGTTTATATGGAGGCTATGCCAAAGGACACAATAATAACAATCGAAACCAACCAAGTCATCAGCAAAGTACAGTAAACTGCCGCCAAGCTGGAAGCAACAGAATAACCGTATCGTGTATCATGATAGCTTTTTGTTTTTTTTTTAAATAAAATGATCCAAAAAAACCTATTTTTTGCCTTTATAGTTTTAGAGAAATTACTTTTAATCACAGGGCATAAAAATACTACCTCAGTCCATGAAAAAAGGGAATAAACGTACACGTTTATGCCCTAGAGTGCATAAAGAAATTTATTAAATGATTTGACAAAATCCAACAACAGTTTTTTATATTTTATAAAACATGTCAACTAATTTTTTGTTTCTTGCGCTGTGTGGGTCCTAATAAATATGAAATCATAAAAAATTTAGTTTTTATATTCGATAATCTGAAAAAGCATTATTTTAATGGTTTGTTTATTTGGACAGTCTAAATATATATAAGGGGTGTGATGGACAGTTCTTTACGTAACATTTGTAAACCATTTTATTTTTTTGAACACAAAAAATGCTACGCTCCTGACAGTGTCAGATTCGTCATATAACCAAAAATATTTAGCTGTCGTGTCGCTACCCTAAGAAGACACTACGTCTTCGTGATGCAGTGACCCTATGAAATATTCAATATGCATAATTATGTTTAAATTTAAAAAATATTTTCGGGAAATTGCATAAGTGCAGAAAAGTTACCGATAATTTAAAGAGAAAAAGCCTAATTCCGCAAGACAAGGGCTTTTTCTTGAAATGTAAACATTATCTGAATGATTTTAAATTTTAATGCACCTATTTTATTTGAATATTTCCCGAATAATAATAGAAAAGTATGTATTTTCAGCGTCATGTTCTTTTACTAGTAGTCGGTAGGAAAGGCCTAAAATATCTTAGGGGGGGCCTGAGGGACTTCAGGGGGGGCCAGGCCCCCCCTGGCCCCCCCTAGCTACGCCAATGTTAAAGTGGGACCTACTTAATTCAGAAATATAAAAAAAAATTATACCTGTCATTTTAAAACAAAATGGCGGCTATATTTAAAAAAAATCGTTTTGCTTCGATATTTTATTTGTTTTTTGCGCGATATTTATTTTTAATACCTCATATTAAAGCCACTGACCAGCTCTTTAAACCTAATGAAAAAAAGTTTTTAGTTTCTCAGCCGACACAAAGATGGCGTTTAATATGTCAAAAATAAAAGAGACCTTTATAACCTGTAGACCAAATTAAATTAAAAATATTTTTTTTTTGGATTTTATCAATAGTAAGCCAAGTTTTGTAAAATTTCAAAAAAATTACAATTTGACATTAAAAATTTTAAGATGGCGGCCGAAGTTCAGATAAAAAAGTTATTTTTTTGTTCTTGTTTGACAGAACTAGTATTGCCGTGTAATATATCGATTTATACTAAATAGGGGTCGCCGATTTTAAATATTTCCTCATAAATGAGACATGTCTATTATTAATCAAGATGGCGGCGTTCAAAATATAAAAACAACATTATCTTCTTGGTTTGATAATTTTTTTACGAAGATATGTAGTTTTATATTACTCTTAATTAGTTTTAAGTCATAATGTACAAAAATAATATAATTTATTTATTTTTTAAAGATGGCGGTCAAAGAAGTAAAAAAAAACATTTTTGTTTATTTTTTCGAAATTTAACAAAAAAAAAACTGGGAAGAACAAGACATCTCGGTAAACAAAACAAAGATATTTTAAAAATGTCAAAAAAATTGACATATGTCCCGTACCGGGTGATTTGATTGAATTGACCATATTTTACTTAATAGCTATCTCCGTTAATATTGATCTAACAGTAACGTTTACATTAGCAAAGTTAAATAATTTTTTCTAAATCGTCAGAATCATGACATATGTCATTCACTTGTCAAACTAGTGACATATGGTTTATTTTTTTAAATAAAACACCCTGTATATAATGTTTTTAATTGATAGGGCTCCTTTTTCTGATTTCAAAAATATATAATATGTTGACATATAGTCCAGCCGTTATTGAAATATTTGCAAAAAAAGTGATCTTGCGTGCAAAGGGAATGTGTGATATCAAACACTTTAGTGAACAGTTAAAAAGACACAAAGTAAGTCAAATTCATTTAAATAACCATATAGAATTTTCTATGCTAGGCAAGACTGATATTAGGTGCCAATTAAATAGTGCCTATGGGCAAAACATTACCAAACATAATGAAAATATGACAAAAATTAGACATATACTTAGTAGGTTAATAAACTGTTTAAAATTCTGTGGGATTTTTGAGGTTGCTCTACAGGGCCATAAAAAAGTAGTAGTAGTAGTAGTGGGGGGGTTGACCCGCAGGTCTGACAAGTAGGCCAGAGTAGGCCCTTTTTGCCATGCCCCAAGTCTGTCCCTTAACCCACTCTCTGCACTTCCCTTTGATGGTCGGGTAACTCATTGGGCCTTCCTGTTCTCTTTACAAAGTCCAGTAAGTCTGCCCATTTGAGCATGTGCAGTTCTTCCTCGCTCAGAGTTGGCGCTCCGAGTGCCTGTTGTCTCATCCTTGCGTAGGCCTCGTATTCTGCCACGAGGTGTCTTGATGTCTCTTCTTCCTGTCCACAGGCTGGGCAGGTAGGGTCATTCTCGACTCCAATACGTGTCATGTGCTTCCTCAACCGGTTATGTCCGGTTAGAGTACCTATCAGCAGTCCGAGGTCTTTTCGTGTCCGTCCCAGCATCCATCTAATTCTGATCGCTTTTGGACGGTCTGCGAATTCTCTGGTCTGTCTGCAACCCGTTCCTGTTTCCCAGGAGTTTAATAGCGCGTCCTGGGCCCATTTGTTGAGTCCGCTTTGCTCTTGTCTTTTTGTCACGCCCAAAAGTAGCTCCGGTCCTACATAGGCGGTTCCTGCCCCGAGTCGTGCGAGTTCGTCCGCCTTCTCGTTGCCTGGTACCGCCGTATGTCCCGGAACCCAAACCAGCGTCACCCGTTTGCCATCGCTTAGGGTCTCCAGCGCCTCAGCGCATTCTTCCACCAAGCCGTCAGCAATCTTGGGTGCGTTTAGCGCCTTCAGGGTGGCTTGACTGTCAGAGCATATATATATAGATATATATATATATATATATATATATATATATATATATATATATATATATATAAGCTCCTCTTCGCTGTTCCGAACCTCTTCTGGGGTTCCCATAAAAAAGAAAGGCGAATGGACTTCTATAAACAAATAAACCAAAAACTACACCAAGTAGCTGCTTGTTTGGAAAATACTAAAATAAAATTGTTTCGTTTCGAGTTTTTTATTCCATTTTTCATGCAATTTAAATTTCTGCCCCCCCCCCAATTTATAACGTCACCAGCCGTCACTGGAGAGAAACACTTAAATAAAGATGTTTTAGGAATATACATCTCCTTCATAAAATTCCGTAGCCTCAATATTTAAATTGTTTTCAGGACAACAAGTACAACAATCGTCAGAAACAATCAGTGTTAGTACCACCACTTCACCACCTAAAGACCCGTCATACGATCACCAACTAACACCGACAGGAGGATCAGTGCGATCGGATGAAGGGTAAGATAAAACGAAATACTATACTGCCGTCCTAAGTGAGACCCACCTATCTGCAAAAAAATAAAAAATGAGTTAGGACCGAAAATAGGTAATAATTTGTACCTTTTTTTTGTTTTGTTACTTAGATATTGCTACTAGAAACCCATCAACATTTAAAACAAAAAAAATTTATTACTATGTAACCCTTGGCAAGCATTTAAACTTTAAACTCGCTTTTCCGAAATAGTTGAAAATGTAGATAGGTGGGTCTTACTAAGGACGGCAGTATATTGGTTGGTAATGGCGGGTTAGAACGTTTTTCAACGTTGTGCGACGCTTATTCTCCACCTCCTTCAATCCTGACAACCATCTTCTGTCAAGTTTTTTTCACTCATTGATCTTTGGATGGACTGTTACCATTCTAGTTTAGGACGCCCTCTTTTTCTGCGCATTGGTTGCCATTCTAGGACCTGCTTTGGTAATTTTTCGTCGTTCATCCGTTATACAGGGTGTCCCAAATTGGGCACTTTTGGGGGGTTTATGGTACTTCTAGGGAAGGTAGAGAAAAACTGACCACGCATTGCGAGGCTCAAATTTCAAGAGAAGACTTATAGTGAAAACCGCATTTTGTAATATCGTCTCGTCTTTGAGCTACGGGGGCTTTTTGAAAAGTCTGCATTTTGGAGAGGGGTCTATAACTTCGTTATTATTGGAAATATTGATAATATGTAAATTGCAATTTTATAGACTTTGTCACGGGGAATTTAACCGCAAAATTAAATTTTAACTGTCACTTTTAGTTTTTGAGATATGACATAAAGTTGCATTTTTTCTTATGGAATGGCCTATATTTTAATTAATTTTCGAATTCGTGATTGAATTCATTTCAAAATAATGTATCATATGTCATAGTTTAATTGAGCGGTTTCGGAGATAATTAAAGTTTTTTTATTTTTGTCTAGTGTGGGTTGAATGACGTCATCCGCCATTGACGTGAAAGCCTTGCGGTCAAATCCTACTTCAATGCTCCTATAGTTTTGTTGTCTTATACTATGCAAATCAAGTTGGCCTTGCATCCTGGCGTTTTGTCATTGTTTTCAATTGTTTAAACAATTTGACATTACGCTTTGCTGTGAAATTATTTTGCACAAAAGCGTTTTAATTTTATTTTGAAATATGTATCATTTTTTTTTTACTTTTTATAACTAGGCTTTGAGGGCCGTCAGCTGAATTATAATTTTTTCAAACCAGCCTTACTATATTTGTGACTGTGTAAAATAATAAAAATACTGGAGTGCCTTTACCTGCCTCAGCAGGAAATCATAGCGCACTAGAAATAAGTGAAAAAGCTGAATATCTCCTAAACCGCTCAATCAAACTATGACATATGATACACCATTGTGAAAAGAATTCAATGACAAATTTGAAAATTAATTAAAATATAGGCTATTCCATAAGAAAAAATGCAAGTTTATGTTATATCTCAAAAACTAAAAGTGACAGTTAAAATATAATTTAGCAGATGAATTCCTAGTGACAAAGTCTATAAAACTGCAATTTACTCTAAATCAAAATTTCCACTAATAACGAAGTTATAGACCCCCTTCAAAAATGCAGACTTTTCAAAAAGCCCCCGTAGCTCAAAGACGAGACGATATTTCAAAATGCGGTTTTCACTATAAGTCTTCTCTTGAAATTTGAGCCTCGCACTGCGTGGTCAGTTTTTCTCTGTCTCCCCTAGAAGTACCTTAAACCCCCTAAAATTGCCCAATTTGGGACACCCTGTACATGGCCGTACCATATCCATTGTCTTGTAGTGATGTCATCCGTTATGCTTCCCTCGATTCCCATTCTTTCGTTTATGATCTCATTTCTTATGTGGTCTGTTCTAGATATTCACATTGATCTTCTTATTGCATCCATTTCGACACTTTCCATTTTTGCTTTGTATTTTTTTGTTACGCGACAAGTCTCTATTCTTTGTTTGAAACTCGTTGACAATGATTGTGTACAAATAAAAAAAATATACAACGGAAGTCCGAAATTTTATTTCTGAGTCTGCATTCCATACATCAACGTGCTTTTCACCATTTTTTCATATATGTTAAATTTTACATTCTTTTTTATCTCTCTGCTCCATAAAATACTTTTAAGACAACCAATAACCTTTTTTGCTTTTACTATTCCTTTTTCCAGTTCTTTACAGTCGATTCCTGTCTTATCAAATGTGACACCCAAGTATACATACTCATTGCATGGAGATATTGTTTGCCCATTGTCTATTTCTAACTCATTTGATTCATTTCCAATACATAAGTACTGTGTCTTGTTCACGTTCACTGTTAATCCCCACTTTTGGTATTCTTCCTCATCATATACTCCATGTCTTCTTTATCATTAGCTACAATTACTTGGTTGTCAGCAAACTGTAGTGTGTATATGGTAAATCGGTCGCTAAGTTGTATTCCCATGCCGCGTACTTTACGTTTCCAGTTTTTTAGAGCTACTGCGATATATATTTTAAAAAGAGTTGTTTTATTTATATTAAATTTTAATAACTAAAATTTATAACAATATTACTAGATCCATTGTTAAAGGAGAAGAAACGAAAAGTCCTGCTTACTTCACAAATATTTTATTGTCTAATCACGACGCGTTTCGGTTTTTAAAATACCATTATCAAGTGGTCTGGTAGACAGTTAAGAATCATCTTTGAAACAAATGAAAAACTGGAACACACAAAAATAAAAAATTAAAAAACATTTAAAACAGTCTAAAACAACATACAGATTAAAAATCAGTCAAACGGACATAAACAAGTAATTTTAATAAAATACAATTAATTGACAAAGAAGATATAGGTTAAAATAATAAATAATAAATAAATATTTTTTTCAGGTACCATAGCAATGGGTATCATGACGACGCAGTTTTTACACCCCCTGAAGATTCAAGTGATTCCGATAGTGAAAATAACTACGTTTTAGATTTTAGTAAAAAGCCAAATACTAAAGAATCTACGGTTATAAAACCCGTCGCGCAAGAAATTATAAAGAATGAATATCGAAAAGTGAAGATCAAGATCTCAAAAGCTTACATAAATTATGTAAAATGTGAGTACACAGTATATTTTGCTATTATTTACTACACATTGTTCTAGCTAGTAGTTATTAGCTGCGTTCCAGGTCGACGTTGTTATGATTGCACTTTACCGTGCTCGTTTTTTGAGCTCTTAAAAATGGTGTAATCAGATTTTTGCTATACCCCGTGATTTCGCTAATACAAAGAGTTTTTGAAAAAATGGCATTTTTGTTAATTCCTTGTATCTCGCTTATTTTGCAAGATATTTTTATTCTGTAAAAGCCTCTTTATGGCAACTTTTTTAAAGCAAAATAATGACGTTGTCAATTTTTTAAAATATTGTTTAGTTTTTGTGATATGGTATTTATCATAAAAAAATTAATTTTGGATTTTTTTTTATAACTATTTTGATTGGTTTCATGGTATTATTATCTTTAAATAATAAAACTTTAATATTTTTTTGATTTAATGTTAAAAAAATTATATTTAATACTTTTCAAAAAATTTAGTCCGAACCTGGAAATTTCCAACAAAAATAAAAATTAAAAGTTGCAAGACAAACTAGTTGAACGATTTATAAATAAAGTAAAAAACGTTATAGTTCAACTATATATACTAAAAATTACTCAAAAATGCCAATGTCTTACACATAATGGCAATCAGTTTCAACATTTAGATCATTAAAAAAAAATTAGTTATTATTTTTTGTAACTCATTATTTTTTTTTGTATTTGTCGTAGACTTTGTTCAAACCAATCTTTAAATTAATGTAAAACCATTTTAATTTGCCAAGTTTCAAAACAGTTAAACTAAAAATCGTTCAACTAGCAATTTTTAATTTATATTTACGTTGGAAATTTCCAGGTTCGGACTAATTTTTTTTTTATATTAAAATTTTTTAAAAACTTTAAAACAAAAAAGTATTAATTTTGTATTATTTTGTGATAATAATAGCATTAAACCAATCAAAATAATAATAAAAAAAATCCAGGTCCGTATTTAATTTTTTTATGATAAATACCATATCTAAAAAACTAAACAATATTTAAAAAAATTGACAAAGTCATTATTTTCTTAACAAAAAAGTTTCACGGGCAAGACCTCAGAGGTAAAGGTAGCTACGGGGACGCGTTTCTGCCTCATTAGGCTTCATTCAGCCCGAGCATAATTATTGCTCTCTCTCTCTTTTCTTTGTCTGTGTTTATCATATGTTGCACTGAAAAAATTATATGTAAAACACACACATTTCTAGTTTACATCACCTGAGATAAAAATATAGCATAAAATTACATTAAATTTACATTTGTCTGAGAAAATTCAAAAAATGGTGAATAACCCAAAAAATAAACATTTTTGTCAAAATAAATTGAGTTTCATAACCAATTTTAACATATGACAAAATGCCGGGTAAACCACATAAATATACAAATATTTTTTAAATTTCAAAAAAAAAATTGTACGTAAAAAGAACCTCCTAATTTTTATTACTAAAGCTATACTGACCATAGGGTCGCCTGCTTAGAAAAAGAAAAACTAGTTTAGGAAGTGATTGGATATGAATAGAAAAACAAGGGTTTACCCTGATCGCAGCAAATCTTGGTGACCAGTGAACTAAAAGTTAAAAGAAGAGGAGTAACACCGGATGTGAAATTTTACCCATGATTTGGCGAAGAACAAACACAAGACGCTAGCGCTACCAAGTCCACTTTCAATCCCTGGCTTCGCAAGCGCAGATCTACCTTCACTTGAATGATTCTAACCACATGAAAATAGAAAGTTTCAAAAACCTAACCTAACAAAACCTAATCAAATCTAACCGAACCGAAGGAAACTGAACCAATAATTTTTATCAAAAAAAAAACTTTCCTGACTTCCTGCCCGGGATCCTAGAGGATGTGAATCCGAACCGAACCAAACCGAACCTAACTAAACTGAACCAAACCTAACCTAACCAAACTAAACTACAACACGTACTGCTAATTAGGTTTAGTTGGGTAGGGTTAGGTTTGGATAGGTTCGGTTCGGTACGGTCCGGTTCGGATTCACATCCTCTAGCATCCCAGGTAGGAAGTCAGGAAAGTTTTTTTTTTGAAAAAAAATATTGGTTTAGTTTGCTTTGGTTCGGTTCGGTTAGATCTGATTAGGTTTCGTTAGGTTAGGTTTTTGAAACTTTCTATTTTCATGTGGTTAGAATCATTCAAGTGAAAATCACCCTGTACATCGATTCTAATACATGAGGTAAATAATATTGGTAGATCTACGCATGCGAAGCCAGGGATTGGAAGTGGACTTGGTAGCGCTAGCGTCTTGTAAGAACAAACGGCTTCGCTTTAAGGCATCGACATTAAGGTCATACCTACCAAAGTACAAGGTACAAAATGTGATTTTCCTAACTTCTTAGACGTATCACAATCTCTATTTCCTAAAAATGAATAAAATCACAAAAACTTTGTAAATATTAAGGCTTTCTATAAGATATAAGTAATTTCACAATATTTTGTAAAAATCAAATTACAAAATACAAATATATAAATTTCGCATAAAACTTATATGATATTAGAAATAATAAATATTTTATCACAAGTTTCGCCATAAAATATGTGCTTATGCCAGTTCGTTTGAATTTTTGGTATATTTAGTTTATTAGGCAGTCTGTAGTGGTTTATAGTTTGTGAATATAAATTAAATTAATGTAATTTTATCTGCATTTTAAAGAACTAAAATTAAAAAATGTATTATGATAGATAATCCTATGTGATTGTGTAATCCTTTCTGTGTGCAACTTCAATTTCGTGCTCCCGAATTCATACGTTGCCTTCGATCTATCTTTACGTGAGACGTAGAAAGCTACCCTTTCTTTTAGTCACGTCACTTTGAATTTAACTCTCTCGCATATGATCACATAGTAGATGGATCACTACGCCAACAGCATTCGGTTTTTGGACAGTTATTTGGTCGTTCATCTAACCAAAACCGTTTTAAAACAGTCTTCGTACTGTATTGCGCGCGCTTTGGTACCTTTCGGACGGTTTTATGACTGTCCAACGATGAAATACTGCTATTATTAAATTTGAGACACAATAACCAGGATTAGATCTATTTTAAATTGTTGTAAATAAAGCAATCATTATTAAGTGTTCTCTTTACCTTATTGCAGGTGAAATTGATCAAGAAAATGGCAAAGATACCCCTCCTCCTGATACTTCTGTACCTGAAATAACTTCAAATATTCCCGCTCGAGTGGTAACCCCACCTAACGGCAGTGTGATCGTCAAAGAGCCTCCTCACGAAGTTCCTATTCAAACCTACGAGGCAGAACACATAAAGAGTGACACGGTGATATCTAGGTAGGTAAATATATAATATTAACACACTATACACTATACAAGAGTCTTCATCCATTCCATCTTGAATCATAAATACAGGGCATACTCATAGATAAAGGATTTGCGACGCGGTTCAGTGAGTTTTTATTAGATAGGCAACTCTGGCTGTTTGACAGGTCGTTAGCTCTGTGGCGCCCACTGCAGAGCTTAGTGACGAACTAAAAGTTAAGGCGGGAAATTTGAATCGCCTTTTATAATAAATTTTCTTTA
This sequence comes from Aspidapion aeneum, assembly GCA_963576565.1. Classification (NCBI taxonomy): domain Eukaryota; kingdom Metazoa; phylum Arthropoda; class Insecta; order Coleoptera; family Brentidae; genus Aspidapion; species Aspidapion aeneum. Next base: position 928,871 of record OY755041.1, on the reverse strand, counting down.
ATTTTAAAGTTTTTTTTTTAAATTTTTAATCCGTCAATATTTTATAAAGACATACACTGTCTTTATACGATATAAACAGATTGAAAATGATATATAAAGTGCAATAAATAAAACATTTTTTAAATTAGTTTTTATTATTATAAAAAAAGCTACAAATTAACGACTAACTATTGATGAAATAATACATAGTCTAATTAATTGGTAAATTAAAATATAATGAAAAACCAAACACTATCTAGCATATTTAAATTTGCTTTTAACATTTCTGGTGAGTGATGAGTGAATAAATAATGAAACAGTTGTTCGTGAAGAGAATCATTCTTAAATGTCTACTTTTTAACAGCTTGACGAAGATCTGAAAAAATGAATGAAACGAACATAGCTTATCAGTGGTCGCACATATCATCCAAAAGCTGAAAACAATAAAAAAAATCAACTTATAACCACATTAATCATAGGTACTAGATTATGGAAAGATAAAGATTTAAAATTAAGGAATTAATTTATTCAAAATACCTTACGCTGCTGGGTAATCCCTCGTTTACCCATCAATTAAGCACAAATTTAGTGTTAATTTTGTATGTGTCTCCCTTTTACTTAATATCAAAAGAAAGGGATAGACATAAAAATTAACACTAAATTTGTGCTTAATTGATGGGCAAATAAGGCACCTATCAGGCATTGGAAACCTGTATTCAGAGTTCCGTAAAGTAAGCGATAAGAAGTTAAAAAGACACTATACCAATACAAATTTTATCAAATGCCAATCTAACCTTAAATGAGAAAATAAGAAAACTTACCTTAAAATATCTCGGAAAACTATGCATTTTATACTCGTCTGAACTTTAGACACTTCACCCAGAAAAGCAACTAGAAATTATTATTCTTTTATATTTAAAATTGCAAAAGTTACAAATTTAACAAAATTTAATTTTAATGCGTCACAGCAGCAAAGATTACCTAAATAAGCCAAAAATATAGATTTAAAATGAACCCGAATTAAAATGCGGTGGAAGAGGTTTTTCTACCTAAAAAAAAGGGGGACGAAAAATCCAAACCACAGATAATTCTCAAAAAAAAATAGAATAAGGAACAAACGCGCAACCGCAGCGCCTCTTTTGCGCTTAGTGAGAACTTTAACCTAACGACCTGTCAAATTGCATTGAGTTTCCTAGGCATGGACCTATCCTCTTGAACGATCAATTACAAAAGTGGGTACCGTTCCTTTTCACAATGTTTCAAAATGACAAATACAGCCGCATTGGTGCTAAATCGTCAAAATTGTGTCAGATCTAGGGAAGCTTTTGTGACATTATTCGTGAAAGCACCTGTAGGTGAAAGCGCTGTTTGATGGATCTACAGCGTGTCCCATTTTCGATGGGATTAAATGGGAAACTCGGTTATTATTAAAGATATTGATTTTCTGATTGCACCTTACCGTGCTCTTCTTTTGAGCCGTTAAAAATGGCGTAATCAGATTTTTGCTATACCCCGTAGTTTCGCTAATACAGGGAGTTTTTGAAAAAATTGTATTTTTAATAATCCCTTGTATCTCGCTTATTTTGCGAGATACTTTGATTCTGTAAAAACATTTTTATGGCAACTTTTTTAGAAGAAAATAATGACGTTATCAATTTTTTAAAATATAATTAAATACGGACCTGGATTTTTTTTACTACTTTTTTGATTGATTTCATGCTAGTATTATCATAAAATAATAAAAATTTAAAAAATTTTTGTTTTTTAGGTAAAAAAAAATATTTAATATTAAAAAAAAAATAGTCCGAACCTGGATATTTCCAACATAAATATAAACTAAAAATTGCTAGTTAAACAATTTTTAGTTTAACTATTTTGATACTTAGCATATTAAAATGGTTTTACGTTAATTTACAGATTTATTTGAAACAAAGTCTACGGAAAATACAAAAAAAAACAAATTATAAAAAATAACTAATCTGTCTGATTACCATTATGTGTAAGACATTGTTGGCATTTTTGAGTAATTTTTCTTAACGCATTTTGCATAAAAATATTTCTGCCATTTAAATATTGGGATTTTGTTGCTTGAATGAAGCAGTCAAACATATCACATTTTTCAAAATCTGGATATGGTCGATTTCTAGCCAGTTTAAAATAATTGTAAGCCATTTACAAAAATGACAAGTAAAATGACAATGTCAATTCCACGCTTTTGTTTTGTAAATTTCACGACCTGCTGTTTGGTTATCAAATAATTAGTATGATATTATTTTTGTAACTTTTTAACGTTTTTTACTTTATTTATAAATCTTTTAATTATCATTTCAAAACAGATAAAGTAAAAATCGTTCAACTAGTGTGTCTTGCAATTTTTAATTTATAATTACGTTGGAAATTTCCAGGTTTGGACTATAATTTTTTTTTCAAATATTAAATAGCTTTTTTTAATCTTAAATCAAAAAAGTTTTATGATTTTAAGGTAATACCCAACAAACATTTAAAGTTGTAACGACGAAACGCCAACTAGAAAGAATTTCTTAAAAGTAACCGCAACGTACTCCCGCTACGTCTCAGTATACCATACAGCGACGTTATAATTCCCTAAGTGGGGAACCAATTTCTGGTTGTAACTACTAGGCCAAGTGTTTAAAGTCACTGTAGTAACAACTACACTACTACGTCGTAGCCAGGTATCTACTACGTCGAAGAGGCTGTTTTTTTCCGTAATGGCATCAAAGTTGCGATGTAGTTGCAAATAATATAATCGTTTCTTTTTGGTAGAATTGTAACACAATATGGTGGACACAACAGTAAACAGACTCGCTTAGTTTTTTTGTTTGGTTATGGTTATAATATGAACTATGTTATCCAAAAGTGTGAGAATTTACGAGCAGAGGATCAAAATTCGAGTGCGACGCAAAGTTTTTTGTATAACATGCATTATATATATTGCAAAAAACCGGTGCGCCCGTAAAATTGAGCCGTTTTCTGGTAGCTGATGGAATTTTTGTGTTGTGATTTTGGAGGTTATGTTTTCATAATCGACAGTTAACTCCAACAAATGGTGCTTAAGAAGAGCATTTTTGGTAAGCTTCAACTAATTTGTTTATAAAATAGTATGGCTCTTTAATATGAGCTCATAAAACGACAACAAAAATATTAAATTTTCTTTCTTACATAAAAACATGGCGTCCCAAACTATATTCCCTGATAGTCGAAAAGGTTACTTGAAAGTAGTTGCGGCTTTAAAGTTGATCCAAAAAGTTATTTTGTCTACATTGTTACATCAGATGTTACTATGATGACACAAACTTTTGTGGTAAAAATTAAAGTTATAATGTAGTTGTCGGATACACTTGTTTGGGACTCCAATGAAGCTTAACTTTTTAGTGGTAATTAAGTAGGATATAAAAGTCAGGGCGACTACGAAATAACGACTAAAAAGAAAGTAAAACTTTAGCAACGTCCTATTGTGGTAGAGAAGACTATCAGAATCGACTATCAAGAAACAATCCTATGAAGTAGTTTAGAGGGTCGTTTTTACGAAACATCTACTATTTCCTGATACTAAATAGTAGTTAGAACTAAAAAGTAACAAATTTTGGTTGGGATCACCACATTTCTACTATAAGAAAGTAGCAAAGCCTTTAGAACATGTAGCCGCTACTATAAATGTTAGTTGGGTAATAGCATGGAACTAATCAAAGTAGTAATAAAAAAAATCCAGGTCCGTATTTAATTTTTTTATGATAAATACCATATCTCAAAAACTAAACAATATTTTTAAAAATTGACAACGTCATTATTTTGCTCTAAAAAAGTTGCCATAGAAAGGTTTTTACAGAATAAAAATATCTTCCAAAATAAGCGAGATACAAGGAATTAATTAAAATGCAATTTTTTCAAAAACTCCCTGTATTAGCGAAACCACGGGGTATAGCAAAAATCTGATTACATCATTTTTAAGGGCTCCAAAAAAGAGCACGGTAAGGTGCAATCAGAAAATCGATATCTTTAATAATAACCGAGTTTCCCATTTAATCCCATCGAAAATGGGACACGCTGTACATCAAACAACGGTGGAAGTTAGTAATGTGTAACAACAAACAAAATATGTTTTAGGTACTCACCTCCAGCTTCTAGTATTTTAGAAAATATACTACTTCGAAATCGAATAGACAGCAATAATAATAACAACCACAATAACAATGAAAACCACCAAAGATTACAATCAAGTGCAACTCCCCCTCCAAACTCGCCTACAGAAATGGCGTACTCGTACAAAAAGAGCCACCGATACACGATACCCTGTAGTCCTGATTCAAGTTCTAATATCCATTTGAATATTGGCGGACTATCCCCCAACAGATATTCTAATACAAGTCCATCACTGCAACAAGATCTTTTAAATGAGACTATTATTCAAGTGTACAACAGCAGTGGAAGTCAAAATGGAAACTATTACGATTTGTATCCTTCGTCAAATGGCATTATCCATAGCACCGTGGTTTCTTCTCCCAACCGTAATAACTACTCCCCTCCATTAACTACCGGATACACAACAAATCATTCGCCGAATGGTTTAGGAATTCCAAACAGTCAAATTGGGACAATCTCACATCACCTTCTGCAACCACTGGCTCCCCTACAGAATCCATTGGGATCAAGATCACCCAACTCAAAGTCTCCGGATTTATATTTGAATGAACCTACCAGTCCTGGTGGAACAGCGAGAGGTTACAGATCTCTTCCGTACCCATTGAAAAAGAAAGACGGCAAAATGCATTACGAATGCAATGTTTGCTCTAAAACTTTTGGACAGCTGTCCAATCTCAAAGTTCATCTCAGAACGCACAGTGGAGAGAGGCCGTTCAAATGTAATGTGTGCACGAAGAGTTTTACACAACTGGCGCATTTGCAGAAACATCATCTAGTGCATACGGGTAAGTACTGCCACTTTTAGTATAACATTTCAATGATTTCCCTTAGGGGGCCTACAGACACGCGAGCATTTCTTGAGATTAGTACGCGCACTAATCTCTGCATACATGTACGTTTGGTGGAATTGCCTACACACACGAAGACAAAATTAAACGTTCTAAACATAAACACGATAATATCAATGCGTTTTGCTTAAACACCGAGAGATTTGCTCGCGTACATCGTGCGCGCGAACAAATCTTCGAGAGATGTTTTAGGCGGATATTGTCTACACACGAAGAGATTAGTATGTGCAAACTTGTACGCGCGTACTAATCTATAGAAATGTTCGCGTGTCTGTAGGCCCCTTTATTATAGACGTTTTTTTCAGGCAAAAAGGGAGTTTATTAACGATAAGGATCATTAGCTGATTTTAATTATAATAACCGGAAAACCAGCGTTCCTACACCGTGACACTGACTATGATATGGAGTTTTACAAGTTTATACTCATGGTTTCGGTGGTCTAATTGATATGCGTACAGGGTGTCCCAAATTGGGCACTTTTAGGGGGTTTAAGGTACTTCTAGGGGAGACAGAGAAAAACTGACCACGCACTGCGAGGCTCAAATTTCAAGAGAAAACTTATAGTGAAAACCGCATTTTGAAATATCGTCTCGTCTTTGAGCTACGGGGGCTTTTTGAAAAGTCTGCATTTTGGAGGGGGGTCTATAACTTCGTTATTATTGGAAATTTTGATTTAGAGTAAATTGCAATTTTATAGACTTTGTCACGAGGAATTCACCCGCTAAATTAAAATTTCCCTGTCACTTTTAGTGACATAAAATTGCATTTTTTCATATGGAATGGCCTATATTTTAATTAATTTTCAAATTCGTTATTGAATTCTTTTCAAAATGATGTATCATATGTCATAGTTTGATTGAGCGGTTTCGGAGATAATTAAAGTTTTTTAATTTTGTCTAGTGTGCGTTAAATGACGTCATGCGCCATTGACGTGAAAGCCTTGCGGTCAAATCCTACTTCAATGCTCCTATAGTTTTGTTGTCTTATACTATGCAAATCAAGCTGGCCTTGCGTCTTGGCGTTTTGTCATTGTTTTCAATTGTTTAAACAATTTGGCATTACACTTTGATATGAAATTATTTTGCACCAAAGCGTTTTATTTATATATAATTTTATTTTGAAATATGTATCATTTTTGTTAATTTTTCCAAACCAGGCTTACTATATTTTTGACTGTGCAAAATAATAAAAAAACTGGAATGCCTTGATCTGCCTCAGTAGGAAATCATAGCGCACTAGAAATAAGTGAAAAAGCTGAATATCTCCTAAACCGCTTAGTCAAACTATGACATATGATACATCATTTTGAAAAGAATTCAATGACGAATTCGAAAATTAATTAAAATATAGGTCATTCCATAAAAAAAAATGCAACTTTGTGTCATATCTCAAAAACTAAAAGTGACAGTTAAAATATAATTTATCGGGTGAATTCCTCGTGACAAAGTCTATGAAACTACAATTCACTCTAAATCAAAATTTCCACTAATAACGAAGTTAGAGACTCCTTTCAAAAATGCAGACTTTTCAAAAAGCCCCCGTAGCTCAAAGACGAGACGATATTTCAAAATGCGGTTTTCACTATAAGTCTTCCCTTGAAATTTGAGCCTCGCAGTGCGTGGTCAGTTTTTCTCTGTCTCCCCTAGAAGTACCTTAAACCCCCTAAAAGTGCCCAATTTGGGACACCCTGTACTTAGGCAAAGGTTCGGGTTTATATTTTCACGAATGTAAATTACCCTTGACTGTGCCACTGTGCGAAACCAGCTTAAAAAAACAAAAATCGAAACGAAAGTGGTTCCGCCTCCCCCCAAATGGTAAACATTTGGTTGCCGCCTAACACACAGCAGGTGGTTGATGTGGGAAAAACTACTGAAAAGTGAAGAATGGGAGTTGTAATGGTTAAGCGTGGGGTTACATCAACTAGAGAGAGGGTTTTCGCTTCAAAGGGATTGGATATGTAAAAACTGTGAGATTAGAAAGTGTTGTCAATAAATTGTCATTTTATCTCTGTTTTCGTTTAGGTTTACATTCTAGCTAATGAGCTTAACAAGTAAATCTAAACGAAAACAGAGATAAAATGACATTTTATAGACAACACTTTCTAATCTCACAGTTTTTCCATATCCAATCACTTTGAGGGGAAAACCCTCTCTCTACTTGATATATCCCCACGCTTAACTATTACAACTCTTACACTTCACTTTTCAGTAGTTTTTTTCGTATCAACCACCTGCTTTCGTTGTTCTACGCTGGTTTCGTACAGTGGCACAGTCAATGGGAATTTACATTACTGACAATACACCGGCGGAAGAACAAGAAACATTTTTTTATAATTTTTCGTTCTAATTTTACCGTTGGCCTAAAGCGTATGTTGGATAAATGTTCTCAAGAGCTCTAGAAACTAAATTTCAAAAAAAAAAAGATGATGCAGCATAAAACACTTTTAAATGAAAGAAATATAGTCCTTGCCATACGCAGTTACATTTTTGCGACTTTGACATCAAATAAACATATTTCCTAACCAGAAATATATTAAAAAGTAAATATGTCATGTTGAAAATTGTCCAGGGCTATCAAAATGGACGGGCCACGATCCTCCACTTTGTTGACGTCACATCCGGGGCTGATTTTTTTTTGATGGTCAAGTTACGACACAGCTGATTGTCTTTAAAATATTGAAGTTGGAATGACGGTTCATGGATATTTGATTTTTTTTTAAATAAAGCCGTTTTTGAGATTGTTTTTACTTTATTCTGGCAGAACAATTTTTTTAAAATGTATAGTAAGCCCTAATTTTTCATAGCCGCTTCATTAGCTCACACAAAAATTAAGTTTAAAGCAGGAGCGAATGTGACAATCACATATGACAAAGTCAAATACATGTCAAATATAACAGTTGGCATGTGGTACATGGCGGGTAATTTGAATTCAAAATATGGAATGCTAAATCTTGAAAATTTTAACCTTTTAATCATGTTGCTTCCTTACAAACCTTTGGTGGAATATCGGGATGGTGTCTGAGAATATTTCACTGAAATTTTGCGGAAATCTGTAGTGCCATTTTGAAAATATCATAAAAAAACGTCTGACCTCCCATAAGACCCAATGTAAAATTCAGCCCCGGGAGAACAGCTGATTTTTTCAGGGTCGTGGCCTCTATTTTTGTGTTGGCCTTGAATTGTCATTGTCTCTGGATTAAAAGATGCTGACTGTAGATTGATAGAAAAAATGTACAGATAAAAACAATTCAAAGACATGCTATTTTTCACATTTTGTTTTGTTGCTCTCAGTATGCATATGATAAATAAAGAACTCTTTGTTTGAAACTTGTAGACAATGATTGTGTAGAAATAAAATTTTGGACTTTCATTGTCTTTATTTATTTTAAAACACGACGTTTCGGTTAGTAAGTATCTCTAACCGTTATCAAGTGTAAACTAAATAATCTAGTCTCTAGGCTACTACTTATACTACTTGGTGTGCAGTCGGGTGTGACGGCCCGCCCCCTTTTTAATCCTAAGACGCCTGTTAACCTCAGAAATTAACAACATTAAAAAGGACTTACAACAGAATGGTTATTCCGAGAAATTAATAAACTCAACGATATTTAAAATTAAAAACAAACTAAATGTACCAAATTCTCAAAATAATAATCCGTTATTAACATTCCATATGTTCAAGGGATTTCAGAAAACATAAGACGAATAGCTAAACACTATAATATACAAACAGTATTCTCTTCGGGAAATACGATAAGAAGTTTTGTAACTAAAACAAAACCAGACAATCCCTCAGATAATAAGGAATGTATTTACCAAATCCCGTGTGAGTGTGGTAAATCATATGAAGGTGAAACGAAACGCCCTCTTCAGGTTAGAGTAAATGAACATCTAAAAAGTACCCAATTAGGGGATATTGAAAAATCCGGTTTAGCAGATCATGCATGGTCAAATGATCACAGGATTCAGTGGTCAGAAGCTAAAGTTTTACATAAGGAGTCGCATTGGCGAAAACAAAAGTTTATTGAAGCTGCGTTTATAATGTAGAATAAAGAAGTTTTTAGTCAACCAAGCACGGACATACCAAACATATGGAAACCACTCCTTAAGGAAAACAGGCGTCTTAGGATTAAAAAGGGGGCGGGCCGTCACACCCGACTGCACACCAAGTAGTATAAGTAGTAGCCTAGAGACTAGATTATTTAATTTACACTTGATAACGGTTAGAGATACTTACTAACCGAAACGTCGTGTTATAAAATAAATAAAGACAATGGAAGATAAATAAATAAGTTGGAAATGTCACAAAAGTATAAATGCCTATGGCAAGGACTATACCAGAGCGATGTTGTTTCTTACACCACGCCATATTTCCATATTACTTAAACACAACAAATTATCGACAAATTTTTTTCTTTTTCTGCAGGTGAACGTCCTCATGAATGTGGGATTTGCAAGAAGCGTTTCTCCTCAACGTCAAATCTTAAAACTCATTTAAGACTGCACAGTGGCCAAAAACCCTACGCCTGTGACTTTTGTCCAGCCAAATTTACGCAATTTGTTCACTTAAAACTACATAAAAGGTAAGTTATAAAAAATATACAGGGTGTTTCATAATATATACGCAGGACTCTATGATGTGATAGCTCGTCCAAAAATATGAAAAAAAGTTTCTATTGACTTCCAGATACAGGGTGTTGAAATAAAAAAAAAATTGTTTTTGCGAATACTTTCGGAATCATTTATTCTACAGAAAACATCTTTTGTAAGCATTTTCTACTCATAATAAGCTTTCTCTTGTACGGATTTTTTAGCTCACACATATACTATACTATAGCAGTTTGAGCTATGGTGATCCTAATTTTTTCGAAAAAAAAAAAAGTTGCTCCGATTTTAAAAATTTTTATATATCCTTGCGTTTCAGACGATTTTGAAACATTTTTGTTGTGCCGTCTGTCTGTATGTCTGTCTGTCTGTCTGTAACGACCAACGCGCATAACTCAAAAACCGCTTGGCCGATTTTAATGAAATTCGGTACCTAGGCTGGGTCTTGGGTCGAGATGGTCCCATTTAAAAATGAACAAAATCCACCGAACACAAGCCAAATAAAAGAGTGGGGGAAGATTTCAAAAATTAGAGTTTATGTGAAAATATGGCGTGTGTGATATCAAACGAAAGGTAATTGAGTATGGAGTTAAACAAAATACATTTTAGTTTTTTTTTTCTTCAAAAAGGGTGGGGGTAGATTTCAAAAATTAGAGTTTACATGAAAATATGGCGTGTGTGATATCAAACGAAAGGTGATTATGTCCGGAGTTAAACAAAATATATTTTAGTTTTTGTTTTTTTAAGGGTGGGGGTAGATTTCAAAAATTTGAGTTTAAGTCAAAACATGGCTTGTGTGGTATCAAACAAAAGGTAATTTAGTCTGGAGTTGAATAAGATATATTTCAGTTTTTAGTTTTATTAGCTCGCACGTATACTATAACTATAGTACCTAGTGTGAGCTTAGGGGCCCATATATTGGCAGAGTATTTTTAAATGTCATAATCGGTGGTGTCACAAGTCAAAACAATAAAATCTACACAATTAAACAAACATCTTCCCCTTAAAATTTAGATACAAACAACAATAATAAAAACGACATCGACACAAAATTTTTAAATACTACAATAGTTTAAAAGATTAAAGGTTTAAAGGAAAATACATGTTAAAAATCAATAAAATATGAAATAAATGCATCAGGACAAGACGCAGATTTAAAGAATAGAAAATATTTATTTAAAATAATTGATAACTTTCGCTACCTTCTTAGATTGGGCAATGGAAGGTTCGTTCAAGCTTAGAACATCATCATTCTCTAATTTAGCAATTTCAAAGTTTTCCAAAAAATTAAGTTTTCTACCCTTATGTGCATCATGTCACATTTTAAAGTTATTATCTATACCAAAAGTATGACCCAACTCTCTCAAATGCATACCGAATGCCAAACGTTTATCCGACGGCGATTTTCGAGAGTTAAGGTGTTCTCTGATTCGAACCTTGAAACTTCGTCCCGTCTGTCCTACATATCTAGCAGGGCAAGTCAGTGGCGGCTCGTGACAGTAAAGTTTGTGAGTTCTGCCGATAGGGTATAAAAAATGCTACAAACACGACCATAACCTCCCGCTCATGCGTTTGGCGTCTTCTAAATAAATAAATGCGCCCGCAAACACGCAACGCTGAGCTCGCCCGCCCGCCCGGAATTGTACTGGAACTGCAAGTTTTGCAGCTCTATTTTTGCCTAGATTTCGCCATCTAAACCCATGAGCAAGTGCGGTGCGGGACGAAGGAAGGGGTTCCTAGCCGAGCACAGATCTCGTTAGCCGCCCAGCTACGTTGTGTTGCAATTTAGCAGCGCAACAATGCCAATAACTTCATTTGACCGACTGTGAAATGCGGCCTTCGGCGACGGCGCGCGGCGTCATACTCAACACGCGTACGCGATTTAAAGGCCTACTATACCAACACCGGACCGAAAATATACTGCTATTCCAATAATTTTAGAAATAAAATAATTATATTAGAAAAATAGCAGCGGCTGAAAAATAGTCAAATAATGTGAAAATTTTGGGGGTTCTGCAGCTCTGCAGCCCTTATGCAGTAGCCGCCCCTGGAGCAAGTACCACATGACAACAGATAAATTCCGCTCTTATCTAAAGTCGGAACATGGTCTTTTAGTCTACTAAAATATGTTTTTAAACTGGAAAATGACATAAACTATTTTAATATTTTTTTTTTATTTGTCAAACACACTGTGTTTTTTTTTAATTACAATCTAGTCAGTAAGACTAATTAGCAATTTTGTTTTAACTTAATTTACTAGAAAAGTCAGATTTAAACTTAGGGTTCACTCAACAGTTCTCCCCGCTTTGTTTGTAACTCACAATTGTGTTGTGTTTATAGCATTATTTTGTTTTATATAATTCACTTAGTTTACTAGCTCAAACGGCTTCACTCTTTTTAGTCTTGGAACTAGCATAGTATTGTCTAGAAGCTGAATTGCTTCCACATTCACATGCCGATGGAGTCTATCTTCATGGCTTTTTGCGTACTTTTTTATAGTCTCTGATACAGTTTCGATTTTTAGATCTCGATGAAGGTCACTATTTCGAACGTATCAAGGTGCATTCACAATGTTTCTTAATACTTTATTTTGAAATCTCTGTACAACTAGAATGTTACTCTCTTTAGCACAACCCCATAGTTGAATACCATATGTCCATACTGGTTTCAGTATTTGTCTATAAAGCAGTAACTTATTATGAATTGTTAAATTGGACTTCCTTCCAATTAGCCAGTTCATTTTTCTATACCTTATCTCAAGTTTTTCCTTTTTTTTCTTAACATGTGCTTTCCAGCGCAATTTGGCATCAAGTGTCATACCTAGATATTTTGCCTGATTCGAATATGGTACTGGAATGTTGTTAATTGTTATTTGTATGTGATTTATATTTTTGTTTGTAAAATCAACATGAATTGATTTGGTTTCATTTAATTTTATTCGCCACTTTGTGGTCCAACTGTGAATTTGGGTGACTGCATCCTGAAGTTTCTCTATGCATTTTTCAATAGATTTTTCTACCGTCAATAAACCAGTATCATCTGCAAATGTTGCTAAGTGACAATTTTCTGGCTTTGGGATATCACAAGTGAATAATAAGTATAGATAAGGGCCTAGTACGCTACCCTGGGGCACGCCTGCTTGAATTTCTCTTAAATTGGAGTATGAGTCTTCCTGTTTTACTCTAAAATGTCTATCAGATATGTATGATGATATTTTAATATGTTCGTTTAACGAGTTCAAACCATTGCCAATCTGTAAAGAGATACCACAATTCTAAATGATCTTTAATTATTTATAGGTTGCACACAAATGAAAGGCCATACATTTGCCAAGAGTGCGGGAAGAATTATATTAGTGCTTCTGGTTTACGAACTCATTGGAAAACTACTAACTGCAGGCCGAATAATATTGAAGAAGAGCTAGGTGGTGGTGATGCTTCTCCTAATGAATATTATCCCGAATACGCAGGATCTGAGGGCAGCTTAAGTAAGTTAAAATAAATTAATCCAAAAACAATCTGATACCTTCCTAGCCCATTAGCACACTTCAATTGAACTCCATGATATATCAGTTTTGAAAACAGTTTTTCTAAATATCTCAGAAACGGAAGTTCCTACGAAGTTTTAGTATAAACATAAATTATTGAGGAAAAATGTGTTTTACTATATCTATTTTATACTTCTTAAACAATACCTTCTCTAGCCTTTGCTGCGCGGGCAGGCTAGGAAGGTAAAATTAGAATAAGATACAAGAAAAAATTGCTTTTATAAATACCAATGTAAAAGAAGAGGAAATAGTGTGTGTATTTCAACCTAAAAACGTCGGGTCGACATTAATCCAACAAAACAAAAACATCAACAAGACAGCAACACAACAAAACTGTAAGTTTTCGAAAACACGAACAGATTGTCAACTGCTGTCCACATGAACTTTTTATGATCTGGTGTTCTCTTTGGAACTGGCTATTGATTGGTTGGTTTGTATTGGTTTTTTATTCTTCTGTCCACTTCCTCTGAAAAAGTATCACACAACATTCCAATTTCCTTTAAGACGTCTGCCTTTTTATAACGATTTTTATAATCAGGGTGTCAGGCGTCCCATAACAATCTGGCTTCTCGAAAAAGTTCAATTAATTTACATGGATTTTTAACACCCCATTTATTTTTTTTCTCCGGACATGCTAATTTTGCACACAGAAACTACACAAACTGAACCACGATGTATATTTTTAGGTTAGTATAAGGAACTCAGTAGCTTCGTCGTGACACAGTATCAACCAAATGTTTTTTTTTGAAATTTTTGGTGAAAATTTTCCTGACCAAAGGGGTACCCAAAAAGTGAAGTTTTTAATTTTTTTAAACTGTTAACTTTGTAAAAATATATATTATAATACATTAAATTAAACTTCTCGGGCCCCCCTATAAAACGATATAAAAGATAAAGTACAGGTGTTTATAATAATGCCGAGAGAGGCCGCCAAGGTCACTTCAGTTTTGAGTTTTGGCAATTTAAACTTTTATTTATTTCTTACAAACATAAACCTTTAGAGCAATTTTTGGGGTCTTTTTTATTTCTTTGTGAGGCAAGCAATAAAAATATAACAATTGTTTTGACGTATATCCAATAGCAAAAAAGTTGACTTTTTTTTTAAATTTTGCTTGAATGTACTACTTTCAGGCTAATATAAGACTAATTCGTAGCTTCTTCATGGCACAGTATCAACCAAAATTTTTGATGAAAATTTTCTTTACCAAAGGGGTACCAAAAAAGTGCAGTTTTTAATTAATTTATTATTATTATTATTATTATTAATTAATTTAAGTTGCCCGACACGAAAACAGAACATCAACACTTTGATATTTACTGACAGGCGACAGGGAAATAAAAAAGTTGCTGAAAACGCCAACAAAACAAAATTGTTCTCATTTTGTTTTAAAAATCTCGGAAAACATTGAGTTGCTGTTTTGTTGGTTTGGTGTGGACCCGCTATTACAGTGCACAAACGGAAAAGATGGCGGTTCGACAATTTTGACAAAAGGTCGGAATGGACAATTGGTTGGTTGCTCCCAACGATTATAAACACACAGGATTGCCTATTAGCTCGATGTAGGAGGCGCCATGCTTACGTCACTAGTGGACCTCTGCTCAGTGCGCTTCATTTAATACACATTGTTTGCAAACAAATTTTTGATTCGTGTTAGTAAATATAATTAATAATATCATTCATTCAAAACAAATGATTTGATAAATTAAGAGTTTGCTCTGAGAGCTGAATTTTCCTACCAGACGATATGTTAGAGTTTCTTTTTTAAATAGTTGAAAGTTTTAGAATAGAAGTAGGATTTTTTCTAAAAGTTTAATCAATTTAAATCATTACATGTATAATTAATGTATTGTTTTTGTTGCGGATATAATAAAATACACTTAGATTATGTAGTAACAGAAAGGTATTTATTTGATATTGCAGATCTAAAATTGCAATATTTATTATATTATTATGTCAGATTTTGGAGAAAACAGCCAAATAAGATGTGTTTTTCAACTTCTTATGCTTTAAATCAATAGATTTTCAAAAGTTTTTTTTCAAATGATTTACATTGTTTGTGTTATGAGTTGTTTTTATACCACCCAGCGCCCGTTTTCACTCCTTCTTCTGTCACATATTTCTGAAAACTTCTATAAAGAGACTAAAAATACTTAAGAAAAAACTGAAACTAAACGTGGAGAAACTGTCTACAAAATAAACTTTCCATAACTTTACATTTATAGGGAAGGGAAGTTAATTAAACTTTTGGGTTTTTTAATTTTCTTTTATAGTTTTATCATAGTTCCTATTGGCCTTTCAAATCTTAGCTCTCGAGCGTTTCTGGAAGTGAACAATGTTACTTTTACACAACTTTACATTTATAGGGGAGGGAAGTAAATTAGAATTTTGGGGTGTTTTAATTTTTTTCTATAGTTTTATCATAGTTACTATCGGCCTTCCAAAGCTCAGCTCTCTAGCGTGTCCGGAAGTGGGCAAAGTAAATTATAATTTTGGGATTTGGTCATAATTTCTATCAGTCTGCCAAGTTTCAACTTTGTAGCATGTCTGGAAGTACAGTAGAATTTTGATGATCTATAGATGAGTGAGTGAGTGAGTGACAATTTCGGCGTTTTTTGAAATTTCGTAACTACTTTAGTACATTTTGGAATTCCATGACACTTGGAGGGATTGTTAACTCCATGGAAATCTACGACTGTGCAAAGTTTGAGATTCGTAGCTCATTCCGAAGTAGAGTTTTAGATAGGTCAAATATCGACTGAAATGTTTCAAGAAAAGATGGTACGGCGCGTGAACTTGGCGAGGCACTGCCGTGCCCTCAGATTTACCTCCTAAATAGTCAAGCACACTGTCAAATTAATAAAAAAACGCAAAAAAAAACGGAGATAAAAATGTCAAAAACATCTTAAAATCACATGAACCCTCAATACAAACAAAGCAACTGGTCCGCTGGTGACGTCAGCAGGTGTTGGTCTCGCTTGAGCGACGCTAACATAGAGTTAAATGGAAATAAGCAATCCTGTGTGTTCATAATCGTTGGGTTGCTCCCTCCTCCACCCAGTCCAAGGTATTGCTTGAACTAAGGATACTCCATCAAGAACAAAATAGTAAAATAAACTTATTTAAAACTAAAGAACGAATTTAAAAAACTAAAACTAGAAAAGTCAAAATGACTATAATGGTAGGGTTACCAGACGTCCGGATTAATCCGGACATGTCCGGATTTTTACTACGTCCGAGTGTGTCCGGGCGGATTTTTCATAAACGTCCGGATTTTAAAGTAGCCGCCTTTATAAACATCAAATAATGCAAAATAAACTAGTTTCAAAAAATGTAATTAAACAATAATCGTCGATAAATTTAGCAGTGTGAATTCACCTTTAAGCGGGGTCTTCACATAACGTTTGACCTTACATCTTGCCTGTTCAGTCAAAACGCATCAAGTAAAACTTTGTGTGTAGACAGAAAAACGGACGTTTTACTTGAACTGATTTAAGACGGAAGACCGCCTAGAGAACTGACGATCACGCATTGTTTTCCAATAAAACCATCGTTTTGTATCAAAAACTGATCTAAAAACGTACGTTAAAACTATCAAGTGTCTACGCTAGTCTTTCAACCGTCATACTTGACCCTTTTGACTGACAGGCAAGACGTAAGGTAAAACGTTATGTGAAAACCCCGCCTAAAGTAGTATTATTAATTTCGCCTTGTTGAAGTTTAGACTTCTGCCGTCTGGTCTAAAGCACACACAATTTTTTTGATGAAGTTTGTAATCTAAAAAAGTACATATATCAGACAATTCTACTTCTGATCACAATCTGCCTACCTACGAAAAATGGGCAAAATATTTTAATGCAAGTATTTCTACCCAGTGGACAAAAGAAAGAAATAGGCTGCTTTTATCTTCTGAAAAAGGAATACTCATGACTTCATACAATTTAAGAATATGAGCTGGTCAGAATATTACGATTTTGAACTTCTGCCTAAAAATTCAACGCTGTTGAGTAAAATACAAAGCAGTGAAAAGTACCTATAAAATATTAGGTATAATATGTTATTTATTAGTTATTGTTTCAATAAAAAAAAGTTGATTTTTTGTGTGTGGCATCGAAAAAATTTTGACGTCCGGATTTTCTTGACGGCTGGTCCTAGTTAGACACGTTTTCATCTGGTAACCCTATATAATGGAAGGGTAGTTCACAATTTACCCTAAAAAGAAACGAATAGTGCCACAGGAGGGACAGGAGGGTTGGTTTAAAGAAAAGTTTTTAGGTGGCGCTCATAGTAACATTTTTTTGTTTATTTGCTTAGGTTCAGCAGAGCTTCGAGACGCTCATGACGAGCACATGGAAAATTATTCAAACCACCTTTCAACCACTCCTCCACGTACAATAACACATAGTGTTCTTCAAAATGCAGCCGTAAGTCGTCAACCACATAATGGAGGGTTAATGCAAAACTCTATTCAAAATAGTTTACAGAACAGTCATATAGGTAATATTCAGAGTACGATTCAAAGTTCGGACATGCATGGGAAAGACACGAGACCCAGCGTGATCGAATCTTCTCAGCCTCACATTATTGAGTGCACCTAAGTTTCTGCTCATATTTTTTGAAAATGTTAACTTTTTTTTTGTTGTTTGTATAGTTGTAATAGGTTTACGAATTTATAATTTATTTAAATATTTAAAATTAGTTCAATTGCTAAATTTAATATTTTTGTTTGAAACTCGTAGACACTGATTGAGTAGAAACAAAATTCCGGACTTCCATTGTCTTTATGTATTTTAAACGCGACGTTTCGGTTAGTAAGTATCTCTAATCGTTTTCAAGTATAAACTAAACAATCCAGTATACAGGCTACTATTTACACTACTTTGTACGCAGTCAGGTGTGACAGCCCGCCCCCTTTTTAATCGTAAGACGCTTGTTTTCCTTAAGGAGTGGTTTCCATATGTTTGGTATGTCCGTGCTTGGTTGACTGAAAACTTCTTTATTCTGCATTATAAATGTAGTTTCAATAAACTTTATTTTTCGTCATTGCGACTCCTTATGCAAAACTTTAGTTTCTGACCACTGAATCCTGTGATCATTTGACCATGAACGATCTGCTAAACCGGATTTTTCAATATCCCCTAATTGGGTACTTTTTAGATGTTCATTTACTCTAACCTGAAGAGGGCGTTTCGTTTCACCTACATATGATTTACCACACTCACACGGGATTTGGTAAATACATTCCTTATTATTTGAGGGATTGTCTCATTTTGTTTTAGTTACAAAACTACTGATCGTATTTCCCAATGAATACTGTTTTAGTATTTTAGATTTTTAAAATCCCTTTAATATATGGAATGTTAATAAAACCCAACGGATTATTCTTTTGAGAATTAGCAACATTTGGTTTTTTAAAAATTTTAGAGATCGTTGAGTTTATTAATTTCTCGGAATAACCATTCTGTTGTAAGTAATTTTCAATGTTGTAGATTTATGTGGTTAATTCTTCATGTATGACTACAAATTACTTAAATATAAACTTCTTATAACTTCTTGTTTTGTAGGAACAGAATGATTAGACTTAAAATTTAGGTACTTTCCCGTGTGTGTAGATTTTCTATAAACAGTGGTTTGAATGTTTCTGTCTATTTATTTGACAAGAACATCAGACTGGATTGTTTTAGGGATGGCACTCCGGAGCAGTACCTGTTCTTTTCGGAACAGGTCTGTACCCGGAGCAAGTCGGAACAGGTATGAATTTCCGGAACAAGTTGTTCCGCCGGAGCAGAAGTGACAAGGAAACTTCGAGAGAGCCAGAACATAACAGAAACAACTTGCTCCCTGCTTTTACGCCTGTTCCGAGTCTTCACTTCCGCTAGCTGCATCTTTCTCAAGCTCGCTACGTAACCTTTATAAGACACCCACTGGGTGTATCTTCGTCCTTTTCTAAATTATTGTTTTGAAAAACGACAGAGATACACTTAGTGCGCACTGGGGCAACTCGTAGAAATTGCTGATAGATAGACAACACGCATGGTGCTAGCACGGATTTGTTAGGTGATCCGTGGTGCTAGGGTTGGCGGTGTGCGGTGTGACGTACGGCAGATTATCTTTAACAGTGGCGTTTCTTGCCGGGTTTTCTTTCGTTCAAAGCAAGGACGTAGGAAACAATAAAAATATTTGAAATTGAATATAAAAAACCTTTAATCCAATAAAATTTACGTGAAATAAGGAAAACAGCAAAAAGGGAAGCGTTCTGTAAAAATTGCATTTCTTTTTCTATTTAAAAAAATAAAATTGTTATAAGCGACAACCAGATATAACGGTTAACACCCTGTACCTCATTTATATACCTTGTAACACCAATAACAGAGCATACGCATAGTTAGATTTCATGCAGCACATCTGTTCCTGCAGTGCAGGAACAAATTGTTCCTTTCATAAAATGCGGAACAGTTGCAATTTATTTCCCTTGAAAAGTCCGGAACAGTTTGGAGCAGGAGCAGATGTTTCGGAACAGGTCATAATAAAAATAGGAACAGGTCAGACCTGTTCCGGCAAATTTACTGCTCCGGCCATCCCTAGATTGTTTAGTTTACACTTAAAAAACGGTTAGAGATACTTACTAACCGAAACATCTTGTTTAAAATAAATCAAGGCAATTGAAGTCCGGAATTTTGTTTCTTAATTTAGTCATTTAAAGATTTAACAAAAAAATCATACAACGTAGTTAAAATTGAAAAAATACATTAGAATACCTACAAACTTAATGTTAAGGTCAGAAAAAATACAGATTTGAGAAAACTTAACCATACTAAATTTTAGTATACCGGGTGGCCCAAAAAGAACTGGACAAAATGTTTTTCGTTATAACTTTCGATTTGAAGCAACCGCACTTTACAAACTGGACCACTTCCAGGGCGGACAGATTCAAACTTGAACATTTCCAAAGACTTGTTTGTTCTTATGTTTTAAGAAAGTTTTTTTTTAATTCCTAGAAAAGCTCTTTCTCTGCTACGCATAAAGAGATATAAGCCATTAAAGTCCGTTTACTAATTTCCGAAATAAAAAGTTTTTTATGAATTCTATCTGCATTCGTTTCCTCATGAATTCATTATTTATTACTGAACCGATTTCAATGAAATAAAAGTTTCAATTTAAAAACAATACTCGCAAACGAAAACTGCTATTAAATAATTTAAATTAAAAGGAACTAGGTATATTTTTTTACATTATAACTTTTAAACTATACCATCGATTTTAATGGGACATACTGCACTTGACAGAGAATTATTCAAACTTTTGACTAAATATATTTTTGGTTCCGATATCTGAAAATCCAAGATGGCCGACGAAATTAAATTGTATACTTCAAAGATGCTCGTTTATTCTTCTATTGCGAACATGTTTGAATTATTTTTTTAAATCAATAAAAAAGCTGCATTTTTGCCGGGCACAACAAGGTATGATCCAGCAAAATCGGTTTGATGGTTCTAAAAAAAAATATTTTTGTTTCAACCATTGTTTTGAACATTATACGATTGCCTTGCCAATCACGTCTGCACTTATTTCCCTATAAATTCATTACTACTGAATCGATTTTAATGAAAAAACCATCCTGGTGAGAATTGATTATTTTTAAAGATCATGATCAAAATGTACCGCCATCTTAAAATTTAAGATGGCGGACAGAATGATACATAACAATCTTTAAAGAGCAATCAATTCTCACCACGATTTTTTTTGTTTCACTAAAATCGGTTTAGTAATAACAAATTTATAAGGAAATTAATGCAGACAGGATTGGCAATGCAATCGTAGAATCTGTAAAACAATGGCAGGGGCGGCTAGTGCATAAAGGCTGCAGAGCTGCAGAACCCCCAAAATTTTCACATTATTTGACTATTTTTCAGCCGCTGCTATTTTTCTAATATAATTATTTTATTTCTAAAATTATTGGAATAGCAGTATATTTTCGGTCCGGTGTTGGTATAGTAGGCCTTCAAATCGCGTACGTGTGTTGAGTATGACGCCGCGCGCCGTCGCCGAAGGCCGCATTTCACAGTCGGTCAAATGAAGTTATTGGCATTGTTGCGCTGCTAAATTGCAACACAACGTAGCTGGGCGGCTAACGAGATCTGTGCTCGGCTAGGAACCCCTTCCTTCGCCCCGCACCGCACTTGCTCATGGGTTTAAATAGCTAAATCTATGCAAAAATAGAGCTGCAAAACTTGCAGTTCCAGTACAATTCCGGGCGGGCGGGCTCAGCGTTGCGTGTTTGCGCGCGCATTTATTTATTTAGAAGACGCCAAACGCACGAGCGGGAGGTTATGGTCGTGTTTGTTGTTTGTTTTTGTATAATTGTGTCACCATGAATGTGGTGGATAATCTAATTAATGTAAAAAAATTATCTCTCTTTACTTATGAAGAAAAACTAAAACTGAAAAAAGAAGGACGGCCGATATTTTAATAGAAAAGTGTGGTTCAAGCCGAGGAAAACCGTACAAAGGGATTTTTACAAGAGAAATTTATGCCAGAAACAACTGGATATGCGGATGCAATAAAAATAATTATCTTTTTTGTTTTCCGTGCCGTTTGTTTGGTGGGGATAAATCTGGGACCGTCCTTGGTGTAACCGATTTAGTACATCTTAGCGAAAAAATCAAACGCCATGAAACATCAAAAAATCACTTAAACAATGTAATGAACCTGGGTTTGTTGGGTAATGTTAATATTCGTGAGAAGCTGGACACTGCATATTGGACAAATATTCGGCTGTTGAACTGAACAATGGTTAAAATAAAAATATATTTTTTGAGAATCACTACATCGATTTTACTAATGTGTACGTCGTTGTATGAGGGAAAAGTAGTGATTTTCTATAAATTTAAAAAAAACTAAAACATTTTCAGAAAATAAGAATAAACACGCCATTTTGAAGAATCAAGTATGATTCTGTCCGCCATCTTAAATTTTAAGATGGCGATAAATGTTGATCATGATCTTCAAAAAGCAACCAATTCTCACCAGGATGTTTTTTATTTCATAAAAATCGGTTTAGTAGTAATGAATTTATAAGGAAACAAATGCAGACATGATTGGCAAGGCAATCGTATAATATGCAAAACAATGGTTGAAACAAAAATATTTTTTTTTAAATCACCGAACTGATTTTGCTGATTCGTACCTTGCTGTGCGTGGCAACAAAGCAGCTTTTTTGCCGATTTAAAAAAATGATTCAAACATGTTTGCAACAAAAGAATAAACGAGCATCTTTCTATCAAGTGCAGTTTTTCCCATTAAAATCAATTATATAGTTCAAAAGTTATAATGAAAAAAAAAATTCGTTTTTTTTTGGCCCACCCGGTAATTTTAAATTAGGTTAAATAGTGTAATTACATTTTTAGCAATTGAACTAATGTGGCATGCGACAAAATGGTTTTGCAGACTCCTAAATTATTTCTTTTCTACGTGTGACTTTGCAAAATTATTTTATAATATAATAATATTTTTCGCCTGCAGAACTGAGAATTTTTTTTTAGTTTAAAGATACTCATTTAATTAGTTTGTTGGCTGGAATATAAGTATTAAGGTTAGAATCTTGATTTGAATGATGTTTCTTTTGGCAAATTATCCGAATTTTCACAATTTTAGACTGACAATACAAAGCAATATTATAGTAACAGCGTACAACAAAATAATTTAGAAATTATATCTTTGACACTGGCGACAGTGTTGCCAGGAGCACCGTAATTACAGGAATCTACGGTTACCAAGTTACTGTAATTTCTTATAACGGTATAAGTATATATTTTTAACAATTTTAAATTTTCGGTCGTGTACAGCGTGTCCCATTTTCGATGGGATTAAATGGGAAACTCGGTTATTATTAAAGATATTGATTTTCTGATTGCACCTTACCGTGCTCTTTTTTTAAGCCCTTAAAAATGGCGTAATCAGATTTTTGCTATACCCCGTAGTTTGGCTAATACAGGCAGTTTTTGAAAAAATTGTATTTTTAATAATCCCTTGTATCCCGCTTATTTTGCGAGATACTTTTCTTCTGTAAAAACATTTTTATGGCAACTTTTTTAGAAGAAAATAATGACGTTGTCAATTTTTTAAAATATTGTTTAGTTTTTGAGATATGGTATTTATCATAAAAAAATTAAATACGGACCTGGATTTTTTTTATTACTATTTTAGTTGGTTTCATGCTAGTATTATCATAAAATAATAAAAATTTAAAAAATTTTTGTTGTAAAAAAAAAATATTTAATATTAAAAAAAAAAATTAGTCCGAACCTGGATATTTCCAACATAAATATAAACTAAAAATTGCTAGTTAAACAATTTTTAGTTTAACTGCTTTGATACTTAGGATATTAAAATCGTTTTACGTTAATTTACAGATTTATTTGAAACAAAGTCTACGAAAAAAACAAATTATAAAAAATAACTAATTTTTCTGATTACCATTATGTGTAAGACATTGTTGGCATTTTTGAGTAATTTTTCTTAACGCATTTTGCATAAAAATATTTCTGCCATTTAAATATTGGGATTTTGTTGCTTGAATGAAGCAGTCAAACATATCACATTTTTCAAAATCTAGATATGGTCGATTTCTAGCCAGTTTAAAATAATTGTAAGCCATTCACAAAAATGACAAGTAAAATGACAATGTCAAATCCACGCTTTTGTTTTGTAAATTTCACGACCTGCTGTTCGGTTATCAAATAATTAGTATGATATTATTTTTGTAACTTTTTAACGTTTTTTTCTTTATTTATAAATCTTTTAATTATCATTTCAAAACAGATAAACTAAAAATCGTTCAACTAGTGTGTCTTGCAATTTTTAATTTATAATTACGTTGGAAATTTCCAGGTTCGGACTATAATTTTTTTTTTCAAATATTACATAGTTTTTTTAACTTTAAATCAAAAAAATATTAAAGTTTTATCATTTTAAGGTAATAATCGCATGGAACTAATCAAAGAAGTAATAAAAAAATCCAGGTCCGTATTTAATTTTTTTATAAAAAATATCATATCTCAAAAACTAAACAATATTTTTAAAAATGAACAACGTCATTATTTTGCTCTAAAAAAGTTGTCATAAAAAGGTTTTTACAGAATAAAAATATCTTGCAAAATAAGCGAGATACAAGGAATTAATTAAAATGCAATTTTTTCAAAAACTCCCTGTATTAGCGAAACCACGGGGTATAGCAAAAATCTGATTACACCATTTTTAAGGGCTCCAAAAAAGATCACGGTAAGGTGCAATCAGAAAATTGATATCTCTAATAATAACCGAGTTTCCCATTTAATCCCATCGAAAATGGGACACGCTGTACCAAGAGCCGTTTTCAAAACTTCTGGTTTATGTTTAATATACTATTGTCGCACAATGCGAAAAAAAAACCACACCATGCGGAAAAATGGTTTTTCCGGCTAAGAATAGTGTGGAAAATTCCATTTTCCGCACTTAATATAAAAGTGTTAAGAATGCGATTTTACGCACGCTCGTAGAATTTATTTTTGCATTGTTATATGATATAAAAAGTGTTTAAAAAAAGACAGTAATTTTTTCCAGAATCTGGAAATTTTTATAAGTTCCTGTCAACACTGACTGGCGGTCATAATAGAGAGTCATGGCCCACCTAAAAATTGGTGAATTTCTTTAAAATCAAAACATTTTTATTTAAAGGGTTTTTTGAAAACCTTGTTTTGTTTGCCTTTTTTTATTCAAAATGGAGATTTTTGTAAAGTTTTCAGCTTTTAGCGTTTTTCTTCTGAATATAACAAGTTTAGTAAAATTCTGCTGGTTTTTTATTTCTTTGTAGATTTAAAAGTGTCTTTTGCAGCTTTCGATGAAAAATTACAACCCAAGTAACATAAAGTGTTGGTCGACAGCTGCCCCGACATTGGGGTAACAAATACGGCTTTCAATATTGCTTTAGCTGTCTGTTACCCCAATATTCCTAAAATAAATTTAAAACATTGGGTCATTTTTAGCAAAAAATAGTTTTTTTTCTAAAAAATCACTAAAGGGCAACTTTTTTGTTTAAAAATGCACTTTTCTGACCAATTACAAATAAAAATTGTAAGAAATCTGCTAGAATTGCAAGTTGTCTAACAGATACTGATAATATATAATTGTGCTGTATAATTTGGACTTTGGCAAACTTACCCCATGAAATTTTGTTGCGAAAACAAATTATTAATAAAACCTGGCTTCATTACCTTATGAAACGTCACGCGCCTTTTTTGAGTTTTTTATGTGTTTTTTTTTGAAAAAAATATTTTTAGGCTATTTTTGTTATTGCCATAATTTTCCTGCAATGGATTCTAGCACCGATCACCTACCGATCACCTAACAAACAGATAAATAAGCCGGCTGGCGGTCTTTGATCTCGGAGAATTCAACGATGGCTGAGCATTGGGAATCAAACTCAGAGCCGGACTAAAATAAATTTGTCATAAAATATGAATGTTTCAGATTGTTGATGCGAAAAAATATTTTTACTGCCCGAAACAATAAAAGCAATAAAATAGTTTTGTACTGCTATAAATGGGAGCTAAAAGGAATTTAGATAAAATAATGTATAAGCTTATCTTATAGGATCCTGCGTAAATCGAAAATAACTTCGATTAAGGGTATACCGTCGCGTGGATTTACAGTCTCTTACGGCACAAATCGTTCCCATTGTTTAAAATCAAAAATCACATATATTAAACACAAAAATCACATATATTAAACACAAAAATCACATCTACACACCACTAACGCTCAACACGTATTATAAGTTTAAAAAATATTAAAATGCAGAATGCGCCTCTGGAGTGGTTGACCCCAACATGGCAGGCTGCGTGAAAGATGCGCGTAGAGCCCCCGCCACCTGAGTTCCCTATCTATTTGTTAGGTGATCCGTGGATTCTAGGGACCAAGACTTAATTGTGACATTATTAAAATGCTTTTATATATCCAACCTTTCAGCATCAAATTTCATAGTTTGATTATACTTTTTTTGGAATATGGACGATCCGTCCCCAACATTATTTGCCATTAAACTACGTTTCCAAACAAAATTCGGTAAAATCTTTTAAAGAGGGCGATAACTGTACAGTGTACTTACATTTATATTTTAGCAGATTTTAACAAAGAAATCAGCGTTTGAATTCCTGTTGATCTCTATCGCACTCAACACCACAGATTGGGTTAAATAAGATTAGTAAAACTCAGCAGTCACAGAGAAAACCAAAGTATTCAACACGGAATAGTAGTAGTAGGCCTGGCGACTAGGCACATGAAGCGCCCTTTTCGCCAACCCGCGGGAATCCCCCCTACAACGTCATTCCTTCGCTAAGGAGTCTGCCCGTCTTTTGTACAAATGCTAGAATATCGGGCCACCTCAGATTTAGAAGGTCTTCTGTCGCAAAGGCTTCACCTTTGAATACCTCTCTTCTTGCCTCCTTGTATGCTTCACATGATGAGAGGAAATGCGCCGAGGTCTCGTCCTCGGCCCAACATCGCTCGCACGTCGCGTCCTCCTTCACTCTCATCTTCGCCAAGTGTCCTTGTAGAACGCAGTGTTCGATTATTACTCCAACTATGGCTCCCATCTCTCTTCGTGTTCTACGAAGCATCCAGTCCCTGCGGGACTTGGTGTATACTGTCATATACTCCTTCGCCTGTCTTGCGTTTCCTGTGTTGGTCCATTCCTTTTGTATCTCTTTTTGGAGTCCACTCTGTTAGGGCCGACTTCATTTGCCCTCTTGTGAGCCCCAGGAAAGGCTCTGGCCCGACGCATTTCTGAACACGGTACAGTAAATATAAACTTCTTAGAGTACTTATATAAAAAAAACTGCGCTGCTCACACTCTGCACGCAAACACGGATTCGTCCTGTTTTTGTGTTTTCCAGTTGCGCGCGCACCGATTGCAAGCCGTTTGGCATAGGCAGTTTGTTGTCGAGTTTTCATTTTAATCCGTGTTTGCTGTTTTTCAGTTGATCGTAAAAAGTCTGGCGAGCGAGGCACACGAGGCGCATTTGCAAAGTAGTTTGGTGTATACGCACTTTTAAAAAACAGGCAAATTATGAATAAATAACAAATACAAAGCACAGAATACCACACGTCCGGCGGGGCTGTTCATATTTTGTTGTTTCTTGAAAAGGGTGACCAATTTGAACACATTTTTTATTGTAACTATTGTTTAGCAATTATTGTTCTAGCTATATCAGGGCTATCAAGAAGGACGGGCCACGATCGTCCACTTTGTTGACGTCACATCCGGGGCTGATTTTTTTTATGGTTGCGTCACGACACAGCTGATTCTCTTTAAAATATTGAAGTTGGAATGACTGTTCATGAATATTTGATTTTTTTAAAAATAAAGCCGGTTTTAAGATTGTTTTTACTATATTCTTGAAGAACAATTTTTTTTTAATGTATAGTAATCCTTATTTTTTCAGAGCCGCTTCATTAGCTCACACAAAAATTAAGTTTAAGGCAGAAGCGAATGTGACAAACACAGATGACAAAGTCAAATACATGTCAAATATAACTGTTGGCTTACGGTACATGGCGGGTAATTTGAATTCAAAATAAGGAATGCTAAATTTTAAAGATTTTAACCTTTTAATCATCTTGCATCCTTACAAAAGTTTGCTGGAATATGGGGATGGTGTCTGAGAATATTTCACTGAAATTTCGCCGAAATCTGTAGTGCCATTTTGAAAATATCATAAAAAAACGTCTGACCTCCCATAAGACCCACTGTAAAAATCAGCCTCCGGAGAACAGCTGATTTTTTCAGGGTCGTGGCCTCTATTTTTGCGTTGGCCTTGGCTATATTTATTCCAACCAAGCTAGGAGGGCAGCTAGTTGTCAACAATGCCAATCTTTGATTCTGTTGCCTTTTGAAATGGGCGACAAGTGTACAGTGTTCACTGTTCATCTATGTTTTAGCAATTATATCAGCTATATTAAACTTGCTAAAAAGCCAGTTATTTTACAGTAATCAGAATTTAACCACGGATCACCTAACAAACAGATAGGGAACTCAGGTGGCGGGGGCGCTACGCACATCTTTCACGCAGCCTGCCATGTTGGGGTCAACCACTCCAGAGGCGCAATCTGCATTTTAATATTTTTTAAACTTATAGTACGTGTTGAGCGTTAGTGGCGTGTAGATGTGATTTTTGTGTTTAATATATGTGATTTTTGATTTTAAACAATGGGAACGGTTTGTGCCGTAAGAGACTGTAAATCCACGCGACGATATACCCTTAATCGAAGTTATTTTCGATTTACGCAGGATCCTATAAGATAAGCTTATACATTATTTTATCTAAATTCCTTTTAGCTCCCATTTATAGCAGTACAAAACTATTTTAATGTTTTTATTGTTTCTGGCAGTAAAAATATTTTTTCGCATCAACAATCTGAAACATTCATATTTTATGACAAATTTATTTTAGTCCGGCTCTGAGTTTGATTCCCAATGCTCAGCCATCGTTGAATTCTCCGAGATCAAAGACCGCCAGCCGGCTTATTTATCTGTTTGTTAGGTGATCGGTGATTTAACCTACTTTATGAATAATTTTGGTTTGTAAAAGCAGGCAAATGAGATATTTAAGTTATAGTAAACTTGCTAAAAAGCCAGTTATTTTACAGTAATCAGATTTTAACCTACTTTATGAATAATTTTGGTTTGTAAAAGCAGGCAAATGAGATATTTCAGTTAAAATGGTTGGCCCAATATTTCGCGGATTTGTGGGAGGGGGGTAACGTGGTGATTACCCCCTCTAGATTTTGACCCAGATCCGCGCTTGAATATTTTTAGGGCAGAAAACACCGGTGAAACACAGGAATGCTGATTGCAAGCAAAAACGGTGTTGAACCAATCTTTTTATAGCAAAAATTTTGCTGCAAAAACTAAATTGTACATTGTGTGTTACTTGGGAAGTAAAGCGTAAAGTTTTGTCCTACTTTTCTTAAAATTAAATGACACATTTAAATGACAAAATTATAGAAGTAATGACTCAATTACCAGTAACTTTTGCTAAACAGTTATAGTAGTAGTGGGGGTGACCCGTAAATCCGGTAAGTAAGCCCTTTTAGCCATGTCATAAGGAATTTGTCTTGGTGGGGGCCGGAGAACCCACGATGCCGTATTTCATGCCTTTTTTTACTTTTTTAAATCATAAAATATGTGGAAAATATCTAAAATAAATCTTAGGCCTGGGGGACCCCGGGCCTTGAAGAACCCCCTCCTGGGTGCGCCCTTTCATAAGTTCCCATCCACTCTCTGCACTTCCACTCTATATACTGGTTGCTTATTGTGCCTTCTTTTTACATATTTCAGTATATTAGCCCATTTGAGCATTTGCAGCCCTTCTTTGTTCACGGTTGCTGCCTTTCTCATCTTTGTGTAGGCCATCCATTTGATAGATATCTTAGCATTGCCAACAATTTTTGTAAAAAATTCTCTAAATGAGCTTCCGAATTTCCCTAGATTTCCCTGAATTTAAAAATTGGTGATCCTGGAAGAGCAGGCAAAATTTTTTTTTTGGAATTCCTTTACTTTACAATCATTTGTCAGCCCTAAAATGAAATTTTTGGAACATTGGAAAAAAATATTCTTTAATTTAATGATCAACATCAATTTCATTTACAATTACTTAATTTAAATGAAGAAAAATTCTATTGTTTACCTCTCCAAATTTCCGTGACACTCACTAAATAAATCTGTCCAAAAGACAGGGAAATTTCCCTAAAGTTGGCAACGTTGGAGCGACTTGCACAACTAAACCAAAACATATTTAGCAACTGTTTTTAACCTAATTTATAGTTTGTAAAACTTTAAGAATACAGAGGAGACGGCAGCAATGAAAAAACAAATGAAAAAATGACTGCCAAAAACAAGGCTATTTTTATAATTATATTAAGTTTAGGTTTAAAAAAAAATTCTCAAGTTGAACCCAAAAAGTTACCTCCTGAAGAACTGTTGGAAAGTGTCGTCGTATCTATCTGTCTATTTAGCCTTCTTCGATCCATCTTTGGACATAGTCCTCCCAATATCTTCCACTCTTCCCTGTCTGTCGCCATGTTCATCCATCTAGCTCCCGCATGTTTCTTTAAATCGTCCGCCCATCTCTTTTGGGGTCTTTCCCTACTTCTTTTATTTTTCCAAGGTCTCAAGTTCACAATACATTTTTGTTCCATCGGCAAATTTCCATTTTAATTTTGCTACTTCTCCTCTGACATCCCTTATTTTTGTTTTATTTGTTATCAATTCATTCCTTTTTCTGTTAGCTTTACATAAAACATTTGTCTTTCCATTAATCTTTGGGCTATTGTTACTTTATCCATGTTTGATTTTGTAGGTGTCCAGGTCTGCGATCCATAGATAAGTACAGGACGGATACATTAGTTATACACTTTCGTTTTGAAGTACTGAGGATATTTTTTATTTTTTAATATGTAACTTAATTTACCGAATGCTGCCCAGGCCAATCTTACTCGTTTCATTTGATCGTATAATGAATAATAACTTTTGCGTCACCACTAATTGGGCTGCCTCTAAACTTATGACCGTCAGGTCCGTCCTTAAAGTTTTTGATATAACTGATTAATATTGTTTCATCGTTTGGGTGTTTAGAAGGAGACTTATAAACTCTTAATATAACAAAGTGAATTTTTAAAAAGGTTGCTTTTTTAATAACTGCGCACCTAGATGTAAGAATAGATTTTATACGAATATATAGTCCCTCTGTGATGTCTAATTGATGTGTTGTACCTAACAATAAGATAAAAAATCCACAATTTTACCCGAGACTTTACTAGAATTGCTATCAAAATTTCTTAAGTTATGGAAAAATGTTTATAGATAAGCTCTATGATAAAGTACATAAGGAATACCAAAAATATTCATTAAAATTACATCTCTAATTAGTAGTAATAGGCTGCTTTAAATACATTCCTTGGGTGAACACTTAACATTTTATAATTTAGAATGTATTTGTAAGAACATATAGGTATAATAAATAAATCATTCATTTAAAGTGTGAAGTGTAATTGAAGTCAAAAGACGCGGAAATATCTGTTACAAATGAAGGGCTTGGAGGAAGAGAGTAACAAGCCACAATTCATAAACTCTAGGGATTATACATAATATACAAATTTATGATTGCAATAAAGGTAACAAGCTTTTACGGAAATCTGTTAACATTTGGCAATACTGCCTAGTATGTGTAAGAGTACGTACGCAGCCAACGATAAAGACCGGCCATGGCGCGTTATAAGCAAGTCGGCGGTCACGTGATCTTAGTAGTCCCAGGATTCTTATTGTATTGCTTAATATATTATGTCTTTACACAATTCAAATAAATTAACAAAAAATTTTTGTTCTTTTATAGGCAAAAATTGAAAAAAATATTTATGTATAAAAGAACTGAATCTATAAAATAAAAAATTATACAAAATTTGCACTCTAATATCTTCAGGTACATATATTAGGTACATAATATCGTTAGTAACTTCAAATCTATACAAGTCTTTCAAAATTGAACATATCAAACCTAAGCTTTTAGTTTTTTAATTTTTCTTTGAGTGTCATCATCTTTGTCTGAGTTCTTATTTAAAGATTTATTAGCAGACACTAAATCATTGTGCTTTTTAATAAAATTATTTTAAAAAACTTTACATGTCCTTAAACTAATTTTTTCAAGCTTTGACAATAGTTTTTCTCCACAAAAACACTCGCTAGAGTTATCTGAAGAAAAATTCTCAATATAAAACATTTCACAATAATTTATTAAAAAGAAACAAGTGATTTTGTGAATAAGTGAGATGGTTTTCACATTCAATAAACTGAATGTAGTGGTCGTCAATAATTTTTTGAAAAATTACCTAGCACAAAGTTTAATATATATTTCATTAAAGTGTAAGTTAACTACCAACTCACGTTCTTTTAAAGGTTGTATCTTACTTTTTAAATTTCAAACTACCAGAAAGATTACTAGCTGTTAACAATATTTTACAAATCAGTTTTTTAATATTGCGAGGGTGCGGAAGACATATTACCTTAGAATTGTAAATTGACGTGTATGCACTGGATGACTGGATAAACAAAGATGAAGCCAACATTAAAGTGTATCCATTATATCTTCGATTCTCAGGTTACCTTTTCAAGAGACCTAATTGTTCAATAAGAAATGACAACTAAACACATTTTTCACTCTCACTATCAAAAATGTCACTAAGGATCTCTATTACTTGATCAATCTTATCCAAGATCTTATCTTTTACCACTTCTTTCCCGTTTGCAACATATTAGGTTTCAATTTTATAGTTGGACCGATAAGGAACAACACTAATTACACGTTCGCGGCATTGTTTATCTTATAGGTATTTTCTTTATAATTTACTCATTATCCACTAATTATTTTAACGCAGCCCACTACAGTCTTTTTCGTGGGCTGCGTTATTTTAATAACTTCTATAAAATTCACATAAAATTCGTGCCCGAATTAAAAAAAAAATCGACGTAAACAAACATACCAAAACTGAACACACACATGTTTTATAATGACAGCGGTCCGTGAGGCGTTTTTTTGTGAGCCTCCTACGGTCACGTGATATTTCCGCGCCCGGGCCGGTCTTTCTCGTGGGCTGCGAGTACGTATAGTGCAGGGTGAGTGCAGCTATCCTCTCTCACAATCACCTGGGTTAATACTCTGTTTCCACCAATGCATGCCAACCCCGATTCAAAAAACGCATCAGGTGACACTGCATTTAAAACCGATGCAAATCCATGGCCCATCACGTGATGCGTTTTTTGAATCGGGGTGGGCATGCATTGGTGGAAACAGGGTATAAATTAAGTGAGAAGCTAGTCACTCACGGGCACGGGATTCAAGAATACAACACCTGGATGTTTATTGTTGTAAAGCGTTCCAAGTTCACCCGTGAAAGTTTTGCTCACCTCATCTCACAGGCAGTCAAGAATAACTGTACTGTTTTCGTGCTTTCAAGTTGCGCGGGCGCCGCTTGCAAGCCGTTTACCGAAAACCAGCTTTCTTCGGCTCCTCTTTGTTTGTTCGCAGATCCTTAGGGACGGCATCGGCAGTTTGTTGTCGAGTTTTCATTTCAATGCGGGCTTGCTGTTTTTTCGTGGATCGTAGAAAGTTTATTGAAACGAATTCAGCGAGTGGCGCACACACGGCGCATTTGCAGAGCAGGTCTGTTATACGCACTTTAAGGTTAAAAATTACGATTTCAGAATTCACTTGAAATAAAAAAGTTGAAATAACTCACAAATGAGAACAGGTGACTTGTTACTCTCTTCCTCCAAGCCCTTTAATCAAAATAAGGTTGTTTAGTCATAATAGTAATTTGGTCATTATCGGTTCGGGTTTAAATATTTCTAAATAAAGTTAAAATCTCATTAAAGGGCAGGGGAGAGCGGGGTAAAATGATGATGTTAAGAATTAGAGCTCCCTAGAAAATACATAAACCCGGTTTTGACTAAATAACTTCATTTAATTTTTAGATAGATGTTTTGGTTTGCAAACAAATTTAAAAAAACACAAGAATTTAAACCTTAAAATCTACACACCAAAAAACTTAACTAATAGATTTTTGTCATCTGCCCCACTAGTGGGGTAAGTTGACGAGCCCATTGGGATAAGATGACGGCTAGGCGAATAGTTCACAAATTGATGTGCTCTCACCTCATGCCACCAACTCTCGCACCCTCAAAATTTAATCCAGTTCCCTATTGGAGGTTCAATCCATGGTTCCTGGACAGAAAATATTTTTATTGTTCTTTTTTGTTTCAGGTCGGTTTTATTTAACATAATTAAAAACATTCTTTTTAAGCTCTTCTTAGGGGTAATTGATTTCGTCATCTTGCCCTTGCCACCTTGCACCAGGGTACAATTTAGTAAAAAATAAAATAAAAAAGACCACACGGCAGAAGTGTAAACTTCAACAAGGCGAAATTAATAATACTGGCCTTCATCTGCATCATCATATCACTCACTGAATGTTCCTTTCACAGTTAGTCGACTCGAGCCGACTTCACCCGAATGAGCGTTACATAGCCGAGCTCAGTTCAATTCACTACCCACAAAAAGTACTAAACGCGCCTAAAGAAGTTTACATTTCAATAAAAACAAAAAACGACCAAAGATGATCATTTACATTTTATAATATTGAAAACATAATAAATAATTTCCTAGTTACTAACAAGGAAGATTATTCTTACCTTAGACATCCTCGCAAAAGCTTATTTTTTGGCATCAAATTATTAGTATTCATACGAGCTTTGACTATAAATAGTTCCAACAGCACAGTCATTGCCATTTATAATTTTTCTTTTAAATTAAGTTTGTTAAAATGCCCCGTTCGTCATCTTGCTCCGCTCTCCCCTAACTAGTTTTGCGAATAAAATGCTTATGCTTGCATCAACACCTCGTGAATTTTTAGTCTATTCCTTTGTTGAAGCCATGGTTTAAAAAGCTTTTTTAAAGTATTTAATCTTTGTGCTTCTTGAATATTATTTGGTAATACTTGCAGTAGCGGATCTAGGAACTTTCTTTGGGGGGGAAATATCAAAATAAATATTGCATAAAGCTATTTGCATAATGACCAGGAGGTGTATTTTTTTTCGCACCTGGTATAACACCTTTGACCAAACCAAACACCTTTTAAGTGATAATCTGATTTTGTATTTTTTGAAATATGAAGAAATGACTATTTGCACAAAAGTTATATAAAATTCTTCTAGAAGTTCGATTTTTAGAAATATTGCCCTGACTGTTTTGTGATCTGATACGGGACAATTTATAAAAGGATGGATATAAGCAGTTTCATAAAGGAATTAAAGTAATGTGTACAGGTTTGGGATAATTTTTTGGTCATTTTATAAATCACTTAAAAAATGTGTTTAAAAATATTAGACCAAACTACAATTTTCTTCACCTATCCCTGTAGCTAAAAATATAGAGGACACCGGGGCTAGTTGTCACATTGGCGAAAACTAAAACTAGCTCAATGAATGAGTTCACCAATTAAAAATTTTTAATTTCAAAAGAGGTTATGCGAAATTGTTTTTTTAGAACAACAAAAGTAAATTTTTGTGCATCTGTGCCGAATATTAAAAGTATAATGAATTTTAGCAAAAGAAATTAAGTTTTTTTGTTGTTTAAATTAGAATCAGTTTTTCTGTTTATATTTCCCTTTTAATTAGTATGTGAATACCTACCCCAGGTACTGTGACAAGTATCCAACGAAATTTGTAATATTTTTTTATTTGATAATGTTAAAGAAAAACTTTTTAGTTTTTTATATTCTAGAATAAATATACCATCAACTGATTATATGTCATTGCTATACTAATGCTCTGGCCCTTAAAAATTCAAAGAATAAAAAGTGTGACTACCCCGGTCTCCCCTACAAGAATTTTCTAAGACGGTTTAACTATTTCTAAGAATGGCGAAACGCAAAGTAGAGTAAAGCCAAAGTTAGTTTGGAAAATAATGCCGCACCGGTTTACACAGGTTATATGGGAAATTTTTGTGTCGGTGGAATTGGCTATAATTTTAGTATGCTATAATAGGATGTGTTGCTAAAAAATAATGTAAGTAAACCTAAGTTTTTCTTTTTACAGTTTTTGAGATATTAACGATCAAATTTCGTTAAAAAACAAAGTTACCATAAAAATGACGTAGTAGAGGCCTAAAAATAAAGTCACTTATAATGTCATTATTGTCAATTTGTAGATAATATAGGGTGGTAGTAAAAAAATTAACTTTTTTATATCTGCACCACTAACGAAGTTTAATATTAGCACACATTGTATTTTGACATGAATTAATAGTTTTATATCATATTTGACGAAAGCAATTATTTTTGTTTTTACAAATTAATATTTTAAGTGCAAATTTTTTTCTTACTAAATAAAATTGACTACAGCTGTTTTAGGCCATTTTATGCTGTGGTTTTTGGATTAGTTAAAGGGTCTATTAAAAAAAATCTTTCCTTTCGCTCTTAAATTATTTTTAGCGTATTTCTGGAAAACGGTTCGGTGAATTTTGAGTTAACTTTATCTGGTTATTTTCGAAACTTAATGTCACATTCGAATTTTTTTTCTTTGTCTAGTTTTAAATATATTAATTTCTATATTTTTAAATATTCTTAGATTTACCGGAAGGCAAAATAAAATAAATTTGTAAAAAAAATTTTTTAAGTCACAAGCTTTTATAAAATGCACTAAAAATTGAAAAATAATTTTCTAACATTCTAATATTATCATTATATCAATTTTTTTTTTTACCAATTTATTTTCTACTTTTTAGTCTCAGCTATCTACTCTATTAAATGACAATATTTGTTCAATAACAGAACAGAAGAGTTTATTCTAGATTATAATGAAATCGCTGATCGTGAGTTGTTTGGAAACTCATTTTTCTATTGGGGGAAGGAGAGGGTGGGGGTAGAGGTAGAAATATATTTTTTGTTTGGGCTGTATTGCCATCGGACCTTTATGCATATACCAAATTTTATAAAAGTCATTTGAAGTGTGTCAAAAACGCATTTTTTATGGAAGGGGGTGGGGGGTAGGGGTGGGAGGACATTTTTTCATTATTGTTGTATTGTCATCGGACCACTATATGTATACCAAATTTCATCCAAATCGGATAATGGGAAGTGTGTCAAAAACGCATTTTTCTATAGATGGGAGTGGGGGTAAGAGTGGTAGGATTTTTTTTTTAATGTTGTATTGTCATCGGACCACTATATGTATACCAAATTTTATCCAAATCGGATAATGGGAAGGGTGTCAAAAACGCATTTTCTATGGAAGGGGGTGGGAGTAGGGGTGGGAGGATATTTTTTTTAAATGTTGTATTGTTATCGGACCACTATGTGAATACCAAATTTTATCCAAATCGGATAATGGGAAGTGTGTCAAAAACTCATTTTTCTATGAAAGGGGGTGGGGGTAGGGGTGCGAGGATATTTTTATTGTATTGTCATCGGATCACTATATGTATACCAAATTTCATCCAAATCGGATAACGGGATGTGTGTCAAAAACACATTTTTCTATAGAAGGAGTGGGGGTAGGGGTGGGAGGACATTTTCTTCTTAATGTTGTATTGTTATGGGATCACTATGTGTGTACCACATTTCATCCAAATCGGATAATGGGAAGTGTGTCAAAAACGCTTCATAAGATTTGATAGATAGTTAGTTAGATAGTTAGACAGAACATCTGAAGCTAAATAAAACCTTGTAATAAAAAGGTATTTTACCTTCAATTTTTCCTTCACATACCGAAACTTTAAATACAAATTCATTTTTTCTTACATAGACCATTTGACTAAACCAAAAGCTCTAACATTTATTTTATGTATTTCAATATTAGTTATGATGTGTTTTAATACATAATATTTAGTAAATTAATTTATGTCGTACGAAAAAGGGCTTAAACACCTGAAATCAATTTTATTTAGTAATATCTATAAAAATGGGAACAATCAAAAAACAAAAATAATTGTTTTCTTCAAATATGAAACTATCAATTCAAGTTAAAATAAATGTGCTACTTTTAAAATTAGTTAGTAGTGCATAAAAAAGTTAAAATGTTGACTACCCTATGTATATTATCTAAAAAATTGAGAAGAATGACATTATAAGTGATTTGTCTTTAGGCATCTACTATCATTTTTATTTTTTTTCGGTCTAGATTTAAGAGTTTCTTACTAGAACATTTATAATAACAAACAACCGTTAATATCTTAGAAACCGTACACAGAAAAACTTAACTTTAATTATATCATTTTACTATAACATACTAAAATTATAGCTCACTTCACGAAAACAAAAATTTCCCATATAACCTGTCTAAACTGGTGCGGGGATCTTTAAGCAATTGTCGATGCTTGACACTTACGTGGGTGTCTAATCATTTTTAATTTTATTCTTGTTTCATTAAAAAATCAATAACAAATCATTATGCAAAGTAATTCCAGTGACGCACCCAGGAATATGTCTTTGAGGGGGGCTGAGGCCGCATGATGTCGTATTTTATGCTATTTTATCTTTTTATTCATGAAATATGTAAAAATATCTAAAAAGCCGAGCCCCAGTGGCGTATATATGGGGGGGCCTGGGCCCCCCCCCCCCGAAGCTAAGATTTTTTTGGATATTTTCCACATATTTCATGAATACAAACATAAAATAGCATTAAATACAGCCTCATGAGGTCTCGCCCCCCCCAAAACTGTCTCGGGCCCACCCCGAAACTTTTTTCTATATACGCCACTGCCGAGCCCCCCCTGGGTGCGCCCATGTAATTATTTCGCGACTAAACTATCTTAAGACGGGACCTACTGGGAACCTAAAATATGCAACGAAAATACATTAGTGAAGTAAATAAGTATATAAATCAAACAAGTTCAGTCGTTCTCCACTAATTTTATTATTACAACATGTTTCGAGAGCGTACGCTCTCATCTTCAGGTTGGAGTTAATCCATCGCCATTGCCTACAGCTTAGTAGGCTCACAAAAATTTACAGCAGCATGTGCAATGAAGTAGTCACAACAAATTGCAGCAGTATGTGTAGGGAAGTGGTTAAATTAAATTATCCAGTGGAGAACGAAAAAAAGAAAAAAAAAAGAAAAAAAAAACTATCCCTCAAAGAACATTCTCAACATAACCCTCCCCCAACGGAATGTACTTAAGAATGTATTACTTTACTTTTTACAAATAATACAGCAGGATAAAAATTAGGTGAATGACATATTTTGAATGCGATTTTTTTTCTGTTGCAGTTGGCAATAATTTATCATATTGTATAAAAACACAACTAAGAAAAAAACTTATTTATTTTTAAGAGGGTATTTACTTTTTTTGGTGTTAAAATAATTTGATTTTTAGTTTATGGTAGTATAGAACAAAATTGCAGTGATCCCTCTGAATGAACAGACAAGGACAATCGTGCCCTTAAGTTAATTCAGAGGTGGTCGATGCCTTTTTCTCTTTAGTTAAAATGTTAATTTTTATAAGGTTAATTTTGTGAAATAAATCAAATCAAATCAAATCAAATCAAATGTACATTGGGGGATAGTTTTTTTTCTTCTTTTTTTTGATTTTTTCGTTCTTCACTGGATAATTTAATTTAACCCCTTCCTTACACATACTGCTGTAATTTGTTGTGACTACTTCATTGCACATGCTGCTGTACATTTTTTTGAGCCTACAAGCTGTAGGCAGTGGCGATGGATTACCTCCATCAAGTCTACAACCTGAAGATGAGAGCATATGCTCTCGAAACATGTCGTTTTAATGTTGACAGACAGACAGACTCATACCTTTTACCTTTTAAATTCCCTTAGACATTGTAGTCGTTTTTTTTAATAAGTAAATCAAAATATCTAAAAGCTTTACTATGCCTGCTATGATTTTCATGTGTAAATGATAAACAAATTCTTGTTTTATTGTCGTTTAAAATAGTTGGATCGTTTTGAGGCATTCTCTGTTAATAATAGTACAAAATTTAATTGCTTCGCAACTTTTGATTATTTCACAAGTTTAGTTGTTTAAGAAACAGTGATATATATGTTTTGAGAAAAAGTTCTTGTGGAAGAAACCAAGCGCGGATTTGAGGAAGCGGTACCGTGGTAATTACCCCCCCCCCCCCTAGAAAAAAATATTATGCACTTTTTGTTAATAATTAAATGGAAAACAGAAGAATTACCCCCAAGAAAAAAATATTTTACAAAAAAAATTTCGTCAACTATTACCGCCCCCAAGATTTTGACCCAGATCCCCGCTTGGAAGAAACAAGTTTGAATGTACTTACTTCTAAAATTAGTTTAGAGTAAAAACAGTATTAGTTAAAAGATAAAGATTATTTTTGCCTAAAATGCTATTTTTGTAAACTTTTCGCTTGTAAATATTTAAGAGTTATGTACAATTTTGTAAATTGTATTATTCGTTTTTCGTTGATTATTCTGTTTCGTTTCAATTAATTATTTGCTTTATACATTTATAAAAAATATTGTCAAATACATTTTCGAAAATTGTTACAAATCGGTTAAGATTTGCCTAGTGATATCTGTTTCAGAATTTTTAGGAATCATTTATTGATTTTTTAAAAAATATAATAGAATCCTACAATATTTAAAAAAAACTGTGCGCTGTAATATGGTGTTTTTCTTATTAAAAATATTTAGGTTTGTTTGTAAAAATGTTCATAATATTGATTATAAAATAAAATTTGAAAATATAATATTTTTTGTTTAATTTTGGTTTGCCGTACCGTTTTATGTAAATCAAACCAGCGGCGTAGCGTGCCCGAAAGGGCGGGGGGGGGGGGCGACAGCTAAAAAGGGCGCCTCTGAAAACTGATGAAAAATCTTGTGGCAAAAAAAAACAAAAAGGTCAAAAAGGCGCCTCTCACAAATCTTGCGACCAAAAACAAAAAAAAAAAAGGTCATCATGTGTGAGGGGGCGGCCGATAAGTCACAAGGGCGCCTCTCACGAATTTTGCGACCAAAAAAAAAACAAAGGTCTTCATGTCGTATCAATTGGCCATTACCGGCCCGACTTAATAAAGCTGAGGGCGCTTCGGCCACCTATGGGGCGCCACTACCCTCGGGGCGGGGGGGGGGGGACGAACCCCCCACGCTACGCCGCTGAATCAAACCCCCAAAAGAACAAAGACCTCTGACTGATCTGACTTAAATGAGAGCTACCTAACGATTGGTAATAAAATGAAAGCAAAATTTCGATTATGTGACCGGAGAATGCTTCCTTCTTTCCTTCCTAGCCCACGTAGCAATGGCTAGAGAAGGTATTCGTTTCGACGAAAAAATTTTTTTTCAGATAACGCCGAAAGTTTATTATTTGAGGGCACGGCAGTGCCTCCCCAAGTTCGCGCGCCGTAACCATCTTTTCTGGAAACATTTCAGCCGATATTTGACCTACCTAAAACTCTACTTCGGAATGAGCTACGAATCTCAAACTTTGCACAGTCGTAGATCTCCATGGAGTTAACAACCCCTCCCAGTTTCATGGAATTCCATAAAGTAGTAAAGTAGTTACGAAATTTCAAAAAACGTCGAAATTGCCACTCACTCACTGACTCACTCATGTATAGATCATCAATATTCTACTGTACTTCCAGACATGCTACAAAGCTGAAATTTGGCAGACTGATAGAAATTATGACCAAACCCCTGGAAAAAATCAAAAAACCTCAAAATTTTAATTTACTCCCATCCCCTATACATTTAAAATTATATAAAAGTAACATCGCCCACTTCCAGAAATGCTAGAGAGTTAAGCTTTGGCAGACTGATAGGAACTATGATAAAACTATAGGAAAAAATCAAAAAACCCCAAAATTTTAATTTACTCCCCTCCCCTATACATTTAAAGTTATGTTAAAGTAGCATTGCCCACTTCCAGAAATGCTAGAGAGTTGAGCTTTGGTAGACTGATAGGAACTAGGATAAAACTATAGGACAAAATTTAAAAACACGACAATTTTAATGAACCGAACCGAACGGAACACCCTAAAATTCTAATTTACTTCCCTCCCCTATAAATGTAAAGTTAAGTAAAAGTAACATTGCCTACTTCCAGACATGCTAGAGATTGCACGCTTCCAGAGACGCTAGAGAGCTGAGCATTGGAATGCTGATAGAAATTATGATAAAACCATGGGAAAAAATTTAAAAATTCCAATATTTTCATTTACTCTCCTCCCCTATAAATGTAAAATTATGTAAAAGTAACATTACCCACTTCCAGAAACGCTAGAGAGCTGAGCATTGGAAGACTGATAGGAACTATGATAAAACTATAGGACAAAATTTACAAACCCGACAATTTTAATTTATTTCCCTCCCCTATACATGTAAAGTTATGTAAAAGTAACATTGTGCACTTTCAGAAACGCTAGAGAGCTAAGCTTGGAAGGCTGATAGGAACTACGATAAAACCATGGAAAAAAATTAAATAACCTCAAAAATTTAAGTAAGGCATTGCAAAAGTTTTGAACAATATTCCGCATATTTTAGTACTTTAAAAATTAAGTATTATCCAATTCCTTTATAAAAGAAGTGAAATCATAACAAAAACATTTCATGTAAAAAAAAGCCAAGTATGCGAAAATGGCATTCCGTAAAAAGAATTGAGATAAAAGTAAAGCCAAGTTCTCCAATACAAATTCAAAATGAAAGGTTCTTACTAGTTTGGAAATATTTTTCTAAACTTGGCTATTACGACTGTAAATGACTAAATTGAACATAAAGAAGTTTGGCTGTAATAGCAAAGTTTAAAAAAAACATTTCTAAACTAGTAAGAACCTTTCAGTTTGAAATTTGTATTGGAGAACTTGGCTTTACTTTTATCTCAATTTTTTTTACCGAATGCCATTTTTGCATACTTGGCTTTTTTTACATGAAATGTTTTTGTTATGATCCATTTATTTCTTAACAACTTAATAAATAATACAGTGGCGCACCCCGGAATGTGTCTTGGGGGGGGCCCGACAGCTACAAGGCGCGCCCTCAAAAAACTTGCGATCAAAAAAAAAAAAAAAAAACAAAAAGGTCATCATGTGTGGCGGAGGCCGACCGGTACAAAGCGCGCCCTCAAAAAACTGGCGACCAACAAAAAACAAAAAAAAAAAAAGGTCATCATGTCTTTTCGCAACTACGCCACAGCTTGGGGTTGGGGGGGGGGCCGAAGCCTCCTGATGTCAAATTTTAAGGTATTTTTCATGTTTTATAATTTTATCATCAAATATGTAGAAAATATATTAAAAATCTAAGGCTTGGGGGGGCCCAGGCCCCGGCCCCCCCCCCCTGGGTGCGCCCTTGAATAATAGCTACCTACCTACTGAGTATAATTTGAGTAAATCTCATCTAAAACGAGGAGAAAAGTTACTTATACAAGAAGAGGAAAGTTATTGTTAAGGTACAATTTTAAATAGAAAATCAGAAAATATATTAATAGATGCTTAAACACCTTTTTGCTTGTGCCCTTTATAAATAGAGAGAGATTTTTATACCTAGGGCTAAAGGTTCACTGCACCAAAGTGACTAGTGGGGGTTTTGTCAGTGTCAAAGTTTTGCTC
Organism: Aspidapion aeneum; assembly: GCA_963576565.1. Classification (NCBI taxonomy): domain Eukaryota; kingdom Metazoa; phylum Arthropoda; class Insecta; order Coleoptera; family Brentidae; genus Aspidapion; species Aspidapion aeneum. The sequence continues at coordinate 885,563 of OY755041.1, read as the reverse complement.
TTAAAATCCACTAGCAATTCGAAACCTACGGGGGGGGGGGGGAGGTGATATCCCAATATATATTTAGTTTTGACACACAGAATACCCAGGTAGCAAGGTCACGTTTTTTAAACGTCAAAAATAGGTCATTTTTAACGACCATTGACGTCTCTTATCTGACGTGTAAATGACCTTTAAATGACGTTCAAAAGACACACCCAAAATGACGTCATTTTTAGACGCTTTAAAGACGTCAGCAATATGACGTATTTGGGACCAAATCAGAACATTAGACACACACACAGACACAAACCTATTTATGACTTTTTTTAAACTCGTCTGAATATATGAAATAGTCCTTGCAGTTGAGAACACTGAAGTAAACTTAGACACAGAAGGTGACTCTTCTGTGACTTAGACCTGGAAGTACTGGAACAGGTACAGCGGTGTTCGTCTGTGAGGTACAGTTCAAAATAGACCTAAACCTAGACTTACACATCTCCACCTTGAAGCAAAAGAAGCCTCGAAGTTTGTCTTGATTTAATATTTAATTTATTTTACATACGTACCCCCACATTCCGTATAAATCTGGTCAAGTACTGACTGGGGCACCATCTGTGTAAGTATGAGTGTATGTCCCTTGGACAAAGTGTAGTAGGTAGTGACCAATATATGACGTTTTTCAGACGTCAAAAACTACACTACGAAAAGACGTCAAGTAACTGACGCCTTAAAGACAACATTTTTTGGTAGATGACCTGCTGGTCATCCAAATGACCACTTTTCGACGAAAAAAAGACGTCATTGGATGACCCCTTGCTACCTGGGTACACCTTCTGTTTAGGCTCTAGGACAATTTTATTCGCCGCCACCGACTCGCCGTGGCCGATTCGCCACCGAAAAAACTTGCCGCCGAGCTAACTCACCCCAACTAACATTTATAGTAGCGGCTACATGTTCTAAAGGCTTTGCTACTTTCTTATAGTAGAAATGTGGTGATCCCAACCAAAATTTGTTACTTTTTAGTTCTAACTACTATTTAGTATCAGGAAATAGTAGATGTTTCGTAAAAACGACCCTCTAAACTACTTCATAGGATTGTTTCTTGATAGTCGATTCTGATAGTCTTCTCTACCACAATAGGACGTTGCTAAAGTTTTACTTTCTTTTTAGTCGTTATTTCGTAGTCGTCCTGACTTTTATATCCTACTTAATTACCACTAGAAAGTTAAGCTTCATTGGAGTCCCAAACAAGTGTATCCGACAACTACATTATAACTTTAATTTTTACCACAAAAGTTTGTGTCATCATAGTAACATCTGATGTAACAATGTAGACAAAATAACTTTTTGGATCAACTTTAAAGCCGCAACTACTTTCAAGTAACCTTTTCGACTATCAGGGAATATAGTTTGGGACGCCATGTTTTTATGTAAGAAAGAAAATTTAATATTTTTGTTGTCGTTTTATGAGCTCATATTAAAGAGCCATACTATTTTATAAACAAATTAGTTGAAGCTTACCAAAAATGCTCTTCTTAAGCACCATTTGTTGGAGTTAACTGTCGATTATGAAAACATAACCTCCAAAATCACAACACAAGAATTCCATCAGCTACCAGAAAACGGCTCAATTTTACGGGCGCACCGGTTTTTTGCAATATATATAATGCATGTTATACAAAAAACTTTGCGTCGCACTCGAATTTTGATCCTCTGCTCGTAAATTCTCACACTTTTGGATAACATAGTTCATATTATAACCATAACCAAACAAAAAAACTAAGCGAGTCTGTTTACTGTTGTGTCCACCATATTGTGTAACAATTCTACCAAAAAGAAACGATTATATTATTTGCAACTACATCGCAACTTTTATGCCATTACGGAAAAAAAAACAGCCTCTACGACGTAGTAGATACCTGGATACGACGTAGTAGTGTAGTTGTTACTACAGTGACTTTAAACACTTGGCCAAGTAGTTATAACCAGAAATTGGTTCCCCACTTAGGGAATTATAACGTCGCTGTATGGTATACTGAGACGTAGCGGGAGTACGTTGCGGTTACTTTTAAGAAATTCTTTCTAGTTGGGGTTTCGTCGTTACAACTTTAATTGTTTGTTGGGACAGCCGACGCGATTAGCCGCCAGGCCAACTACTTTCCGATTAGCTACAAAGTTTATATTTGACAGGTGTATAGAATTCTGGTGACAATGCAATTTAACATTTTTTAACACAAAAAATTCAAAATGGCGAATCCAAATTGGCTCCTCCACCTTTTTCTTCCAATTTTTAAACAACCAGTTCATAATACCAATAATTTTATAAATAATATTACTTGAGTATTTACAAAAATATTTTTCTTTAGAACCATCAAACCGATTTTGCTGATTCGCACCATGTTGCGCGTGGCAAAAATGCAGCTTTGTTACTGATTAAAATAAATAATTAAAACATGTTCACCACAGAAGAATAAACGAGCATCTTTGAAGGATACAAATTAATTTTGTCCGCCATCTTGGATTTTAAGATGCCAGACAAAAAAATATATTTAGTCAAAACTCTGATTAAGTCTCTGTCAGGTGCAATTTGTCCCATTAAAATTAAAGTTATAATGAAAAAAAAAAATTTGGCCCACCCGGTATATATAGCGAAGCAACAATATCAATCAATTCTGGAATATGACGGTTTTCTGAAAGAGACATTGGTGACTGAAATTTTGCAGTGTGAGAATATTGACCCTGATCTAAAAAGTAAGATAGTTCAGGCAAGATTCGGGAAAATCCACTTTCTAAAAACATTTTATATTACTTTTTGGCAAATGGGCAATTCCCCCTATTTTGACCCCGCTGAATCTGAATATCCCTGTTGTCAACTCGAAATATTAACAGGGGCTGAGATATTCAAGATGGCGGCCAAAATGGCGGCGGAATTTTAAATTGCCGCTGGAAAGCCCAAATTGTCACAGGTGTACATTCAAAATATATATTTGTATAATTAAAAAATAATAACATATTATTTTTTTTTTAAATGGTTGCAAAATCCTCCAAAAACCCCCCAGACCCCCCAAAATCTGAAAGTTTGAGGTTTTTTCAAATTTTCTTAAAAACTAAGCTTCTAAGAGAAAAATTTATAATATACTTTATTGTAGACAATAAAATTTCCTTTTCAACACGGTATAACTGAATAAAGTTAGACTAATAACAAGCTCTCCAGCGACGTCCGTTAATTGAAGTAATTAAAAAAAGTTGAAAAAATACCTATGTTTTTTCCAAGATTTATTTAATTTTTTTAAAAACTAATATCTACAGAAAACCATGTATTACATTTTGGTATACTCAATAAAATTTGCTTCAAAATGACGTATAATATGATCAAATCGGTTTTATAAATAAAACTTCAGGGGCATCCGTAAATTCAATTAATTTTGAAAAAACAGAAAATAAACCATTTTTGTTACACGTTTTATCTAATTTTCTCAAAAACTAAGCTTAACATGAAAAAACTTGTTCTACACTTTTTTATAGACAGGGAAATTCCCTTTTTAAAAATGTGAAACCATGTGGGGTCTGACTTATAGCAAACTCTCCAGCGAAGTCCGTCAATGGGGGTGATTTCAACAAATCATTGAAAAAAACATGATTTTCATACGTTTTATTCAATTTTCTTAAAAACCAAGCTCTTTATAAAAAAATGTGTTCTATACTTCGTCATAGCCAATAAAATTTCCTTTCAAACGATGTATAACAAAGTGGAAGTTATTTTATATTTACCGCTCCAGTGGTGTTCTTAATTTAAAGAAATTATTTAAGATCAATCCAAACTAATCAATTTTGTGTCTTATTAGCTTTTCGGTGGATAATAAAGAGCGGCGGATAAAAGGTCGAAAGTACAAAAGGTCGACAGTACAAAAGGACGAAAAAATAAGGTCGAAAGTACAAAAGGTCGAAAATACAAAAGGTCGAAAGTACAAAAGATCAAAAAACAAAAGGTTGAAAGTTCAAAAGGTCGAAAGTATGAGTATCTAATTATGATTATGCCCCCCCCCCCCCAGACCGTTGCATAAGATTCACCACTTCTATTTTAGTTCTATATGCTTAAAAAAATAACCAAAAACACCTGTGTCAAAGTTACTACTGTTACTTTCTGCACAAAAATATTGCATAGGGGACGCCATGGCCCCTATGCCCCCTCCCCTTATAACCACCGGTGTTTTTTTGCTTTAAAGAACTTATTTAGATAAATCAAAATATCTAATCTAATCAAAAAACAGTTTATTTTAATTTGGAAACATTTTATTTTAGTAGGTACAAATTACGAATCTTTTTGAAGTATTTATCATAACATTAACCTCACTTTGTAATATATCATATGAGAAGAAATTGTCTTATCCTCAATAAAAAATAAAGGCACATTTTTTCTGAAAATCTTAGAAAAGATATTTAAATATGCAAGAGAAACAGTTATTTTCGAAAATATGTTTATATTAGTACGGCCCTGAAGCCTTAAATATGGCAACAACCCGACATTTTAATAAAGTTTTTACAAGAAAATGTTATGTTCTACAATAAAGTATACTACATATTTTTTCCTAAAAATTGTAGTTTTTGAGAAAATTTTGAAAAACCTATAATAAACATGTTTTTTCTAAATAATCCTAATTTACGTACGTCACTGAAGAGCAACTTGCTTTTCCTAACCCAATAGACCAATTCATCGTTGGAAAGGGAATTTTATTCTCCACAAAAAATTGTTCTTTGCAATTTTTGATAAAAAGGTTAGTTTTCGAGAAAATTGCATAAAACTGAAAAACAGGTTTTTGGGGGTTTGGGGGGATTTTCTCCGTCCCTGTCGATTTTTCGAGTTGGCAACAGAGATATTCGGATTCAGCGGGGTCAAATTAGGGGGAAATGGTGTGTTGCCAAAAAGTAATATGATTTGCTTCTAGACCGAAAACGGAAAGCCTTTTAAAATAATATGCTCTAACTAATAGCCCTACCAAAAGATTGGTTCTAGTAATTAAATCCAACTTTTTGGTTTGGTGCACTGCACCTTTAATAAAGGACAAGCCGGCCAACCTAGGGTAACAATTTCCACATTTTTGGATTTACTAGGGTGCCTATGCAGCCCAGCCCCTCAGCATAATTAAAAGAATCAAGGTGGGGGTGGACCAGAGATTCTCTCTATTTGATCTGAGAGTTTTATGAATTGTAAGTAGGTAAAATTTTGTGAGCCTGTGTTTATGTTGATAATAATAGTTTTATATTAGATATACCACTTATATTATAGACATTTTTGATATAATATTGTGTATAGTTAGGTAAGTAACGCTTTGTTTATACAGATAAAAATAAAAATGTACTCTAGGAGAAAATGTGTACCTGAGTGTTTATTTTATACAGAACAAGATAAAAAAAAATCAAAATAAAAAGTTAACAAAATGCGTGCGTGCGTGCGTGCGTGGTTGAATGTGTGTGTGTGTGTGTGTGTGTGTGTAAGGCCCAAAATAGCTCCCAAACCGCTAGACCGACTTTCTTAAAATTAATTAAAATGGCGAACAGTACTGTAAAGAGCTAATTAGACTTTGGTCAAAATCGATTAATGCTAGTTTCTTGACAGTTTAAGAATTGAAAATTTGCTACCTTTTTAACGGAGCATTGCGTCAATATTTTCGGAAAGTAGCACAAAGTATTTACTTTCTGGTGCTAGTGGGTCAGGAAGATATCAGATCCATAATAGTCAGAGCATATTATTTAAAAAGGCTTTCCGTTTTCGGTCTAGAAGCAAATCATATGACTTTTTGGCAACAGACCATTTCCCCCTAATTTGACCCCGCTGAATCCGAATATCTCTGTTGCCAACTCGAAAAATAGACAGGGACGGAGAAAATCCCCCCCAAACCCCCAGAAACCTGTTTTTTTTTTCAGTTTTATGCAATTTTCTCGAAAACTAACCTTTTTATCAAAAATTGCAAAGAACAGTTTTTTTTGGAGAATAAAATTTCCTTTCCAACGATGTATTGGTCATTAAGGTTAGGAAAAGCAAGTAGCTCTTCAGTGGCGTACGTACATTATTATTATTTAGAAAAAACATGTTTATTATAGGTTTTTCAAAATTTTCTCAAAAACTACACTTTTTAGGAAAAAATATGTAGTATACTTTATTGTAGAACATAAAATTTTCTTTTAAAAACTTTATTAAAATGTCGGGTTGTTGCCATATTTAAGGCTTCAGGGGCGTACTAATATAAACTTATTTTCAAAAATAACTGAAATAATCAGTTTCTCTTGTATATTTAAATATCTTTTCTAACTAAGATTTTCAGAAAAAAATGTGCTTTTATTCTTTATTGAGGATAAGACAATTTCTTTTTAAATGATATATTACAAAGTGAGGTTAATGTTATGATAAATACTTCAAAAAGGTTCGTAATTTATACCTACTAAAATAAAATGTTTCCAAATCAAAATAAACTGTTTTTTGATTAGATTAGATATTTTGATTTATCTAAATAAGTTCTTTAAAGCAAAAAAACACCGACGGTTATAAGGGGAGAAGGCATAGGGGCCATGCCCCCCCCCCCTAAGCAATATTTTTGTGCAGAAAGTAACAGTAGTAACGACACAGGTATTTTTGATTATTTTTTAAATTGAAATTGAAATTGAAATTGAGATTTTGATGGAAATTGAATGAAACCCGTAACAAAAATAATATTTTTTGGTAATTTTTGCAATTTACGGACGCCCCTGGTTAGTTTTCTATACTATGGGTCACATTTTGTGACACACTGTTTAAAAGGACATTTTATTATCGGGCCCGCCGCCGAAGCCATAAAGGGTCCACTTTGTTATACATCGTTTGAAAGGAAATTTTATTGGGTATGACGAAGTATAGAACACATTTTTTTGATAGAGAGCTTGGTTTTTAAGAAAATTGAATAAAACGTATGAAAAACATGTTTTTTTTAATGATTTGTTGAAATCACCCCCATTGACTGACGTCGCTGGAGAGTTTGCTATAAGTCAAACCCCACCGAGTTTCACATTTTTAAAAAGGGAATTTTCCTGTCTACAAAAAAGTGTAAAACAAGTTTTTTCATGTTAAGCTTAGTTTTTGAGAAAATTAGATAAAACCTGTAACAAAAATGGTTTATTTTCTGTTTTTTCAAAATTAATTTAATTTACGGATGCCCCTGAAGGTTTATTTATAAAACCGATTTAATCATGTTATACGTCATTTTGAAGGAAATTTTATTGAGTATACCAAAATGTAATACATGGTTTTCTGTAGGTATTAGTTTTTAAAAAAATTAAATAAATCTTGGAAAAAACATAGGTATTTTTTCAACTTTTTTTTATTACTTCAATTAATGGACGCCGCTGGAGAGCTTGTTATTAGTCTAACTTTATTATGTTATACCATGTTGAAAAGGGAATGTTATTGTCTACAATAAAGTATATTATACATTTTTCTCTTAGAAGCTTAGTTTTTAAGAAAATTTTAAAAAATCTCAAACTTTCAGATTTTGGGGGGTCTGGGGGGGTTTTTGGAGGTTTTTGCAGCCATTAAAAAAAAAGTAATATGTTATTATTTTTTAATTATACAAATATATATTTTGAATGCACACCTGTGACAATTTGGGCTTTCCAGCGGCAATTTAAAATTCCGCCGCCATTTTGGCCGCGCTATCTTGAATATCTCAGCCCCTGTCAATATTTCGATTTGGCAACAGGGATATTCGGATTCAGCGGGGTCAAAATAGGGGGAATTACCCATTTGCCAAAAAGTAAAATATAAAATGCTTCTAGAAAGTGGATTTTCCCGAATCTTGCCTGAACTATAATGGATCCATTTATTTTTCATTATTATCTGAAGATGAATGTGAGCATACGTGACAAACCGATCCTTTCTTGTTGTTCTGGTGTAGAATTTTCTGCTTTTTTTTTGTTTTTTAGTACTTATTTAACTAATCCAACAAAATGCATTCACAGCATTTTTATACAAAAACAGTTTTATTTGGCTGTATAAACCACAAAATAGTTTTATTTTATTTGTATAAACGAAGCATTAGTTATTATATATGAATAAGGCAGTTAGCAGAAGCACCGACCGAGGGTGTTCACAGGTTCGAGCATTTGATTTGACGCTCTAAAGCGCTCGGTAGCTCTTTCTCTTTTTTTTTTGTGGGTTGCATTCTCTTTAATGCAACCCATTCAAAAAAAGAGGAAGAGCTGCTGCGTTTAGGGGTGTCAAATCAAACACTTGTCGGTGCTTCTGCCAAATACGTTATTCACATGGTTCTAAACTAAGTATTTAAGCTTAAAAAAACTAAATTGTGACATTTAATTTCCGTTTTTTTCTGGCTAGTTCATGTAAAACATCTTCGGTTTGAAGTCAAACTTCGAAGATAAGATTTAAAAAAATATATTTGAATTTTTTTGGCTATAAATTGATATTTTAAATTTAGGATGACAATTCCTTCTGTGACTGATGAAGACAGTGAAACTGATATGTCACAATCCAAAATTAAAAATGGTAAGTAAAAAATTGATTTATTTGCTCGTTTTCGCCCGCGGCATAGCTACAAGAGCGAACACATGGCTCTTCTCGGCTAGAAGTCCGAGATAAATCGGTGTCGAATTGACCAACCATGCAAAAATGGCGAGGGGATAATGACTACATAAGGCCTTGTATATAAAAAATCTCGACAAGACTTTTAAGGACTGCGTATTTACGTTTCCGTGCTGATTTCACAGCAGCGCTGTTTTGAAATAGACACGGAAATGTTGCAACATATTTGGTTACAAATGCGTGTTGATTTTAAGGCGCCGAGGCTCGAACAAGGCACGGATTTGTATTGAATTACGCAGCGCAGGGGCTTACTTATTAGTGCACATTTGAAACTTAAATTGGATTCACGTTGTTTATTAGTTTGATTTTGAGGTTATATGTTTGTTAATATGAAAATTATGGAGCAGTTTAAAAGTATTTGTATTAATATTACTCAAGATTTTGAAATTCTTTGAAGTTTGAAGAACACTCTTCCATTAACTATACCTGCAAAGTTCAGTGTTCATTGACTTACACCGGCAACTACGACGACAGATGTTGTTCTGTTATAAATAAATTTTAATGATTTAAATGATTTTCACTTGATTTCTAACCACATGAAAATAGAAAGTTTCAAAAACCTAACCTAACGAAAGCTAATCAATCAAATCTAACCGAACCGAACCGAACCAAAGCAAACTGAACCAATATTAAAAAAAAAAAAACTTTTCTGAGTTCCTACCCGGGATCCTAGAGGATGTGAATCCGAACCGAACCGATCCTAACTAAACCAAACCAAACCTAACCTAACCAAACTAAACTACAACACTATTCACACCCTCTAGGATCCCGGAAAAGAAGTCAGGATGTGTTTTTTTAATTGTTGGTTCAGTTTGGTTTGGTTCGGTTCGGTTTGATCCCGGGTAGGAAGTCAGGAAAGTTTTTTTTTTTTGAAAAAAATTATTGGTTTAGTTTGCTTTGGTTCGGTTCGGTTAGATTTGATTGATAAGCTTCCGTTATGTTAGCGTTTTAACCTGACAGTTGAATACGCTTTTGTAATAGTTTAATGAGCGATGTTCTCTTACAGATCCGTGCTCATTTCGAGATCAAAACTCTTAAAATCAACACGTATTTGACCCTAAATATATTGTAACATTTCCGTGTCTATTTCAAAACCGCGCCGACGTGAAATGAGCACGGAAACGTAAATACGCCTCCGGCGTGATATGATAAAAATCAGTAACAATTATTAGTTCCTGACAAGACCTCTAAGGTTTGATAGTGTTTTCTATTTTCGTGGAAAGCTATTAATTACCAAGAGAAGCTCTATAAAAGTTTTTATAAAAATGTATTTTTATTCAAAATCGACATCTTTTTGCTTACACAATTCAAGTCGATTCAATCGAATTTACGAACAGTCTATCCATAATTCAGGGCCGTACCTAAAAAAAAAATAGGGCTGGGGGGATAGGAAATTTAAAATGGAGTTTTGAAAAATTTACGTTTTGTGTGCGCTTAACGTGCAGTTTTACGTAAAAATACGTAGCACAACTTAAACTATCTAATATCTCGAAAACCAAAGTTTGACAGTAAAGTTATTACCAAAATGGTTCCAAGAAATTTTAGTAAAACCCTCAATTTCAATATATTTTGTAGTTTAAAAGTTATATTATACTCGCATGGAGTCACACTTGGGTTCCTAATCTGCCCTAAAAAATATATATACAGTCCGGATATAGTGAACTCGAATATTGCACGGAAACTAGTTCGCTATATCCGAGGTTTACTATAAGAACACATATCTGAGGGCACGGCAGTGCCTCGCCAAGTTCGCGCGCCGTAACCATCTTTTTTGGAAACATTTCAGCCGATATTTGACCTACCTAAAACTCTACTTCGGAATGAGCTACGAATCTCAAACTTTGCACAGTCGTAGATCTCCATGGAGTTAACAACCCCTCCAAGTTTCATCGAATTCCATAAAGTAGTAAAGTAGTTACGAAATTTCAAAAAACGTCGAAATTGCCACTCACTCACTGACTCACTCGTGTATAGATCATCAATATTCTACTGTACTTCCAGACATGCTACAAAGCTGAAATTTGGCAGACTGATCGAAATTATGACCAAACCCCTGGAAAAAATCAAAAAACCCCAAAATTTTAATTTACTCCTCTCCCCTATACATTTAAAGTTATGTAAAATTAGCATCGCCGACTTCCAGAAATGCTAGAGAGTTGAGCTTTGGCAGACTGATAGGAACTATGATAAAACTATAGGAAAAAATCAAAAAACCCCAAAATTTAAATTTACTCCCCTCCCCTATACATTTAAAGTTATGTAAAAGTAGCATTGCCCACTTCCAGAAATGCTAGAGAGTTAAGCTTTGGCAAACTGATAGGAACTATGATAAAACTATAGGAAAAAATTAAAAACCCCAAAATTCTAATTTACTTCCCTCCCCTATAAATGTAAAGTTAAGTAAAAGTAACATTGCCTATTTCCAGACATACTAGAGAGCTGAGCTTTGGAAGATCGATAGTAACTATGATAAAGTTATAGAAAAAAATTAAAACACCCCAAAATTCTATTTTACTTCCTTCCCCTATTAATGTAAAGTTTTGTAAAAGTAACACTGTCCACTTCCCTAAAACATTTCATGTAAAAAAAGCTAAGTACGCGAAAATGGCATTCCGTAAAAAGAATTGAGATAAAAGTAAAGCCAAGTTTTCCAATACAAATTTTAAAATGAAAGGTTCTTACTAGTTTGGAAATATTTTTCTAAACTTAGCTATTACGGCTGTAAATGACTCTTAGGCACAGTGCTAAATTGAACATAAAGAAGTTTGGCTGTAATAGCAAAGTTTAAAAAAACATTTCCAAACTAGTACGAACCTTTCATTTTGAAATTTGTATTGGAAAACTTGGCTTTACTTTTATCTCAATTCTTTTTACGGAATGCCATTTTCGCGTACTTGGCTTTTTTTACACAAAATGTTTTTGTTATGATAGACTATTGTATATCTAAGTAAAAAAATTTTTCGGTATTTTGAACGGGGTTCGCTAACTTCACTGTATTTTAATGATCTGCATTTTGCTAAACAAAATAGAATGGCTCCAGCAGGCGCATACAGCCATAAGACCTAGTTGTTCTGGGTGTTAGGGAAGCCTTATTTTTGTTGAACTTTAATTAATTAGAAAACAAATGATGCCTCCTTTTTGGCAGATGCCTAATTAAAAACTGTTTTCTCAAATGCTAAACAATAAATTCAAGTGCAAAACTACTTCCGATGTAGGTTTATTGAATACTAAAATATATAGAATATAATCAAAAATATTTTTGATTATATAAAATATAAAAAGGGTAAACAAAATAATTGAAAGTTTTGTCTTTTTTTAGAAAAAGGAGGAAAATAAAACTAATTAAAAATTTTCATTAACCCAGCAAACTATATTTTTATTTTCAATGACGAAATAGTAGTTTACCTAACTAGTGCAGAAAGTGCCTCTTTTCCGCACGCGATTGCAGATGGCCAAACGACGCGATAGCGGAGTTTGGCCAGCAATCAAGTGCGGAAAAGACACTTTACGCACGAGTTAGGTACACTATTTTTTATAAGCGTGAGGAAAAAACTAAAAATTAATCAGAAAATTATTTATATTCAAAACGTTTTAATCAAATCAATTATTATTATTCACATTCTAGCGGCTTCTAGAACTGACTGGGGTAGATCTTCGTCCGAAGAATCCATTGAAAATCTGATTTTTTTGTTTGAAAAATTCAAAAGACGCTTGTATCTGCAAAATTGGCTTTGTTTTGACAGTTTGTTTGTACTTTGTTGCTATGGTGATTTAAGATGCCAAATCTAAAAACCACTAGTGTTCATTGTTGTTTGACATTAAAATGACGATATTTATACCGGGGAGGTTTAAAACTTATAATTTGAACCTATTTTACTGAAAACTTTATTTTATCGAAAATATTGAAAATATAGCAGAATTTTAGTCAATTTGAATATTTTTAGGATTATTCGTGTGCTAGGAAAGATACAAATGTATCTTGAACGGTCTAAATGTTATAGAACACCTCAAAATCGTAACAAATTTACTTTTCCGCACTAGTGCGGAAAAAATATTTTTCCGCACTAGTGCGGAAAAGTGGCACTTTCCACACTAAAATACGTGCGGAAAAGTGGACTTTTCCGCACGCTTATAGAAAAAATATTTGGTTTTATTGTTTTTTAAATTATGAATATATTCCTCTGAAACTATTTGCGTGTTCTCAAAATGGGAACGTTGGCAGTTCAATAACAAAATTATATTTATTGTTTTGCAGTCGTGTCCCACACAGACAGACGGCACCAAAAATTTTGGTGGTTAGGTTAGGTCTTTTTTAAGCCAAATTTATTTTGAGTGGAAATAAAATTTTAATGTTTCTGTGTTTTAATTTTTAATTTATTTAATTTAAAGGATCAGTAACCGAACCACAAACAACTAATATAGCTCCTTCCGGCCTGAGAAAAGGCAAATGTAAATGGTTTAATGTTGCAAAGGGATGGGGTTTTATTACCCCAGAAGATGGAGGACAAGACGTTTTTGTTCACCAAGTAAGTAAAGACAATTGATTCACTCGATTAAAACAGAAATATGAAAGGAGAATAAATTCCCGGGCGCGGAAATATCACGTGACCGTAGGAGGCTCACAAAAAACGCCTCACGGCCCGCTGTCATTATAAAACATGTGTGTTTTCAGTTTTGGTATGTTTGTTTACTTCGATTTTTTTTTAATTCGGGCACGAATTTTATTTGAATTTTATCAAAGTTATTAAATTAACGCAGCCCACGAAAAAGACTGTAGTGGGCTGCGTTAAAATAATTAATGGCTAATGAGTAAATTATAAAAAAAAATACCTATAAGATAAACAATGCCGCGAACGTGTAATTAGTGTTGTTCCTTGTCGGTCCAACTATAAAACTGAAACCTAATATGTTGCAAACGGGAAAGAAGTGGTAAAAGATAAGATTTACTAAATATTAAAATTTCTGGTTATTTTACAATATTTGCAGATGATACTACTATTCTTTGGAAAAATAAAAATATAGATGTTCTCTGGAATAATATAAAAAATGATATTATTTGTATAAAAACTTGGTTTGAATCAAACAAACTATCCCTTAATTTTTCAAAAACATATGTAATTGGTTTTAAAGAAATATCTCAACAAATTATAAATATAAATAATAATAAAATTAATACTACAGATAATATTAAATTTTTAGGACTTAACATAGACGAAAATTTAAAATTTCAAAACCATATTCATAATTTAAATAAAAAATTAAGTTCGGGTTGTTATTGTGTAAAAATTATTACAAATGAATTAGGTAAATCAATAGGCAGAAATGTATACTTTTCTTTAATTGAATCAAACTTAGGATATGGCATTCCTTTCTGGGGTACATGTTCAATGTATTTATTTAGATCAGTGTTTATTCTTCAAAAAAGAGCAATTAGGTATTTATGCAATGTAAATTCTAAATATCACTGCAATGACTTGTTTATCAAAAATAATATTTTGACTCTTCCTTGTTTATATATTCTTGAAACAATTTGTCTGGTAAATAAACATCTAAATTACTTTGAAATAAACCAAAATACTTATTCAACAAGTTAATAATCTTACATTACCTATACCACATTCATTTTTATTTAAAAAATCCATAATTTATAACGGCATAAAATTGTATAATAATTTGCCAAACAATATAAAACTTAATAATAACTATAACATATTTAGAAATAAGTGCAAGGATTTTCTTATCACTAAAGCTTTTTACTCAATTAACGAATTTCTTGATCAGAGTTACAATTAAGGAATAATTTTAAACTTAAAATTCTCAATTATTATAAAAAAAAAACAAGTAAATTAAATATATATATATATATATATATATATATATATATATATATATATATATATATATATATATATATAATCAAACAACATAATTAAACCACTTATTGGATGAATTTATATATTTTATATTTTTTTAAATGATTTTTTCTATTATTATTATTAGTTATGTATTTGCTTTGTCTACAAAGTTTTATACTTTATATAAGACAATAAAGCTTGATTTGATTTGATTTGATCCTTAGTGACATTTTCGATAGAGAGTGAAAAATGTGTTCAGTTGTCATTTCTTATTGAACAATTAGGTCGCTTGAAAAGGTAACCTGAGAATCGAAGATATTGTGGATACACTTTAATGTTGGCTTCATCTTTGTTTATCCAGTCATCCAGTGAATACACGTCAATTTACAATTCTAAGGTAATATGTCTTCCGCACCCTCGCAATAAAAAACTGATTTGTAAAATATTGTTAACAGATAGTAATCTCTCTGATAGTGAGAAATATTTAAAAAGTAAGATACAGCTTTTAAAAGAACATGAGTTGGGAGTTAACTTACACTTTAATGAAATATATATTAAACTTTGTGCTGGGTAATTTTTCAAAAAATGATTGACGACCACTACATTCAGTTCATTGAGTGTGAAAACCATCTCACTTATTCACAAAATCACTTGTTTCTTTTTAATAAATTATTGTGAAATTTTTTATATTGAAAATTTTTCTTCAGATAACTCTAGCGAGTGTTTTTGTGGAGAAAAACTATTGTCAAAGCTTGAAAAAATTAGTTTAAGAGCATGTAAAGTTTTTTAAAATAATTTTATTAACAAGCACAATGATTTAGTATCTGCTAATAAATCTTTGAATAAGAACTCAGACAAAGATGATGACACTCAAAGAAAAATTAAAAAACTAAAAGCTTAGGTTTGATATGTCCAATTTTGAAAGACTTGTATAGATTTGAAGTTACTAACGATATTATGTACCTAATATATGTACCGGAAGATATGAGAGTGAAAATTTTGTATAATTTTTTATTTTATAGATTCAGTTCTTTTATCCATAATAAACACATATATCAGCAAAATATTTTTTTTAATTTTTGCCTATAAAAGAACAAAATTTTTTTGTTAATTTATTTAAATTGTGTAAAAACATATATATTAAGCAATACAATAAGAATCCTGGGACTCCTAAGATCACGTGACCGCCGACTTGCTTATAACGCGCCATGGCCGGTCTTTATCGTTGGCTGCGCTACTGGTAGCATATAGTCCATTTATTTATAACTGAAAAACGATGAATTACACAATTTTTTTTATAAAAAATCGTAGGCAAATCTGTTCATACTGCAGTCAGTAGGAAAATAATTCACCTACCTTAATTAAAAAATTTACCACAAAAACATATAAAACAATGTGCCCCACAAAAATAAAACAACTCTTTCAATCCATACGTGCTGGCTGCCTAAACTATCGATGAGGTGGTTACATGAACAGAAGTGATTTGTGTCAATGGAATACTTCTTTATTATAGATTAAATAAAAACGATTGTGTTAAGATTATTCTTGTAATACATTAATTGTGTGAACTTAGGTGCCCATAAATTGACAGAGTATTTAATGAGTTGCATTCAAGAGCATACTCGAGCCTGTGAACATTCTCGGTCGTTGCTTTTGCTAACGACCTTATTTATATGAAGGGTGCACGCCCACATAGCACAAATCAAAACAACGTTAAAAACACACACTTTTTTAAGTTTAATAGGTCGCTTTTTAACGTTATTTTCAAAACCACGTTATTTCGGTGTGATATTAACGTGGTTTTAAAAATAACGTTAAAAAGCGACCTATTAAACTTAAAAAAGTGTGTGTTTTTAACGTTGTTTTGATTTGTGCTATGTGGGCAGGAAGAGGAGAGTAATTTCTAGTTTCTTTTGAGTCTATTCTTTCCGTGTGTGCCTTAATTTTAATTGAGAATATATCTGCAATAAGAACATTATTTCTAGTTTCTGGAGTATGGGGCAATAGAACTATAAAAATTCTACACAATGTAACAATTTCCCAATTTTCGATAAAATGGTGATGAACCCCTTTTAGTCTATGGACAAATCGGCCTAAAAGGGAGTTTCGTGTGCAAGTCGTGCCAACTTTTTGCCGATAAGCCAGGTTTGTTAAGGGCACTTCATAGATCAGGTTTTGACTTGTTGTCATTCTGGTAAATGCGTTTTTTTAAAGATATGGCCCCCACCACTTTTTTTTGCACGATACTTTTTAAAACGATGTCTTTCTTTAAAATAGTCGTAGAGGGTGGCAAAATGGCAAATGAATCAGTAAACACCCGCAATAAAATAACTTTCTATTATATTTTTCAAAATTTTGCTTCCTTTTTTAGAAAAAATAAAATAACTGAGTTTTACATTTTTTTTGTATAGCTACTAAAGTTTAACCTACATTTTTATTAACACCAAAGCAAAATTTAAAAAAACAGTTTAAATAAAAGTTTTAGAATGGACATTTTTCATTAATTTGTTGTATAAAAGTCTTATATGAATGTATATTTTATATTTGTTTCAATAAAAAAACAATTCGTTGTCACCAAAACGACTACCGAAGGTGTTTTACCGTACGCAGACGCCTATAAGGCAGCGCGCGGCTTTACGCAGCTGAGGCGTCTAGTAAAACAGGTGATTTCTATTATTAATGTTATCGTTGTTTGATGGACAATTTCAAACAACGTTGTTATTGTTATTTTTGAAAGTGAATATCAATCGGCGAAAGTTTTACAATATAGTGTATGTGATAGAGGTAGTTGAGTATGCAAAATATGAGGACCGCAGTTTAACAATGGATCCTAGCTGAGAATACGTCACAGACTAACGATTTGGATGTTACCGGGCAAGTTTTTGGTTCAATTTTTTTTATCCCCCCTCCTTATTTAGTCGTGTTCGAATTTCTAAAAATGTATCTTAGTTGACGCCCTAATGACATAGAAATGGATCAAAAAAGTGTAAAATCTAATTTAAAAATAAAATTATATTAGTTTTTTAAATTTTAGCTGCAAAATCCCCCAAGTCCTAAAATTTTTAGATTTTTTTCAAATTTTCTTAAAAACTAAGCTTACGGAAAAATATGTACTAGTCTTTATTGTAGACCATACAATTTCCTTTCCAACAATGTATAAGTCAGTGGGGTACGACTAATGACAAACTCTCCAGCGGCGTCCGTTTATTGAGGCAGTGTAAATAAATTTAAAAAAAGAAACATGTTTATTACAGGTTTTACCCGATTTTCTTAAAACCCGAGCTCTATATCAAAAAATATAATACACACTTTGTTGTAGACAATAAAATTACCTTTTAAATTATGTATAACAAGGCAATGGTAGTTTTATCTATTACAATTTAGGGGCGTCCGTAAATAAAATAAATTTTGAAAAATCACTAAATTGATCAATGTGTCACTAAGTTTTATCCAATTTTCTCAAAAATTAAGCTTTTTGGAAAAAAAATTATTTTGCCGTTTATTGTAGAAAATAAAATTTCCTTTTTAACAATGTATTAGTCAGTGGGGTCAGGCTAATGACAAACTCTCCAGCGGCGTCCGTTTATTAAGAAAATATAAAAAAATTAAAGAAACCATATAGGTTTTACCCGATTATCTTAAAAACCAAGCTCTGTATCAAAAATTGTAACCTATAGTCGATTGTAGACAATAAAATTTCCTTTTAAACGTATATAATAATTTAAGATTTATCTTCAGATTAAAACTTCACAGGCCTGTACAACTTAAATCAATTTTTACAAATCACCAAACAAATTAATTCTGTTACGTAAGTATTTTCCAATTTTTTCAGAAACTAAGCTCAATTGGCAAAAATTTGTTTTATACTTTGTTGTAGGAAATAAAATTTTCTTTTTAACAATGTGTAAGTCAGTGGGGTTTAATTATGACAAACCCTTCAGCGACGTCCGTATATGGGGGTCAATTAAAAATAAAATAAGTAAAATCATTTTTGTCACTTGTTTCACACAATTTTTTTTTCGAACATTAAAAAAAATACATTTTTTAAGAAGTATTTTTTTAATACATTTCAAATGAAGTAATTTAAGCTTTGTTGTTTTCAAATCGGATAAAAAATAAAAAAGATACAATTTGTTTTTAAATATGCTTTTCCGCCATATTGTATCCGCCATTTTTAAAAAAAAAGCGCGACTATCACAATGACAATAAGTCGAAACCTGATCTGCTAGGTATGTTAAGCAAATTTAAGTTACTTTCAAAAAGTTCTTATGGTTTTCATTAAAAGCATAATTTTTAAATATACCCCAAAGACCCTTTCCAGTTCCAGTTATTTGAAAATAACTTAAAAACTAATTAACGCATTGGAACATTTGAACCAGATTTGAACAAAGAATCAAAATAGCTATTTTCTTTATAGAAACTTTTTTTTTCCTAGTTTCAATAGTTTTATAAATAAAATAAAAAAATAAATAAAAAAATTACCTTTTTTTTTGAATTTTTTTATTTTTTTGACAAATATAAAAAAATACATATTTTCTGACCAATACATTTTTAAATACATTACAAAGCAAGTATTTTAAACTTTGTTCCATGTAAATCGGATAAGAAATAAAAAAGTTACAATTTTTTTAAAGTTATGCCTTTCCGCCGTTTTGAATCCGACATATCTTTCAAAAATGACAAGTCAAAACCTGATATATGGGATGCCCTTAACAAAGTTAGCTTATCTGCAGAAAGTTGGCACGACTTGCACACGAAACTTGATTTGTCCATAGACTATTTTTCACGAGTCGTTAAATACCGAGATGAATTCCATCAAAGGAGAACGCGCCAAAATTAACGTCAAAATGTCTAATTTAAATTATTGGCGCGAATACCGGGATTGGCGCGAGATCGAAGAGCTTAACGTATAATAAAAAATTCAAGGTATAAAATAATGGTCAATTCTAATTTTTAGGTATGATTTTATGTAGGTACCGGGTGGATTTTTATCACCGGAGCACTCAGCAACTTTATCATTGAAAATAAAGGGCTATAATAAATTGAAGATTTTTGTTGGTTAATTATGATGATGAACTTTAAAAGCCAACATAATTTTTTTCTATCCGTCACCATGTACAGGGTGTCCCAAATTCGATGTTTTTGGGGAGTTTCGGGTATTTCTAGAGGGGCTAAAAAAACCTGATCAACCTTTGCGACACTCAAATTTCAAAAGAAGCTTAAAGGTGAAAATCGCATTTTGATATAGCAAGCCGTTTTTAAACTACGGGGTGTTTTTAAAAAGTCTGCATTTTGGGAAGGGGTCTATAACTTGTTTATTTATTAATATTTTTATTTCTGTGAAAACATTCTTTAGACACTTTTTTAAGAGGAATTCAACTGTTAAATTAAATTTCATTTGTCACGTTTAGTTTTTGAGATATCACATAAAATTAATTTTTCTTTATGGGATTAGTGGGATTTCTTTATATTTTTGTTTTTTTTTTTATTTTTACCACATATTTTAGTTTGCTTAATATTAAAAAATAATAAAGAGGTGATTAAAAAATAAAAATAAAGAAAACAATAAAAAAAATTAAAAATTAAAATATTGAGTGTGATAAATCATTTTAAAGGAAATTTTAGAGAGAGTTTTAGAGTTATTCTGTAAGAAAAATAACAACTTTATGCAATATTTTAAAAACCAAAAGAGATAAATAAAAACCGTTGACATCTGTCAATTCTTCAAGAAAAGATCTATAAGAAAGCTATTTACACAAAAGCAAAATGCAGACAAAAACACTCCGTAGCTTAAAAACGGCTTGCTATATCTAAATGTAGTTTTCACCTTTAGGCTTCTCTTAAAATTTGAGCGTCGCAAAGGGGGCTCAGTTTTTTTCTTTCTCCCCTAGAAATACCCGACACCACAAAAAAACAACGAATTTGGGACACCCTGTACAGGGTGTGACAATAAAGTCGATTTTTTGAGAGGGAACACCCTGTATATTTTTGCATTTTAAGATTCGTCTTTTCTTTTTGATTTCAAAGATATACAATATCTATGTGCTGCGATTAATATTTTTTGAGGTATATGCAGTATTTCTTCTATATGCATTTCACGTTTATTTTGTTTTGCCATGGGAGTATTGACAAATTTAAATGCGCTAAATCTTAAAAAAATATGTTTATCATAGCATAGACATACAGTAGATGACAGTGTTTATTCAAATTAAATTGGGCACTAAATAATTTGTCACACAACTTGCACGTCACCGGCATTTTCACAGAACAAAAACGACGAATTTTCATCAAAAAGAACTGGGAATTATTAAAGTGTTGCTGTATAAAACCATACTGAAATATCTCTCAATTGATTGGTTGGCAGAAGTGACAGATCAACGCTTGCGCACGTCTTGGAATTCATCTCGGTATTTAACGACTCGTTATTTTTCCCGTGTACCCTTCATATGCTAAAACCATTATCGCCAAATTTGGTTTGTGTATTTTTTTCAGAGCGTTATACAAATGGGAGGCTTTAGATCGCTCGGAGACGAAGAAGAAGTTGAATTTGAATGCAAAGTGTCTGGAAAAGGTTTTGAAGCAACCAAAGTAACAGGAGCTGATGGAGTTGATTGCAAAGGCTCACACAGACGACCGGCAGCCAAAAAACGATTTAGAAAGATCAGGTAAAATTATAGCAAATCTTGGTTTACGTTTATTCGTCTCTTTTTATTTTTCACGCAGCAAATATGTTTTTAATTAGTTTAAAACCGAATTGAATAAAGAATGTGTATGTAATCTAATTAGGGGAAAATAGGATACTTAATTTTTTTTCAATTTCAATTTTTCAATTTATTTCTAAGATACATAAATTTTTTTTTTGGTTTTAGTACAACTTATCATAACAAAAATTATGCTCCTAGAAACATCACAATCCTAAAGACAAACGTCGCGCTTGGCATTTTTGTATAGTTACACAAGCAAATCTAATATGATAAATCACACTAATTTTATATATTATTTTTTGAACACTTAACACAAAATTTTAGTTTAGTGTAATACCAATATTTAAATTGTTTTACTACACAAAATATTTTTTGTAAAGATTAATTATAATTATTTATTATATCAAAGATTTATTATTTTATTGATTTCTTCACTAGAAAGCATAAAGAGTCTTGTTTTCACTAATGTTTTAAACGATTTTAAATTAACTGTATTTTGTAGTACAGATTTTTTGAACTCTGTTGGAAAGTGAATACATGTGATATCTCTCACCTATATTCCTCTAGGATCCCGGCTAGAAAGTCAGGAAAGTTTTTTTTTTGAAAAAAATTATTGGTTCAGTTTGCTTTGGTTCGGTTCGGTTAGATTTGATTGATTAGCTTTCGTTATGTTAGCGTTTTAACCTGACAGTTGAATACGCTTTTGTAATAGTTTAATGACCGATGTTCTCTTACAGATCCGTGCTCATTTCGAGATCAAAACTCTTAAAATCAACACGTATTTGAACCCAAATATATTGTAACATTTCCGTGTCTATTGCAAAACCGCGCCGACGTGAAATGAGCACGGAAACGTAAAAACGCGGCCGGGGCCTCCCTGAAGCCAATTTTTTTTTAGATATTTTCCACATATTTCATGAATACAAACATAAAATGGCATAAAATATGGCCTCATGAGGTCTCGGCCCCCTCCAAAACTGTCTCGGGCCCACCCCGAAACTTTTTTCTATATACGCCATTGCTGTACTGTTTGTCGGACTTTAAATCTCTTAACCACCAAATAAATAGGTTCTAAATTTTCTAGTAAAAAATTAGTGAGAACCATTGACTTCTATACCCTATCAGGGCTTTATACAACTCAATGGTGAGAACGCTATAAATTATAACAAAAATGGCAGGCAATTCTTCATTGATGCTCATATTATAATCTTAATATATGATTTTCTTTAGATGCTACAATTGCGGTGAATTTTCGAACCATATTGCTACAAAGTGCGCTGTGGGACCACAACCGAAACGCTGTCATAATTGCAAAAGTGATGAACATCTCATAGCAGACTGTCCAACAAAACGTGAAAAAAGTTTTTCGTCCAATAAAGATTCTGTCACAGCAACTGAAGATAATAAGGAATCTGCAAGCACAAGCCATCAAAACGGTGAACTTTCGGTTTCTTCAAGTAACTAAAAACTTTGCACATGTGACTAGCAGTTAAGTAATAATTTCATGTAGTAGTAAGTCTCGATTTTCGATCTCTGTTCTTTCGTAAAGCATGTTCTCTCTTACGATATAGTTCAATGAATAGATGCCAAAATAGGGGGGTTACCCTACAAAAGGTCCGGTAGTTCTGAATTTTGGATATGTTTTTAAGCTCAGGAGGGTAGTTAAAAATCTGAGTTTTCGTCACCCCCACCCCTGTGCTCCCTCCACCTTCTTGAAAAAACCATCAAAAATTGGCACTTTTTTTAGTTTTTTGCCTTTAATTTCCTTCCAGTACACTAAATCGCAAAAAGAGTTATATGAGATTTTTTAGAGGATATAATTATCTACAATTGGGTGGTAAAATGGTTGTTCTGCGAGAAGTAGTAACGGAGCTAGGTAATTTCCAAAAATGACTAAAATCACGTCCTTGGGCAAATTTTCAGATTTTTTCTACTTTAGACGGCATAAGCTCCGAAATACTTTGTTCTAGGGTAAAAGTTCTAAGAACATATTTTGTAGAGAATTTTATCAGCTACAAAATCCATTCTTTAAATGTATTTTTATTATTGTAATGGAGTGGGAGTAACTTTTAACTTAAAGTAAGTAAGTTAGAAAATAATCATTTTTTAAAATTTAGTGCTTTAAACGGCACGTTTTTTATTTATTTTAATTTTTTTGTGTAAATTTAGTGACGTACAAAACGGTAAGAGAGCTTAAGGGTCAAACACATCCTTAAACTAACCACCTCTTCAAAAACCCCCCCAGACCCCCCAAAATCTAACATATTTAGGTTTTCTCAAATTTTCTCAAAAAATACGCTTCTAAGAGAAAAATGTGTAATATACTTTATTATAGACAATGAAATTTCCTTTTGAAAAAGGTACAACTCGATGGGGGTCAACTATTTATAAACTCTTCAGCGGCGTCCGTTAATTGAAGTAATTTAAAAAAGTAAAAAAATATCCATGTTTTTTCCATGATTTATTCGATTTTTTTTAAACCAAGCTTTATAGAACAAAATGTGTGATACATTATTGTAGCAAATAAAATTTCCTTTAAAATGCTGTACAAGAAAGTCGGATTGGTTTTGCACACCATTTAAAAGTAAATTTTATTATCTACAATAAAGTATAAAACACATTTTTTGATAAAGGGCTTGGTTTTTAAGAAAATCGAATAAAATTCGTAACAGAATTAATTTTTTTGGTGAT
Source organism: Aspidapion aeneum (assembly GCA_963576565.1). Lineage (NCBI taxonomy): Eukaryota > Metazoa > Arthropoda > Insecta > Coleoptera > Brentidae > Aspidapion > Aspidapion aeneum. The sequence continues at coordinate 861,702 of OY755041.1, read as the reverse complement.
TTAAAAAAAATTGTTTTAAATTAAGCACACCACTGAAGCGGTAAATATGAAATATTTTTTACCATGTTACACAACGTTTAAAAGGAAATTTTATTATCTACAATGAAGTAAAAAACAGTTTTTTTGATAAAGGGCATGGTTTTCAGAAAATCAAATAAAACCTGTGCAAAACATAATTTTTTAAAAAATTAATTAAATGGCCCCCATTTACGGACGTCGCTGGCGGGTTCGTTGTAAGTCAAACCCCATCGAGTTATACACCGTTGAAAAGAGAATTTTACTGTCAATAAAGTGCATCATCGCACTTTTTAAAATTAGGCTTAGCTTTTGAAAAAATTAGATAAAACTTGTAACAAAAATATTTTAATTTGTGATTTTTTAAAATTGGTTAAATTTACGGGCGCCTCTGAATTTATAACCATGAAACCAATCCGAATTTCTTGTACAGCATTTTAAAGGAAATTTTATTTGCTACAATAATGTGCAACACATTTTGTTCTATAAACCTTGGTTTAAAAAAAAACGAATAAATCATGGAAAAACATGGATATTTTTTGACTTTTTTAAATTACTTCAATTAACGGACGCCGCTGAAGAGTTTATAAATAGTTGACCCCCATCGATTTGTACCTTTTTCAAAAGGAAATTTCATTGTCTATAATAAAGTATATTACACATTTTTCTCTTAGAAGCGTATTTTTTGAGAAAATTTGAGAAAACCTAAATATGTTAGATTTTGGGGGGTCTGGGGGGGTTTTTGAAGAGATGGTTAGTTTAAGGATGTGTTTGACCCCTAAGCTCTCTTACCGTTTTGTACGTCACTAAATTTACACAAAAAAATAAAAATAAATAAAAAACGTGCCGTTTAAAGCACTAAATTTTAAAAAATGATTATTTTCTAACTTACTTACTTTAAGTTAAAAGTTACTCCCACTCTATTACAATAATAAAAATACATTTGAAGAATGGATTTTGTAGCTGATAAAATTCTCTACAAAATATGTTCTTAGAACTTTTACCCTAGAACAAGGTATTTCGGAGCTTATGCCGTCTAAAGTAGAAAAAATCTGAAAATTTGCCCAAGGACGTGATTTTAGTCATTTTTGGAAATTACCTAGCTCCGTTACTACTGCTCGCAGAACAACTATAGTACCACACAATTGTAGATAATTATATCCTCTAAAAAATTTCATATAACTCTTTTTGCGATTTAGTGTACTGGAACGAAGTTACAGGCAAAAAACTACAAAAAGTGCCAATTTTTGATTGTTTTTTCAAGATGGCGGAGGAAGCATAGGGGTGGGGGTGACGAAAACTCAGATTTTTAACTACCCTTTCGACCTTAATAACATATCCAAAATTCAGAACTACCGGACCTTTTGTAGGGTAAAACTCCTCTATTCATTGTACTAATAAAGAAAATGCTAATTAAAAGAAATAGAGGCCATGACAAATATTTTTAGAAGACACAGATGTAGCATGGAATGTCTTTTTCTAATTCTATGCAATCCTAACCCACTAAACACAAAAACATTTTAATAACGTCAAAATAATGTATAAGTTAAAAACATAACGCTAGGTTGGATGTTAGTTCTAACGTCATATTCATAGTGAAAAAGAAGCTTAATAACCCGTTTTCTGACGTTAGAAAAATAATCTTATGTTTTAATAACGTTTTTTTAAAGTGTTTTTCGAACGTTAAAAAAATATTGAAATTTAACAGTGAAAAATAAATGTTTTTTTTTTAACAATGAAACAATATATTTTTTCAAATATCTCTAAAGATAAGGTAACATAAATAATGTAAATAAAATTCTTCTATTTTGGAAACGCAGGGCAGCAACAGTCCGTTGAGGTTTTCGTGAACTCGACACTCAGTAAAGACAATTCGGCTCGCAGCTTCTGAAAATTAAATTTAAAATTCTATGTAAACAATAATTTTGTAGTAAGTGCCTCGCTACGAGGCCAAACAATTCATGGTCAAGTGAATACAAGGCAAACAATTTCAAGGCGCGTATTCACTTTAGCATGAATGCAAACGAAGCATTCGTTTGGTCCCGCTGCGAGGCTTGCGAAGTAGCAGTTTGCTAAACCTTGCCTATGTAACATTTATTTATCAATAAAGACGATTTATTATTATTATATAATTCTGCCTCAAATGAATACGCGGCTTAAGCTCTGGCGGCTAATCGTCCGTGGTGAATTGTCGCATTCCCTGTCTGATTACCTATAGGTATGCGATATTTCATACAAAACCATTTTTTTTCTTTTGTTTACTTTTTCTTACCTGATTTTGTGGTGCTTCATTTAGATCACTGCACAGACATTTATTGTTTTTTAACTATACCATCTTTCTCACACAACTGGAGTAATATTCCGATCCAAATATGTATTCACTATCAATATTAATAATTGTGCTTTAAATTTGCCATGTTTGTTTCTGCAAAATGCAAATATTTTAACCAAAATTACAAAAAGCGTCTTTGCTACCGACTCGTATCAACTCGCAGCGAAACGCAACTAATGGCGATGTTCAGGTAGTGGGACTGCTATACTATAGAGGGCTCTGCCATCGCGCCCTCTGTAGTATACAGTGTGTCCACGTAAGTTGGCGGCATATGGGAAACTTTTTTATTATCAGCTTTACGAAAAAAAGTTATTCTTCATAAAAAGTTCTGCATGGTCCAAAACCTAAAATGCAACCATCAGATGTTAAATTTTTTCAGTCATATTACGAGGTTTGTCAAAAAATGTGATTTTTGCTCTAGAGTAAAGTACCTTTCTTTTTGACAATATCGAAAATTGTTATAAAGAAAAGATATTTAGAATTGAAAATAGCTTTCAAATATTCAACATTGTTTATTTACATTATTATTATTTGCATCCTAGATTAATTATGCATTAATGTGCAAACTTAAATTTCCAACGTAATCGTAGAGAAAATGTAGAAAAAAATATTTTTTTAATGTAAATAAACAATGTTGAATATTTGAAAGCTATTTTTAATTCTAAATATCTTTTCTTTATAACAATTTTCGATATTGTCAAAAAGAAAGGTACTTTACTCTAGAGCAAAAATCATATTTTTTGACAAACCTCGTAATATGACTAAAAAAATTTAACATCTGATGGTTGCATTTTAGGTTTTGGACCATGCAGAACTTTTTATGAAGAATAACTTTTTTTCGTAAAGCTAATAATAAAAAAGTTTCCCATATGCCGCCAACTTACGTGGACACACTGTATATTTTTTTAATGTTTAAAAAACAAAACATTTATTAGCTTCATATATCTTAGATTCAACGTTAGAAGTGAGATCTAGGAAAAACATAATAAAAATAACCATATATTGATGGTATTATTTTTAATGTTAGTGAAATTATGGTTTTTTTAATGCTAGTTTCTTAACGGTATTAAGAAATATATTTTTTCTATAAGCGTGCGGAAAAGTCCACTTTTCCGCACGCATTTTAGTGTGGAAAGTGCCACTTTTCCGCACTAGTGCGGAAAAATATTTTTTCGGCACTAGTGCGGAAAAGTAAATTTGTTACGATTTTGAGGTGTTCTATAACATTTAGACCGTTCAAAATACATTTGTATTCCTCCTAGCACACGAAATATCCTAAAAATATTCAAATTGACTAAAATTCTGCTATATTTTCAATATTTTCGATAAAATAAAGTTTTCAGTAAAATAGGTTCAAATTATAAGTTTTAAATCTCCCCGGTATAAATATCGTCATTGTCAATGTCAAACAACAATGAACACTAGTGGTTTTAGATTTGGCATCTTAAATCACCATAGCAACAAAGTACAAACAAACTGTCAAAACAAAGCCAATTTTGCAGATACAAGCGTCTTTTGAATTTTTCAAACAAAAAAATCAGATTTTCAATGGATTCTTCGGACGAAGATCTACCCCAGTCAGTTCTAGAAGCCGCTAGAATGTGAATAATAATAATTGATTTGATTAAAACGTTTTGAATATAAATAATTTTCTGATTAATTTTTAGTTTTTTCCTCACGCTTATAGAAAAAATAGTGTACCTAACTCGTGCGTAAAGTGTCTTTTCCGCACTTGATTGCTGGCCAACCTCCGCTATCACGTCATTTGGCCATCTGCAATCGCGTACGGAAAAGAGGCACTTTCCGCACTAGTTAGGTAAACTACTATTTGGTAATGCTTTTACATGAAATTTTCGTTAGGATTTTCTACATGTTTTTTTAATGTCAAAAGTTGACTTAATTTTAACACAAATTTGTGTTAGAAAAAAAACTTTTTTTTCTCAACATTTATTTAACGTTTTTTACGATTTTGTGCTTAGTGGGAAGATGCTAGAGGTAGTTAAGCACAAAGACCTTGGTTTTTTTTTTGATTTTTTGATGACCCCTATTTACGGACGTCGCTGGAGAGTTTGTCATTAATTACCTTACTAGCTTTAACACAGTTAAAAAGGGATACACATTTTTTCAATTGGATTTAGTTGCTGATTTCGAAAAAACCTGTAACAAAATTAATTTGTTTGGTGATTTGATTTAATTTACTGACGCCTGTGAAGACAAATCTTGTTATACAGCGTTTAAAAGAAATTTTTTTGTATAATCCAAGATGGAGCATAATTTTTGATAGAGGATACGGTTTTTTAAGATAATCAGGTAAACATATAACAAACATGTGGTTTTTTTAAATTTTTTTACATTTTCTCAATAAACGGACGCTGCTGGAGTTTTTCATTAGTCTGACCGTACTAACTTAAATATTTTTAAAAAGGGAAATTCATTTTCTCTAACAAAGTGTAAAACAATTTTTCTCCCAAAAAGCTTAGTTTCTGATAAAACTTGTAAAAAAGTCTAGTGATTTTTCAAAATTGATGTAATTTACGGACGCCTCTAAATTGTTACTGATAAAACTAATATCTAAAAATCATTTTTGTACATCCGTTAAAGGGAAATTTGATTGTCTACAATAAAGTATGCATAACATTTTTTGGTATAAAGCTTGGTTTTCAAGAAAATCGGGTAAAATATATAATAAACATGTTTCTTTTTTTAATTTTTTTACATTACCTTAAGAAACGGACGCCGCTGGAGAGCTTGTCATTAGTCGTTCCGCATTGAGTTATATATCTTTAAGAAAGAAATCTTATTGTTTACAATAAGGATAATTAGATATTTTTCCCTAGGACGCTTAGTTATTGAGAAAATTAAATTTTCAGAAATTTGAACTCAACTATAAGAGGCGGGGGGCTAAAAAAAAGCTGGCCTGGCACCATCCAAATCGTTCATTATTATCAGCTAGAATCCGTTGTCAAACTGCGGTCCTCATATTGTACATACTCAACTACCTCTAGCGCCTGCACTAATAAGTACAACGTAGGTCAGTTCTGGTTTTAATAAAATAAAATATTTATAAACTGAATGATCAAGTCAGATCAGTTTGTTCACCAACAATCCTTTTTGCATTTTTATGTTGTTATTAATAAAATAAATAAGTTTTTCAACAAAGTACAAATTATACAAGTTAGAGATATCACCAATACAAGGAGTGTTCAATTAAAAAAAGCGGCTTTATTGTCTCTCTTTAGGTTTTAAGATTTATCATATTTTATGACGTCCTTGCGATTTTTCTTACTTTTTTTACTCATTTTATTTTAGAAAATGTCTACATTTAAATGTCACTTTTCCACATTTATGTCATTGGAGAATCAGTAATCGCTGTCGGCGATGATTTCACAAAATACACATCAAATTGCATTTTTACAATCAATATCAATTACTTTGTTTATACGGATCTATTAAAGCGCTTTTATATATGGACGGATTGAAAATATTGTCGTCTAAACACTATTAAAATTGTTTTAGTATTTAAACGACATTTAAATCGTTTTAAGCACTAAAAACCTACTTTATTTTAAACCGCTTTTAGGTGCGTATAAACGTAGTAAATGGTAATAAATAAATGTGAATAATTTTTAATTTTACAAGGTGTTTCATAATTTAATAACATAATTTAAGTGTTGAATTCCTTGAAAACATATTGAAGATTAATCTTTTTGGTTTTGTATAAACATATATTTATTCATATTTTTTTTCAAAAAATTATTACACTATTAACTTTTCTGGCGTATTTTAAACAAATATTGTATATTTTCTATGTTTGATCATTTTTAGATTTATTTTAGATATAAAAGTAATTTTTTTATTGGAAAAATCGAATTTTGTGACGTTCAGGGTTTCATCACATAGATATATTTAGGTTTGTTATATGTAAGATTAAGTGTAATGTTTTTTTTTACATGAATAAATGATATACTTCTCAAACCTTATAGACTGAGCAAAAATTTAGATTTTCCAATAATTTTTTCACCAAACTCTGGACACATATACAGTATCCTTCTACAGTTCCAAAACCATACTTCGTTAAGCCTCTCGTTAAGTTTCCCTAGCTCCCTAGCTACCCACGGAAAAATATAAGGGAAACAAAAAACTCCTTTTTGCCCGATTAGCCATGAAACTTGTTTGATTTTTAAATTCACGGGTACGAAATTTCACGTTTGTTAGTATTATTTGGCTTAAAAATTCCGTTGATTGACGCTCACTGTCTTGATGACGGGTAAAAATGCAAAATGCGTTGATCCGGCCTGAAAAGACAAAGAGCTGTCGTAGGTCACGGATTATAGTTGTTTTCTTTTATTTGCATTCGATCTTTTCATTGATCGATATTGTATAGCAGTGTTTTTCCCTGCTTTTGGTTTTTTGTTTCTCTCGTATCTCGGTAGATGGCGCCTCTTGCTATAGTTCGCTCACTAATTACATTTAATTAGGGACAAAACCGTCTGATTAACTTCGCAAGATTTGTCACTTGACCAGCAGTGTTCTGAGGAGTCCCATAAGGACGAAACGGTTAACTGTCAACACTTATTAGGTGTTCATTAGATCTTGGACCCCCGTGAGGTTAAGCTTTCAAGCTACCCACGGAAAAATATAAGGGAAACAAAAAACTCCTTTTTGCCCGATTAGCCATGAAACTTGTTTGATTCCTAGAGTCCCTGTATGTTGACATATTTGGATAAATATGTCAACATACAGGGACTCTAAGTTTTCCATGGCGCCGAGGTGAACACACAGAACACCAAGGAAGAACACAGCTGATCAGACAACAGCTGATATCTGTCAAAATAAATCAGCTGATATTTCTCTAAATAAATCAGTGATTTTTAGATTTTTGTAAGCGGTGAACCGTTTGATTATTAGTTCTCTTCATTTAAATGCGAGAATCAAACAGAGAGCGCTAAACAAGAAACGTACGTCAATCATGTTTCGATTGTTCTTTCCTTGTACCTCTGGAGCAGGGTAATGGTTAATGCAGTAACGCACCCAGGAATATGTCTTGGGGGGGCCCGAGGCCTCATAATGTCGTATTTCATGCTATTTTTTGTGTTTATTCATGAAATATGTGGAAAACATATACAAAAATCCCAGGCTTGTTTAGAAAAATATTTCCAAACTAGTAAGAACCTTTCATTTTGAAATTTGTATTGGAGAACTTGGCTTTAGTTTTATCTCAATTCTTTTTACGGAATGCCATTTTCGCGTACTTGGCCTTTTTTTTACATGAAATGATTTCACTTCTTTTTAAAGGAATTGGATAACTTAATTTTTTAAGTAGTAAAATATGCGGAATATTGTTCAAAACTTTTGCAATGCCTTACTTAAATTTTTGAGGTTTTTTAATTTTTTTCCATGGTTTTATCGTAGTTCCTATCAGCCTTCCAAAGCTCAGCTCTCTAGCGTTTCTGAAAGTGCACAATGTTACTTTTATATAAAATTTACATGTATAGGGAAGGAAAATAAATTAAAATTGTGGTGTTTTTAAATTTTGTCCTATACTTTTATCATAGTTCCCATCAGTCTTCCAATGTTCAGCTCTCTAGCGTGTCTGGAAGTGGGTAATGTTATTTTTTCATAACTTTTCATTTATAGGGGAGGAGAGTAAATGAACATATTGGACTTTTTAAATTTTTTCCCATGGTTTTATCATAATTTCTATCAGCATTCCAATGCTCAGCTCTCTAGCGTTTCTGTAAGTGGGCAATGTTAGTTTTATATAAATTTACATTTATAGGAGAGGGAAGTAAATTAAAATGTTGGTGTTTTTAAATTTTTTCATATAGTTTTATCAAATTGTCTTTCAGTCTTAAAAAGTTCAGCTCTCTAGCGTTTTTGGAAGTGAGCAGTGTTACTTTTACATAACTTTAAATGTATAGGGGAGGGGAGTAAATTAAAATGTTGGGGTTTTTTTATTTTTTCCTATAGTTTTATCATAGTTCCTATCAGTCTGCCAAAGCTCAACTCTCTAGCATTTCTGGAAGTGGGCGATGCTACTTTTACATAACTTTAAATGTATAGGGGAGGGGAGTGTAAATTAAAATTTTGGGGTTTTTTGATTTTTTCCAGGGGTTTGGTCATAATTTTTATCAGTCTGCGAAATTTCAGCTTTGTAGCATGTCTGGAAGTACAGTAGAATATTGATGATCTATACTTAAGTGAGTGAGTGAGTGGCAATTTCGACGTTTTTTGAAATTTCGTAACTACTTTATGAAATTCCATGAAACTTGGAGGGATTGTTAACTCCATGGAGATCTACGACTGTGCAAAGTTTGAGATTCGTGGCCCATTCCGAAGTAGAGTTTTAGGTAGGTCAAATATCGCCTGAAATGTTTCAAGAAAAGATGGTTACGGCGCGCAAACTTGGCGAGGCACTGCCGTGCCCTCAGATTTTTGAAGCGAGATTGTCTGTGAAAAATGAGCGAGATTTTCTCCAAATGAGCGAGATTTTTTAGTGACGTAAAAGCGCCAAGGCGTTTGATAAGAGTTTAGTTTCAGTCAGGCCATTTACTTTCTTATATACAGTGTGTCCACGTAAGTTGGCGGCATATGGGAAACTTTTTTATTATTAGCTTTACGAAAAAAAAGTTATTCTTCATAAAAAGTTCTGCATGGTCCAAAACCTAAAATGCAACCATCAGATGTTAAATTTTTTCAGTCATATTACGAGGTTTGTCAAAAAATGTGATTTTTGCTCCAGAGTAAAGTACCTTTCTTTTTGACAATATCGAAAATTGTTATAAAGAAAAGATGTTTAGAATTAAAAGTAGCTTTCAAATATTCAACATTGTTTATTTACATTAAAAAATATTTTTTTCTACATTTTCTGCGATTACGTTGGAAATTTAAGTTTGTACATTAAAGCATAATTATTCTAGGATGCAAATAATAATAATGTAAATAAACAATGTTGAATATTTGAAAGCTATTTTTAATTCTAAACATCTTTTCTTTATAACAATTTTCGATATTGTCAAAAAGAAAGGTACTTTACTCAAGAGCAAAAATCACATTTTTTGACAAACCTCGTAATATGATGAAAAAATTTAACATCTGATGGTTGCATTTTAGGTTTTGGACCATGCAGAACTTTTTATGAAGAATAACTTTTTTTCGTAAAGCTAATAATAAAAAAGTTTCCCATATGCCGCCAACTTACGTGGACACACTGTATATGTATATACAGTCGGTTCCACAACTAATGTAAACAGCAACAGCCGTGCCATCTATACCTTAAATACAGACCGTAATCAAAGAGCGAATCTGGCAACGCGTATGAAAACGAGCGAGATTTCACAAAGGGGCGAGAGTGTAAACCACGGATCATTTGTTAGCTGATCCGTGGTGTAAGCCATAGATAAAGGATTTGCGGCGCGGTTCAGTGAGTTTTTATTAGATAGGCAACTCCGGCTGTTTGACAGGTCGTTAGCTCTGTGGCGCCCACTGCAGAGCTTAGTGACGAACTAAAAGGCGAGGCGGGAAATTTGAATCGCCTTTTATAATAAATTTTCTTTAATTTTAAAGTTTTTTTGAAATTTTTAATCAGTCAATATTTTATAAAGACATACAATGTCTTTATAAGATATAAACAGATTGAAAATGATATATAAAATGCAATAAATAAAACATTTTTTAAATGAGTTTTTATTATTATAAAAAAAGCTACAAATTAACGACTAACTATTGATGAAATAATACATAGTCTAATTGATTGGTAAAATAAAATATAATGCAAAACCAAACACTGTCTAGTATATTTAAATTTGCTTTTAACATTTCTGGTGAGTGATGAGTGAATAAATAATGAAACAGTTGTTCGTGAAGAGAATCATTCTTAAGTGTCTACTTTTTAACAGCTCGACGAAAATCTGACATGATTTAAAAGTACCTCCTCGCTTTGGTTGTAAGTTGTGTAGGGTATGTTTCAAAGCAGTATATATATAGGTTATCAGTGGTCACACATATCATCGAAAAGCTGAAAACAATAAAAAAAATCAACTTATAACCACATTAATCATAGGTACTAGATTATGGTAAGATTTAAAATTAAGGAATAAATTTATTCAAAGTACATTACGCTGCTGGGTAATCCCTCGTTTACCCATCAATTAAGCCCCCCCCCCCTTTTACTTAATATCAAAGGAAAGGGATAGACATAAAATTAACACTAAATTTGTGCTTAGTTCATGGGCAAATAAGGCACCTACCAGGCATTGGAAACCTGTATTCAGAGTTCCGTAAAGTAAGCGATAAGAAGTTAAAAAGACACTACCAATACAAATTTTATCAAATGCCAATCTAACCTCAAATGAGAAAATAAGAAAACTTACCTTAAAATTTCTCGAAAAACTATGCATTTTATACTCGTCTGAACTTTAGACACTTTACCCAGAAAAGCAACTAGAAATTCTTATTCTTTTATATTTAAATTGCAAAAGTTACAAATTTAACAAAATTTAATCTTAATGCGTCACAGCAGCAAAGATTACCTACATAAGCCAAAAAGATAGATTTTAAATGAACCCGAAATAAAATACGGTGGAAGAGGTTTTTCTACCTGAAAAAAAGGGGGACGGAAAATCCAAACCACAGATAATTCTCAAAAAAAATAGAATAAGGAACAAACGCGCGACCGCAGTGCCTCTTGTGAGCTTAGTGAGAACTTTAACCTAACGACCTGTCAAATTGCATTGAGTTTCCTAGGTATGGTGTAAACCAAGAAGAAAACGAGCGAGATCTCGCTCGATCAAGCTGTGGTAACGTTGTGGCGGGGTACTGCCGCGCGTAGGATTCTTTAACTATTTTGCAGCAGGAAAACATCAACCATTGCATCACTGCGGCAGCTGTACTGAATCATCAGGACAGTGCATACCTACATATAAGCAGTCATTCTTAAACATAGAAAGTGGTTTCACCGGCTGGCCGAATTCATTGTTTTGTGTATAGTAACTTGCTTCATTTAAACAATTTAGATATTGTGCTTTAGTTCTAGTGAAAGAAATGGATATTTTATAAATAAAATGAGGATATTCATAGTGGTTTTATCTAGTTTAATAATAACAACAGTTTGTGGACAATTAGTGCAAGGACAAGGCCAAGGGTAAGAATTGATGGACATTTCAGCAAATTTCATTTTTCAATTAGGATTTTCAAGTGCTAAAATGGATATTTAAAATCAGACCCAAAAGAAATAAGCATAATTTATCAGGAGCGAACTAACCAATTGCGTCGTTATACTTTTGAACCGAATTAAAACTTTTGCATTCTCTAACATTTTCTTTTTTACCAAAAATGCCCTCCTCCATTTATTTCGCATTTAATTCTAAAAAAAACATAGCTTTTCTAAAATGTTCACTTCACCACTATCGCTACCCAACAAACAATTAAAGTTGTAACGACGAAACCCCAACTAGAAAGAATTTCTTAAAAGTAACCGCAACGTACTCCTGCTACGTCTCAGTATACCATACAGCGACGTTATAATTCCCTAAGTGGGGAACCAATTTCTGGTTATAACTACTTGGCCAAGTGTTTAAAGTCACTGTAGTAACAACTACACTACTACGTCGTAGCCAGGTATCTACTACGTCGTAGAGGCTGTTTTTTTTCCGTAATGGCATAAAAGTTGCGATGTAGTTGCAAATAATATAATCGTTTCTTTTTGGTAGAATTGTTACACAATATGGTGGACACAACAGTAAACAGACTCGCTTAGTTTTTTTGTTTGGTTATGGTTATAATATGAACTATGTTATCCAAAAGTGTGAGAATTTACGAGCAGAGGATCAAAATTCGAGTGCGACGCAAAGTTTTTTGTATAACATGCATTATATATATTGCAAAAAACCGGTGCGCCCGTAAAATTGAGCCGTTTTCTGGTAGCTGGTGGAATTTTTGTGTTGTGATTTTGGAGGTTATGTTTTCATAATCGACAGTTAACTCCAACAAATGGTGCTTAAGAAGAGCATTTTTGGTAAGCTTCAACTAATTTGTTTATAAAATAGTATGGCTCTTTAATATGAGCTCATAAAACGACAACAAAAATATTAAATTTTCTTTCTTACATAAAAACATGGCGTCCCAAACTATATTCCCTGATAGTCGAAAAGGTTACTTGAAAGTAGTTGCGGCTTTAAAGTTGATCCAAAAAGTTATTTTATCTACATTGTTACATCAGATGTTACTATGATGACACAAACTTTTGTGGTAAAAATTAAAGTTATAATGTAGTGGTCGGATACACTTGTTTGGGACTCCAATGAAGCTTAACTTTCTAGTGGTAATTAAGTAGGATATAAAAGTCAGGGCGACTACGAAATAACGACTAAAAAGAAAGTAAAACTTTAGCAACGTCCTATTGTGGTAGAGAAGACTATCAGAATCGACTATCAAGAAACAATCCTATGAAGTAGTTTAGAGGGTCGTTTTTACGAAACATCTACTATTTCCTGATACTAAATAGTAGTTAGAACTAAAAAGTAACAAATTTTGGTTGGGATCACCACATTTCTACTATAAGAAAGTAGCAAAGCCTTTAGAACATGTAGCCGCTACTATAAATGTTAGTTGGGTATATCAACAAACACTCTGGCGCAATTTTTTTCAACTTCAGGAGTTTTATTATATTTAAAAAAAATTCTTCTGCGCCGCTATATTTTTTTCGAAAAATGCTACGAAACTACAAAATTTTCTACACCATTTAAACGGTATTAGACCAACAATCAAGTGCACCATGGAAATTGAAAAAGATTCGGCCTTACCTTTTTTGGATGTTCTTGTCAAACGATTAGACAGAAACATTCAAACCACTGTATATAGGAAACCTACACACACGGGACAGTACCTAAATTTTAAGTCTAATCATTCTGTTGCAACAAAACAAGGAGTTATAAGAAGTTTGTATTTAAGAGCCGTAAATATTTGTAGTAATAATGAAGAATTAACCACAGAAATTAACAACATTAAAAAGGACTTACAACAGAATGGTTATTCCGAGACATTAATAAACTCAACGATATTTAAAATTAAAAACAAACTAAATGTACCAAATTCTCAAAATAATAATCCGTTAGGTGTTATTAACATTCCATATGTTCAAGGGATTTCAGAAAACATAAGACGAATAGCTAAACACTATAATATAAAAACAGTATTTTCTTCGGGAAATACGATAAGAAGTTTTGTAACTAAAACAAAACCAGACAATCCCTCAAATAATAAGGAATGTATTTACCAAATCCCGTGTGAGTGTGGTAAATCATATGTAGGTGAAACGAAACGCCCTCTTCAGGTTAGAGTAAATGAACATCTAAAAAGTACCCAATTAGGGGATATTGAAAAATCCGGTTTAGCAGATCATGCATGGTCAAATGATCACAGGATTCAGTGGTCAGAAGCTAAAGTTTTACATAAGGAGTCGCATTGGCGAAAACGAAAGTTTATTGAAGCTGCGTATATAATGCAGAATAAAGAAGTTTTCAGTCAACCAAGCACGGACATACCAAACATATGGAAACCACTCCTTAAAGAAAACAGGCGTCTTAGAATTAAAAAAGGGGGCGGGCCGTCACACCTGACTGCACACCAAGTAGTATAAGTAGTAGCCTAGAGACTAGATTGTTTAGTTTACACTTGATAACGGTTAGAGATACTTACTAACCGAAACGTCGTGTTTTAAAATAAATAAAGACAATGGAAGTCCGAAATTTTATTTCTACACAATCATTGTCTACGAGTTTCAAACAACGAAAAATACTTGTTATAATATATGTTCTACTATATTCCGAAAACCTTAACTGCCAAAAAACTTTCATTGGCCTTAATGGATTTTGACCCAAATCTAATCAGCTCGTTAAAGTGTTTTCATGAAAATCGGTTCAGCGGTTTAGGAGCTATCGTGTTACAGCCATACACACACACACACACACACAGACAGACAGACATTTTTCGTCGAAAACAATAGCAGGGTTCCATCAGGCCCTTCGACGGTCCTAGAACGGTCCCAAAAATCCTAAAGCGCGCGCATGCAGTACGAGAACTGTTTTAAAACGGTTTTGGTTTGATGGAACGACCAAATAACTGTCGAAAAAACGAATGCTGTTCGAATGAGAGATCGACTTACTTCAGGCATGTGATCATATACGAGAGGGTTAAATTCAAAGTCACGTGACTAAAAGAAAGGGTGGGTTTCGTCGCCTCGCGTGAAGAAGAAGGGGAGGTGAAGATACATCGAAGGCAACGTATGAATTCTAGAGCACGAAATTAAAGTTGCACACAGAAAGGATTACACAATTACATAGGATTCTCATAATACATTTTTAATTTTAGTTTTACAGACTGCCTAATAAACTAAATATACCAAAAATTAAAACAAACTTGCATTAGCACATATTTTTGGGCGAAACTTGTAAAAAAATATTAATTTTTGTAATTTGATTCTTACAAAATATTTGTGAAATTACCTACATATTATAGAAAACCATAATATTCACAAGGTTTTTGTGATTTTATTAATTATTAGGAAATAGAGATCGTGATACTTCTAAGAAGTTAGGAAAATCACATTTTGTAGCTTGTACTTTGTTAGGTATATAGTTATAATGACCTTAATGTCGATGCTTTAAAGCGAAGTTGTTTGTTCTTCCGCCAAATCTGGTGTAAAGTTTCACATCCGGTGTTACCCCTCTTCTTTTAACTTTTAGTTCACAGGTCACCGGGATTTGCTGCGATCAGGGTAAACCCTTATGTTTTTATTCCTATCCAATCACCTGCTAGAAATAACGGAGTAACGAATACCGATCCGAAAATTAAATGATTACTTTCGTTACTTTGATTACTTTGATTCCTTCGATTATTTTAGTATTTGTCTCTATTTTTATTTATTTCTAGATTTGTGTAAGGCATTTGATTTTTAAAACAGAGTTGTACACAAGACAGGTCTTACGTAATTCCTACCTTTATTTTTTTAATTTGAGCCCACATTTTGAAAATTTCAATTGAATATTTCCATAATATCAAACAAAAATATACCTACAAGTAAATGATCTTCGAATTAATGACAGTCCGAGAATTTTGCACTAATTGAATGATTGAATTGAATACTGTTAAAGTAATCGAAGTAACGATAGTAACGAATATATAAAATGATTACTTAGAAGTCGAGTTACGATTAGTAACGAGTACTCAAAAGTAACGAAAATCAACACCCTCTAAACTAGTTTTTCTTTTTCTAAGCAGGCTATCCTATGATCAGTATAGCTTTTTTCCATGTGGTATACCTACAGCATTCCGCAGTCCCGTAGTAATAAAAATTAAGAGGCTCTTGCAAAAAAATCAACAATCAAGATGTCGCACAATTTTTTTTGGAAATTTAAAAAATATTTGTATATTTACAATTTATTTTGACAAAAATTTAAATTTTTTGAGTTATTTACTGTTTTTTGAATTTTCTTAGACAAATGTAAATTTAATGTAATTTTATGGTATATTTTTATCTCAGGTGATGTAAACTAGAAATGTGTGTGTTTTACATACAATTTTTCCGCGCGTTCTACTGCGCCTGTCTGCAATCCTTGTATTTCAGAAGAGTCCGAAACCAGTTTAGGTTGCTTGATTGAACGGAAAACTGACTGTCCGAGAACAGTACAACGTCGACCTGGAACGCAAACAGGATTTTTCGTACCGTTTTATAACCGTCCCACGCTTTGATGGAACCAGGGCTATCAAAACGGACGGGCCACGATCCTCCACTTTGTTGACATCACATCCGGGGCTGATTTTTTTTTGATGGTCACGTTACGACACAGCTGATTGTCTTTAAAATATTGAAGTTAGAATGACGGTTCATGAATATTTAATTTTTTTTTAAATAACGCCGTTTTTGAGATTGTTTTTACTTTATTCTTGCAGAACAATTTTTTTTAAATGCTCACACAATAATTCAGTTTAAAGCAGAAGCAAATGTGACAATCACAGATGACAAAGTCAAATACATGTCAAATATAACAGGTGGCATGTGGTACATGGCGGGTAATTTGAATTCAAAATAAGAAATGCTAAATCTTGAAGATTTTAACCTTTTAATCATGTTGCTTCCTTACAAACCTTTGGTGGAATATCGGGATGGTGTCTGAGAATATTTCACTGAAATTTTGCGAAAATCTGTAGTGCCATTTTGAAAATATCATAAAAAAACGTCTGACCTCCCATAAGACCCAATGTAAAATTCAGCCCCGGGAGAACAGCTGATTTTTTCAGGGTCGTGGCCTCTATTTTTGTGTTGGCCTTGATGGAACGAAACTATTGTGGAATTCCATTTCCTAGCAGGTGAGAGCGATCAATCGCGTTGGCTGTATAGGAAACGGAGAAGTGCTGGTTTTATTAGCATTTGATTATTTTAGTACATACTGCAAAATCATGAATGTTTTGAATCATGAATGTCTTTTATCAAATGTGTGGGAAGGTACTACAAACGAAAGTAAGAGCGGTGGGCAGTCGTTGAGAATATATTTATTTATTTAGTTGGCGTCATGGCCAAATATTTTACAAATTAACGAATAACCATATTTGAACCATCTTTCGATTTCTAATTAAAATAATCATAACAAAAACATTTCATGTAAAAAAAGCCAAGTAGGTACGCGAAAATGGTTTCCGTAAAAAGAATTGAGATAAAAGTAAAGCCAAGTTCTCCAATACAATCAGCCTTCTAAAGCTCAGATCTCTGGCGTTCCTCGTAGTGGGCAATGTTACTTTTACATAATTTTATATTTACACGGAGAGAAGTAAATTAAAATTTTGGTGTTTTTAAATTTTTTCCTATAGTTTTATCATAGTATTTGTCTTCCAAAGCTCAGCTCTCTCGCGTTTCTGGAAGTGGGCATTGTTACTTTTACATAACAATACATGTATAGGAGAGGGCAGTGGCGCACCCAGGAATATGTCTTGGGGGGCCCGAGGTCTCTTGGGGGGGGGGGGGGGGGCCGAAGCTTCATGACGTCGAATTTTAAGCTATTTTTTGTGTTTTTTTCTGAAATATGTCGAAATTATGTAAAAAACTCTAAGGCTTGGAAGGGGCCCGGGCCCCGGGGCCCCGCCTGAGTGCGCCCATGGGGGAGGGGGTGAGTAAGAATTTTGGAATTTTTTGGGTTTCAAGCGAGGGGTCATCGGCACCCTAAAATTTTGTACAGCGTCCAACAGGACTTGGGTCCTGACGTGTACTGTTGGGTCCTGTTGAGTACTGTTGGGTACTGTCGTGTACTGTCGAGTACTGTTGGGTACTGTCGAGTACTGTCGAGTACTGTCGAGTACTGTTGGGTCCTGTCGTGTACTGTCGAGTACTGTTGGGTCCTGTTACGAGGTACAAAGCGCGCCCTTCAAAAAACATGCGAGCAAAAAAGGGTCCTATCGCGTACTGTCGAGTACTGTTGGGTCCTGTCGTGTACTGTCGTGTTCTGTTGGGTCCTATCGCGTACTGTCGAGTACTGTTGGGTCCTGTCGTGTACTGTCGAGTACTGTTGGGTCCTGTCGTGTACTGTCGAGTACTGTCGTGTACTGTCGGGTACTGTTGGGTCCTGTCGTGTACTGTCGAGTACTGTTGGGTACTGTCGTGTACTGTCGAGTACTGTTGGGTCCTGTCGTGGTACTGTCGAGTACTGTTGGGTACTGTCGTGTACTGTCGAGTACTGTTGGGTACTGTCGTGTACTGTCGAGTACTGTTGGGTCCTGTCGTGTACTGTCGTGTTCTGTTGGGTCCTATCGCGTACTGTCGAGTACTGTTGGGTCCTGTCGTGTACTGTCGAGTACTGTTGGGTCCTGTCGTGTACTGTCGAGTACTGTCGTGTACTGTCGGGTACTGTTGGATCCTGTCGTGTACTGTCGAGTACTGTTGGGTACTGTCGTGTACTGTCGAGTACTGTTGGGTCCTATCGTGGTACTGTCGAGTACTGTTGGGTACTCCCAACTAACATTTATAGTAGCGGCTACATGTTCTAAAGGCTTTGCTACTTTCTTATAGTAGAAATGTGGTGATCCCAACCAGAATTTGTTACTTTTTAGTTCTAACAACTATTTAGTATCAGGAAATAGTAGATGTTTCGTAAAAACGACCCTCTAAACTACTTCATAGGATTGTTTCTTGATAGTCGATTCTGATAGTCTTCTCTACCACAATAGGACGTTGCTAAAGTTTTAATTTCTTTTTAGTCCTTATTTCGTAGTCGCCCTGACTTTTATATCCTACTTAATTACCACTAGAAAGTTAAGCTTCATTGGAGTCCCAAACAAGTGTATCCGACAACTACATTATAACTTTAATTTTTACCACAAAAGTTTGTGTCATCATAGTAACATCTGATGTAACAATGTAGACAAAATAACTTTTTGGATCAACTTTAAAGCCGCAACTACTTTCAAGTAACCTTTTCGACTATCAGGGAATATAGTTTGGGACGCCATGTTTTTATGTAAGAAATAAAATTTAATATTTTTGTTGTCGTTTTATGAGCTCATATTAAAGAGCCATACTATTTTATAAACAAATTAGTTGAAGCTTACCAAAAATGCTCTTGTTAAGCACCATTTGTTGGAGTTAACTGTCGATTATGAAAACATAACCTCCAAAATCACAACACAAAAATTCCATCAGCTACCAGAAAACGGCTCAATTTTACGGGCGCACCGGTTTTTTGCAATATATATAATGCATGTTATACAAAAAACTTTGCGTCGCACTCGAATTTTGATCCTCTGCTCGTAAATTCTCACACTTTTGGATAACATAGTTCATATTATAACCATAACCAAACAAAAAAACTAAGCGAGTCTGTTTACTGTTGTGTCCACCATATTGTGTTACAATTCTACCAAAAAGAAACGATTATATTATTTGCAACTACATCGCAACTTTGATGCCATTACGGAAAAAAAACAGCCTCTTCGACGTAGTAGATACCTGGCTACGACGTAGTAGTGTAGTTGTTACTACAGTGACTTTAAACACTTGGCCTAGTAGTTACAACCAGAAATTGGTTCCCCACTTAGGGAATTATAACGTCGCTGTATGGTATACTGAGACGTAGCGGGAGTACGTTGCGGTTACTTTTAAGAAATTCTTTCTAGTTGGCGTTTCGTCGTTACAACTTTAAATGTTTGTTGGGACTGTCGTGTACTGTCGAGTACTGTTGGGTACTGTCGTGTACTGTCGAGTACTGTTGGGTCCTGTCGTGGTACTGTCGGGTCCTGTTGTGAAATTTGTACAGTACTGTTGAAAGCTGATGACCCCTCGGTTTCAAGTCAAGTCCATGAAACTTGGAGGGGTTGTTAACTCTATGAAGGTCTACGATTGTGCAAAGTTTGAGTTTCGTAGCTCATTCCAAAGTAGAGTTTTAGATAGGTCAAATCGTCACCAAAACCACGAAGTGGCGTAACCCACAAAAATGCGATTTTTAGATAAGCCCACTAATATACATAAAAAAGTCGCTCTACAAATCCACGAAGGGGCGCAACCAAATTCCAAGTAGTATGCCTTTACCATATTTTGACAGCTGTCAAAGCTGCTAAAATAGTAGAGAATCAATGTTTGAAACTCGTAGACAATGATTGTGTAGAAATAAAATTTCGGACTTCCATTGTCTTTATTTATTTTTAAAACACGACGTTTCGGTTAGTAAGTATCTCTAAACCGTTATCAAGTGTAAACTAAACAATCTAGTCTCTAGGCTACTTCTTCAGTAGAAAATCACTTAGGCCACTTCGTGGTATTGACGACGAAATATGGGCTAAAATGTTTCAAGAAAAGATGGTACAGCAGTTTACGCGAACTTGACGGGGCACTTCCGTGCCCCCAGACCAGATACGGTGTCTAGTATTTAAGACTGATAACACAACCCAAACGCCACAAAAAAAAATCGAAATCCGTAAGAAAAACCATGATATTCCGACGCATTTTTCGGCGCTAAATCCGAATCCGGCGTCAAAAAAATCCCTAGACGTTTGGAATTTTCCTCAGTTGGTTCTATATCAATCTATCTCGTTAGCCTTCTTCATCCATCTAGTTTCTGAATGTTTCTACAAATCGTCCGCTCATTTTTTTAGGGGTCTTCTCTACTTTTTTTATTGTTCCAAAGTCTCCAGTTAAGTCTACATTTGTTCCATCGATCGTCTTTTTGTCTGATATGACCGGAAAATTTTACTTTTCTTTTCTTTCTTATCTGTTCATTCCTTTTTCGATCTGTTGGCTTTAGATGTAACATTTGTGTCTCTGCTTCGTCCTTATGGGACTCCTCATAACACTGCTTGGTTAATCAAACACCTAATAACTGTCAACACTTATTAGGTGTCTATTAGATCTTGGACCTCCATAAGGTTAAGCTTTCAAGCTACCCACGGAAAAATATGAGAAAAACAAAAACTCCTTTTTACCCGATTACCCACGAAACTTGTTTGATTTTTTTTTATATTCACGTCTGTTTGGTTTTCTTGTTTTAATTTAATAATTTGTTCCTCTACTTGTTCTATCTTTTCTTGGTTTATTCTGATCGTCATATCTTCATCTGTGCTTGTTATGTTTGTAGTTTTAGTGTAGTTTATACTCAAGTCTATATTTTTAGCTTTATTTAGTTCTTCCAGCATTTTTATCAGTTGTGCTTTCTTATCTGTTATTAAGGCGATATCGTCAGCATAAGGTGGTTCAAGTATTGTCCGTTTACTTTGATGCCTATTTCTTCGCAATCTAAGTTTTTAAAAACATCTTCTGGTTAAAAAGTTTAGAGGATATTGCGTCACCCTGGCTCACACCTGTTCTTATGCGGATTGGCTTGGTTCCTTCGCGTTTAATGTATAGAGCCGTTTAACCAGCCATAATTGCAATTAATGAATTATGATATTTTTTGTAGATTATACCAAGTGATTGGACCAAGAACTATCCGACCAAACAGCGAATACCATGTTGCAATTAGTATTCAAAAAACATCTGGACCAACGCTTGTTACAGCTAGTATACAAAGCGAATCACCAACTTTGAGTAATCGTGGAAGTTTTTTACTTGAAAAATGTCAAGATTTAGTTCAGCCCTATTCAACAGCAATTTGTAGGTTAAAGGTGAGTATTTGGTAAAAAATACACACAAAGGGGTTGATTTGTTGACTCATTGTCTCTTTTTAACTCATTATATAATATAAGATCATGTCAAATGCTACTAAAGGAAGAACTTGGGCAAAATTCAAAATTGCGTCGAAATGTTTAACCTCTTAAACTTAAAAACTGTGAGTTTGACAAAAACCACGAAGCAGTATTTTTATACACAAATTTTTGTTCTTTACCATTCTTCTTTATTCTAAGTTATTAAACAAGAATGATTTTAGGCGGCATCTTTTTTTAAGATTGCGGCGCAAGCTTCGATTTTTTGAGGTTTTATTTAAATTATGATAGTCTATGTTACTTTCGATTGTTTTATTTTCGACCAAATTACGGTTCGACATTTTTTTTCGACCATTTTCGATTGTTTTATTTTCGACCAAATTACGGTTCGACATTTTTTTTCGACCATTTTCGATTGTTTTATTTTTGACCAAATTACGGTTCGACATTTTTTTTCGATCATTTTCGATTGTTTTATTTTCGACCAAATTACGGTTCGACATTTTTTTTTTCGACCATTTTCGATTGTTTTATTTTCGACCAAACTACGGTTTGACATTTTTTTTCGACCATTTTCGATTGTTTTATTTTCGACTAAACTACGGTTCGACATTTTTTTTCGACCATTTTCGATTGTTTTATTTTCGACCAAATTACGGTTCGACATTTTTTTTCGACCATTTTCGATTGTTTTATTTTCGACCAAATTACGGTTCGACATTTTTTTTCGACCATTTTCGATTGTTTTATTTTCGACCAAATTACAGTACGACATTTTTTTTTGACCATTTTCGATTGTTTTATTTTCGACCAAATTACGGTTCGACATTTTTTTCGACCATTTTCGATTGTTTTATTTTCGACCAAATTACGGTTCGACATTTTTTTTCGACCATTTTCGATTGTTTTATTTTCGACCAAATTACGGTTCGACATTTTTTTTCGACCATTTTCGATTGTTTTATTTTCGACCAAATTACGGTTCGACATTTTTTTTCGACCATTTTCGATTGTTTTATTTTCGACCAAATTACGGTTCGACATTTTTTTTCGACCATTTTTGATTGTTTTATTTTCGACCAAATTACGGTTCGACATTTTTTTTCGACCATTTTCGATTGTTTTATTTTCGACCAAATTACGGTTCGACATTTTTTTTTCGACCATTTTCGATTGTTTTATTTTCGACCAAATTACGGTTCGACATTTTTTTTTCGACCATTTTCGATTGTTTTATTTTCGACCAAATTACGGATCGACATTTTTTTTCGACCATTTTCGATTGTTTTATTTTCGACCAAATTACGGTTCGACATTTTTTTTCGGCCATTTTCGATTGTTTTATTTTTGACCAAATTACGGTTCGACATTTTTTTTCGACCATTTTCGATTGTTTTATTTTCGACCAAATTACGGTTCGACATTTTTTTTCGACCATTTTCGATTGTTTTATTTTTGACCAAATTACGGTTCGACATTTTTTTTCGCCCATTTTCGATTGTTTTATTTTCGACCAAATTACGGTTTGACATTTTTTTTCGACCATTTTCGATTGTTTTATTTTTGACCAAATTACGGTTCGACATTTTTTTTCGACCATTTTCGATTGTTTTATTTTTGACCAAATTACGGTTCGACATTTTTTTTCGACTGTTTTATTTTCGACCAAATTACTGTTCGACATTTTTTTTCGACCATTTTCGATTGTTTTATTTTCGACCAAATTACGGTTCGACATTTTTTTTCGACCATTTTCGATTGTTTTATTTTCGACCAAATTACGGTTCGACATTTTTTTTCGACCATTTTCGATTGTTTTATTTTCGACCAAATTACGGTTCGACATTTTTTTTCGACCATTTTCGATTGTTTTATTTTCGACCAAATTACGGTTCGACATTTTTTTTCGACCATTTTCGATTGTTTTATTTTCGACCAAATTACGGTTCGACATTTTTTTTCGACCATTTTCGATTGTTTTATTTTCGACCAAATTACGGTTTGACATTTTTTTTCGACCATTTTCGATTGTTTTATTTTCGACAAAATTACGGTTCGACATTTTTTTTCGACCATTTTCGATTGTTTTATTTTCGACCAAATTACGGTTCGACATTTTCTTTCGACCATTTTCGATTGTTTTATTTTCGACCAAATTACGGTTCGACATTTTTTTTTCGACCATTTTCGATTGTTTTATTTTCGACCAAATTACGGTTCGACATTTTTTTTCGACCATTTTCGATTGTTTTATTTTCGACCAAATTACGGTTCGACATTTTTTTTCGACCATTTTCGATTGTTTTATTTTTGACCAAATTACGGTTCGACATTTTTTTTCGACTGTTTTATTTTCGACCAAATTACTGTTCGACATTTTTTTTCGACCATTTTCGATTGTTTTATTTTCGACCAAATTACGGCTCGACATTTTTTTTCGACCATTTTCGATTGTTTTATTTTCGACCAAATTACGGTTCGACATTTTTTTTCGACCATTTTCGATTGTTTTATTTTCGACCAAATTACGGTTCGACATTTTTTTTCGACCATTTTCGATTGTTTTATTTTCGACCAAATTACGGTTCGACATTTTTTTTCGACCATTTTCGATTGTTTTATTTTCGACCAAATTACGGTTCGACATTTTTTTTCGACCATTTTCGATTGTTTTATTTTCGACCAAATTACGGTTTGACATTTTTTTTCGACCATTTTCGATTGTTTTATTTTCGACAAAATTACGGTTCGACATTTTTTTTCGACCATTTTCGATTGTTTTATTTTCGACCAAATTACGGTTCGACATTTTTTTTTCGACCATTTTCGATTGTTTTATTTTCGACCAAATTACGGTTCGACATTTTCTTTCGACCATTTTCGATTGTTTTATTTTCGACCAAATTACGGTTCGACATTTTTTTTTCGACCATTTTCGATTGTTTTATTTTCGACCAAATTACGGTTCGACATTTTTTTTCGACCATTTTCGATTGTTTTATTTTCGACCAAATTACGGTTCGACATTTTTTTTCGACCATTTTACGTTTTGACAAAATCCTTTTTTTGATGTTTTTGTGAAGACCCCTTTATTTTAAACACTTGCGGAAGACTAAATTATAAATTATTATTTTTCTACGGCCAGAAAAAAGAGGTGTTTCGATTATAAAACAGATATCTTTCCAAAAATCTAACTCGATATTATTTTTTTCTCAATTTTTTAGGTTGGAGATATTAAAAATGGTAACTATACACTTCAAGTAATAGGGACAGGATCTCTTGAATTTCATTCGGATTTTTCGCTTGAATATTTTGAGAAAAGCTACTCTGTTTTTATTCAAACTGATAGAGCGGTGTATGAACCTGGATCCACTATTCAATTCAGAGCAATCATTTTAAATCCATCATTGAAACCTGCAGCTGAAGTCAGAAATGAATCACTGTTCATATATATTACGGTAAGTGGTACTTAGCCTTTTTCCTCGAGGTTACTAGTCATTCCAGGGCTATCAAAATGGACGGGCCACGATCCTCCACTTTGTTGACGTCACATCCGGGGCTGATTTTTTTTTGATGGTCACGTTACGACACAGCTGATTGTTTTTAAAATATTGAAGTTGGAATGACGTTTCATGGATATTTGATTTTTTTTTTAATAAAGCCGTTTTTGAGATTGTTTTTACTTTATTCTGGCAGAACAATTTTTTTTAATGTATAGTAAGCCCTAATTTTTCATAGCCGCTTCATTAGCTCACACAAAAATTAAGTTTAAAGCAGAAGCGAATGTGACAATCACATATGACAAAGTCAAATACATGTCAAATATAACAGTTGGCATGTGGTACATGGCGGGTAATTTGAATTCAAAATAAGGAATGCTAAATCTTGAAGATTTTAACCTTTTAATCATGTTGCTTCCTTACAAACCTTTGGTGGAATATCGGGATGGTGTCTGAGAATATTTCAGTGAAATTTTGCGGAAATCTGTAGTGCCATTTTGAAAATATCATAAAAAAACGTCTGAACTCCCATAAGACCCAATGTAAAATTCAGCCCCGGGAGAACAGCTGATTTTTTCAGGGTCGTGGCCTCTATTTTTGTGTTAGCCTTGGTCATTCATATAAGTAACTCGAAATGACGTCACAGTTACTTGGAGTGACCAGTTATATGACATCACCGGTCAGTGACAGATGATTTTTCTCTAAATTCATTGTAAAATACACTTCAATTTTAAAGGTTTTGGAATTACCAAGTTTGAAATTAAAACAAACGCACTTAACCTTAAAATTTTGCAGCAACCACGTCTGCTAAAGCCGATCACACACAAAAATGCATAGCGCATAGCATGGCACATAGACGTTCAACCCTATAGACTTTTCTTATGCAAAACCAATATGGCCGCTGATATTCGATCGTTGATTGGTTGAAAGCCCCATGCCACGCATTATGCACCATGCTACGGAGGTGTGTGTGAAGGCCTTTAGCTGGTAAGCTTGTGTGGTTACTTGTGACGTCATGGTTCAGCGAGGAAAAACCTAAAATGAGTAACCAGGTTACCTGGTTACTTTTGGTTACTTCGAAGAAAAAGGCTTTTAATGAATTATAGGGGACACTGTATCTAAACGCTACACAAATACCGGAAAAATATTTAAATTACCCAAATTAGTGCAGGCGCTGGAGGAAGTGCAGTATGCAAAATATGAGTACCGCAGTTTGACAATGTATTCTAGCTGACAATAGGTCACAGATTAACGATCTGGATGTTAGAAATAAAATTTCGGACTTCCATTGTCTTTCTTTATTTTAAAACACGACGTTTCGGTTAGTAAGTATCTCTAACCGTTATCAAGTGTAAACTAAACAATCTAGTCTCTAGGCTACTACTTATACTACTTGGTGTGCAGTCAGGTGTGACAACCCGCCCCCTTTTTAATCCTAAGACGCCTGTTTTCCTTAAGGAGTGGTTTCCATATGTTTGGTATGTCCGTGCTTGGTTGACTGAAAACTTCTTTATTCTGCATTATAAACGCAGCTTCAATAAACTTTCGTTTTCGCCAATGCGACTCCTTATGTAAAACTTTAACTTCTGACCACTGAATCCTGTGATCATTTGACCATGCATGATCTGCTAAACCGAATTTTTCAATATCCCCTAATTGGGTACTTTTTAGATGTTCATTTACTCTAACTTGAAGAGGGCGTTTCGTTTCACCTACATATGATTTACCACACTCACACGGGATTTCTTATTATTTGAGGGATTGTCTGGTTTTGTTTTAGTTACAAAACTTCTTATCGTATTTCCCGAAGAAAATACTGTTTTTATATTATAGTGTTTAGCTATTCGTCTTATGTTTTCTGAAATCCCTTGAACATATGGAATGTTAATAACACCTAACGGATTATTATTTTGAGAATTTGGTACATTTAGTTTGTTTTTAATTTTAAATATCGTTGAGTTTATTAATTTCTCGGAATAACCATTCTGTTGTAAGTCTTTTTTAATGTTGTTAATTTCTGTGGTTAATTCTTCATTATTACTACAAATATTTACGGCTCTTAGATACAAACTTCTTATAACTCCCTGTTTTGTTGCAACAGAATGATTAAACTTAAAATTTAGGTACTGTCCCGTGTGTGTAGGTTTCCTATATACAGTGGTTTGAATGTTTCTGTCTAATCGTTTGACAAGAACATCCAAAAAAGGTAAGGCCGAATCTTTTTCAATTTCCATGGTGCACTTGATTGTTGGTCGAATACCGTTTAAATGGTGTAGAAAATTTTGTAGTTCGTCATCATTTTCCGGCCATATAATAAATGTCATCCATGTATCGTAGCCATAGTTTTGGTTTGACTCTTGCTATGTTGATCGCATGGCCCTCGAACCACTCCATGTAGATGTTGGGAGTCCAAGCCAGGTCTGGATTCAATTTTTTTTATCCCCCATCCTCTTATAGTCGTGTTCGAATTTTTGAAAATTTAACTAAATTGACAGAGAAATAAATCAAAAATATGTAAAATCTAACCTAAAAATAAAATTATATTGGTTTGTTAAATTTTAGCTGCAAATACCCCCAAAACCCGAGATTTTGAGGTTTTCTTCAAATTTTTTTATAAACCTTAGGGAAAAATATATAATTTATATTATAATATAACCTTTATCAAAGACAATAAAATTTCGTTTTTACCGATGAAAAAAATTAAAAAAAAAAACATGTTTATTTCATGTTTTACCCGATTTTCTTAAAAACTAAGTTTTCTATTTAAAATTGTGCCTTACAGTCGATTGTAGACAATGAAATTTCCTTTTCAATGGTGTGTAACAAGGCAAGATTAGTTTTATTTCTAACAATTTAGGGGCGTCCGTATGTAATACCAATTTTGAAAAATTTTTAAACTTACCAAGTTTCATCCATTTTCTAAAAAGCTAAGCTTTTTGAAAAAAAAATATTTTACACTTTATCGTAGAAAATGAAATTCCCTTTTTAACAATGCATAAGTCAGTGCGGTTAGACTAATACCAAAGTTTCCAGCGGCGTCCGTTTAGTTAAAAATGTAAAAATATTTAAAAAACCACATGTTTGTCACAAGTTTTACCCGATTATCTTAAAAACCAAGCCCTCTATCAAAAATTGTGTCCCATAGTCCATTGTAGACAATAAAATTTTCTTTTACATGCTGTAACACAAAGTGAGATTTTAAAAATATCAAAAGTTGCCAAAAATGTTAAAATTGTCGAAAATGTTAAAAAAGTCAAAAATGTTAAAAATGTCGCAATATCGAAAAAATTTCAAAAATTGCTAAATATGTTAAAAATTTAAAAAAATGTCAAAATTGCTAAAAATATCAAAAATAATTGCCAAAAATTTTAAAAATATCACAAATTGCATAAAATGTCAAAATTTGCTAAAAATGTCATAATTTAAATAAAATATCAAAAGTTGCTAAAAATAACAAAAATTGCTAAAAATGTCAAAAGTTGCTAAAAATGTCACAATTTGCATAAAATGTCAAAAGTTGCTAAAAATTGCATAAAATGTCAAAATTGCTAAAAACATCAAAAGTTGCCATAAAAGTTAAAAATTGTCAAAAATGTACAAAATGTCTCCAATTGCATAAAATGTGACAAGTTGCATAAAATGTCAAAAATTGCAAAAAATATCAAAAATAATTGATAATTATTATATAAAATTATTTTGAACCAAATCCTTCGATTCGTCTCAGGACACAGAGTAAGAGAGATAGATTTGCGCGAGATTTAGGAGCAAACGTTTAGCACAATCGAACAAAGAAATCTCAGCGAAAGCGACGCGACGCTTTAAATCGAACACAACAATCTTTTTGAGATTGATCTTGGAGCGCTCGGGAGCGGTTTTTAATCGTTGATCAAACACGGTATAAGTAAATCAAAAAGAATAAAAAAATAGGTTCATTGGCGGGACAAAAACGTCCACCGGTCTATAATAAAGAAAGACATTTCGTCACAGTTCAACCAGACCATGCTCTCACCGTCTCCACGGCGTCGCACAGTGGAACGTTTTGAAGATCTAGGTGGACAACCCCTGAGCAACATTAACACTCTTTACTGCTTGGTTTTTTTAGCTTTAAAATAACATAAAATATTTAAAAGCATTTAGTATTTGCAATATTACCCACCTCTTATATAGGGTGATTCAGATTTTAACGATTTTAAGATTTGTAGTCATACTGTATGTTTTTCACGAAAATTGTTTCAACAAATGTTATAACAATGAAGTAACGGTATCTATTTTTTTTTAGTTTTTGCAAGAAGGAATTTAAATAAAACAGTTTTGCAATATACACGGTGTTTCAGAAAAATTTAAATAAAGACGTTTTAGGCGGTAAGGGACGATCAAGAAAAAAATTCCGCTCTCATCTGTCACTATATGAAAAATAAATGCATTAAAAATTTTAAACTTCTCACCCCTTGCCTGGAGTGAAACCAACCCATTAAATTATAATGGGAAATGTTCATCGAATGGCAGTATCTTTAAAGGGGTTTAATGTGAGAAAATTTAAGAGATATTTGGATTTTAATTTTATATAACTAAGAAAGTGTTAAAAAATATTTATTAAATTGGAAAATTCCATTTTTATTTGAAAAATATCATTACTTAATATAAAAAATAATAGAATAATTAACTAACACAAGTCCATTTTATTATTATCTTGCAAACTAAACTGTGTTAATTAATTTCTAAATCTGACACAAAAAAGACAAGAAAAATATATTATCATATTTCTAAAACTGCATAATAATAACTCGCTCCGTTTAAAACTTAATTTTTTGGATTTTTTTAACCTCAAAAAACTTCCCTTGGGCTTTGGTGCAGATGCATTTTTATTAAGCTTGGTTAAGCTTGTGACAGAGTGAAAAGTTACTGTTTACAAAAATTCGTGAAAGTCGAGAGTTTCAAAAACCCATCGTACAGACATACACAGGGTATATTATTAAATTACGTAACCCCTCCTCCCCCCACCGCAATGCACTTTTAAGAAAACATATATTCAAGAATCATGACAGTGTAACGCAAGGTTAATAACCCCCCTTCCCCCCTTGAGCGTTACGTACTTTAGGAATCGGCCCATACACATAGGTACATGGGATAGGGTGTCTCAGATAAAAGTAACTACTAGGGGGTTTATGAGGATTTAGGAGACCGTAAGACATACCAATTTTGGTAAAAAAGTGCCGCTATTCCGAGCTGTATCAAAGAAAACATTTATATGCGTTTTCAAAATATTGAGAAATAAATGGATCCATGAGGGATCTAATACCTTCCTAGCTAGCCTATTAGCATACTTCAAGTGAAGCCATGATAATATATCAGCTTTGAAAAGTTTTTTGTATATATCTGAGAAACTGAAGCTCTTACAAAGTTTTTAATTATAACACGAATTATTGAACAAAATATAGTCTACTATATTACGAAAACTGTATATTGATACGATGCTCCGTTAAAAAGATAGATTTTAAAAAAATTTTAATTGTCAAAAAACTCTCATTAGCATAAATAGATTTTGACCAAAATCTAATCAGCTCGTAAGAGTGTCGAGCACTATTTTACCTGAAAATTTTATGAAAATCGGTTCAGCGGTTTAGGAGCTATCGTGTTACGAACAGAAATATATACACACACACACAGACAGACATCACGACGATATTGCTAGAATAGGTCAAAATACACCCAAATAACACATTTTCGGCGTTATCTAAAAAAAATTTTTTTCTTCAAAAATAATACCTATTAATAATAACTTTGCTATGCGGGCTAAGAAGGAAAAAACTAAAAATTGTGACTTTTTGAAAAAAAAATAAAGTCCTAAAAAATTGCTAACGTCATTTTATTGGCCTAGTCATATATATATAGTTTTATTCAATTTGTTGAAGAGAAGGCGACAATATTTTAATTTTTCGAATAACACAATTTAAGTTTTTAAGCATTAGTTTGAAACCCCCTGTAGATATTTTTAACTTCGACACTGCATCCGATTAAGCTCGTAATGGCGCCACTTTTTTCCTTCTGAACGAATATCGTAATAAGTGTTACCGTTTCTGAAAATCCCACAAAGCCCTATGTACTTACTTTTATCTGGACACCCTGTAGACAAACAGACACATTGACTCATCGTGATATAGAAAAATGCACGAAGATTGACTAATTTAGGTTAGAAATCCCCAAAGGGCAAATTTCTAAAGGTATCAAAAAGAAAATGTCATTAAACACAAATAATACGTTTTCTATTTATAGAGTTGCAGGCTAACAAAATAATTAAGTACAAGTTTACCGCAAAAAAAGGACAAAATTTCAATACTGCGTCAGAAAGTAGAGATTTCGGTTAATTAGAAAATAATAAAACTAACATCAACAAATTCTAACAAACTAAAGTTTCAGTCCAACAAAAACTATATAAGAATAAAATTTTCCTTACCAAAACACCAGCGAATTCATAAAATCATAGCAAGTAAAACACTGCAACAATGACAGTCAAAATGCTTCCCTAGTCTTGAGAACATGTCACTCTAAAAATGCCTGGTACTTGTTTTACTCCAGCGCCTACTACGCGGAAAAAAACAATATTGTTTTAAAGCATTGCCCATACATAAGATTAAAATGTCTAAGCAGAAAATTTTTAAGATGCAACTTTCAATGCAATTATCTTGACAACCAGAGGGGATAAAAAAGTAATATTTTGGATCTAGGATGTATGGAATGTGCTCTTTAATTGTAGATAGCTGAAATGTTAATTTATAGTACTTATCCATGTCCATCTAGATTAGTCAAACGTTCCACTGTGCGTCGGTTTGGAACCGAATAAGTTAACAAAGTATAAAAAGCAACTTCAAAAGGTATAGTCAACCACGGACACCGGTGTTTCGTAAAAATACATTTTTATTTTCATCGTGGCTTGCCTGGCCTGACTACAGTAATCAAACTGACTACAAGATACAAGGTGAATCATAAAGAATTAAAAAATAGGTGACAAGCCACGCTAAGGATGGATATGCCTTTTTCCGAAAAACCGATGTCCGTGGTTGACTTTACCTCTTTGAAGTTGCTTTTTATACTTTGTTACGGTATTAAGTAGTTTTTATTTTAAAAATGACCCTTTATTTTAGGATGGCAAAGGTAATCGCGTAAAATATTGGCGTGACGTCGAGGCTACCAAAGGGGTGTTTTCTGGAGATCTTAAACTTAGCTCTAGTCCAATTTTGGGATATTGGAATATATCAGTTGTCGTTCATGGCCAGACATACACCAAATCCATTGAAGTTGCTGAGTATATATTTCCAAAGTTTGTTGTAGATATTCAGGCACCTAAACATGTTACATTTAAGGATAACATACTGACCGTTAACGTTGAGACAAGGTAAGCTTCTTACAAAAGTGCAATAAATCAAGGTTTTACTCAAAACCGTAAATAACAATCCCAAACCAAGGATGAAATGCAAGACCGAAAAATTATAAAAAAAGTTTTCAGTGCTTCGGCCAGGACTTGAACCCGAACCTTTGGCTATGTACAGTCGGGGACTTAATAAATGGCCGCTGCCGTTTTCAGAAGAGCTTGGATGAGAATCCCAATACCGGGCGAAGTTTATGAATTATTGCGCTCGACTCCACGTCGATCGGCTTTCGCTGTGCACTTTTGTGCAATGCAATTTTTGCTATTGAAATTAATAACTATTTGGAATATTGGCCGATAAACGGGCGAAGCCATATACGTTTTTGGATACACACATTTCTTTTTTTAGCTGATTTCTTGTTTATTAGCATAGGATGTGTGTATTCTTGTGGGATTAATACAGACTTTTTATTTAAAGACTAATCAAACCTTGTAGAGATATTTTTAATTAATTACTGCTTTTTTAATTGTTTAACATAAAGGATGGCCCACCGGAAACGAAAGGTATTACTTTTGGAAAAAATCCAAAAACAAAAAACGGGAAAACGGGAAAAAGGGGAAAAAGGGGAAAGGGAAAACGAAAAACCGGAAAACGGGAAAATATGAAAATGAAAACGGAAAAAGGAAAACGGGTAAATGGGCAAACGGGTACAGGCAAACGGGCAAACGGGTAAAAGGGCAAACGGGTAAAAGGGCAAACGGGTAAACGGGCAAACGTGTAAATGGGTAAACGGGAAAAAGTGAAAACGGAAAACAGAAAACGTGTAAACGGGTCAACGGATAAACAGGAAAACGGAAAAACCGTTACATACATATAAATATTTTTAAAAGTTTAAAGTTAAAAGAATAAAAAACTGAAACAAAGTTAAGACAAAATACACTTATAAAAGGTAAAAACATACACAATACCCTTCAAAGATGCTCGTTTATTCTTATGTTGCGAACATGTTTTAATAATTTTTTTTAATCACTGAAAAAGCAAATAAACATGCAAAAATGTTTTTGTAGGAAATTTTTTGTTTTCAACTTATGTTTAAAACTTTTTTTTTAAACGTACAGTAACCAAGTAATTTTAAAAATACCCTTTTTATGCACACTAAATCCAAGATGGCGGCGGGAGCCGGCCGCCCCCAAGGTCAACCAACATACAGTCGAACCTCTATAACTCGAACCTGAAGGGACAACCAAAACAGTTCGAGTTATGGAGAGTTCGAGTTATAGAAACTCGAGTTACATAGGTTAAAATACATGTAAAAAGTGGAGGGACTGCTTAAAAGGTTCGAGTTATAGAGGTGTTCGAGTTATAGAGGTTTGAGTTAGAGAGGTTCGACTGTATGTCAAAACCGCGACTACACCACCTTATGCAAACTAAAATTTTATAATGACTGGACTATTTAGCTACCCCCAAAAATAGTGTTCTTGTGCATCCAGAAGTCGGGTTAGTTACACATTTAAAACAATTCAAATCTTAAAGTAAAGGCCGTCTTCACAGCTGTTTTCGAATCGCCCTTACTCAAATAACCAATTTTTGCTTGTATTTATTTTTTTAGCTTTACACTTTTAAAACTTACCATTTTAAAAATAGCTAGGAATACAAACATGTTGCATTTGTGTTACTCTATGTAAGTATGTAATAAAAAATATAACAATAAATTAAAATCCTGAAAAATCACTATTATGTGTATTTTTTTAACCGAACATTCAAACGGACTACAGACCAAAGCTAATTTTTTCCGCAATTATGTGTATTTTTTTAACCGAACATTCAAAGGGAATACAGACCGAAGCCAAATTTGTCATGATTGAATTTAAGCCAGGAATGCGAATAAATTATATGTGTTAAACGACGCCACGAAATCCGGTCAATAACCTCGGCCGGTATTGGGATTCTTATCCAAGCTCTTCTGAAAACGGCAGCGGCCATTTATTAAGTCCCCGACTGTACAACTACGCACTACCAATTAGGCAACCGAAACCATGAGTATACACACGCTTGTGTTATTTTCGTCGACAAATATGTCGAAGAATATGCCAAAAATTGATAAAATAAACATTTATAACAAAATAATTTTGTCTCGTTTTTTGCGGCTTAAGTGACTACTTCATTAACATAAGATTTTATTTTAAGGTATAACTATGGCAAAAAAGTAAACGGTGAGGCAACAGTTACAGTGTATCCAACAATTAGTTCAGGAGTAATTCAACCTATTTTTCAAAATCCAATACGTAAAATTATCAAAATTAATGGCTCTGCAACAATAGATTTTGACATTGACAAAGATTTAGGATTAAACGATGAATACGAAAGAACAGTAATTATAGATGTCACTGTTGAGGAAAGCTTTACTGGAAGAAGACAAAACAATAGCGTGGAAACTCATATTCACAAGTACAACTATAAAATGGAGCTCATTAAAACAGCAGATTATTTTAAACCAGGATTGAAATATACAGCTTTTGTAAGTAATCTGTCTATTCTATCTATTTAGCCTTCTTCGATCCATCTTTGGACATAGGCGTCCCACAATATTGTCACGAGGGGGTTGTGTATGTCACGAGGGGGTTGTCGTGACTATTTGTGTACGTGTTGCGCACAAATAAAGAGGATCGTGAGATAGTTTAAGGGTTTATTTGATACTAGTACAAAGATACTTGCACACTAATCACTACTGTCTGGCCCAGTCTTCTGATACAAATACTATTCACGTGTAGGTCGGGTTCAGCTCTCGATCGAATCTCTTTACTGTTTCTATACTTGACTATTAAGAACTTAGGTACTTAGCGTACTCACTGAACTGAACCCCGACCATCCGTTCTTGATTGGTTTTATAGAAGCATGTGATTACAAACGTGTTTTAATCTTAAACATAAATCGTTTGCACCACATACTTCCTAGGTTGACGTCCTAATACTTACATCAGGTCAACCAACCAAGTTCCGGATAGCATGCCCAAATTACATACATAACAATATCTTCCACTCTTCTCTGTCTGTCGCTATGTTCATCCATTTGGTTCCCGTATGTTTCTTCAAATCGTTCGCTCATCTCATTTGGGGGTTTCTCCTACTTATTTTATTTTACTAAGGTCTCCAATTTACAATACATTTGTTCCATCGATCGTCTTTTTCTCTGATATTATTATTATTATTTTTTTAATTTGTCAAACAGACTGTGTTTTTTTTATTACAATCTAGTCAGTAAGACTAATTAGCAATTTTGTTTTAACTTAATTTACTAGAAAAGTCAGATTTAAACTTAGGGTTCACTCAACAGTTCTCCCCGCTTTGTTTAGTCTGTAACTCACAATTGTGTTGTGTTTATAGCATTATTTTGTTTTATGTGTAATTCACTTAGTTTACTAGCTCAAACGGCTTCACTCTTTTTAGTCTTCGAACTAGCATAGTATTGTCTATAAGCTGAATTGCTTCCACATTCACATGCCGATGGAGTCTATCTTCATGGCTTTTTGCGTACTTTTTTATAGTCTCTGCTACAGTTTCGATTTTTAGATCTCGATGAAGGTCACTATTTCGAACGTACCAAGGTGCATTCACAATGTTTCTTAATACTTTATTTTGAAATCTCTGTACAACTAGAATGTTACTCTCTTTAGCACAACCCCATAGTTGAATACCATATGTCCATACTGGTTTCAGTATTTGTCTATAAAGCATATTATAACCGACAAATCTCCATTTTAAGTTTGCCACTTGTCGTCTGACATCCCTTATTTTTGTTTTAGTTCTTGTCCATTCATTCCTTTTTCTATCTGTTAGCTTTACATGTACCATTTGTCTTTTGTTTTTTGATTTTGTAAGTGTCCAGGTCTGGGATCCATAGGTAAGTACAGGAAGAATACATTGGTTATACACTTTCATTTTAAGGTACTGAGGATATTTTTTATTTTTTAATATGTAGCCTAATTTACAGAATGCTGCCCAAGCCAATCTTACTCGTTTCTTGATTTCAGCCGTTTCGTTATCTTTTTTTAGTTTAATAATTTGTCCCAGGTACATCTATATTCTATATATATATATATATATATATATATATATATATATATATAATTTAAATAAAAAATTAAGTTCGGGTTGTTATTGTGTAAAAATTATTACAAATGAATAAGGTAAATCAATAGGCAGAAATGTATACTTTTCTTTAATTGAATCAAACTTACGATATGGCATTCCTTTCTGGGGTACATGTTCAATGTATTTATTTAGATCAGTGTTTATTCTTCAAAAAAGAGCAATTAGGTATTTATGCAATGTAAATTCTAGATATCACTGCAAAGACTTGTTTATCAAAAATAATATTTTGACTCTTCCTTGTTTATATATTCTTGAAACAATTTGTCTGATAAATAAACATCTAAATTACTTTGAAATAAACCAAAATACTTATTCAATGAGACAAGTTAATAATCTTACATTACCTATACCACATTCATTTTTATTTAAAAAATCCATAATTTATAACGGTATAAAATTGTATAATAATTTGCCAAACAATATAAAACTTAATAATAACTATAACATATTTAGAAATAAGTGCAAGGATTTTCTTATCACTAAAGCTTTTTATTCAATTAACGAATTTCTTGATCAGAGTTACAATTAAGGAATAATTTTAAACTTAAAATTCTTAATTATTATAAAAAAAACAAGTAAATTAAAAAAAAAAAAAAAATATATATATATATATATATATATATATATATATATATACAATCAAACAACATAATTAAACCACTTATTGGATGGATTTATATATTTTATATTTTTTAAATGATTTTTTCTATTATTATTATTAGTTATGTATTTGCTTTGTCTACAAAGTTTTATACTTTATATAAGACAATAAAGCTTGATTTGATTTGATTTGATATATATATATATATATATATATATATATATATATATTGTCTATATATATATATATATATATATATATATATATTCTTCTCCTTGTTCTATTTTCTGTTGGTTTATTCTGATCGTGATGTGTTCATCTGTGTTTGTTATGATTTTAGTTTTAGTACAGTTCTTCCTCTATTTTTAGCTGCTGTACCCAGTTCTTCCACCATTTTTATCAGTTTTTCTTTCTTATCTGTTATTAAGGCAATATCATCAGCATATCATAAGTGGTTCAAGTATTGTCCGTGTTCCCAATCTAACTTTTTAAAAACATGTTCTAGGGCCTGGTCTGTCTCACACCTCTTCCTATGAGGATTGCCTTAGTTCCTTCGTGGATTTTGATTTATATTGTTGCTTCGCTATATTGGCTAATACAAATATTGGCCCAGTGGTCAATGCTATCGAAAGCTTTTTCAAAGTCTAAAAACGCAATATATAGTGTAATGTTGTATTCGGTGTTCATGGTTAAAAGGTGGTCAACTGTACAGAAACTATTTATCAAAACTGCGACATATGGGGTATTTTTGGAAAGTATATTCCCAGCCTCATCTATTAATTAAATAATATAAGGAGCATCAAATTTAGAAAAACTATAAATTTGAGCGCCTGTCAAATACGGTAAGCCTCAGGAACAAAGTAAAGATGCAATTTAAAAGTAAAAATTTCGCGAATTCGAACACAATTTCTTTTATATTCCTACATCAATTATTAATGGTCTAAAAGTGTGGGAAAAAATATAGTGAGACACCCTGTACTGAAACCTTTTCTGAAGACTGCTTGTTCTTTTGATTGATATCCATCAAATTTGGTTGTTAGTCTATCTGCTAATATTTGTCTGAAAAGCTTAAAAATTACATTGAGGAGTGTTATAGGTCAATAATTTTTAAATCTGCTTTATCGCCTTTTTTGTGTAGCGAAATGTTTATGGTTATGTTTCTTTCCAGTTGTATTTTCTTCAGGAGTATCTGCCCGAATAAAAGTACTTTATTCAGGAGAATCTGCCAGAATAAAAGTACTTTATTTAGGAGAATCTGCCAGAATAAAAGTACTTTATTCGGGAGAATCTGCCAGAATAAAAGTACTTTATTCAGGAGAATCTGCCAGAATTAAAGTACTTTATTGTTTGGTTTCAGGTAAAAATTGCAAGACATGATAATTCTCCATTAAAAATTGACCAAAGAGAGGTTATTATTCGACATGGGTACACAAGAATAGATGAAATTTATGAAACAAATACATTTACCTTAGACGACACCGGAATTTTAAAGTTGGAGTATGTAACACCTACAAATGTGAATAATTTTACAGCTTTAAGAATTCAAGCAGAATACCAGGATCTAAAAGAACGAATACCGCCCATACCTGCAGCAGTGTCTTATAGTAATTCATTTTTACAAATATCAGTAGAAACATCTAAACCCATGGTGAATGCTGATATTGATATTTTAGTGAACTCTACAGAACCATTGAAACACATCACTTATGTTCTATTAGCTAAAGGTAAGAAATAACAATTAATACTATAGAATAAAACTATCGAAGATTTAAATGTTTTCGGTATTTATTCCTTAAGAATCTAATTTTAACAAACATATATGGATGATTCTACCAAAAGTGGGCTATATGGATATCATATTTGGTCATTGCCTTTAAATAACAGTACAGCACAGTAAATAATTTTGTTTTGTTAAATTTATGTAACTAATTAGGTGTAAGCTAAGAAACATTTATTTTCCCGAATTTTAGAAATTATTGCATAAACATTCCAGAGGGATGAGTACCAGAGGAATGAGTTTTTTAATGGTTTTCCAATTTAAATCAAAATCTATTAAGACTACTTAACTTAAGTTCTATATAAACAAAGTTCCTATACTTATAATTTTAAAACAATCAACAAAAAAATTATACTATTGATATCAGTCGAATATTTACTTACCAGAGGAATGATAATTGAAGCGTTCCTTTTTGATTTCTCCGAAAAAAACTAATTTTCTGCCGAAAATAAAAAGATCTATAACTTAAACCAAACTAAAGTTGACATTATCTGTCACAACTTGTCACCCTCACAAGTAAATTATATATCCAGGGCCGTCTCTTTCTCTAGAAATTAACCGGTGGTATTCACAAATATTATGTTATTAAAAATGGAGCACGTTTAAAATTGTAAAATTTTCCGGGAAGATGTAAATTCGGATTTTCAAAAATATGACTGTATACTTAAGTTTTATCAATTTTTTGATAAATAGTTAAGACTTGGTTAAATATTATTTATTAGGATATTTTTTTCAATCTGAGTTTTTAATATTTGGTTTTTGAACCGAACCAGAGGAATGAGGTATTTGCTTTGTAATAAAAAAAATTATAAACTTGCAATTTTTTTTATACATTCAACTCAAATGCTCCATAAAGAAAACATTTTGTTTTAAATCTTATAACTAAAACTATGCTTCATTTGCAGTCTGTGTTTGAAAAATATGCATTCCCACTCCACAGCACCATTTTTGTAGAATCATCCATATAATTTTTAGAGATTTGGATTAGGTATTTCTATAAATCTATAAATATTTATTGTTCAAAAACAAAACGAATTATTAGCAATAATTCAAAAACTTACATAAATACCGAGTGGGCCAAAAAAACCCGACATTTTTTTTTTCATTAAAACTTTTGAACTATATCATCGATTTGAATTGGACAAACTGCACTTGGCAAAGAATTAATCAGAATTTTGAGTAAATATATTTTTTTTCCGCCTTATCAAAATCCAAAACGAAATTAAATTGTACCCTTCAAAGATGCTCGTTTATTCTTGTGTTGCGAACATGCTTTAATAATTTTTTTAAATCACTAAAAAAGCTGCATTCTTACCACACACACAACAAGGTATGAGTCAGCAAAATCGGTTCTGTGGTTCTAAAAAAAATATTTTTGTTTTAACCATTGTTTTGAATAGTATACGGTTGCCTTGCCAATCATGTCTGCATTTATATTCTAATAAATTCATTACTACTGAACCGATTTTGATGAAATAAAAAACATTCTGGTGAGAATTGATTGCTTTTTAAAGATCATAGTCAATGATAATGATCATCAAAATTTATCGCCATCTTAAAATTTAAGATATCATACTTGATTCTTCAAAATAGCGTAATTTATAGAAAATCAGTACTTTTCATTCGCACCAGGAGGTACAGTCGGGGACTTAATAAATGGCCGCTGCCGTTTTCAGAAGAGCTTGTATGAGAATTCCAATACCGGGCGAGGTTTATGAATGAATGAATTATTGAACATCGTATCGCGCGCTTTCATTCCCTCGACTCCACGTCGATCGGCTGTCGCTGTGCACTTTTGTGCAATGCAATTTTTGCTCTTGAAATTAATAACTATTTGGAATATTGGCCGAAACGGGCGAAGCCAAAAATTACCCAATAACCTGATTCATGAAAATACAAAATTGTATAATTTCGTAAGTGCGCTTTGGGCATCAAAACTAAAATTTGAAGCATGTCGTACATTATAGGTATACCTATCAATTTTGTACTCAACTGCGACTAGTATGTACACTCGGGGACTTTTTAATTTTCCGCCCTGGAAAATAAAAAGAAATTTTTTTTATTTGAAATTCGGAAAAGTAGTTTGAACCAAAAGAAAAAAATTGTGAACGATACCTCTATCTGTATATATACATATTTAAAAATTGATTTTTTTGATTTCTTTAATCGATTAATTTTGACAGAAAAAAATAAAACGGCAATTTAAAAAGTCCCCGACTGCACAAGTCCTCAGTTGGGTGTTTTTTTTATTATTTTTTTTTATTTAAGCATTTTTTTTGTGCAAATATATTATTTTTAAAATTGCTAGCATTATTAGGTACTGCTAGTGCTAGACCATAATTTTAACTCCATAAGTTTTTTTCTTAACTCCATAAGTTTCTAATTATTTGGGTTGCAGACAGACCAGAGAATTCGTAGACCGTCCAGAATTAGATGGATGCTGGGAGGGACACGAAAAGACCTCGGACTGCTGATAGGTACTCTCACCGGACATAACCGGTTGAGGAGGTACATGACACGTATAGGAGTCGAGAATGACCCTACCTGCCCAGCCTGCGGACAGGAAGAAGAGACATCAAGACACCTCGTGGCAGAATGCGAGGCCTACGCAAGGATAAGACAAAAGGCACTCGCAGCGCCAACTCTGAGCGAGGAAGAATTGCACATGCTCAAATGGGCAGACTTACTGGACTTTGTAAAGAGAACTGGAAGGCTCAATGAGTTACCCGACCATCAAAGGGAAGTGCAGAGAGTGGGTTAAGGGACAGACTTGAGGCATGGCAAAAAGGGCCTACTCTGGCCTACTTATCAGACCTGCGGGTCAACCCCCCCACTACTACTACTACTACTACTATTAATTTCAAAATACATTTTAGGTGACGTTATTCTAACACGCGCGATTCCAGTGGAAAACAAGAAAATGTTCAAATTTCACTTTACAGCCGTAAACGCAATGGTTCCCTTATCGCATCTGATTGTATACCACGTTAAAGATGATGGTGAACTTGTGGGGGATGTCATTGATATTCAAGTTAATGGTCTTTTTGACAACTTTGTAAGTAAAAATCAGACTACTAAAAAACTACTAAGATCTTAAAACTTAGCACTGAACTACTGAATCTCGACCAGTTAACGTGTATTTTTTTAATACTTAGAGGTCAAACACCTCCAAAGATTTAGTTCACGCTAACGCGCAATATCATAGTAAGCTCCGACAGTCAAGCAGCCTTAAGAGCGCTTGATTCCTATACGGTCTCATCGAGAACCGTGAGGAGCTGTAAAGATTCGCTGAATGCGCTTGGTAGCGCTAACAATGTATCATTAGTATGGATACCAGGGCATTCTGGGTACGAGCGAAATGAGGCCGCATACCTAGCAGCAAGGGAAGCGGCATCTGCCAAATTTTTCGGCCCCGAGCGAGCTCTGGGGATATCATACAATGCTGCTAAATCAACCATATTAAAATGGATGGAGAATAGCTTCCAACAATACTGGATAAATATACCAGAACTGGCTTACTCTAAAGAGTTCATTAAAGGACCTTGTAGAAACAGAGCCAGGAACATTATTGGACTTACAGACAGGCGATACGTATAGTGACTGGAAAGGTTTTTCAAAGTCTATAAACGCAATGATAGTGGAATGTTGTATTCGTTGGCTCGTTCTATATATTTTCAATAATAAATAATTGTTATTCAAAAGAGAGGTGTTGGATAAATATATTTTTCTTTTGTTTTAGATTGATATTGATATGAACACAAATGATACCGATCCAGATCTCGATGTCGAACTTTTTATTAGAGCTCAGCAAAATTCATACATAGGCCTTATGGCTGTCGATGAAAACGTTAATAAACTAAGATCAGGATTTGACTTAACGTCAAACGATATTTTTCATGATTTGCTTATGTATGATTCTGCAAATCCTTCTCCATACAGTTTGATAACTAAAAATGACAATACTCATTTTACTTGGAAGCCCGGCGCGAGTAATTTACATGCAGGGATTTACGTAAGTACAGTGATATTACTATAAATAGAGCCAAGGGGTGAAATTAGAGAACGAAAAAGTATAAAGTTTCCTGTACTTCGGCCGGTATTTGAAGCCGAATGTTTGGCACTGTATGCCAACCCCTACTAATTAGGCCACCGAAACCATGAGTATAAATTTTATAACACATCCAGTGTCACAGTGTAGGAACGATAGTTCTCAGCGTCGCACATAAGGACAGAATAACAATTTACGGCGCCAAAAATCTAAAATGAGGAGTACATTTAATAATCAAACAAGTTTCATGGCTAATCGGGCAAAAAAGGAGTTTTTTGTTTCCCTTATATTTTTCCGTGAGTAGCTTGAAAGCTTAACCTCACGGGGGTCCAAGATCTAATGGACACCTAATAAGTGTTGTAGATCACGGACTATAGTTGTTTTCTTTTATTTGCATTCGATCTTTTCATTGATCGATATTGTATAGAAGTGTTTTTCCCTGC
This sequence comes from Aspidapion aeneum, assembly GCA_963576565.1. Lineage (NCBI taxonomy): Eukaryota > Metazoa > Arthropoda > Insecta > Coleoptera > Brentidae > Aspidapion > Aspidapion aeneum. The sequence goes on along the minus strand of OY755041.1, from coordinate 818,289 downwards.
TTTTGGTTTTTTGTTTCTCTCGTATCTCGGTAGATGGCGCCTCTTGCTATAGTTCGCTCACTAATTACATTTAATTAGAGACAAAACCGTCTGATTAACTTCGCAAGATTTGTCACTTGACCAGCAGTGTTCTGAGGAGTCCCATAAGAACGAAACGGTTAACTGTCAACACTTATTAGGTGTCCATTAGATCTTGGACCCCCGTGAGGTTAAGCTTTTAAGTTACCCACGGAAAAATATAAGGGAAACAAAAAACTAGTTTTTTGCCCGATTAGCCATGAAACTTGTTTGATTTTAAAATTCACGGGTACGAAATTTCACGTTTGTTAGTACATTTAATATTTTTGTTACAAAAACATGACCAATTAATGTTATTTGAGGTTAACTATTTTAATTAAAGAAAACAATTGCATATTTATCAATTGCTGTATTTAAAATTAGCAACATTTTTTCCTTAACATTATTAAACATCAATATCTACGGTATCTGCATCTTCTTTATCATTCATATCATCATCATCATCATCCTTATCTTTACCATCTTCATTACCTTTCTTATCTCCATCAAGGAAGATTGGCAGCCTAAGCATACTTAACACCACTTTTTTAATTATTTTTCTTGTTTTTCTTGCTTATTGGTCACAATAGGGTCAGTGGATACTAGTATCCAGTTAAATATATCGGTATTAGCGTTAATTCTTCAGGTTTTCCTAGAGTAATATTGTCAAAATTTCTTATGCTCTTTTTGGCCAATCTCAATTACATTTTCTGACGGTAGCCCTACTGGTAAAGGTAGCGATTTTATTATATCAGCTCAATGCAGCACAAGTGCCCACAAGAGAGATGGAAAGTATATTTCCAAATCTTTTTACTCAGATTTATAACAAATTTGCATGCTGTATCATTGCTATTGCCTCCACCTTGTTTAGGTTGATCAAAAACGTGACCCATTTCAGCATAAAACTGGGTTGTTATTTTACTTTTTTTCTTTTATTGGAGATTTTGGATAGTCACCACTTGCTTGCCGCTGCTGTAGTTCCTGATACATATCGACTCATAAATTAGAAAGTCCGCCCGCCATTTGTAATCGGCCATTTTAATAACAAACGTGAAATTTCGCACCCGTGTATTCAAAAATCAAACAAGTTTCATGGCTAATCGGGCAAAAAGGAGTTTTTTGTTTCCCTTATATTTTTCCGTGGGTAGCTTGAAAGCTTAACCTCACGGGGGTCCAAGATCTAATGGACACCCTAATAAGTGTTGACAGTTAACCGTTTCGTCCTTATGGGACTCCTCAGAACACTGCTTCATAACAGTGTTTTTCCCTGCTTTTGGTTTTTTGTTTCTCTCGTATCTCGGTAGATGGCGCCTCTTGCTATAGTTCGCTCACTAATTACATTTAATTAGAGACAAAACCGTCTGATTAACTTCGCAAAATTTGTCACTTGACCAGCAGTGTTCTGAGGAGTCCCATAAGGACGAAACGGTTAACTGTCAACACTTATTAGGTGTCCATTAGATCTTGGACCCCCGTGAGGTTAAGCTTTCAAGCTACCCACGGAAAAATATAAGGGAAACAAAAAACTCATTTTTGCCCGATTAGCCATGAAACTTGTTTGGCCATTTTAATGTTTTAAGGAACCAAAAATTATACTGAGTGACCTGAAGCAGTGCAAGTTTTTGAATTTGAGGCTAATTGGTTTACAAATAAACATGTCCGCCATTTTAAATCTGACATTTTTATTTTTTAATAAAAAAAATTTCAAATATATATTGTCACCGAAACTCAATACAAACAGCAAGTTTCAAGTCTCTAGCTGATCAAAAAGTATCTGAAATAGCTGTCGCAAGATTTGAAACAAAAATGGGTATGGAAACAAGTATAGCGTGTCCCATTTTCGATGGGATTAAATGGGAAACTCGGTTATTATTAAAGATATCGATTTTCTGATTGCACCTTACCGTGCTCTTTTTTGGAGCCCTTAAAAATGGTGTAATCAGATGTTTGCTATACCCCGTGGTTTCGCTAATACAGGGAGTTTTTGAAAAAATTGTATTTTTAATAATCCCTTGTATCTCGCTTATTTAGCGAGATATTTTTATTCTGTAAAAACCTTTTTATGGCAACTTTTTTAGAAGAAAATAATAACGTTGTCAATTTTTTAAAATATTGTTTAGTTTTTGAGATATGGTATTTATCATAAAAAAATTAAATACGGACCTGGATTTTTTTTATTACTATTTTGATTGGTTTCATGCTAGTATTATCATAAAATAATAAAAATTTAAAAAATTTTTGTTTTAAGGTAATATAGGATTATTAAAAATACAATTTTTTCAAAAACTCCCTGTATTAGCGAAACTACGGGGTATAGCAACAATCTGATTACGCCAGTTTTAAGGGCTCAAAAAAAGAGCACGGTAAGGTGCAATCAGAAAATCAATATCTTTAATAATAACCGAGTTTCCCATTTAATCCCATCGAAAATGGGACACGCTGTACACGAAGTGAAGTAAAATAAAACCATTTAAAAAAAGAGGGGAAAGAGGGGGACGTAAATTATACTTTTTTAAATTGGCCATTAGGTAGCTAAGAAATATCGGTGTACCCGGTGGAACTTTTTTTATAACTCTAGCTAACTTAAAAATTTTTATATTTTTTTAAATCAAAAATACTTTTTCATAAAACCTTGTATTATAACAAGTCTACAAATAACTGGTTTGTTAACAATTATTGCAAAATAACGTATCTACCTGCTGCCTTAATATACATATTGACACCGTCTACATTTGACGTCTGTCAACAAACAACAAATAAAAGTTTTTCTGTCACAGTTTCAAAAACACCTAATTTAATAACCAGCGTGTCACCAAAGCCAACTTTGCGCTAATGCTAATACATTTGGGTGGGTTTAAAAAATAAAATTCTTATGTTGCCTTAAGGCCGTGTCTGTAGGTAACATTTTAAAGGTATGTGTTATTAGTTTGAACTAAATTGGTTTTACTATGATGGGCGCCCTAATGTAGCTATTTGTCCTTATGTGCGTCGAGTGAATGACCAAGCCATTCAACTGATTTTTATAATTCTTATTATCACAATTATAAGATAATACCAGACAAATAATGGGATGAGCGTTTTAAAAAACTTTTAACTGAAGATAGAGCAGAATTCAAGGAAGACGCAAGAGACAATATAATTAGAACGATGGGATCTCCAGTACCCCTCACAATCTCTGAGGTCAAAAACGTGTGCACAACCTTAAAAAGCGGTAAATCTGCCGGACCCGGAAATATCCCAGCCGAACTTATTAAATATGGCACTGAAGAACTGTTTTGGAGATTACGGAATCTTTTCCAAAAATATTTAAATGGAACTGTAGTCCCAACTGAGTGGAAAACGTCATATATATCCACAATACACAAAAAAGGAAGGAAAGATATATGTGACAATTATAGAGGTATATCTGTGACTAGTACGCTAAGCAGAATATACGGTAAAATAATAAGAAATAAAGTGGAGAGCGAATATAAAGACATGGAGGCAGAAGAAGAAGCTGGTTTCAGGGCGGGTAGATCGACTTCAGATCATCTCTTTTGTATAACCCAAGTTATTGAAAAGAAAATGGCATACGGACAAGAGCTGCATCTGCTTTACGTGGATTTGCAGAAGGCATATGATAGTATACCACTAAATCTACTTTGGAAAGCGTTGGAAAACACAAACATAAGCGTACAACTAATTAAGGCCATCAAAGAGTTATACCGCAATAGTAAGGCAAAAGTTAAAATAAAAGCAAACCTAACCAAAGGCTTTCAAGTAAATAAAAGTCTTAAACAAGGTTGCTGTATCTCGTCTACGCTCTTCAAGATATACTTGGAACACATCCTTAAAGTATGGAAGAGAAAATGCCAAAACATGGGAATTCCGTTGGACGAAACCACCTTGTATACTTTATGTTTCGCCGATGATCAGATAGTAGTGGCTCAGGATTATGACGACCTCGAATATATGATACGAAAACTAATAGAAAAGTACAATAAGTGGGGACTAGAGGTTAATCTCAATAAGACAGAGTATGTGTATCGGTGGAATGAAACAGGATCTAATCTTAAATACCGGGCAGCGAATACAGTCCTGTGATGAGTATAAATACTTAGGTCTAAAAATTACAGCTGACGGAACACTAGACAAAGCTATAAAAGATCGAAACGTACAAGGAAGAAAAGCAATAACTTTATTAAATGGAATAATTTGGGACCAAAGTATATCAAAACATAACAAAAAGCTTATATATAACACCATTGTAAAAAGTATTATTACATACGGCTCAGAAGTATGGCCAATCAAGGATAGAACAGAAAAAATGCTTTCCGCTACGGAGATGGACTATTGGAGAAGAGCAGCAGGGAAATCAAAAAGAGAAAGAGTTACAAATTATATAGAAATCATGACAGTGGGTGAACGTACTTTAGTGGATGATATAAGAACAAAACAACTGGTGTGGTACGGACATGTACAAAGAATGAATGATGAAAGACTACCTAAACAAATACTACAATGGAAACCAACTGACCGAAGAAAACGAGGACGGCCAAGGAGAAGCTGGAGAGAAGGAATAGACAGTGAAATAAAAATAAGAGCCCTAGATGATGAATTATGGGCAAACCGAAACGAGTGGAGATTGGGTATCGGAAGACGTAGAACGTTGTGAAACGATAAATATATATAATGCAAGGCTTTCCTCAAATACGTTAGAGAAACAGTGGCAAATTTAAATTCGCAGACGCGAATTTTTAAGTGCGCATGCGTGTGTTTTCTCACGTTGACACAGACGAATTGCTATAAAAAAGTGCTTTTTTATCCCTTGAGACAAAAAAATACATTTCATACTTTTCATCACCATAACAATATGTTCAATACTTTTTAGGATGCTGGTGCAGATCTACTTACAAACGCTCATTTAGATCGACATAAGCCAACTCGTAAGTATTGAGAATAGTATATATCTCAGAATAAAATAAATTACTTACTAACTTAAAAGTAGAAATAGAAATAAATAAAATATCTTTAGATCTGTTAAACAAAAAATTGACAAAATATTGAATTTTTTTTTAGTTCAGGATGTATATTTACGCCCAGTGTTCTATGGATCAAGCACCGTCAAACCAGATCTAGGAGTTGGTTTGCCATTCCGCAGTGTCACAAGACCACCACTTGCTGGACCTTACGCTTTTAGTCGTATTCCAAAACCAGTGTGGAATAAACCAAAAGTTTATCTTACTGAGAAAGTGGCACAAACCTGGTTATTTAGCAACTTTTCTTCTGGCTATGAAAGCAAAACGTCTTTAAGAAGAAAAGTCCCATCGACGCAAACGAATTGGTTAATAAGTGGATTTTCTTTAGATCCAATCCGAGGTTTGGCACTGATGCCCGCACCTAAAATTCTTAAAGTATCCAAAACGTTTGAAATTTCGATAGATCTGCCATATTCAGTGCAAAGAGGAGAAATTCTAGCAGTTCCCGTAGTGGTACTAAATAATAATAATCAAGACGTACCCGTAGATATAACTTTTCATAACACTGAGCAGCATTTTGAGTTTTCCGAAGTTTCAAATAAAATAAATAAAAACTTCACTAAGAGTAAGTAAACATTATAGCGGGTCCACACTAAACCAACAAAACAAAAGAGCAAGTCAATGTTTTCCAACATTTTTTAAACAAAATGAGAACGATTCGCCATTTTGTTTTGTTGGCGTTTTCAGAAACTTTTTATTTTCCCGTCGCACTATGGTCCGAGGGATCAATATTTTGGCCAAAAATAGACTTTTGCAGTTAAACTCTCTGATCACTTAAACGCAACTCAACAAAGAAGTCTGAATTGCTAATATATAATTAAAAAGTATTTTTTATTACTCTACCACCTTTTTCGTGATTTATACTGCCTAAAAGCCCTTTAAAAAAGTGTATTATTTTTAATATGGTCTGCAAATTACACAGCCTCACAAAAAATTATAAGTTGCAAAACTCAGAGGGTAGACCTCCCAAATTCTTCTAATTTTAGTGCACTAAAATCCAGTACGCCCAAAAAAAATGTTTTAATTATCGAATTTTCCACTATTTGATCTAATATAAAAATTCAAATTACATATATTCTTAAGTATGTTGGTCCGCAGAACTAAAATTTAAGGATTAAAAAGTTTTGTAACCATTCAGTAACCCAATCCCCCCTTTTACTCCGTTTATTTGGGGGTCAAAACTTACCTTTTTTGATGGACATGAACATGTGTATTATGGAAATATTTCTATTTGCTAAATTTAACAAAGACAATAAAAAAAAATAATTCACTCAATTATCCCCTAAGTCACCCTTAGCACAACGGCGTATCCGGAGGGGGGGAAGAAGGGTAGCTGTTGAGCTGTCCCCCTTTTTAACCAGGTTTTTTAAAATCGGACATTGAAATTCAATTAGAATATGAATTCCCCCCTCTAAATTAAGAATGCCGGGCTGTTCGGCCGTCGTCGTTGAAAATTCGTTCTCGACGTTTCGCCATCTCGAGTGGATGGCATCTTCAGGAGATGTTGACTGTTTGTCGGCTTCTCGAAGACTGGAATGAACAGTCTTCGAGAAGCCGACAAACAGTCAACATCTCCTAAAGATGCCATCCACTCGAGATGGCGAAACGTCGAGAACGAATTTTCAATGACGACTGCCGAACAGCCCGAAAGCACACCCACCATTGGACGATGGCCGCGAAAGCCTTCACAATTTGCCTATTTTTTTTTCATCACCTTAATAATTTTTAAACTAGTTAACCCCTCACCATTCTAAATTGTTCTTTTCCTCCCCCAGTGAAAATTATTCTATATTTGAATTTAGATGCTCCAAATATCCCAAAACCGATGTTAAATGTTTGCAGTTTCTACTAATTTCCTATCTATTTTGGCGGCCATCTTGAATTTTTCCCTTGTTTTTTGATATCTATGATTCATTTTGCTTCTTTAAAGGTACTTTGCTCATTACTATCTTTATAAGACACACGGAAACACAAATTAAAATGCACTAGAATAGGTACTTTGTGTTTATCAGAATATGTACGGTCATGTTTAATAACGAATTTGGAGACTATCGCACCTTTTCGCACCAACAGTGTATGTACTTCGGAAAGTACATATCAGGACGAAAATATTTTTACAAAAATTAATATGAAAGTTCGGGAAAGCTTTTTTGATAGTCCAATGAAATATCGAGAAAAAAAAATTCATACACTTCTGGCACAATTTTTGTATCATTGGTATTTAAAGAATAAGTTTAAAATCCCAGTGACTAAAATTATCAAAAAATAATCTACTTACCTGTGATTAAAAAAGCCATTTTTAAAAATTTTTATAACTCTTCGCACTTCTTAGTAATAGCACATTAATGTTAGTAAAAAATAATAAACAATAAAAAAACATTTGCTGATTGTCAGGAAATGTCAAATTCAAACAACGATATTTCGAAGCCTGCTTTGGCAATGAAGCCAATTATGCTGGAATTTTAAAGTGTCATTATTTAGCTTTAAAAAATATGTAACCAAACAGTTTTATTGTCAAGTTAGTTTTTGCTATTTTTGGCCAAAATATTGGGGTTTCAGACTAAAGTGCGCCTGTCGGTAAAGATCAAAGTGTTGATGTTTTGTTTTCATTTTGGGCAATTTTGTTGATCCAGTCTGTCCGTGAATAAAACAGAAACAAATATCGTGGTTTACTTTGTGTAGTTTTTGTGTGCAAATTACCATGTCCGGAGAAAAAATTAAATGGGGTGTTGAAAATGACCAAGCTATAATCTAATTTTTATTTATTTTAATTAATTTTTAGAAGTAGAACTCTACAAACGAAAAAAAGTTTACGTCCCAAAAACATCTGGATCCACTGTTTTCTTTATGATAATGCCACGAAAAGAGGGTATCATTGATATTAGAGTTACAGCCAATAGTCCTAGAAATCAAGATACTGCGATTGGTCGACTCAGAGTAGAGGTAGGAAAAATAGTGAATATTCATAATTAGTAGACACGCACGAAATCGCGCAACCAAAACCGTGCGGACCAAACCGTGAGGTCCAAACGGCGCAAGCAAAACTGTGCGGATCAAACCGCGCAACCAAGACCGCGAAGCAATATTACATCTAACTCAACCTCACCTAACCTGAAATGGCGTAGTAACCGCTAGCAAGGTAAGGTCAGGTTAGGTTCTATTTATTTAGCCTTCTTCGATCCATCTTTGGATATAGGCCTCCCTTAATATATTCCATTCTTCTCTGTCTATCACCGTGTTCATCCACCTAGTTTCCGTATGTTTCTTTAAATCGTCGGCCCATCTCATTTGGGTCTGCCCCTACTTTTTTCCCAAGGTCTCCAACTCACAATAACTCTGTTCCATCAAACAGTTCTACGGTCATAGAACCGTCCAAAAAATCCCAATGCAGTACAAGGAGTACGAGGACTGTTTTAAAACGGTTTGGGTTAGATGGAACGACCAAATAACTGTCCAAAAACCGAATGCTGTTCGATTTACTTCAGGCACGTGATCATATGCGAGAGAGTTAAATTCAAAATCACGTGACTAAAAGAAAGGGTAGGTTTGGCGTCTCGCTTTAAGATAAATCGAAGGCGACGTATGAATTCGAGAGCACAAAATTAAAGTTGCACACAGAAAGGATTACACAATTACATAGGATTATCATAATATATTTTTAATTTTAGTTCTTTAAAATGCAGATAAAATTACATCAATTTAATCCATACAGGGTGTAACTAAATAACTGTAAAACATTTAAGGGGATGATTCCTCATCGAAAAAAAGATAGGATCTTTCATATAAAGAAACTTTATTGGAGCATCCCTTGTTAAGATACCGCCCCTTAAAGGGGGTACATAACATTTATGACGATGTATCTCTGTAGTTGTTCGTGAAATAATTTTTTGCTGCGAACTGGTTTATTTTGGGCAAAAAATCCAAGAGACATTTTTTATTTACAATGAAACACGCTATCGGAAATACATTTTTAAATGGAAAACAAATAATAAAACAAAAAGTTACATTGGAAATAAATTTTAGGGGTTGCGTTTTCCACCCCTTACAACCATGGGGTAAACCAAATTCATTACCGGCTAAGTGTCTTTTTGGTAGTAGAAAATTTTATGTACCTATAGTCAGTATAGCTTTTTTAGCTCACACATATACTATACTATAGTAGTGTGAGCTATGGTGATCCTAATTTTTTCGAGAAAAAAAAAGTTGCTCCGATTTCAAAAATTTTTATATATCTTTGCGTTTCAGATGATTTTGAAACTTTTTTTGTTGCGCCGTCTGTCTGTCTGTATGTCTGTCTGTCTGTCTGTAACGACCAACGCGCATAACTCAAAAACCGCTCGGCCGATTTTAATGAAATTTGGTACCTAGGCTGGGTCTTGGGTCGAGATGGTCCCTTTTAAAAATGAACAAAATCCACCGAACACAAACCAAATAAAAGGGTGGGGGTAGATTTCAAAAATTAGAGTTTATGTGAAAATATGGCGTGTGTGATATCAAACGAAAGGTAATTGAGTCTGGAGTTAAACAAAATACATTTTAATTTATTAAAAAAAAAGGGTGGGGGTATATTTCAAAAATTCGAGTTTAAGTGAAAATATGGCGTATGTGATATCAAACGAAAGGTAATTGAGTCCGGAGTTTAACAAAATACATTTTAGTTTTTGCTTTTTTTAAGGGTGGGGGTAGATTTTAAAAATTTGAGTTTAATTAAAACATGGCTTGTGTGGTATCAAACAAAAGGTAATTTAGTCTGGAGTTGAATAAATTATATTTCAGTTTTTAGTTATATTAGCTCAAACGTAAACTATACCTATAGTACCTAGTGTGAGCTTAGGGGCCCATATATTGGCAGAGTATCTTTGTTAGTTTTCGAGATATTGACGATTGAAATTCCGAAAATTAGAAAATTTTAAATACGGGTCCACACTCTATTTTTGAAATTTACCCCTACCCTTTTATTCGGCTTGTACAATGGATTTTGTTCATTTTTAAATGGGACCATCTCGACCCAAAACCCAGCCCAGGTACCAAATTTCATTAAAATCGGGCAAACGGTTTTTGAGTTATGCGCGTTGGTCGTTACAGACAGACATACAGACAGACATACAGACAGATAGGCAGACAGACAGACGGCGCAACAAAAAAGTTTCAAAACCATCTGAAACGCAAAGATATATTACTATTTATTACCCCGTCCGATAAGGTACCGGCCGATAAGGCACCGGCTAATAAGGCACTGGCCGATAAGGTACCGGCCGATAAGACACCGGCCTACAAGGCACCGGCCGATAAGACACCGGCCGATAAGGTACCGGCCGATAAAGTACCGGCCGATAAGGCACCGGCCGATAAGGCACCGTCCGATAAGGTACCGGCCGATAAGATACCGGCTACTAAGGCACTGGCCGATAAGGTACCGGCAAAAAATATACCGGCCGATAAGACACCGGCCGATAAAGTACCGGCCGATAAGACACCGGCCGATAAGGTACCGGCCGATAAGGCACCGGCCGATAAGACACCGGGCGATAAGGTACCGGCCAATAAGGCACCGGCTGATAAGGTACCGTCCGATAAGGTACCGTCCGATAAGACACCGGCCGATAAAGCACCGGCCGATAAGACACCGGCCGATAAGGCACCGGCCGATAAGACACCGTCCGATAAGGTACCGGCCAATAAGACTCCGGCCGGTAAAGTACCGGCCGATAAGGCACCGGTCAATAAGGCACCGGCCGATAAGACACTGGCCGATAAGGTACCGGCCGATAAGGCACCGGCTGATAACACACCGGCCGATAAGGTACCGGCCAATAAGGCACCGGCCAATAAGACACCGTCCGATAAGGTACCGGCAGATAAGGGACCGGCCGACAAGGCACCGGCCGATAAGACACCGGCCGATAGGGTACCGGTCGATAAGGTACCGGCCGACAAGGCACCGGCTAATAAGGCACTGGCCGATAAGGTACCGGCCAATAATACACCGGCCGATAAGACACCGGCCGATAAGACACCGGCCGATAAAGTACCGGCCGATAAGGCACCGGCCGATAAGTCACCGGCCGATAAGACACCGGCGGATAAGGTACCGGCCGATAAGGCACCGGCCGACAAGTCCCCGGCCGATAAGGCACCGGCCGATAAGGCACCATCTGATAGGACACCGTCCGATAAGGTACCGGCCGATAAGATACCGGCCGAGAAGGCACCGGCCGAGAAGGCACCGGCTAATAAGGCACTGGCCGATAAGGTACCGGCCAATAATACACCGGCCGATAAGACACCGGCCTATAAGACACCGGCCGATAAAGTACCGGCCGATAAGGCACAGGCCGATAAGACACCGGCCAATAAGATACCGGCCGATAAGGCACCGGCCGATAAGACACCGGCCGATAAGGTACCGGCCAATAAGGCACCGGCCAATAAGGCACCGGCCGATAAGGTACCGTCCGATAAGGTACCGTCCGATAAGACACCGGCCGATAAGGCACCGGCCGATAAGACACCGTCCGATAAGGTACCGGCCAATAAGACTCCGGCCGGTAAAGTACCGGCCGATAAGGCACCGGTCAATAAGGCACCGGCCGATAAGACACCGTCCGATAAGGTACCGGCCGATAAAGCACCGGCTGATAACACACCGGCCGATAAGGTACCGGCCAATAAGGCACCGGCCAATAAGACACCGTCCGATAAGGTACCGGTCGATAAAGTACCGGCCGATAAGGGCCGGCCGATAAGACACCGGTCGATAAGGTACCAGTCAATAAGGCACCGGCCGATAAGACACCGGCCGATAAGGTATTGGCCGATAAGGCACCGGCTGATAAGACACCGGCCGATAAGGCACCGGCCGATAAGACACCGGCCGAAAAGGCACCGGCCAAAAAGGCACCGGCCGATAAAGTACCGGCCGATAAGGCCCGGCCGATAAGACATCGGCCGATAAGACATCGGTCGATAAGGCACTGGTCAATAAGGCACCGGTCAATAATGCACCAGCCGATAAGACACCGGCCGATAAGGTACCGGTCGATAAGGCACCGGCTGATAAGACACCGGCCGATAAGACACCGGCCGATAAGGTACCGGCCAATAAGACACCGGCCGATAAGGCACCGGCCGATAAGAGACCGTCCGATAAGGTACCGTCCGATAAGACACCGGCCGATAAGGCACCGGCCGATAAGAGACCGTCCGATAAGGTACCGGCCAATAAGACCCCGGCCGGTAAAGTACCGGCCGATAAGGCACCGGCCGATAAGAGACCGTCCGATAAGGTACTGGCCAATAAGACTCCGGCCGGTAAAGTATCGGCCGATAAGGCACGGGCTGATAAGACACCGGCCAATAAGACACCGGCCGATAAGGTACCGGCCAATAAGGCACCGGCCAATAAGGCACCGGCCGATAAGGTACCGTCCGATAAGGCACCGGCCGATAAGACACTGGCCGATAAGGTACCGGCTGATAACACACCGGCCGATATGGTACCGGCCAATAAGGCACCGGCTGATAACACACCGGCCGATAAGGTTCCGGCCAATAAGGCACTGACCTATAAGACACCGTCCGATAAGGTACCGGCCGATAAGGCACCGGCCGAAAAGACACCGGTCGATAAAGTACCGGCCGATAAGGGCCGGCCGATAAGACACCGGTCGATAAGGTACCGGTCAATAAGGCACCGGCCGATAAGACACCGGTCAATAAGGTATTGGCCGATAAGGCACCGGCTGATAAGACACCGGCCGATAAGGCACCGGCCGATAAGACACCGGCCGAAAAAGCACCGCCCGATAAGACACCGGCCGAAAAGGCACCGGCCGATAAAGTACCGGCCGATAAGGCCCGGCCGATAAGACATCGGCCGATAAGGCACTGGTCAATAAGGCACCGGTCAATAATGCACCGGCCGATAAGACACCGGCCGATAAGGTACCGGTCGATAAGGCACCGGCTGATAAGACACCGGCCGATAAGGTACCGGCCAATAAGGCACCGTCCGATAAGGTACCGGCCGATAAGGCACCGGCTACTAAGGCACTGGCCGATAAGGTACCGGCCGATAAGGCACCGGCCGATAAGACACCGGCCGAAAAGGCACCGGCCGATAATACACCGGCCGATAAAGTACCGACCGATAAGGCCCGGCCGATAAGACACCGGCCGATAAGGTACCGGCCAATAGGACACCGGCCGATAAGGTACCAGCCAATAAGGCACCGGCCGATAAGACACCGTCCGATAAGTTACCGGCCGATAAGGCACCGGCTAATAAGGCACTTTTAATATTACTTTTTAAAATGGAACAACTTTTTTTTTCTCGAAAAAATTAGGATCACCATAGCTCACACTACTATAGTATATGCCGATAAGACACCGGCCGATAAAATACCGGCCGATAAAAAACCCGCCGATAAGACATCGGCCGATAAGGCACCGGTCAATAGGGCACCGGTCAATAAGGCACCGGCCGATAAGACACCGGCCGATAAAACACCGGCCGATAAAGTACCGACCGATAAGGCCCGGCCGATAAGACACCGGCCGATAAGGTACCGGCCAATAGGACACCGGCCGATAAGGTACCAGCCAATAAGGCACCGGCCGATAAGACACCGTCCGATAAGTTACCGGCCGATAAGGCACCGGCTAATAAGGCACTTTTAATATTACTTTTTAAAATGGAACAACTTTTTTTTTCTCGAAAAAATTAGGATCACCATAGCTCACACTACTATAGTATAGGCCGATAAGACACCGGCCGATAAAACACCGGCCGATAAAATACCGGCCGATAAGACATCGGCCGATAAGGCACCGGTCAATAAGGCACCGGTCAATAAGGCACCGGCCGATAAGACACCGGCCGATAAGGTACCGGTCGATAAGGCACCGGCTGATAAGACACCGGCCAATAAGGTACCGGCCGATAAGACACCGTCCGATAAGGTACCGGCCGATAGGGCACCGGCCACTAAGGCACTGGCCGATAAGGTACCGGCCGATAAGGCACCGGCCGATAAGGCACTGGCCGATAAGACACCGGCCGAAAAGGCACCGGCCGATAAGACACCGGCCGATAAAACACCGGCCGATAAAGTACCGACCGATAAGGCCCGGCCGATAAGACACCGGCCGATAAGACACCGGCCGATAAGGTACCGGCCGATAAGACACCGGCCGATAAGGTACCGGCCAATAAGGCACCGGCCGATAAGACACCGTCCGATAAGTTACCGGCCGATAAGGCACCGGCTAATAAGGCACTTTTAATATTACTTTTTAAAATGGAACAACTTTTTTTTTCTCGAAAAAATTAGGATCACCATAGCTCACACAACTATAGTATAGTAGTAGTGTGAGCTAAAATCCTGATGAACTTAATGCCTTCCCACCTAAAAATATTGCATTAAAAAATTAATCAACAATTTTAAATGCATTTTTCATTTTTATATTTGAAATATTCACTATTCAGTTTCCTGAAAACATCTTAAACATTTTTGATTAATTCAAAATTTGTTATGGAGTTTTAAAACCATATCTTTTGTGTTTTAAAAGTTAGCGCTAACAATTTTTTGTTACAGTTTTTTGACAAATTAAAGTACTATTACTACTATGGTATAAAACTGTTTTTGAAATATCATTAAAAGGTTATTCCAGCTGTGTTTTTTAGCTCACACTACTAACTATACTATAGTAGTGTGAGCTATGGTGGTCCTAATTTTTTTGAGAAAATAAAAGTTGCTCCGATTTTAAAATTTTTTATATCTTTGCGTTTCAGATGATTTTGAAACTTTTTAGTCGCGCCGTCTGTCTGTCTGTCTGTATGTCTATCTGTCTGTATGTCTGTCTGTAACGACCAGCGCGCATAACTCAAAAACCGCTAGCCCGATTTGAATGAAATTTGGTACCTGGGCTGAGTCTTGGGTCGAGATGGTCCCATTTAAAAATAAACCTAATCCACCAATCACAAGGCAAACAAAACGGTAAATTTCAAAAATTAGAGTTTATGTGAAAATATGGCGTGTGAGATATCAAACGAAAGGTAATTAAGTCTGAAGTTAAACAAAATACATTTTAGTTTTTTTTTAATAGGGTGGGGGTAGATATTAAAAATTTGAGTTTAAGTCAAAACATGGCTTGTGTAGTATTAAACGAAAGGTAATTGAGTTTGCAGTTGAATAAAATATATTTCAGTTTTTAGTTATATTAGCTCACACGTACACTATAATACCTAGTGTGAGCTTAGGTACCCATATATTGGCAGAGTATTTCATGTGGTATACCTACACGATCCGCAGTCCCGTAGTAATAAAAATTAAGAGGCTCTCGCAAAAAAATCTTCAGATGCTGCAGATGTTGCAAAAATTTTTTTTGGAAATTTAAAAAATATTTGTATATTTACGTGGCTTCCCCGGCATTTTGACATGTGTTAAAATTGGTTGTGAAACTCAATTTATTTTGACAAAAATTTTAATTTTTTGGGTTATTCACTGTTTTTTTAACTTTCTCAGACAAATGTAAGTTTAATGTAATTTTATGGTATATTATTATCTCAGGTGATATGTAAACTAGAAATGTGTGTGTTTTACATACAATTTTTCCGCGCCTTCTAATGCGCCTGTGTGCAATTCTTGTCTTTCAGAGGAGTCCGAAACCAGTTTAGGTTGCTTGATGGAACGGAAAACTTACTGTCCCATAACAGTTCAACGTCGACCTGGAACGCAAACTGGATTTTTCGTACCGTTCTATAACCGTCCCACGCTTTGATGGAACGAAACTATTATAAAGGATTAGTCCTTTGAGTTTGGAACCCAATTTATTGATTTTTTAAATTTATATTAATTTTAATTTAGCCATTTGTGAAAAGCTGACCCTCTCCGCAGCGCTAATTTTGCTTCTAATTTTAATCATTTTTAGGTAGAAGGGGAAACAGAATTTTACGCAAAGTCCGTTTTGATTGATCTAAGACAAGCGGGTACTATAAAAAAGCATATAAACTTTTCTGTACCAATAAATGCCGTGAGGGGGTCTGATAAAGTTGAAGTGGCAGCTGTTGGAAACTTACTAGGCGTAACAATGGCCCACTTGGAAGAACTAATAAGGTAAAAAGCGAGGGCAAAAGTATAGAAATCCATAGAAATCAATTAGACCAACGATTCTCAAACTGGGTTCCGCAAAACCCCAAGATTCCGCAAAGCGGTAATTGGGGTTCCGCAAGAAGTAAATAAAATAAAAAAATATTTGTGGTTACCCAAAAATGAAATAGTCAATAGTGTCATATTGCAAATAAAATAAATATCCTTAGTAATAAGTTTGGGAATTGGGACAATTACCTGCTTACTCTGCGAAATGAAGTGATGGTCAATAGCTGGCCATACACACAGAGGTTGATCCGCCGGTTTGGAACGGCGCGGTTCAAACTGGCGGATTTGTCTTTCAATTAGTGGACATGCCACGCGCCAGTTATAGCCGGCACAGATTTATCTGTGAGTTCAGACCGGCGGGCGAAACTTGTGGGTTCCGCGCTCACAGATATTATTAAGATCCTCTCTTACCAAATTTAATAAAAGGTCATTCATGTTAATATAGAATTATTAAAATAAAGCCAAGCTATAATGGTGCCAGGTACAATTTTGACACCTTTACATTGTAATATCAGCTGTGATCTTTTAACACACGGCCTTTGTTTACTATATGAACCGGAAGAAATAGTGCCTTCTTTTATTAATTGAAAATAAACGACGAAAGTTTTAAATTTGACTTTGATATGTCAATTTTGAAGGATCAACTGTCAGTTTTTAATGTGAATGTGTCAAAATAGTGCCTGGCACAATTATATCCTGGCTGTATTTCAATAATTCTCTGATATCCATTCTTAAATAATTTTTAAAATCGTCTGGATCATTTTCTCGTAACTCTTTTAATAGAAGGTCATGGCAAAATAGTTTCCTCTTAAGCAAATAAATTTTAACCCACTTGGAATGTTTCTCTTTTACACCACTATGCATTATTTTCATATTAATAATCATTCCCATACACAGAGCCTGCTTATATTTAGCACTAAACAATTTACATACGCTATGCTTAAAATACCGTGCCGCATAAAACTTTCGACTTGACGAAATTCCACAGTTTTGGTTAAACCGGCAGATAAATCTTGAGTTTTAGCCCACTAACGCGCGGTTATGTCTGCCACAGACCGATATGAAGGATTGATTCGAAAGATTTTTTTTGTGTTAGTGGACTGCAGCAGTTTTAAACCGTTACGGACAAAACGGTCAGACTTATCTGTGCCGTTCCAAACCGGCGGATCAACCTCTGTGTGTATGGCCAGCTAATAGCTGGCCATACACACAGAGGTTGATCCGCCGGTTTGGAACGGCGCGGTTCAAACTGGCGGATTTGTCTTTCAATAAGTGGACATTCCACGCGCCAGTTATAGCCGGCACAGATTTATCTGTGAGCAGACCGGCGCGGCGGGCGAAACTTGTGGGTTCCGCGCTCACAGATATTTTAACCGGCGCAGACTTCTCTGTCGGTTTAATCGCTGTTCTGGTCCACTGGCTTCTCTCATTTGGATATCTTGTTTCGTAAGATCCTCTCTTACCAAATTTAATAAAAGGTCATACATACATGTTAATGTATAATAATTAAAATAAAGCCAGGCTATAATGGTGCCAGGCACAATTTCTACACCTTTACATTGTAATATCAGCTGTGATCTTTTAACACATGGCCTTTGTTTACTATATGAACCGGAATAAATAGTGCCTTCTTTTATTAATTGAAAATAAACGATGAAAGTTTCTCTCGTCTGGATCAGTTTCTCTTAACTCTTTTATAGAAGGTCATGGCTAAATAGTTTCCTCGTAAGCAAATAACTTTTAACCCACTTAGAACGTCTCTTTTTTACAACACTATGCATTATTTCCATATTAATAATCATTCCCATACACAGAGCCTGCTTCTTTTTAACACGAAACATTTTACATACACTATGCTTAAAATCCCGTGCAGCATAAAACTTTCGACTTGACGAAATTCCACAGTTTTGGTTAAACCAGCAGATAAATCTTGAGTTTTAGCCCACTAACGCGCGGTTATGTCTGCCACAGACCGATATGAAGGATCGATTCGAAAGATTTTTTTTGTTAGTGGACTTCAGCAATTTTAAACCGTTACAGACAAAACGGTCAGACTTATCTGTGCCGTTCCAAACCGACGGATCAACCTCTGTGTGTATGGCCAGCTAATTCACTATAGTGAACAACTTAAATATGTTTTTAATTATACAAATGTATAAGTAAACAAAAACATTTTATTACAGACTGCCAACAGGATGTGGTGAACAAAATTTAGTTCATTTTATGTCAAGTACAACCATTTTACAGTATTTGCGAAATACGAGACAACTAAATCCCACGATCCAAAACGAAGCTGTTGCTTTCTTGGAAACGCTTTATCAGCGTCAGCTTAGTTATAAAAGGAAAGATGGATCATTTAGTCCATTTGGCGAACGAGATAATGATAGCAATTTGTGGTGAGTTAAAAAATTAAATTTAGATTATGGGACTTTTCAATTTCGTAGTTATAGTTATTTTTCATTATCTTAAAAGTATAATCACCAAAGTATCTCTAACCTTTTTCAAGTGTAATAAAAACAATCTACAGGCTACTACTTATACTACATGGTGTGCAGTCAGGTGTGACGGGACTTTTTGAAGTTTAAGATGCCCGTTTTCCATAAGGAGTGTTTTCTATATGTTTGGTATGTCCGTGCTTGATTGACTAAAAATTTCTTTGTTCTGCATTATAAATGCAGCTTCAATAAACTTTCGTTTTCGCCAATGCAACTCCTTATACAAGACTTTAGCTTCAGTTATCGAAGTGACCACACATGATCTGCTAAATCGGATTTTTCAATATCCCCTCGCCGTAATTGGGTACTTTTTAATGTTTCTTTACTCTAACCTGAAGAGGGCTTTTCGTTTCACCTACATAGGATTTACCAGACTTACACGGGACTTGGTAAATCTATTCCTTAATGCACAGAAAGGATATAATGACGGCGAAGGAACCAACAAAGAAGGGTCGCTATAACCGGTCGTCGTTATATGAGGATTTACTTATTTTAAATAAAAACTTATCCATGTTACAACTTTTTTATTATTTACCCTAAAAGTACATAAAAAGTCGGATAAAATCATCATATTCAATATAAAAAAGTAAACCTACTGAAACAAGTAAGACGTACCCAAATACTATGCACATATGTATTAATATCTGCAATAACTAAACATACATATTTCTGTTTGTTTTTTACAACGTGAGTTGAAAAAAATCGATTCGATTTTTTCTCTAGACGCATTTTGTCAGTGTCATGACTGTAAAGCACAAAGCTATTCAGGATTTTCACAGCTCGTAAGTAGATGGTGGTCTAAATTCTTCTCCATCATCAGATGCGTCTTCACTATTTTGATGCGGTATCTCTTGATTCGCAAGCACTTCAGCTGCAATTTGCCAAATCAGACAAAGAACTGTTTGATCAATATTTACAAAATCTGTCCATAATTCATCTGACAAGTTAAGGTTATCTTTAATTACAGCGAGAGTCATGTCATCTTCTGTTTCGAAGCCATTATTCGTTCTTTTTGCCAACTCGGTCAAATAAATATTATTTTCCTCTGAGTCGTCTTCAAAATCGTCAGTGTCTGTTGTTAATTCTAAGAAAACTGCATGTTTAAAACAGTTCGCGATTCACCGTGTTCCAGGCTTTACTTCTTTAACTGATTGTTTTCAACGATATCCATTAACTGTAATTTTATAAAATGGGCTTTTATTGATCTTATGATACCTTGGTCAACTGGCTGCAGCACTGATGTGGTATTTGGTGGAAGAAATTGAAGATTAATAATCTTTAAATTTAACACTTTTGGGTGCGCTGGACAGTTGTCTACTAGGAGTAAAATTTACTTATTCTTGCTCTTTAGTTCAGCGTCCCAATCCCGCAGGTTCTAGATAAATAAATCTGAAGTCATCCAGGCTTGTTTGTTAGACATGTACATATGTCACAGGTAACGACTTAACGTTTTTAAAGCAACGGGGGTTTTTGGATTTACCAATAATAATTAATTTACGTTTTTCTGATCCCGTCATATTAGTAGAAACCAAAAGAGTAATTCTTTCCTTCGACATTTTTCCACCAGAGCACTTTTCACCTTTAAATTTCAGTGTCTTATCTGGAAGCATTTTAAAGAAAAAGCCCGTCTCATCTGTGTTAAATATTTCGTCACTTGTATAACTTTTTATTATTTCAGGCCATACTGTTTCAAGCCAGTTTGCTGTCACTCCAGCAGGTACAGAGACAGCTTCACCACTTACTTTTCCATACACAATATTGTGTCTTTTTCGGAAACGTGTAATCCAACTTTCTCAGCATTTATATTCCGGTCCCTTATTCATTATTCTGCCGAATTGTTCCGCTTTTGCCTGTAGTAGCGGGCCATCTATTCCTGATCCCTTACTTCTTTTAACTTTAAACCAGTTAAATATGCTTCATCTATTTCTGTATTACTTGATATTCTAAGTTTTTTCTTTGGTAACAAATTTTAATTAATTGCATCCTTTGTTACATCTCGGTTTTTCCAAACTGTAGATACAGTTGAATGCGATAAGCCGAACTCCCTTGCAATTGGCCTCACCTGCCTCAAGTCTACAAATTATTAAACCTTTCTCCTCAATGAACAAAATACTACTTTGCTCTAAAACACAGTCGGTTATAAATGAAATGTAAACAAATAAGAAATTTCATAAGAACCTAGACTGAGGGATTTCCCCGTCCTTGCAGTCGGTGATTTCCCAAGAATTCTTAAAGCCATGCATAATCACCAGGCAAACATCGAAGTCGTTATATCCGGCCCGTCACATGAAAAATTTTCTTTATTATGGACGCTTAAAGCGACTTCGTCGCTATAACCGGCGTCGCTATAACCAGACTTTATCTGCAATACATGAAACGTAAATCCAACCAAACTACGCAGTCTCCGTTGTAACTTTGGTACTGTCAGGTGTGTGCAGGTTTCCTATATACAGTGGATTGACTGTTTCTATTTTTTCGTTTGACAAGAATGTTCCAATCTATGTTGTGAGTAGTTAATCTTAACAAAAATATTGTTTTAGGTTAACAGCTTATGTGGCAATGGCATTTAGGCAAGCCAAATCATTTATATATATAGATGATTCGTTAATTCTAACAGCTCTTAACTGGCTAGCTGATCATCAAAATGAAAACGGCAGTTTTGTAGAGACAGGGAATATTGTGTATGAAAATGTACAAAATAGAAATGGCAACAGTTTAGCTTTGACTTGCTTCACTGTCACAGCTTTCTTGGAGAATCAGGTAAGATTTCATCTAATTCAAAATGTATTCCAACTAAATTCCCAGGAAAAAATTTAATGTCCTGATCTGTAACACAGTGACAATTTCTGTAACATCGAAAAATAGCGTTACCGAACGAAACAAATCGTGTTACAGATGGGATAATTTCTTTTCATTTTCGCATTTTCCAGGCAAGCCAAATTTCTGATGAAATTTTTTTTTTGTTTTGTACAAGATTTCAACGGTTTTGTTTTGGACAATGTTGATTACATTACTTTAATCAAGTTATACGTAAGATAAGCCACGTCACAGAAAGAACAACATCATTTGTCTCAAATCTATAAATTTTTATTTTTAAAACACAAAATGATTTATTATCAATAAGTCAAAATCTCTCTGACATTTAAAAAACATTTTTTGTTAGTCTGTGGCAGACAAAATTAGGTTTTGTTCCAAAAAAATACTATAGTCTTACAGATCTTCCATTTTTTTCTTTACATAATTATCAATAACTTTTAACAAAATAATTTTTGTTTATTATTTGTATTTTTTAAGGACAAGCAATGCCAGTACTAGATTATGTACAGCGTGTGATAATTAAAGATATCGATTTTTATTGCATCTTACCGTGCTCTTTTTTCGAGCTCTTAAAAATGGTGTAATCAGATTTTTGCTATACCCTGTGGTTTCGCTAATACAGGAAGTTTTTGAAAAAATTGCATTTTTACTAATTTCTTGTATCTCGCTTATTTTGCAAGATATTTTTATTCTGTAAAAACCTTTCTATCGCAACTTTTTTAGAGAAAAATAATGACGTTGTTAATTTTTAAAACATTGTTTAGTTTTTAAGATATGGATGATTCTACCAAAAGTGGGATATATGGATATCATTTTTGGTCATTGCCTTTAAATAACAGTACAGCACAGTAAATAATTTTGTTTTGTTAAATTTATGTAACTAATTAGGTGTAAGCTAAAAAATATTTATTTTCCCAAATTTTAGGAATTATTGCATAAAAATGCCAGAGGAATGAGGACCAGAGGAATGAGTTTTTTAATGGTTTTCCAATTTAAATCTATTTAGACTACTTAACTTAAGTTTTATATAAACAAAGTTCCTATACTTATAATTTTAAAACAATCCACAAAAAAATTGTACTATTGATATCAGTCGAATATTTACTTACCAGAGGAATGATAATTGAAGCGTTCCTTTTTGATTTCTCCGAAAAAAACTAATTTTCTGCCGAAAATAAAAAGATCTATAACTTAAACCAAACTAAAGTTGACATTATCTGTCAAAACTTGTCATCCTCACAAGTAAATTAGATATCCAGGGCCGTCTCTTTCTCTAGAAATTAACCGGTGATATTCACAAATATTGTGTTATTAAAAATGGAGCACGTTTAAAATTGTAAAATTTTCCGGGAAGATGTAAATTCGGATTTTCAAAAATATGACTGCAAACTTAACTTTTATCAATTTTTTGATAAATAGTTAAGACTTGGTTAAATATTATTTATTAGGATATTTTTTTCAATCTGAGTTTTTAATATTTGGTTTGGGACTACACCAGAGGAATGAGGTATTTGCTTTGTAATAAAAAAAATTATAAACTTTTAAATTTTTTCGTTTTAAATCTTATAAAATTAATTAAAATAATTAAAATAATTTTTTTTAAATTATTTTGTGTTAATAATAGGAAGAAACCAATCAAAATAGTATTAAAAAACCCAGGTCCGTATTTAATTTATTTATGATAAATACCATATCTTAAAAACTAAACAATATTTTAAAATAATATTATTTTGCTTTCAAAAAGTTGCCATAGAAAGGTTTTTACAGAATAAAAATATCTTGCAAAATAAACGAAATAGAAGTAATTAATAAAAATGCAATTTTTTAAAAAACTCCCAGTATTAGCGAAACTACGAGGTATAGCAAAAATCTGATTACACCATTTTTAAGGGCTCAAAAAAAACCACGATAAGGTGCAATCAGAATCCCGATATCTTTAATAATAACCGAGTCTCCCATTTAATCCCATCGAAAATGGGACACGCTGTACTCTAGGTATATTGGAAAATTTCTATATTTTAGATTAGTTACAGTAACTTTACCAACGTTATCTATAAGAGTCTTGACTACATTACAAGTAACATGAACGAAGCCGAATCCACATACACAATCTCCATATGTAACTACGTCCTTCATGTTGTAAAGCATGCTTCTAGACAAACTACGTTCAATCTCCTAGAATCTCGAGCTATAGAACAAGATCAAATGAAGTTCTGGTCAGAAGATAATT
This sequence comes from Aspidapion aeneum, assembly GCA_963576565.1. Lineage (NCBI taxonomy): Eukaryota > Metazoa > Arthropoda > Insecta > Coleoptera > Brentidae > Aspidapion > Aspidapion aeneum. Next base: position 794,513 of record OY755041.1, on the reverse strand, counting down.
ATGCTACTAACAGCAAAAATCCTTGGAAAATGCTCCCAAGGTCTATAGACATAGAAGTGACATCTTACGCCGTGCTAAGTTACATTGAAGCAAATCTTATTGATGATGCTACACCAGTTCTAAACTGGTTGGTTAATCAACAAAATAATTTGGGCGGTTTCACGTCATCAAGGGATACTGTTGTAGGGTTGCAAGCATTATTTAAGATGGTTTCCAGACTTTCTGGTCCAACTGATTTGAAAATAGACTATGTATACAACAAAGGAAAGACCGGAAAGTTCAATATACATACTGAAAATGCTATAATCTTACAATCTACTGAGGTAAGTTAATAAATACTAATACGGATCCATTGGCGTAGCTAGCCTTGCTTTTCAGGGGGGGCCGTGGCCCCGGTCTATCTTGAACAAAAAGCAAACATAGGTTTTAAAGAGTCGTGCAGTGTGCAATGAATAAAAAAAAATACGCACATTAAATGTTCTAATATTTTAATATAACAAATTTAATAATACATTTACCAACTTATTTATATGTATACACAGGAAGTATGTAATTCAGCAATTCTACAAAGAAAGTTTTCTACGTCGCTGACTGAAAGCGTCTACCACACTGTCGAAGTCGACCTCAACATCTTTTTCTATGAATAACAATGACAAACCTAAGTGTCTCTCTTGAGTCATAGTTGTTCTAAGCCAATTAAAAACTCTCCTCATGGCAGAGAAAGACCTCTCGCAAGTTGCACTTGAAATTGGAAGAATACTCGCAACTTTAAAAAGTTGGTAGAGGTTTGGATAGGTGTTTTCTGCTATATGTTGTTTGATAGAATCATGACCAACAGTTTGATTTAACCGAAAAATACAATTCTTTAAAACGGTCATTTCTGCTCTTAGAGCAGAAGTATTAATATTAAAAATTGCTCGACGAATTTATTCCATTTAACGACGTGGGAAAACTTAATATGAAAATGGTTATGAAATTGTCACCAAAATCGGAAAATTTCCATAAGACACTAAACTCTAACCTCAAAAAAAACTAAAAAGATTATTATATTTATTTTAGAAAAACAGTTTAAAAAGGTCTTTTATAACCTTACGACATCTACAACCCGATTTCGGAAACAGAGGGGCAAAGGTCGCTGTCTTTATTAAATGCGAAATTTAACTTACACTTCTATAATATTTTACAAGATGTCGCCAATATGTATGAAATATTCAATATGCATAATTATGTTTAAATTTAAAAAATATTTTCGGGAAATTGCATTAGTGCAGAAAAGTTACCGATAATTTAAAGAAAAAAAGCCTAATTCCGCAAGACAAGGGCTTTTTCCTGAAATGTAAACATTATCTGAATGATTTTAAATTTTAATGCACCTATTTTATTTGAATATTTCCCGAATAATAATAGAAAAGTATGTATTTTCAGCGTCATGTTCTTTTACTAGTAGTCGGTAGGGGAGGCCAAGCCCTAGCTACGCCAATGTACGGATCCATCAGATCTAGTTATCCTTTTACAAGCTTTTATTTAACTTCACAGTATGTATGTATATGGGTATGTATGTATGTAATCAAATCATGCAACTCATTTTTGAAGAACTTCCAAACATCCGATTGACTTAAAATTTCGCATAGCGTCTTAGTTTCGATGACAATACAATAAAATGGTTTCATCGGGTACCTACCTCCCCCCTAACATGGGGGGTGGAGAGGGGGTAAAACTTTAGTTTGTCCGATTTCAACCAAAATTGGTATCTGGGGGTTTTTGAGGATGAGAATTACGAATTATTGATCAGATTACAAAAAATCAATATGGCGGATTCAAAATGGACGATTTAATGTCAAGTTTTTCTGATTACTTTTAACTGACTTCCACGTATCCGATTGACTTCAAGTTTAGCATACTGTTATAGTTCCGATGACAATCCAATAATGTGGTATCACTGACCGCCTACCTCACCCCTAACCTGGAGGGCGAAGAGAGGGTAAAATTTTAGTTTGTTGGATTTCCACCAAAATTGGTATCTGGGGGCTTTTAAGGATGAGGATTACGAATTTTTGATCACATTACAAAAATTGAATTTGGCGGATTCAAAATGGACGATTTAATGTCAAGTTTTTCTGATTGCTTTCAACTGACTTCCACGTATCCGATTGACTTCATATTTCGCATACCGTTATAGTTCCGATGACAATCCAATAATGTGGTATCACTGACTGCCTACCTCCCCCCTAACGTGGAGCGCGGAGAGGGGTTAAAATTTTAGTTAGTCGGATTTCCACCAAAATTGGTATCATTTGATCAGATTACAAAAATTCAATATGGCGGATTCAAAATAGACGATTTAATAACGAGTTTTTCTAATTACTTTCAACTGACTTCCACGTAGGTATCTGATTGATTTCAAAATTCACATACGATGCGCTAGATGAAATGCATAGACTACAAACAAATCTAAAAATTAAAAAATAAATTTAGAAAAAAAAACTTTTTGAAAACAAGCTTTTACAAAATGGACTAAAAAGCATAAAATAATTTTTTGAGTGTTCTGATATCATAATAATAAAAGCGATGGGCGTATTTAATATTAGGAAAATGCCTTTCCATGCGCATTTGGTGGATCGTCCACAACCGACTTTTTTTTTCAATGTGACAAAATAAATCGACACACTGCCGGTCGCGGATGATCTGCCTAATATGAAGCAGGCGTAATAATGTCCATCCATATCAGAAAAATGTAAGGGTAGCTTGAGTAGGGTTGGGTTGGGTTGGGTTGGGTTAAATTGTCTACCCTTACATTTCTCTGCTATAATATAATGAATTTGGATTTTCACTAAACTTTGAGTTAACAAGGCTAAAACAAAAACGGGTAAATTTCCTTTAATACGCCCATCGCTTTTATTATTATGATATCAGAACACTCAAAAAATTATTTTATGCTTTTTCGTCCATTTTATAAAAGCTTGTTTTCAAAAAGTTTTTTTTTTCTAAATTTATTTCTTTGAAAATCGGAAGGCTGAAATTTCAGAGTAAAAAAATAAATACCAAAAAAGTTTCCTGCCTCCTAGAATATTATAGCTTTTTTTCTGTTTTTAGGTAGACTCAAAAACACGCGAAATAAATGTGACAGCACACGGCACGGGCATTGGGTTATTCAAAGTGCTATATCAATACAATATGAATGTGACTGGTCCCTGGCCTTTATTCACACTAGATCCACAAGTTGATAAAAATTCAAATGTTGATCATCTGCAGTTATCCATATGCGTTGCGTAAGTTTTATATTTTAAGTCACAAATAAATAATTTCTATTCTACTGGTTGCAATTTTGCTGCCTGAGCGATATTAATAAATGCCTTGACTCCTTTTATAATGTGATCTACTCTGTTATTGATCTGTTCGTGCCAGTAAAACATTTTTTATACGACTGTCTTGTAAAAGGGGGTTTTGCGCACGGAGAACACGATCTGAAAATGGCATTTTACCCATATATACCCACTATTTCCTCTAACAATTCCCCTAATACCCAAGATTTGTTCACCAAAATACCCACGCGGTTTACCCCTCGCTTTTTATAAAGTATTAAATGGTATTTACTTTTGTCCTTTATTATAAATCATCGGTTTTAATACCATTCATTAAAAGCATAAATTTTCGAAGTTTCGTATTCCCTTTCATCTTGCAAGGGCATCAAGAATGAGGGCAAAAATGTTATTAAATTTCTCGATAAAATTAGAGTTACCAAAAGTACTTATGTATCAAACTCGACCAATAAAATTCCTAGTTTTCTACCGCTGCAAATTAGATTAAATTAGGTAATAAACGTAGGGCTCATTTGTTTTAGATTTGTAAGCAAAAATTTGTCACATACACCGTTTAGCAACATGGCTGTAATGGAAGTTACTCTGCCATCTGGTTTTACTGCAGACAAAGATTCTCTTCCAAGTCTAGAAGTCTCTCAAAACGTTCAAAAGGTTGAAACTAGTCACGGAGATACAAAAGTCATACTCTATTTCAACAATTTAACTGTTAATGAGTATTGCCCTACAGTATCTGCTTTTAGAACACATAAAGTTGCCAAGCAGATGCCCGTCCCTGTTGTGCTATATGATTATTATGACACTGGTAAGTATGATTTAAAGCACAGCCTTCGTAAACTAACGAGCCACGAACCAGAAGAAACGGCAACACAGCGAGGAGGCCAGTCATTTTCGTCCACGTGCCGCTAGTTACTGGCCGTTTCCGCGCAGATAATGTTTTTTTTTAACTTTTAGTATATTTCAAATCGCGTTACCAAATAAAACAACTGTTCTGGTTTTAGTGAGATGTGTGGTGAACTTAAAATTATATTACCTACTTAATAAAAGCTGTGTAAAAAAGTCCTTTTGTACACCGGTAATAAGTGAGGTTAGATGTTTGTTTTTGTTTGGAATTTTTGGTCTGTTTTTCTTTTTAAATTTTAAACATGCCGCGAAAGTGTTGGGTACCCGGTTACAAAAGTAACGATGCATCTATGATTAATGAAGAGGGTCACGAAACAACCTTTAGCTTCCCAAAAGAAAATGACTTTGTTGTTCAAACTTGACAGTAATAACTTAGCAGTAAGAAAGGAACCATTTTTATTTCTTACTGCTCATTTCATACTGGTTACTTCACGGTACTATGAATCGAACTTTAGGATTGTTTTTGTATAATTGTGTCACAATGAATGTTGTGGATAATTTAATTAATGTAAAAAAATTATCTCTCTTTACTTATGAAGAAAAACTAAAACTAAAAGAAGAAGGATGGCCATTGTCCGATATTTTAATAGAAAAGTGTGGTTCAAGCCGGGGAAAAGTATAAAAGGATTTTTACAAGAGAAATTTATGCCAGAAACGACTGGATATGCGGATGCAATAAAGATAATTCTCTTTTTTATTTTCCGTGCCGTTTGTTTGGTGGAGATAAATCTTGGACCGTCCTTGGTGTAACCGATTTAGTGCATCTTAGCGAAAAAATCAAACGCCATGAAACATCAAAAAATCTCTTAAACAATGTAATGAACCTGAGTTTGTTGGGTAATGTTAATATTCGTGAGAAGCTGGACACTGCATATTGGACAAATATTCGGCTGTTTAACGAGAACGACTGTAAAAAAATAGCATTTTTTATACCCTATCGGCAGAACTCACAAACTTTACTGTCACGAGCCGCCACTGATCATAACTAACGTAAATTTTAATACCCGCGAATTTAAAAATCAAACAAGTTTTCGTGGCTAGTCGAGTAAAAAGAAGTTTTTTTTTCTCTCGTATTTTTCCGTTGATAGCTCGTAAACTTTTCTTTAAGTTCTAATTGACACCTAATACCACCCTTTACTACGGAACACCTTTGGTGATCTTATTAAGGTCTAAGCTTTCGTCTTTCCATTAACCTTTGAGAACGATTACGCAAAAATTCCAAAAAAAGATATAAGGCCACGTTACCTAGACCAAAAATTTTGCCAACAATTGAAGGATTGAGTTTATCAAAGGCTTTACTGTAATCTTGTAAAATAACACATGTACAAGGTGTGACAATAAAATTATAAGACAGGTGTAAAAAAATCTACTGTATTTAAATACAAATACAAATTAATGATGTTTCCCATCAATGTAGTCCCTTTTTTTATCGACGCACAGTGCGGACTCCTGTGGACAATATTCGAAAAACTGAGGTTACATTTTAAAAGTTTTAATGTTGCAAAAGTATAGATAAATGTCCAGTTTATCTGTAATCATAACCTATTTTTTAGTCACACTTGCGAAAGTGAACAAAATAAATAGTTAAAGTCGTTATTTTAAAACAGGTACAAAAAAATCGTATAAAATACCTATCAGAAAATTAATTTTACTGGTTCTGTATTTAAATATAAAAAAAAATTTCTTTAAGTATTACAGTGATATATATTTACGCTATTTGTTTAAATAAAATTTTGTCAAATTGACGTCTCGCTTTTAAAATAATTTAATTAAAACTGTTATGCTTACAAAAAAAAATATATTTTAAATTTTATTAAGGTTATAAAAAATTGCAAAGATTTGCAAGGTCTGGCATATATCCTAAATATTAGTCCAATGAATTAGCAAAAAGGTGGCATAAATATTTTTTGCTACTGGCTGCTACCAAGGGTGCTGTATTTTTTTTAATAATATACTTCAATCCTAATAACTTATAACACATTGGTTACCACCCCGGTTGAGAGGCCTCACATCATCTCCTGTTTAGGTTTACCCTTAAAACCAGTCTTGCCGCCATTTGGACAAATATAAAATTGTGACAGCTCTCATCAACGTCAAAAATGGCGGCAGCAAGGTGTCAAAAATGGCACTAAATCTGAAGAAGATATGAGGCTTATTATTCGGCGATGGCGAGTGGTTATAGGTGATAATAAATTTTAAAAAAATTCCCAAAATATTTATGGTACTAAGTCACCTTATACTACTGTGAGGAAAATGGAAAATAGAAAATTAAATATTTTAGAATCGCATATCGTATTGGCCGTCTTTTGTCAATGGGAACGCACAAAAACAATAATTTGAGGTAGTCAATAAAATTATAAAAATACTGCTATCACTCTTAAAATATATATGCCAAAAATTATTCTGCTGTTTGTGTGGGCGAATATTTAAAAAAAAAATCATTTGGAGATCAAAAGTGCGCTTTTTATCACAAATTTTAGGGATAAAGTATCACTTTTTAGGGATAAAGTATCACTTTTTAGGGATAAAGTATCACTTTTTATCCCGTGGCCTCTCACGAGAATCTGAAGGTGTTAAATATTTTCAAAAAAATTCAACCCTTGTTGGGTTTAGAAGAATATTCTGACAAAAATAACTAAATTCTAAATAAGGCGTCATTAAATTTTTGCAAAAGTCTCAGTTTTAAATAGAAGCTATCGGGACAAAACAAAATTTATTTTCAAAACCGTTATTTCGAATGGTTAAATAAAGATATTATATCTAAGAAATTTTGTTATAAAACGGATTCAGAAAAATCAAAAAATACAGATTCGGAATCAGAGGCCGTACCCGGACCGAGTCGTGGACGGCCTAAAACGGCTTTCTTAGAATCATCTTTAAGAACCAAGAAACTGAGAGTGCAATGTGTATTGTGGGGTTGCTAATTTAATTTTTCTGGAAGGGACTTAGCCCCCCCAAGCCTTCCTAACTACGCCCATGAATCCGAATAAAAAAATAATTTTAGTTTAATTTTTGACACAAAACAAAATTGATTTTTATTTTTAACGTAACTGTAGGTTAAACTGAATGCACTTTAATTTATTTTTTTAATATTTTAAATAAAATGACATATATATATTTTTAAAAGTTTTACTTATTTTAACCTTTAGACTACACTTTATCACATACCCTATAAAAAAACCCTATTTTGTCCGCACTGTGCGACGCAGCGTTGCATGAGTTTTTTCCAATGTTGGAAGCAATTTTGGAAATCATCAGAAGAAAGGCTGTTAAGAAGTCTTGCCGTTTTGTTCTAATATTTTAAAACGGGTTCCTTTTAACGATTTCTTCACTTTCGGAAACAGGTAGAAGTCGCAAGGGGCCAAGTCTAGTGAATATGGTGGGGATCTTCTTATTAGCTAAAACCTGTATAATGTCCTGTCCTGGTAGAGCAGCCATGCGTTGTTCTTCCACAAAACTGGACGTTTTTTCCTTGGACGTTCCCTTCGCTACATTAATACTTCCAAATATAAATGGAGATTAACTGTTTGAACCTCACACGCCTATTCAATAAGAATAACACCCCTAATATCGAACAGAAAAACAATGGGCATCGCTGTTTTGGATGTGTTGGAGCGCCCTTCTCGTTCATCATCTTTAACTTCTTGACGACCCTCAAAAAAGCTTATATACTTCCCAACTAACATTTATAGTAACGGCTACATGTTCTAAAGGCTTTGCTACTTTCTTATAGTAGAAATGTGGTGATCCCAACCAAAATTTGTTACTTTTTAGTTCTAACTACTATTTAGTATCAGGAAATAGTAGATGTTTCGTAAAAACGACCCTCTAAACTACTTCATAGGATTGTTTCTTGATAGTCGATTCTGATAGTCTTCTCTACCACAATAGGACGTTGCTAAAGTTTTACTTTCTTTTTAGTCGTTATTTCGTAGTCGCCCTGACTTTTATATCCTACTTAATTACCACTAGAAAGTTAAGCTTCATTGGAGTCCCAAACAAATGTATCCGACAACTACATTATAACTTTAATTTTTACCACAAAAGTTTGTGTCATCATAGTAACATCTGATGTAACAATGTAGACAAAATAACTTTTTGGATCAACTTTAAAGCCGCAACTACTTTCAAGTAACCTTTTCGACTATCAGGGAATATAGTTTGGGACGCCATATTTTTATGTAAGAAAGAAAATTTAATATTTTTGTTGTCGTTTTATGAGCTCATATTAAAGAGCCATACTATTTTATAAACAAATTAGTTGAAGCTTACCAAAAATGCTCTTCTTAAGCACCATTTGTTGGAGTTAACTGTCGATTATGAAAACATAACCTCCAAAATCACAACACAAAAATTCCATCAGCTACCAGAAAACGGCTCAATTTTACGGGCGCACCGGTTTTTTGCAATATATATAATGCATGTTATACAAAAAACTTTGCGTCGCACTCGAATTTTGATCCTCTGCTCGTAAATTCTCACACTTTTGGATAACATAGTTCATATTATAACCATAACCAAACAAAAAAACTAAGCGAGCCTGTTTACTGTTGTGTCCACCATATTGTGTAACAATTCTACCAAAAAGAAACGATTATATTATTTGCAACTACATCGCAACTTTTATGCCATTACGGAAAAAAAACAGCCTCTACGACGTAGTAGATACCTGGCTACGACGTAGTAGTGTAGTTGTTACTACAGTGACTTTAAACACTTGGCCAAGTAGTTATAACCAGAAATTGGTTCCCCACTTAGGGAATTATAACGTCGCTGTATGGTATACTGAGACGTAGCGGGAGTACGTTGCGGTTACTTTTAAGAAATTCTTTCTAGTTGGGGTTTCGTCGTTACAACTTTAATTGTTTGTTGGGTTCTTCACGACCCTCGAAAAAGCTTTTATGCCACATAAAAATCATTGCACGAGACATACACCGACATCATTTAGCATTCAGTAGCCGTTTTTTTAGTTTTACTTTAAATTAAGATGTTGCTCAATTTTTTTCATTCCGGGGTTGACCCTTTTTTTTGTTTAAATTACTGGACTACTATTACTAACCATGTTGTATACATTTTTTAGCACGAAGAGCCAGAGTATTTTATTGGGGCCCAAGGTCAACGATATGTGATATATGTGAAATGGAAGATTGTGGAGATATTTGTGCAGGAACACTCGAGCGACAGCGTAGTGCAGAGAGTAACAGCGATTCGAATAAAGGAGATGATGGGAGTAGCAGTTCACGTGAACAAGCTACAAACTGGCTAGCACTTGTATTAATTTTAGGAATACTATCACTCATCCAATAAACTGCCTAGAAATAGAAAAATTAATAGAACCCTTATCAAATCTGCGCAATTTGGAGGAAATGGGAAGAAATTGAAATCCAAGGTCTGTAGAGGATAAGTTGCCTGGTAACTATATGGTCGAAGCGGCGCACAGTGGAACGTTTTGAAGATCTAGGTGGACAACCCCTGAGCAACATTAACACTCTTTAATGCTTGATTTTTTTAGCTTAAAAATAACATAAAATATCTAAAAGCATTTAGTATTTGCAATATTACCTACCTCTTATATAGGGTGATTCAGATTTTAACGATTTTAAGATTTGTAGTCATACTTTATGTTTTTAACGAAAATTGTTTCAACAAATTTTATAAAAATGAATTAACAATATATATTTTTTTTAGTTTTTGCAAGAAGGAATTTAAATAAAACAGTTTTGCAATATACAAGGTGTTTCAGAAAAATTTAAATAAAGACGTTTTAGGCGGTAAGGGACGATCAAGAAAAAAATTCCGCTCTCTGTCACTATATGAAAAATAAATGCATTAAAAATTTTAAACCTCTCGCCCCTTGCCCGGGGTAAAACCAACCCCTAAAATTATAATGGAAAATGTTCATCGGATGGCATTATCTTTAAAGGGGTTTAATGTGAGAAAATTTAAGAGATATTTGGATTTTAATTTTATATAACTAAGAAAGTTTAAAAAAATATTTATTAAATTGGAAAATTCCATTTTTTTTTGAAAAATATCATTACTTAACATAACAAATAATAGAATATTTTCGGCGTTATCTAAAAAAATTTTTTTCGTCGAAAATAATACTTATTAATAATACCATTGCTATGCGGGCTAGGAAGGCAAAAACTAAAAATTGTGACTTTTTGAAAAAAATAAAGTCCTAAAAAAATTGTTAACGTCATTTTATTGGCCTAGTCATATTTATATTTGTAGTTTTATTCAATTTGTTTAAAAGAAGGCGACAATATTTTATTTTTTCGAATAACACAATTTAAGTTTTTAAGCATTATTTTGAAACCCCCTGTAGATATTTTGAACTTCGACACTGCATCCGATTAAGCTCGCAATGGCGCCACTTTTTTCATTTTGAACGAATATCGTAAGTGTTACCGTTTCTGAAAATCCCACAAAGCCCTATGTACTTACTTTTATCTGGACACCCTGTAGACAAACAGACACATTGACTCATCGTGATATAGAAAAATGCACCAAGATTAACTAATTTAGGTTAGAAAATCCCCAAAGGGCACATTTGTGAAGGTATCAAAAAGAAAATATCATTAAACACAAATAATACGTTTTCTGTTTTTAGAATTGCAGGCTAACAAAATAATTAAGTATAAGTTTACCCCAAAAAAAGGACAAAATTTCAATACTACGTCAGAAAGTAGAGATTTCGGTTAATTAGAAAATAATAAAACTAATATCAACAAATTCTAACAAACTGAAGTTTCAGTCCAACAAAAACTATATAAAAATAAAATTTTCCTTACCAAAACCTCAGCGAATTCATAAAATCATAGTAAGTAAAACACTGCAACAATGACAGTCAAAATGCTTCCCTAGTCTTAAGGACATGTCACTCTAAAAATGCCTAGCACTTGTTTTACTCCAGCGCCTACTACGCGGGAAAAAACAATATTGTTTTAAAGCATTGTCCATACATAAGATTAAAATGTCTAAGCAGAAAATTTTTAAGATGCAACTTTCAATGCAAATATCTTGACAACCAGAGGGGATAAAAAAATAATATTTTGGATCCAGGATGTATGGAATATGCTCTTTAATTGTAGGTAGCTGAAATGTTAATTTATAGTACTTAACCATGTCCACCTAGATTAGTCAAACGTTCCACTGTGCGGCGTGAGAAGTGACAGCGCGTCATTTGATGAGCGGCTAGTTCACAACTTGCATTCCGTTTGCTATTGGTCGAAATAGTCAGCTGACTTTTTGATGTTGAACGTTGCCGTTTAATATTATTATTATATTATATTAAGAGATGGTCCCACCAGTCAAGCATTTAACAAACATTATGTTTACAGCTTTCGGCGTAAAATACGAATATATACTAGTTGTAAGTGATTAAAAAAGTGTAGTGGTTTGTGCAGTACATACCTATTGAATTTAACTAAATTAATGCATATGCCGATGACTTTTTTTTTAATTGTTTTTTACAAACATATTATATTCTTTTACAGTTCATGTCAATCATGTCATTATTTTTGGGACAACTTTTTATAACTTTTTTTTGTTTGCCTATACTTTTTGTTATGGTAAACAACTGATAACTGTCAAAAAGTTATCTCAAAATTTATGATATATATATATATAGTTTAAATTAGCTTCCCTATCCTGTTTTCCTGTCGAAATCGGTGTTAACCTAACCCTGATAAATTATTCGACAACGTATCCTAACCTGTCCAGACACGCCCCGGTTAGGATACGTTTCCCATCAATTGACCACGGTTAGGTTTTGTTTCAGTTTGGTTTAACACCGATTTCAACCTCCCAAAACGAGACAGGAGAGTTTTAATTTTAAAAATCCCGCCTGACTATGTCAACCAATAGCAAATGGAATGCAAGTTGTGAACTAGCCGCTCGTGTCATTTGGAGTGACACGATTTGATTAAAGCGCTTTGTTTACATGTGTTTTTAAGTATTTTTAATCCTCGATGGTTTATTTTTAGATTTGTGGTGTTTTATCGGACTATATTTATTTAAAAACTGTAAAAACTTATTCTACTTTACTTATACTTTCTAGTTGTAGAAGAGACACTTTAAGAAAAATAACAAAACATATTTAGATTTAAATCAATAAAGAAACACAAGAAACTTAAAGATTTCACACTATATTAAAAGCTCTTTATTTAAATGGACACTCCGGGTGACGTGATTTTCCGCGTTTCACCAGGTAACCTATCCTCTACAGACCTTGATTAAAATTGGCCATTTTTTCACAGATGGAACAAGGTCAAACTTTGACATGCAGGATTTGAAAGGCGGCGGCATTGAATTAAACTCGTTTTTGGTCAGGTTTCTTGCCAGTTTGTTACCCTTACCTTCATACTGCGCGGGCGCATTAGCGCTCTGCCATGTTGTCAGTAGTAGTTCGGTAATTTGCGAATAGATGACAAGACGTTTTTTTTTCTATAGCGCCATCTATTCGTGAACAACTGAAGTACAGAAATTTCCCATATGGGATCTCACTTCATGAGCGGCTAGTTCACAACTTGCATTCCGTTTGCTATTGGTCGACATAGTCAGCTGACTTTTTGATGTTGAACGTTGCCGTTTAAGATTATTATTATATTATATTCAGAGATGGTGCCACCAGTCAAGCATTAAACAAACATTATGTTTACAGCTTTCGGCGTAAAATACGAATATATACTAGTTGTAAGTGATTAAAAAAGTGTAGTGGTTTGTGCAGTACATACCTATTGAATTTAACTAAATTTATGCATATGCCGATGACTATTTTTTATTGTTTTTTAAAAACATATTATATTCTTTTACAGTTGATGTCATTATTTTTGGGACAACTTTTTACAACTTTTTTTTGTTGGCCTATGCTTTTTGTTATGGTAAACAACTGATAACTGTCAAAAAGTTATCTCAAAAATTATGATATATAGTTTAAATTAGCTTCCCTATCCTGTTTTCCTGTCGAAATCGGTGTTAACCTAACCCTGATAAATTATTATCAATTGACCACGGTTAGGTTTTGTTTCAGTTTGGTTTAACACCGAATTCAATCTCCCAAAACGAGGACAGGAGAGTTTTAATTTTAAAAATCCCGCCTGACTATGTCAACCAATAGCAAATGGAATGCAAGTTGTGAACTAGCCGCTCGTGTCATATGGAGTGCCACGAGTTGATTAAAGTGCTTTGTTTACATGTGTTTTTAAGTATTTTTAATCCTCGATGGTTTATTTTTACATTTGTGGTGTTTTATCGGACTATATTTATTTAAAAACTGTAAAAACTTATTCTACTTTACTTATACTTTCTAGTTGTAGAAGAGACACTTTAAGAAAAATAACAAAACATATTTAGATTTAAATCAATAAAGAAACACAAGAAACTTAAGGATTTCACACTATATTAAAAGCTCTTTATTTAAATGGACACTCCGGGTGACGTGATTTTCCGCGTTTCACCAGGTAACGTATCCTCTACAGACCTTGATTAAAATTGGCCATTTTTTCACAGATGGAACAAGGTCAAACTTTGACATTCAGGATTTGAAAGGCGGCGGCATTGAATTAAACTCGTTTTTGGTCAGGTTTCTTGCCAGTTTGTTACCCTTACCTTCATACTGCGCGGGCGCATTAGCGCTCTGCCATGTTGTCAGTAGTAGTTCGGTAATTTGCGAATAGATGACAAGACGTTTTTTTTTCTATAGCGCCATCTATTCGTGAACAACTGAAGTACAGAAATTTCCCATATGGGATCTCACTTCATGAGCGGCTAGTTCACAACTTGCATTCCGTTTGCTATTGGTCGACATAGTCAGCTGACTTTTTGATGTTGAACGTTGCCGTTTAAGATTATTATTATATTATATTCAGAGATGGTGCCACCAGTCAAGCATTAAACAAACATTATGTTTACAGCTTTCGGCGTAAAATACGAATATATACTAGTTGTAAGTGATTAAAAAAGTGTAGTGGTTTGTGCAGTACATACCTATTGAATTTAACTAAATTTATGCATATGCCGATGACTATTTTTTATTGTTTTTTAAAAACATATTATATTCTTTTACAGTTGATGTCATTATTTTTGGGACAACTTTTTACAACTTTTTTTTGTTGGCCTATGCTTTTTGTTATGGTAAACAACTGATAACTGTCAAAAAGTTATCTCAAAAATTATGATATATAGTTTAAATTAGCTTCCCTATCCTGTTTTCCTGTCGAAATCGGTGTTAACCTAACCCTGATAAATTATTATCAATTGACCACGGTTAGGTTTTGTTTCAGTTTGGTTTAACACCGAATTCAATCTCCCAAAACGAGGACAGGAGAGTTTTAATTTTAAAAATCCCGCCTGACTATGTCAACCAATAGCAAATGGAATGCAAGTTGTGAACTAGCCGCTCGTGTCATATGGAGTGCCACGAGTTGATTAAAGTGCTTTGTTTACATGTGTTTTTAAGTATTTTTAATCCTCGATGGTTTATTTTTACATTTGTGGTGTTTTATCGGACTATATTTATTTAAAAACTGTAAAAACTTATTCTACTTTACTTATACTTTCTAGTTGTAGAAGAGACACTTTAAGAAAAATAACAAAACATATTTAGATTTAAATCAATAAAGAAACACAAGAAACTTAAGGATTTCACACTATATTAAAAGCTCTTTATTTAAATGGACACTCCGGGTGACGTGATTTTCCGCGTTTCACCAGGTAACGTATCCTCTACAGACCTTGATTAAAATTGGCCATTTTTTCACAGATGGAACAAGGTCAAACTTTGACATTCAGGATTTGAAAGGCGGCGGCATTGAATTAAACTCGTTTTTGGTCAGGTTTCTTGCCAGTTTGTTACCCTTACCTTCATACTGCGCGGGCGCATTAGCGCTCTGCCATGTTGTCAGTAGTAGTTCGGTAATTTGCGAATAGATGATAAGACGTTTTTTTTTCTATAGCGCCATCTATTCGTGAACAACTGAAGTACAGAAATTTCCCATATGGGATCTCACTTCATGAGCGCCTAGTTCACAACTTGCATTCCGTTTGCTATTGGTCGACATAGTCAGCTGACTTTTTGATGTTGAACGTTGCCGTTTAAGATTATTATTATATTATATTCAGAGATGGTGCCACCAGTCAAGCATTTAACAAACATTATGTTTACAGCTTTCGGCGTAAAATACGAATATATACTAGTTGTAAGTGATTAAAAAAGTGTAGTGGTTTGTGCAGTACATACCTATTGAATTTAACTAAATTTATGCATATGCCGATGAATTTTTTTTTATTGTTTTTTAAAAACATATATTCTTTTACAGTTCATGTCATTATTTTTGGGACAACTTTTTACAACTTTTTTTTGTTTGCCTATGCTTTTTGTTATGGTAAACAACTGATAACTGTCAAAAAGTTATCTCAAAAATTATGATATATAGTTTAAATTAGCTTCCCTATGCTGTTTTCCAGTAGAAATCGGTGTTAACCTAACCCTGATAAATTATTCGACAATGTATCATAACCTGTCCAGACACGCCCCGGTTAGGATACGTTTCCCATCAATTGACCACGGTTAGGTTTTGTTTCAGTTTGGTTTAACACCGATTTCAACCTCCCAAAATGAGGACAGGAGAGTTTTAATTTTAAAAATCCCGCCTGACTATGTCAACCAATAGCAAATGGAATGCAAGTTGTGAACTAGCCGCTCGTCTCACTTCTCACACAGTCTCAATATAACAAAAAAAATCTAATGTGGTCTCAATAAAGGAGTGCTTTTGGTCAAGGTTTTTGCCAGTTTGTTACACTTACCTTTATCCTGCGCGAGCGCAGCAGTTCTCTGCCATGCTGTTATCTAAAGAATAAAAAACAATCAAAAGAAAACAAACTTTCTAACCTATAAATCTCCTATCACAGAATCACATATCACCATAATGTGGTTAGTTTGATATGCCATACAGTGGGGTTTGGGTGGTTGAGACTCTAACTGTTAACGTAAACTCGGATTTAATTTGCGCCGGTCGTTACCTTTAATAAAGATAACAAGATGACAGAACGCTGCCGCGCTCACGCAGACTAAAAACACTCTATTATATAGTGCCACTAATCTCAATTAAAATTATTTGACAGAGCGTTACTGCTTATTTTCCACGGCGACCTCTAGGAATCGCGGCTTACACTACGTTTGTCAGTTCACTGCGTTCTGAAGCCTGGCGACGCAGTTTTCGTGATTCCGTGACCCTATATGGATGATTCTACCAAAAGTGGGCTATATGGATATCATTTTTGGTCATTGCCTTGAAATAACAGTACAGCACAGTAAATAATTTTGTTTTGTTAAATTTATGTAACTAATTAGGTGTAAGCTAAGAAACATTTATTTTCCCGAATTTTAGGAATTATTGCATATAAATTCCAGAGGGATGAGTACCAGAGGAATGAGTTTTTTAATGGTTTTCCAATTTAAATCAAAATCTATTTAGATTACTTAACTTAAGTTTTATATAAACAAAGTTCCTATACTTATAATTTTAAAACAATCAACAAAAAAATTATACTATTGATATCAGTCGAATATTTATTTACCAGAGGAATGATAATTGAAGCGTTCCTTTTTGATTTCTCCGAAAAAAACTAATTTTCTGCCGAAAATAAAAAGATCTATAACTTAAACCAAACTAAAGTTGACATTATCTGTCACAACTTGTCACCCTCACAAGTAAATTAGATATCCACAGCCGTCTCTTTCTCTAGAAATTAACCGGTGGTATTCACAAATATTGTGTTATTAAAAATGGAGCACGTTTAAAACTGTAAAATTTTCCGGGAAGATGTAAATTCGGATTTTCAAAAATATGGTACTGCAAACTTAAGTTTTATCAATTTTTTGATAAATAGTTAAGACTTGGTTAAATATTATTTATTAGTCTTTAATATTTGGTTTGGGACTACACCAGAGGAATGAGGTATTTGCTTTGTAATAAAAAAAAATATAAACTTGCAATTTTTTTTATACATTAAACTCAAATGCTCCATAAAGAAAACATTTCGTTTTAAATCTTATAACTAAAACTATGCTTCATTTGCAGTCTGTGTTTGAAAAATATGCATTGCCACTCCACAGCACCATTTTTGTAGAATCATCCATATGCTTGTTCACCAAAACGACCTCTAGGGGTAACCGCTTGTACTTAAAATCTGTGAAAAATGGGGGCCAACGTTCCGTCGCCCCTGTTGGAGATTGTGCAGTAGTCAAAGCGCTATCTAATTATTTTTCTATATCTATAATAAACCGTCGACTGAATAATTTCGTTAATACCATTAATAAATTATAATTTAATTTTCTACCACTACCAATGGCTAATTTAGTTGCTGCATTTAATTTTAATAAAACAAAATGTAATTATTTTAAAACCAAATGTCTAATCTATAGAATTTTTATTTAGCAAACATTAATCGTCTAAAACTATTCTTTACGTGTGAAAAAATATTTAACAAATAATATATCTGACTTGTTATTATAGCAGTCAAAAAAGGTCTTCTCTACTAAAAAGGCTAAATTTTTAAAATCGATAAATATATCTTATTTTTTCAAGGAATGTTGTAATTTTTTTTCCAACATGTGTGACATACAAAGTAGTGTTATCTGGAAGAGAACGAATAACCAAACAGTCCGTTGCTAATAATCACTAAAAGTTTAATAAAAATTGGTGTTACACGACACACTACAAATTGACAAAGTCAATCTAGCGAATTTAGATTTAAACAAGAAATATTAAATTTCGACATTTTAATCAGCTTTTATCCTTAGAACTTGATGGAGTATAATGAGTTGCGTAATATTTGACTGAAAACCGACTGAATCGTGGAAAACCCTAAATCCCTCCATAAGTGCCAATATAAATTTCTAAGCAGACACATTGGTGATTTTTTCTCTGTGGTTTTGAAAAAAATGCAAAATATGATTTTGTACATATCGAAGTAATATTTTTAGATTTCTTTTTTATGCTGCTTATTAAAAAGTTCTAAAACTAAGGTCTTTAATTTAACTATGGCTTTTGAGTGGGAAAACATACAGCTATACATACTAACTTAATACTACAAAACATATTTCTAAAAAAGAAAAAGATCAGTATAAAAAAAAACACAGAAAAGAACAACTATATCTGAGCTAAGCGCACTTTTTTAATTGCTGTTAAGCTACAGTTAAAAATGTCGCATTGATCCTGAACACAGTTATATACGGTGCAAGCTCTGCGCAGGGGTGAGAATTTTCCTAGATTAATTCACGGTCTTGACAAATAAAAGGTTTGTGGATTTCTTGATGATATCCGAGGTGTGTGAAAGTTGTTCTAAGAGCTCGAGAGAGTCTATTTTTCCGTTAACTAATTTGAATAAGAATTGTAAATCAGCTGACTACCTCGTAGAAAACTTTTGGAGCAGACGTTCATGGGGAAAACTTATTTCCGGGTACTCACAACGAAACCACAGATATTTCAGAAATCTCCTTTAAATATTTTCTAGATCTTGAATATGTATTTGATGGTGGGGTGACCAGACTTGAGAAGCATATTCTAGAATAGAGCGAACATATGAAAAGTATAATATTTTAAGACCATTTGTTAAAACTTTTAGAATTTCTTATTATAAAGCCCAGCATTTTGTAGCTTCTTTTTGTTATATCAGAAATGTGAGGAACAAAAGTCAAAGAAGTGTCAAAGGTCACTCCAAGATCTTTAAAAGATTGTGATCTGGGTGGAGAAGAATTATCGATGGTATAAATGAATTCAATAGGATTTTTTTAAAGAGAATAAGAAACTATACAGCACTTGGCACCGTTCAGTGGCAGATTGTTATTTTTACACCATTGGTTTACTAAAGTTAAATCAATTTGAAGTTGCATGCAGTCAGATATGCACTCTACAGTAAAGTTTCTTATCATCACAATAGAGTAGACTTTTGACATGAAGATTCTCGGATATTTTATTGATAAAAGAGTTAAAGAAAAGTGGACCCAGAATGGAGCCCTGAGGGACACCAGATGAGGCAATGATTTTTGAAGAACTACGACCAAAGCACTCAACGTGCTGAGAGCGACCTGCAAGGTAAGATTTACACAAATTAATAAGGCGCGAAGAGAAACCATTATGGTTCTGCAGATTTTGCACGAGAATGCCATGGTCCAGTCTATCGAAGGCTTTGGAAAAATCTGTATAGATAACGTCAACCTGTGAGTTTGAGTTAATTGCATCAGAAATAAATTCAGTAATTGTAATAAGATTAGAAGTAGTGGATCTGCCTTGCATAAAGCCATGCTGACGGGTATCTATAAGATTTCTCATGGGGAAATAGAGGGCAGTGTGAAGAACACGCTCAAAACATTTTGAGAAGTTGTTAATAATTGTGATTGGACGATAGTTTTCAACGAGACATTTGTCACTCTGGTTATGAACTCGAATGATCTTGGATTGTTTCCAGAAGTAGGGAAATTATTCTAATTTTAAAGAAAGATTAAATAATATTGTAAGGGGTACAACAAAGACATGGGCACAATCATATTTTTTATATCATCATATTTAACACTAATACTAAGGAAATGTGATGAAACATCATAACGTCCCAACTTTTTAATAAAGTAATTTCTTCATTTGGAAGTGGTATCAAATAATACCTGTGACTAGAATTACTTGTTAAATCTACATAATATGAATTAATTAAGAAGTTTTTAGAGATAACACGATATATCGCATTAATGGATGTGTGTGTGTATGGACGCCAATGTGACGACTCCGTGGTTCTCAAAAAAATGTAAAATATGATTTTGTACATTTTTATTTCGTGTAGAAAATAACTTAACGAATTAATATTTCTAGTTTTCTTTTTTATGCTGCTTATTAAAGAGTTCTAAAATAAAGTTCTTTAATTTAACTATGGCTTTTTCTTTATTTTTCTTTTTCATCACTAACCTCTTGGTAGTAATATTATGCAATGGACCAAACGCGAGTGCGACAACAGTACAAGCCAAGCATATAACATTATATGGCATACTAAAATCTGGAGTAGGTAGGGTAATAACTAGATTTTCGGTTCGTAATTGTACCAAATAACCACTACGCGATGCGTTAAAACTACCTGTGATAGTGGAACTATCTTGTGGCAATCCCGTGTAATTTTTGGCAAGGGGAAGATAGCTGGTTAAAACAGATGAAGCTATATAAAATCCATGATTGGCATCAGGTGGATACTCCTGCCATTTAAGGAATACATAATCAAAATCTATTGAAATTATTGTTACTGAATTTGGGGGTAATGTAAGCAAAATTTCCAAATAATTTGGCTTTTTACGTTGTTTTCCAGGTGAATATCTGATTTCTACTGGATCCAATTTCTTTCCGTTTGAAACAACTTTCAAAGTATGAAGGTACACAGGAACATACCAAGCAATGTTTTGCAATAAAATGACTTCAAGGTTACCCCAATGATTGTTAAAAATTTTTGTAACTATTCCCCCACGTTCTTGGCCGTAACCCGATAAATATTGGTTAGCACTTAAAGTGGGCGAATGAATAACTGCAACATTTTCATTATCATCATATTTAGCACTAATACTAAGGAAATGTGATGAAACATCATAATGTGCAAGCTTCGTAACTAAACCGCCTCGTATTGAAGTAATTTCTTCATTTGGAAGTGGTATCAAATCATACCTGTGACTAGAATTACTTGTTAAATCTACATAATATGAATTAAATAAGAAGTTTTTAGAGATAACACGATATATCGCATTAATGGATGTGTGTGTGTATGGGCGCCAATGTGAAGACTCAGTGGTTCTCAAAAAATGTCAAATACGATTTTGTACATTTTTATTTCGTGTAGAAAATAACTTAACGAATTAATATTTCTAGTTTTCTTTTTTATGCTGCTTATTAAAGAGTTCTAAAATAAAGTTCTGTAATTTAACTATGGCTTTTTCTTTATTTTTCTTTTTCATCACCAACCTCTTGGTAGTAATATTATGCAATGGACCAAACGCGAGTGTGACAACAGTACAAGCCAAGCATATAACATTATATGGCATACTAAAATCTGGAGTGGGTAGGGTAATAACTAGATTTTCGGTTCGTAATTGTACCAAATAACCACTACGCGATGCGTTAAAACTACCTGTGATAGTGGAACTATCTTGTGGCAATCCCGTGTAATTTTTGGCAAGGGGAAGATAGCTGGTTAAAACAGATGAAGCTATATAAAATCCATGATTGGCATCAGGTGGATACTCCTGCCATTTAAGGAATACATAATCAAAATCTATTGAAATGATTGTTACTGAATTTGGGGGTAATGTAAGCAAAATTTCCAAATAATTTGGCTTTTTACGTTGTTTTCCAGGTGAATATCTGATTTCTACTGGATCCAATTTCTTTCCGTTTGAAACAACTTTCAAAGTATGAAGGTACACAGGAACATACCAAGCAATGTTTTGCAATAAAATGGCTTCAAGGTTACCCCAATGATTGTTAAAAATTTTTGTAACTATTCCCCCACGTTCTTGGCCGTAACCTGATAAATATTGGTTAGCACTTAAAGTGGGCGAATGAATAACTGCAACATTTTCATTATCATCATATTTACCACTAATACTAAGGAAATGTGATGAAACATCATAATGTGCCAGCTTCGTAACTAAACCGCCTCGTATTGAAGTAATTTCTTCATTTGGAAGTGGTATCAAATCATATCTGTGACTAGAATTACTTGTTAAATCTTCATCAATACTACTATTAATTAATTAAGAAGTTTTTAGAGATGACACGATATAACGCGTTAATGGATGCGTGTGTATGGACGCTAATGTGACGACTCCGTGGTTCTCAAAAAAATGTAAAATATGATTTTGTGCATTTTTATTTCGTGTAGAAAATAACTTAACAAATTAATATTTCTAGTTTTCTTTTTTATGCTGCTTATTAAAGAGTTCTAAAATAAAGTTCTTTAATTTAACTATGGCTTTTTCTTTATTTTTCTTTTTCATCACCAACCTCTTGGTAGTAATATTATGCAATGGACCAAACGCGAGTGCGACAACAGTACAAGCCAAGCATATAACATTATATGGCATACTAAAATCTGGAGTGGGTAGGGTAATAACTAGATTTTCGGTTCGTAATTGTACCAAATAACCACTACGCGATGCGTTAAAACTACCTGTGATAGTGGAACTATCTTGTGGCAATCCCGTGTAATTTTTGGCAAGGGGAAGATAGCTGGTTAAAACAGATGAAGCTATATAAAATCCATGATTGGCATCAGGTGGATACTCCTGCCATTTAAGGAATACATAATCAAAATCTATTGAAATTATTGTTACTGAATTTGGGGGTAATGTAAGCAAAATTTCCAAATAATTTGGCTTTTTACGTTGTTTTCCAGGTGAATATCTGATTTCTACTGGATCCAATTTCTTTCCGTTTGAAACAACTTTCAAAGTATGAAGATACACAGGAACATACCAAGCAATGTTTTGCAATAAAATGACTTCAAGGTTACCCCAATGATTGTTAAAAATTTTTGTAACTATGCCCCCACGTTCTTGGCCGTAACCTGATAAATATTGGTTAGCACTTAAAGTAGGCGAATGAATAACTGCAACATTTTCATTATCATCATATTTAGCACTAATACTAAGGAAATGTGATGAAACATCATAACGTTCCAGCTTCGTAACTAAACCGCCTCGTATTGAAGCAATTTCTTCATTTGGAAGTGGTATTAAATCATATCTGTGACTAGAATTACTTGTTAAATCTTCATCAATACTACTATTAATTAATTAAGAAGTTTTTAGAGATGACACGATATACCGCGTTAATGGATGCGTGTGTATGGACGCTAATGTGACGACTCCCTGGTTCTCAAAAAAATGTAAAATATATTATTTTGTGTAGAAAATAACTTAACGAATTAATATTTCTAGTTTTCTTTTTTATGCTGCTTATTAAAGAGTTCTAAAATAAAGTTCTTTAATTTAACTATGGCTTTTTCTTTATTTTTCTTTTTCATCACCAACCTCTTGGTAGTAATATTATGCAATGGACCAAACGCGAGTGCGACAACAGTACAAGCCAAGCATATAACATTATATGGCATACTAAAATCTGGAGTGGGTAGGGTAATAACTAGATTTTCGGTTCGTAATTGTACCAAATAACCACTACGCGATGCGTTAAAACTACCTGTGATAGTGGAACTGTCTTGTGGCAATCCCGTGTAATTTTTGGCAAGGGGAAGATAGCTGGTCAAAACAGATGAAGCTATATAAAATCCATGATTGGCATCAGGTGGATACTCCTGCCATTTAAGGAATACATAATCAAAATCTATTGAAATTATTGTTACTGAATTTGGGGGTAATGTAAGCAAAATTTCCAAATAATTTGGCTTTTTACGTTGTTTTCCAGGTGAATATCTGATTTCTACTGGATCCAATTTCTTTCCGTTTGAAACAACTTTCAAAGTATGAAGGTACACAGGAACATACCAAGCAATGTTTTGCAATAAAATGACTTCAAGGTTACCCCAATGATTGTTAAAAATTTTTGTAACTATTCCCCCACGCTCTTGGCCGTAACCTGATAAATATTGGTTAGCACTTAAAGTGGGCGAATGAATAACTGCAACATTTTCATTATCATCATATTTAGCACTAATACTAAGAAAATGTGATGAAACATCATAACGTGCCAGTTTCGTAACTAAACCGCCTCGTATTGAAGTAATTTCTTCATTTGGAAGTGGTATCAAATCATATCTGTGACTAGAATTACTTGTTAAATCTACATAAATACGACTATTAATTGTTAGAGGGCATTTGCCATCCAACCCTTGGCCAAATAATCTTTTAAATGACCAATTTTTAGTACCTAACAACGCATAATCATATACTAAAGAAACCGTCATTTGTAAATCTAAAGAGATATCCTCACATGTGTTGCTTCGACAAACTGGGCGCAAATGCAAACCTATGGAGTGATAACGAGTGTTATGAATATGACCAGAGTTTAGTAGCGAAGCAAGACCAGTTCTGGAATCGCACGGGAGTAGCTTTTTAAATGGTGTAAGGTTTTCCGTGCAAACAATTTCTCGAGGTAAACTGGTGTATCTAAAATAAAAATTTTTAGAATAAGATACCTAAGAAGGTTATACAGGGTGTCCCAAATTAGGCACTTTTAGGGGGTTTAAGGTACTTCTAAGGGAGATAGAGAAAAACTGACCACGCATTGCGAGGCTCAAATTTCAAGAGAAGACTTATAGTCAAAACCGCATTTTGAAATATCGTCTCGTCTTTGAGCTACGGGGGCTTTTTGAAAAGTCTGCATTTTGGAAGGGGGTCTATAACTTCGTTATTAATGGAAATTTTGATTTAGAGTAAATTGCAGTTTTATAGACTTTGTAACGAGGAATTCACCCCTTAAATTAAATTTTAACTGTCACTTTGAGCTTTTGAGATATGACATAAAGTTGCATTTTTTCTTATGGAATGACCTATATTTTAATTAATTTTCGAATTCGTCATTGAATTCTTTTCAAAATGATGAATCATATGTCATAGTTTGATTGTGCGGTTTTGGAGATAATTAAAGTTTTATCTAGGCTTTGAAGGCCGTCAGCTGAATTATAATTTTTCCAAACCAGGCTTACTATATTTTTGACTGTGTAAAATAATACTGGAGTGCCTTGACCTTCCTCCGCAGAAAATCATAGCGCACTTGAAATAAGTGAAAAAGCTGAATATCTCCTAAACTGCTCAATCAAACTATGACATATGATACATCATTTTGAAAAGAATTCAATGATGAATTCGAAAATTAATTAACATATAGGCCATTCCATAAGAAAAAATGCAACTTTATGTCATATCTCAAAAACTAAAAGTGACAGTTAAAATTTAATTTAGCGCGTGAATTCCTCGTGACCAAATTTATAAAATTGCAATTTACTCTAAATCAAAATTTCCACTAATAACGAAGTTATCGACCCCCTTCCAAAATGCAGAATTTTCAAAAAGCCCCCGTAGCTCAAAGACGACACGATATTTCAAAATGCGGTTTTCACTATAAGTCTTCTCTTGAAATTTGAGCCTCGCAATGCGTGGTCAGTTTTTCTCTGTCTCCCCTAGAAGTACCTTAAACCCCCTAAAAGTGCCCAATTTGGGACACCCTGTACATGAAATTAAAGTCAATATATTAAACTAGCAGCCGACGTAAAATTTAATTATAAAAAAAACATTTCATGTAAACAAAGGCCAAGTACGCGAAAATGATATTTCGTAAAAAGGATTGAGATCAAAGTATAGTTTGTCAATCTACATTTCAAAATGAAAGGTTCTCAGTAATTTGGAAATATTTCCCAAGTAACATTATTACTACTCAAGGTTTTATACTTTGGTTCCGAGGTTATTTAGAGGGTGCTGTTATGGCTTTTAGGATCAATTTGGCTACATAAAGGTAATTTATATTGCCAATTACCTACAGCGGTGTTATACAACCAAAAAGTGATTTATAAAGGGAGTATAATAAACCTGATATTTCTTCTGTTCCTTTTGGATACTTTTGGTTTTATTGATTTCTGATTTATAAAGATGGTCTTATAAAACCCTTTTACCTAAAGTTTTTAAAAATAAATAAATATAAACTTTGGTCATTTAGTTTTTTTCATTACTTAAGGTCATAACAAAAGTGTATAATAATAGGGCTAAAAGGTTACCTTATATCCTTTTGTTTTTATAGTTACCAGTAGTTTAATAGTAAATATTATTATATAGGCGGCCATTCCTTAAGGTTTTTAAGAGTGGTAAACATAAACTTTAGACTTTTGGTTTTTGCGATTACTTTTAGCCATTTTAAAAAGGTTTTATAGGAAGGCTTAAAGGTAAACTTAATTCTTTTGTATTTATAGTTACCCATAGCTGCATATTAAATATTATTTAAATAGACGGCCATATAAAACCTTTTTTCCTTAAGGGTTCTAACAGAAGAAAATAAATACTTTCGTGTTTTAGTTTTTTTAGGTACTTCTGGTAAAAATAATAGATATACCTAGTTACAGATTGGTGCCTACCTATTGCAAGATTGATTATTTAAAGCACAATAATTAATAATTGATGAGATAAGGCCTGTTTAGACGGCCAATATAAGAGGTTTCCCTCCAACCTGCAGGCACAACGGATATCATTGCACTGGCCCTCTTGATTGTGTGCAAATTGCACGATAAAAAACTTTTAAAAGTGTTGAATAATACGCTTTTAACACAACACTTTAAAAAACAAATACAAACAATTTAAGTGCGGTTATGTTGACTATGTTTTCTCTTTTTTATTGGTATCATAAGGGCACTCAAAAATCCTTGTTGCGATAGAGTAACAAATAAAACCAAATGACCACTATAAAACAATAATGGCGTATATGAAATTATTTAAAAATTGTTGCAAACAGAAAATATTTATCTAGTCATTTTAGCAGTATTTTTTAACAAAAATTTTACTTTAATTTTGATTTATGTAAACCAAACAGACTTTTTTAATGGTGAATAGCGTAAATTAATATTTTTTATTTTAAATATTTGTTATTTTGTTCTTAAAAAACGATTAAAAAGCATTTTTGAGCTGGCGCGCTTGTTTTGAGAGCTTTTCAGACACGATTTTATCAGAAAAATAAGTCTGGCAGGCAATTTGATGATCAACAAAACGACAAACTCCTCATATATAGGTATATTTTTATGTGATAAAATAATTTTGAGACATTTTTGGCAATTTCGTAACCTAAATTATTTTATATAGCCATTGTGAATCTAAAATATCGCTAAAGCTTTTATAGTAAAAATTCTTTACTCTAAAGGTATTATGGTATTCAACGGAATCGATATATCTTCAAAATTGGAATTCCACACAGTTTTACTAAAAAATTTAAATGATACACCACTGTTTCTTTTTAAATTTTAGAAGTTGTATGAAACGTGTCTAGTCATCCTGTTTAAGCCCTGCGATAACAATTAGAAGCCCAATAAAAGGGTGTGCATTGTGAACGGGCCGGAGTCTAATTAAGCCAGTGGTAACAATAGAAACCCAATAAAAGGATGTGAATTATGAACGGACTGGAGTCGATTTCGTTAATTGTACAGGGTGTCCCAAATTGGGCACTTTTGGGGGGTTTAAGGTACTTCTAGGGAAGACAGAGAAAAACTGACCACGCATTGCGAGGCTCAAATTTCAAGAGAAGACTTATAGTGAAAACCGCATTTTGAAATATCGTCTCGTCTTTGAGCTACGGGGGCTTTTTGACAAGTCTGCATTTTTCAAGGGGGTCTAACTTCGTTATTAGTGGAAAATTTGATTTAGAGTAAATTGCAGTTTTATAGACTTTGACACAAGGAATTCACCCGCTAAATTATATTTTAACTGTCACTTTTAGTTTTTGAGATATGACATAAAGTTGCATTTTTTCTTATGGAATGGCCTATATTTTAATTAATTTTCGAATTCGTCATTGAATTCTTTTCAAAATGATGTATCATATGTCATATTTTGATTGAGCGGTTTAGGAGATATTCAGCTTTTTCACTTATTTCTAGTGCGCTATGATTTCCTGCTGAGGCAGGTAAAGGCACTCCAGTATTTTTATTATTTTACACAGTCACAAATATAGTAAGGCTGGTTTGAAAAAATTATAATTCAGCTGACGGCCCTCAAAGCCTAGTTATAAAAAGTTTTTAAAAAATGATACATATTTCAAAATAAAATTAAAACGCTTTTGTGCAAAATAATTTTATATCAAAGCGTAATGTCAAAATGTATAAACAATTGAAAACAATGACAAAACGCCAAGACGCAAGGCCAACTTGATTTGCATAGTATAAGACAACAAAACTATAGGAGCATTGAAGTAGAATTTGACCGCAAGGCTTTCACGTCAATGGCGCATGACGTCTTCAACGCACACTAGACAAAAATAAAAAACTTTAATTATCTCCGAAACCGCTCAATCAAACTATGACATATGATACATCATTTTGAAAAGAATTCAATCACGAATTCGACAATTAATTAAAATATAGGCCATTTCATTTAAAAAAAATGCAACTTTATGTCATATCTCAAAAACTAAAAGTGACAGTTAAAATTTAATTTAGCGGTTGAATTCCTCGTGACAAAGTCTATAAAATTTCAATTTACTCTAAATTAATATTTCCAATAATAACGAAGTTACAGACCCCCCTTCAAAATGCAGACTTTTCAAAAAGCCCCCGTAGCTCAAAGACGAGACGATATTTCAAAATGCGGTTTTCACTATAAGTCTTCTCTTGAAATTTGAGTCTCGCAATGCGTGGTCAGTTTTTCTCTGTCTTCCCTAGAAGTACCTTAAACCCCCCAAAAGTGCCCAATTTGGGACACCCTGTACCAGACGAGTACAGTGTTTTCTTGTAATATTAAAATTTTGTTCATGTTAAATTTCCTAAAAATGAATACCACCTAGTAAGACAAAAGTGCTGTAAACAAAGGGAGATAGATTGAGTTGAGCTATCTCTTTAAAAAAAAAAAGGAAGAGTTGACGAGCGCTTGGGATCGAGCGTCAAATGAAACGCTCGAGCCTGTGAACGCCCTCGGTCGGTGCTTTTGCTAACTGTCATATTATTAATTTACTAAAATTATTTAATATTTTCAAGTTGAATTGAATTGTCAGATGTAACCGTTTTTAGTTAAGAATCGTACATCATATAAACGTATTTCAGTATTTGATATCTCTCTTTATACTGTGTATACATATACCCGTTTCACTTTGTACTGCTGTATTAAATTAATTTATTCTATAATAAAATCAGTTGCTCTACACACAGAAACCTGACTGGTCATTTCTCCTTCCAAACCCCAAAGCATATAAGACTAACTACTTTATTCATATGCTAGAACTTACCTTAAAAATGTGTTATTGATCTTAGTCGAATCTACAACACCTCTGGGTCGAAAAGAAAACTGTGGGCTAATGGTATTCGATGCATCAACAAAATTAAATGAAGCACAAAATAATCCAGAAAAGGAGTTGGCCAACAATTTCCAATTTAAATCAATGTCCTTAGTATCTGGTTTAAACCAAGCCCATAATTCACCTCCTAAAAATAATTATATGCAATATTTATGAATGTACAGGGTGTCCCAAATTGGGCACTTTTGGGGGGTTTAAGGGACTTCTAGGGAAGACAGAGAAAAACTGACCACGCATTACGAGGCTCAAATTTCAAGAGAAGACTTATAGTAAAAACCGCATTTTGAAATATCGTCTCGTCTTTGAGCTACGGGGGCTTTTTGAAAAGTTTGCATTTTGGAGGGGGGGTCTATAACTTCGTTATTATTGGAAATATTGATTTGGAGTAAATTGCAATTTTATAGACTTTGTCACGAGGAATTCAACCGCTAAATTAAATTTTAACTGTCACTTTTAGTTTTTGAGATATGACATAAAGTTGCATTTTTTCTTATGGAATGGCCTATATTTTAATTAATTTTCGAATTCGTCATTGAATTCTTTTCAAAGTGATGTATCATATGTCTTAGTTTGATTGACTAAAAATTTTTTTTTTTGATAAAATGTGTAGATGAAAAATAAAATATATTATTTATATAAAAAGATCTTTCAAAAATCCTTTACGCAATTTTTTTTAAATTTGTTTTTGTTAAGTAAAGTTAAATCCATTAAGTTGACTGTTGAATCTTGGTAGTTGTAGTGGTAACACTACAATTTACGTTTTTTATTACAACAATAGCGGATCCAAAAATCAAAATGGCGGATCCAAAATGGCGGATTTTCTTATTTACTAACCGATTTGTCTCAAACTTGAAATATTACATTGCTTGAAGTCATTTAACAAAATTTTTTACTCAAACTTCAAAAAATCAAAATGGCGGATCCAAAATGGCGGATTTTCTTATTTACTAATCGATTTGTCTCAAACTTGAAATATTACATTGCTTGAGGTCATTTAACACAATTTTTTACTCAAACTTAAAAAAATGAAAATGGCGGATCCAAAATGGTCATTTTGATTTTTTAAGTTTGAGTAAAAATTTTGTTAAATGACCTCAAGCAAAGTAATATTTCAAGTTTGAGACAAATCGGCTAGTAAATAAGAAAATCCGCCATTTTGTGTTTTTTAAGTTTGAGTTAAAAATTGTGTTAAATGACCTCAAGCAATGTAATATTTTAAGTTCAAGACAAATCGGTTGGTAAATAAGAAAATCCGCCATTTTGGATCAGCCATTTAGTTTTTTTTAAGTTTGATTTAAAAATTGTGTTAAATGACCTCAAGCAATGTAATATTTCAAGTTTGAGACAAATCGGTTGGTAAGTAAGAAAATCCGCCATTTTGATTTTTTAAACTTTGAGTAAAAATTTTGTTAAATGACCTCAAGCAATGTAATATTTCAAGTTTGAGACAAATAGGTTGGTAAATAAGAAAGTTGTCCTAGACCGTAGGAATACCTATCAATTTTGTACCCAACTGCGACTAGTAGTTAAAAGTAGATTTAGCAGTTGGGTTTTTCTTTTATTTAAAAACTTTTTTATTACCCTAATAACTTTTTGGTTTGTGTTTTAAAATATTCATAATTTAAAACAACCATATCTGAAAAACAAGCACATTTTTTTATCGAAAATTTGTCCGGACCGACAGACTGCTTAACCCTCAGATGCCACGTAAACACTTAAGCGCGATTATGAGTTTAATCGCGATTATGGGTTTAATCGAGATTATGGGTTTAATCGCGATTATGGGTTTAATCGCGATTATGGGTTTAATCGCGATTATGGGTTTAATCGCGATTATGGGTTTAATCGCGATTATGGGTTTAATCGCGATTATGGGTTTAATCGCGATTATGGGATTAATCGCGATTATGGGTTTAATCCCGATTAAGTTCTTATAACAAAGAGGGAGAATGGATTAGCTAAGCCTTGTTACGGTGCATCCCAGGGTAAGTTTACCTGGCGCTGCATCTACAACAGGATATCCCCAAGTTTCATATCTCCACATGCCTCCCGTTAAACGTAAATCTAACTCCTGAATATTGTATCTTGCAATTATTTCTCCTAGAGCTCTGGGAAAAAGATGGGAATGATGAACTAAAATAAAATACACAATAAATATAATAAGTAACAAACATAAATTTACGTTTGTTAGTATTTATTTGGCTCAAAATTCCGCTGACTGACGCTGACGTCTTGAAGTTGGGTAAAAACGCAAACCAGCGTTGATCTGACGTAAAAGACAATGTGCTGTCAAAAGTCATGGATGGATTCTCTTCTTTTCAATCGATCGATATACAGGGTGTCCCAAATAAAAGCAACTACATGGGGATTTCGGAAACGGTAAGAGATATGAGTTTGTTTAATTGAGAAAAAAGAACCTTGTATTAATAACTGGATCCGGATGATGCTACAAACGCGTATCGTAAAAACCACCCTTGGTGAGGAGGAAATCAAAGTAAGCACTGACGGAGGTTGTCCGCAAGGGGGAGTTCTATCTCCCCTACTATGGACAGATGGTAGACAGGCTGCTGGAACTCCTGCAAAGGGAGAGAATCGAGGCGCAGGCATACTCTGTAGTATAATATATATATAACCTATTATACATATTATGGTCAAAAACAAATTCTATAAAAATGTAATGACAACACTAACAGCATTTTTTTACATTTCTGTAACTCTTAACTTTTCTCTTAAATATTTAAATTTAACAAGAGATGAACTCTCACAAAAACCTTTAGTCAAAATATTTGCTACTTGTTCGGAAGTAGAAACACTTTAAACTTTATATATTTTTCTCAATATCTAAAATACTATTCCCACAAATAATAAACCCTATTTAAAGTTTTCATCATAAAACTCAGACAAGGCGTAATATAGTCTGTTGAGGAGCAGTTTTTTCCATGTTCTTAAATTAAATCAAATCAAAATTAACTTTATTAGTCAGAATACAATAGTACACACTGACAAAGCCTTGCCTTATCTAAATCACAAATATGCAAATAAAAAAATTTAAACAATAGAGATACTTCTTAATCTGTATCAAAATCACAACAATAAAAAAATAAAATCAAAAACAAATTTAAATAACACTAATTTTTATTGCTAACACCACAACTGTAGTCTTGAAAGTGTCCTGAATAAAGTTATTTTGCACAATAATATTACATTTTTAGATATATGAAAATCACTGAGCAAGGTATGCCTCCAACCTATAGTATGCCTGCCTTACTACTTAAAACATTTTGTTTTTTGGCTAAATTTTTTAAAATTTTGTATAATTCTAATCTCAATTGCCAAAGGATTAAACATTTTTTTTTCATATACAAAACAATTTTTATTAGAGGTAAATGAGGAATGGGAAGATTTAGACAAAAAACATCACATTAATTATTATGCTGTACAGTTGAGGTTAGTTCATGCCTCGGTTCATGCCTATAGTTTTAATACACTAAACACAGTCTCTAAAATTAAGATGCAACACAGGTTAAAATTTTCTCTCATAAGAAAAGAGGCCTACATGACTCTTGTCTGGTTATTTTTACATATTTCTTATTGCACTTTTTTGAAGAATGAATACAGAGTTAAGCAATTAAATAATAGACACTTATTGGAATAAAACCTGACCTTGTTTTAAAATCAACCATATTATGACAGATTTACATATAAAAAGCAGCTGTTTTTTTCAAAATTTGGTCTTTGTGTATTTAAGAACCAGATTTATTAGTGTCTGTATTTATTAAATGAAAGTTAGTGACTGTATTTTTAAATTTGACTTTGGTATGTCAATTTTGAAAGGTCAGCTGTCAGTTTTCTTTGTAAATCTGTCAGGTTTGATTCCAATAAGTCCCTATTGAAACCAGGATCCCCAAAAATAAATGCTATATATAAGGTGTGATTCCACTAGAGTGATAAACATTTTTTGTCATCTCAAATCCAAGATTGTCGGCCATCACTCTAAGGGCATAACAATTAGAAGCCACTTTGCAATTATGATTTTCTCTTAAACTGTCATAAGGCAAATGATTGAAGATCTTTCTGCCTACATAAATAAGGGATTAATGGACCAGTGCAGTTTTAGAAACTAGGAAAAATATTGAGGAGATTTTTAAATAAAAGACTGTCATCAATATCATCATCAGTCTCTATTATGAAAAGGTTATAAAAACTGTCATGTTTTACTGAAGGAAATTAAAATATTTTCCAGAAAACTTGCACAATTTTCATCACTTTAACCTGACTAAACCTGAAATTGTAAATCTTAAATTGTGCACCTACACTGACTTGTCTCACTTTTAAACTTATACAATTGTTGGGACATGCTCAACTAAAAAGTGGCACCTTGATTTACGGAAACATGAAGGCACACTAAATCTAAATAAAACACTTCTGGTAACACCTTAGGGTTTTGTATACACCATCTTTGGCTCAAGTTTTGAGGAGTGGTAAGATATACCAGACCAGAAGCCTTACTTACAATTTTGATCATTTGAATCTATGTCCCAATTAACTCCAAAGTGGAAGTGAGCATAGAGCTGATCACTAAAAAGCGGCTTGATAAGCAATTCTTCCGTGAATGAGTCCACTGCCAGACCAAACTTAAGGATTGCTAGAAAGGTAACAAAATGCATCTGCATTTTCAATACCGGTTAATTTGTGTAAATGTTTACGGTTATCATAAAATATCCAAATTTTGCAAAATAGAAAAAAAATGTTAATTTGACATAACCTATAAAAGCAAACAAAACGAAAACATCAACTTGTGGTTCAATGGCAAATCGCCTAACAATTTTTTCAACTGCGCACGCGTGGCCGGTATTGTTCTGCCTTTCTCTTTTCTGCTCATGCTAATATTTTCCGTCTCTCTTCCTCGTACATAAATCTGTAGTTTCAATGGCGCTATTTTCTCAGGGTCAAACAGCCATCGTTCGAGAGGTTTAGTTTATTCATTTTTTCGCGACATTTCTATGCTTACCAATGAAATTGATTTTCTATGGACTATACTACTAAATACTCCCTCTGTATCCATGTGCGTGTCGGTTGTCTGATAGAGGAGTTTGCAAAGAAAAAGGTCGAGGGTACCAAAACCCTGATTCAAAAAACGCATCAGGTGACCCGGCATTAAAACCGGTGCAAATCCATGTACCCTTTCGTCATGGGTTTTTTGAATCAAGGTGGGCACGCTTAGTTGGAAACCAGGCTTTCGTTAATTGCATTTGGGTTTTTCTAATAAAAAGTTTATTTATTATTATTTATTATAGTCTCATATACAGACAAAATTAGCATAATTTATCAGTAGCGAACTGACTCTACAGATTATGTAAGTCAGTAAAAATGTCCAACTCGCCTCTTTGGAAACTATACAAAACTTTTCTACTATGTACACCAAAACTTTTCTACTATGTAGCCAATTTCTTTAAAAAATATTTAATTTAAATTATTTTCGTCATATCTGCAAAATGTTTTCCACAACGCGTTTTTTTCCGAAATGTATTTGTATTTTACATTTCTCCCTGCCGCACAAATTAATTTTTTCTAACTATCCAGTATGGTTTTTTATATTGCAAAAATTTTTTTCTTCATATCTCCGGGTCTATTTTCTTCGTTAATCTACTACTATATAATGGTTTTTTTATGTTGCAATTCTTTTCTATATCTTAGGGTGTGTTAAGCGGTCTCAGCAGAGCCCCGCCTGTAGTAGTATTTTTCGCATTCTTCAAGTTATAAGCCTGGGGCTCATGCTCCCTTAAAAATTTCCTGGCTAATGTCGCCCCTGAGCTGATGTGTAATTGGCAAAGTATAAGAAATTTTCACAAATTTTTTAGAGAAATTATTAGATGACACAAATAGTAAATCGAAAACTTATAGAGGTGGACATTTAATCCCAAGGCAAAAAAGTTTTAGACCTGCTTCTGTCTCCTTAAAGTTTCGTAAGAATTTAAAAGTATAATTTTAGTACCTACCTCAAAAAAGGACGAAAAGAACACTTTTAAGTGCATAAAACGAATTCTAGTTCCCAGGGTACAGAAAAAAACAAATACACGAAAGTCTGCTTTTAAATGAGGGGCACCAGTTTTCCCCTCTGTCTCAGACAACCAAAAAGTTAGGCACGCCCCATACTTTACCGCTGCATTGGGGGCAAAGCGGTAAAGGGGGAGTATTTTTTGGTATGATGCGGAATGCCGCTTCTCATCTTATATAAATGCCATAACATAAGCGGACCGAACCGTGGTCTTCTGTGATAAATGCCTTTAGATGATTAGCGTATATAAAAGATCCCGGATCGGTTCAGTTAGTTGACGACTAGTTACCAGGCATAAATATGGTCCTGTGTACAAATAGTTGCTGATAATTATTTAGTTGTCATTCTGTTTATACTTATTCTGTTCTATTAAAATTGAGTCTAAATTCCTTATAATTATTAATTTTAATTACTTCATTTTAATTTTTTTTTTAATTTTATTTGTAACTAGAGTTAGATGCAGTTAAGATCTCAAAGATACTTGTAATTTTTGAGTGTTACAAAAAACAAATAGTTTATTTATTTATTTTAATCTAGAACTTAAAATTGTTAAATTTGAGGATTAAATAGGTCTTTATAACTTTTAAGCCTTACAAATATAAAAAAAAACAAGTTAGCACACACAAGATTTATTTTTTTGTGCTATGAAAATATCAAATGTATTTTAAACCTAATTAGTAACTAGTTTTGTTAAAAGTTGTAAACTGATTTTTTTAAATAAATACTTGAAAATACTTGAAAAGTCGCCTACAGACACGCGAGCATTTCTTGAGATTAGTACGCGAACTAATCTCTAGAGATTAGTGCGCGAACTAATCTCTGGGAATCGCCTACACACACGAAGACAAAATTAAACGTTTTATCAATGCGTTTTGCCTAGACACCGAGAGATTTGCTCGCGTACATTGTGCGCGCGAACTAATCTTCGAGAGATATTTTAGGCGGATATTGTCTACACACGAAGAGATTAGTATGCGCAAACTTGTACGCGCAAACTTGTACGCGCGTACTAATCTCTGGAAATGTTCGCGTGTCTGTAGGCCCCTAAAATAAGCTCGCAAAAAAAGGTTTTTACGTGGTGACCGTTCTTGGGTACACAAGTTCCAGAATGGCCGCATGACCCAGGTCTTTAGGCCACCTCTTAAATACATAATAAATAAATAAAGATATAAATTTTTATTTAAAAAGTTCTTTTTAAGTTTTAACTGAAGCTTGGAAAAACGCGATTATATTGAAATAAAGAAATTAAATTATTTTGAAATTTGGGTACGGACCAGGAAAAAAAATTCAATGGTCAAAAAAGGAATGGGAGATAGAAATTGGCGACCTTTTGTTTACGGAGGCCTAGCAAGTTGTGTCGCTGAATTTGGTAAGTACGTGTATCTATATTAATAGGAGTATTAGGACCACTTCCCCTAATTCTCTACCTTAACAGGCTCTGCAGTCTAGAACTCTGTATTGAAGGGTGATCAGCTGAACCAAATTTGTACACCAACCTACAGGACTTTTAAATCCTGTAGACAGTTTTTGGCCAGGTACTGTGGACAGCTGATCACCCCTTGCCCTGCATGTTGACATATTTGTATATAATATCCAAATATGTCAACATAAAGGGACACCAGTGCAGTTGTCACTGTCCAGATAGTGCACTGAAACCCAATAAGGTATTTTTTTACTCTGGGATGCACTGTATCAAGGCCTAGCCAATTCATTCTTCCTTTTTGTTGTTTTGTATGTGAGCAACAAGGACTTAGTCGCAATTAAACCCATAATCATGCTTATGGTGCATATGAGGGTAAATAATGGATCGTTCATACTTGTCTTTTGTCTTGGTTTAGTCATATGTCCTGTCATAAGAAAGTTAAAACCATTGTTTCTTATGGGAGTGTTCATACAATGCTTTTGCTTTTGTTTTTGATTAGTCTTTGTCTTAAGAGTTGCCAACTTTCAATCCTTAGGACAACGACTAAGACAAGTGACAGACATCAGCTGATGTTTGTTGTTTTTTTTTACAGGGCGTCCGAAGAGAGCAAGTGTGCGGTTGAAATTTTAAATTTACCGCCATTAATCATGTTTTTAACAGAAAATCTCAACATAACCTCAAAATTTTATTTGTTTTTTTTTTTTTTTGCTTTTGTTCTTTCGTGTCTGTGTTTCGTGCACAGATTAGGTTAAATAATTTTTTTTCACTGGGTTATGACTAAGACTAATCAAAAACAAAAGACGAGTATGAACAGCCGATTTTGTTTAAGACAGCTAAGACTAATCAAAGGACAAAGACTAATCAAAAACAAAAGACTAAGACGAGTATGAACAATACTTAACAAATAATTAAATTAATTTAACCTTCTTCACATGGTGTTAAGGGCATTAGATGTCTGTGTAACAAGAATAAATTTCAGGCCCATTACTTTTGAAGGCGATGATCAGTATAAAAAAACAAAAAAAAATTAAAAAAGTTGTAAAAAGTTCTCCCAAAAATAATGATGTGAACTTTATAAACATCATTTGGTTCACAGTTCGGTTATGGTTAATTATAAGGACACCATATTGCAAACACTAATTTGGGCATTTTTACACTCATTTGACTGTGGATATTACAAAAAAGTTTTTTAATAATTTCTACTATATTCTAAACTTTTTCCACTATACAGGGTGTTCTCAAAGTTGAGTCATTTATTTTCACAGCTTGTAGAAATCGTAACAATAAGTAATTGTACCAAAAATCATGTACATGAAACGTGCAGAATAAAGAAGTTATTAACAATTCTGAAAATATAAAAACTGTAAGACCTGACTTTTTGACCACTGCATTATCAATATTTTGTTTACTGGTGATACTGTGTATGGCTCATTTTTTTTGCAGAATACAAATTAGTCCTCATTTATTCATTCATTGTACAGTTTTCTGTGAGAATTTTGATTTGACCAGTTGTAAAAAATTCACTAATAGCGGTGATGTTTTTGTTTGTTGGCCATTTTGTGTGATAAAAATGGCAGACATATTTCTATAAAAACAATGAACTAGTGGACATAATATTAATTGCAATAATAATTAAACACAGTGGTTAAGAATATCAAAAAGTCAGGTCTTACAGTTTTTAAATTTTACATTTTTTGAATTGTTAATAACTTCTTTATTCTGCAATTTTTATATAAATGATTTTACTACAACCTGTTAAAATAAATGACTCAACTTTCAGAACACCCTGTATTTCATACCATTTATGTCAAGGGGTGATCAGCTGAACTAAATTTATACACCATCCTACATGACTTTTAAATAAATTCTTGGCCCTGTAGTGTATTGTAGCGTCCTGTATAGGGTAAATCCATATCAAATCAACCATAAAAATGGTGATTTTCGTTTTGACCATCTCCGATTTTGATGATTTTTGGGGCACTTATTTTCCTTATAAAAAAACTTCAAAATTCAAAATTTTAGATTTTTTGACTAAGTAGTTTCTGTGTTATGAATTTTTGAAAATTCAAAAAATGGTACATTTGGTTCTTACAGGCACTAACAAAAATACTAATATCTTGAAAACTGCTGAACCTAGAGACAAGTGTAATGCCTCAATTTAAAGGTACTTCAAACACCTTTTTAACGATGTATCACACAACATACTTTTTTATAAAAAAAAATTCAAAATTTTTGAAAAACAGTTTTTTTGATTTTTTTTCTTTTTTGATTTTTTTTTCCTTGCCGAGTGATACATCATAGGAAAGGTCTTATAAATACCTTTAAATTAAGCTATCACACTTTTCTCTACATTTAGTAGTTTTCAAGATATTACTATTTATGTAAGTGCCTGTAAGAGCCCAATTGATCCTTTTTTCAATTTTCAAAAAATTCATAACACAAAAACTAGTGATCCAAACAATCTAAAATTTTGTATTTCTAAGTTTTTCTAGGGGCGGAATAAGTGTACCAAAAATCATCAAAATCGGAGATAGTCGAAACAATTGACTGGTTAAAACTGTTTGGTTTTCACTTTCTCCAACGTCGATCACGAGGATACGAGTAATCCCCGTCTGGAACACGTCTTGATAGTCAGGAACAAATGTTCCATGCCAATCCACGACCGTTCCTCCATCCTCAAACCATCAGTATAACTCAATGCCAGTAGGGGTATTTTCCCTCGGAGTAGTTGTTTCTGGTGGTTTCACACAATTGACTGGTTGATTTGATATGGATTTACCCTACAGTGTCCTGTGAAGTCCTGTAAACCATTTTTGTACATCTACTGTGGACACGTGATCATCCCTCAATTTATGTGCTTTTTAACTTTTTTTAGGTACATTTCCAATTGACACAACAAAGACGCGTCTCCAAATTCAGGGGCAAAAATTGGATAAAACCCATTTTGCTCTAAAATATAATGGAATGGTGGATTGTTTTTTAAAAATTTTTAAACAAGAGGGGTTATCAGCTCTTTATTCAGGGTAATAAATTTTAGAATTTCACTTCTGTAAGTAAAAACATGTTTTTGATTTTTATTTCCAATTAGACATGATTCTTGGGTGGCAGAATTTTAGTGGAAAAATATTTAGTATAAGAAAAATAAATATGGGTGAATATCTGGAAAGTGACTGATTTTGATTTGACCTACACAAAAACATGTTAAAACATTTTTTTTTATATAAAACTAATTTTATTTTTATAGTTCTATTAAATAACTAACAAGCAAGTTCATTTTTGAAAGATTATAAAAAATATTTCCTTTAGATAACAGAGGTTTTATGTAACAATCGTCAATAACCTGGAGTGTCACCATTAAAATTTTCCACTATATGTATACCAAATTTCATCCAAATCGGATAATGGGAAGGGTGTCAAAAACGCATTTTCTATGGAAAGGGTTGGGAGTAGGGGTGGGGGGATATTTTTTTAAAATGTTGTATTGTCATCGGACCACTATGTGAATACCAAATTTCATCCAAATCGGGTAATGGGAAGTGTGTCAAAAACTCATTTTTCTATGAAAGGGAGTGGGGGTAGGGGTGGGAAGATATTTTTTTCTTAATATTGTATTGTCATCGGATCACTATATGTATACCAAATTTCATCCAAATCGGATAACGGGATGTGTGTCAAAAATAAATTTTTCTATGGAAGGGGGTGGGGGTAGGGGTGGGAGGATATTTTATTCTTATTGTTGTATTATCATCGGACCACTATGTGTATACCAAATTTTATCCAAATCGGATAACGGGAAGTGTGTCAAAAAAGTATTTTTCTATAGAAGGGGTGGGGGTAGGGGTGGGAGGACATTTTTTTCTTACTGTTGTATTGTCATGGGACCACTATGTGTGTACCAAATTTCATCCAAATCGGATACTGGGAAGTGTGTCAAAAACGCTTCACAAGATTTGATAGATAGTTAGTTAGATAGTTAGACAGAACATCCGAAGCTAAATAAAAGCTTGTAAAAAAAAAGAAACGCGCCACGATTTTTATCAAAACAAATAGAAATCTGCCAAATTATTTTTTATTTTTTAGTGGAATTTTTTAATAAAATCGTTTAACTTAAAAAGAAATATTTATTGTATCTCTTCTAGAAATATTTACTTGAAACTAACTGCCCAGACGCGTCGAAAATAGGACACCCTGTATAACAATTTGTTTTTCTAAATATTTTTTACTAAAATTCCACTACCCTTAATTGATCCATTTTTAATGCATTTTTTTGTTTTGAAAACAATTTTTTAAAGGGCCCCCATAATTTATCATAAAAGAGAATGGTATAACAGTCTAAATTTTGTCCTTTTTGATTTTGTCAGGTTTTGATAAAAGACGATTTTGCTGTTGTCTTGTTTTGATGAATGACGTTTTTGATAATGTC
Source organism: Aspidapion aeneum (assembly GCA_963576565.1). Classification (NCBI taxonomy): domain Eukaryota; kingdom Metazoa; phylum Arthropoda; class Insecta; order Coleoptera; family Brentidae; genus Aspidapion; species Aspidapion aeneum. The sequence continues at coordinate 753,352 of OY755041.1, read as the reverse complement.
CGGTTATTAGATATTTGGTATTTAACATTAGACTGTTATATACTATTTTCTTTTATGATCTTGTAATTCAGTCATTATAGAATTTTAGCTTGCAAAAGTTGGTGTAGTCGCGATTTTGACATGTTGTTCACATTGGAGTCCTAAAAAATATTTCAATTTTTGACCTTGGGGGGGGGGGGCTCCCGCCATCTTCGATTTAGTGTGCACAAAAAGGGTATTTTTAAAATTATTTGCTTTCTGTACATTCTAGAAAAACAAAGCAAAGTTTTAAAAAACATTTCTAAACTAGTAAGAATCTTTCATTTTAAAATTTGTATTGAAGAACTTGGCTTTACTTTTATCTCAATTCTTTTTACGGAATGCCATTTTTGCGTACTTGGCTTTTTTTTATATGAAATTTTTTGGTTATGATGTAATTTCCTCAAAAGGTAAGCATTTTACCGAAAATTTGTAAGGAACCTTATTGTAATAAATTAAATTATATTTTTAACGATGTATCACTTCAGTGGGTTAGCCCTACGGTTAACACTTAATAGGCCACCCTAAATTGGGGTTAATTTTAAAGATCACTCATTGCGACTACACCACCTTTTTGCAAGTCTTTTTTTTCGCTCTAACGATTGGCCTATTGGATGATTTTTTTTGTCATTTTAAATTGTTGCAGTATATTTTTTTGGTGGGTGTGCTTTCGGGCTGTTCGGCCGTCGTCGTTGGAAATTCGTTCTCGACGTTTCGCCATCTCGAGTGGATGGCATCTTCAGGAGATGTTGACTGTTTGTCGGCTTCTCGAAGACTGGTGGTTAATCTGTCGCGGGCGCAGATTATATACGCTATGGTGGGCGGGGCGTATATCAGAGCTGGTCGGTGATTGGTCACTTTCCCAAGATTCAGTTTTGTTCTTGTAAGCGAGCCGTTTAGTGTTTTTAAGAACCGGTACCCATGTTCTGTTAATTTTAAGAGTTTCTTCAGATCTGTTGAAGTTCTGCTGGTGTTTATGAATTTCGATTGCTTCTCTATAGAGTCTTGGATAGTATGAAGAGGAGGCGCAGAGAACTTGTGTGTCTTCGAATTTTATTCGGTGGTCTTCATTGTTTAGTGTATGCTCTGCAACTGCGGATTTTTCCGTATGTCCGAGTCGACAGTTGGCTTTGTGTTCTTTGATTCTTGTGTTTACGGATCGTTTGGTTGTTCCGATGTAGACACTTCCACAGGTACAGGGAATGCGGTATACCCCGAAGATCTTAGTGGGTTCCTTATTTCCTTCGCAGATCTGAGGTGGTTCTCGATCTTCTTAGATGGCTTGAAGATCGTTTTTATGTTGTGTTTTCCCAGAATACGTCCGATCCTATCGGTCACTCTAGGGATGTATTCTGGGAAAACACAACATAAAAACGATCTTGAAGCCATCTAAGAAGATCGAGAACCACCTCAGAACTGCGAAGGATATAAGGAACCCACTAAGTTCTTCGGGGATATACCGCATTCCCTGTACCTGTGGAAGTGTCTACATCGGAACAACCAAACGATCCGTAAACACAAGAATCAAAGAACACAAAGCCAACTGTCGACTCGGACATACGGAAAAATCCGCAGTTGCAGACCACACACTAAACAATGAAGACCACCGAATAAAATTCGAAGACACACAAGTTCTCTGCGCCTCCTCTTCATACTATCCAAGACTCTATAGAGAAGCAATCGAAATTCATAAACACCAGCAGAACTTCAACAGATCTGAAGAAACTCTTAAAATTAACAGAACATGGGTACCGGTTCTTAAAAACACTAAACGGCTCGCTTACAAGAACAAAACTGAATCTTGGGAAAGTGACCAATCACCGACCAGCTCTGATATACGCCCCGCCCACCATAGCGTATATAATCTGCGCCCGCGACAGATTAACCACCAGTCTTCGAGAAGCCGACAAACAGTCAACATCTCCTGAAGATGCCATCCACTCGAGATGGCGAAACGTCGAGAACGAATTTCCAACGACGACGGCCGAACAGCCCGAAAGCACACCCACCATTGGACGATGGCCGCGAAAGCCTTTCACAATTTGTAGTATATTTTTTTGTTTTAGTATCTGGCCAGCAGTTTTACGACAAGCGACTTATGGTACTATAAAATTTGGCACCTATTATTCTTTAAAGGAGATCATTTTAGAACAAAATAAGGGACAAGAAAGTGTTACAGTGAATGTTGTATGTGCGGTGATTGCGGGTGCATTTTCCAGTGCAATTGCCAATCCAACTGACGTTTTAAAAGTGCGTATGCAAGTGCAAGGTTCTGCGGGAAATGTGAACATTTTAGACTGTTTTAAAGAAGTTTATACTCATGAAGGAATATCAGGTCTGTGGCGGGTAAGTTTTTTTGTGCTGAAGAAAATAAAAGTTCGATTCAATCAGCAATAGTCATTTAAACAACAAGGTTTGAAAACGATTCTTTGCACACGATCGAGACAGTTTGGTAGACCGAGCCGAAGGCGAGGTCTACAAGTCGAGGGAGTGTGCAAAGAGGTTTTCAAACGAGTTTTTTACAATATTTTTTATACAAATGAAAAATCAAATTTTAATTTAACTTGTTTTTATTTCCGACATTTTTACAACAAAACTTTAAAAATTCAACAATTTTTTGACGTATCTAATCAACAAAACATACGAGCTGTGACGGTTGCTACGGAACTAAGCCAACTTATATTGATGGGTGACAACAACAAAAATCACAATGACGGGAGACCCGTATGCAGAAATGACATAGGCGTGCGCAAAAATGACATAAGCGTGTGCAAAACATTTTGCACACAGCGTGCGCAAAATGCCATTTTCAGATCGTGTTCTCCGTGCGCAAAACCCCCTTTTACAAAACAGTCGTATAAAAAAATTGTTATTTTGTATGACTGGGTCAAATCAATAATTATTGCACACTTAGGCCAGTGGAATTACCATATCGCACCCCCGCTAAAAAATAGTCACAACTCAAAAAACATTGTTTTGAGAAAATCGCTGTTAAAGAATTTAGTTCATTAGAGAGATTAATTTTTCACCTACGTGACAAATTACGAGTTAACATGTTATTTTATATCAACAGGAACCTAATAACTCAATGTAATTGGTGCAGTTCTTTTCTCAGGAAAAATGATTTTTGTCGTTTTTAGTAAAAAAAAAGACAAAAACCCGATATTGTGACATTTTTTTAGAACAAGGCATCATGACGTTGTAAATCAGGATGTCACGCTGGATGGTAAATAATATAGAAAAAGAAAACAAATAAAGAAGAAACTTTGTATTTATTTTTACAACGAGTTATAAAATGCTGAATAACAACTGGGATTGTGATTATTCTCTAATAAATTCAAAAGATTTTTTTCTTATTCTCCTTAATTCCAAGTACACTGAACAGTTTGAAAAAAACAGTCACAACACAAAATACTCTGCCAATATATGGACCCCTAAGCTCACACTAGGTACTATAGTTATAGTGTACGTGTGAGCTAATATAACTGAAATATATTTTATTCAACTCCAGACTAAATTACCTTTTGTTTGATACCACACAAGCCATGTTTTGACTTAAACTCAAATTTTTGAAATATACCCCCACCCTTAAAAAAAAACAAAAACTATAATGTATTTTGTTAAACTCCGGACTCAATTACGTTTCGTTTGATGTCACACACGCCATATTTTCACTTAAACTGTAATTTTTGATATATACCCCCACTTTTTTTAAAATAAATTAAAATATATTTTATTTAACTCCAGACTCAATTACCTTTCGTTTGATATCACACACGCCATATTTTCACATAAACTCTAATTTTTGAAATCTACCCCCACCCTTTTATTTAGTTTGTGTTCGGTGGATTTTGTTCATTTTTAAATGGTACCATCTCGACCCAAGACCAAGCCTAGGTACCAAATTTCATTAAAATCGGCTAAGCGGTTTTTGAGTTATGCGCGTTGGTCGTTACAGACAGACATACAGACAGACAGACGGCGCAACAAAAAAGTTTCAAAATCATCTGAAACGCAAAGATATATAAAAAATTTTGAAATCAGAGCAACTTTTTTTCTCTCGAAAAAATTAGGATCACCGTAGCTCACACTACTATAGTATAGTATATGTGTGAGCTAATAATATTTAATATTTAAAAAAAAATTAGTCCGAACCTGGAAATTACCAACGTAAATATAAATAAAAAATTGGAAGACACACTAGTTGGACGATATTTAGTTTATCTGTTATATTATAAATAAAGTAAAAAACGTTAAAAAGTTACAAAATTAAAATTATAGTAATTATTAGATGGTAGCACAGCAACTCATGAAATTTACTTCAACATGGATAAACAAAAGCATGGAATTGACATTGTCATTTTACTTTGTCATTTTTAGTGAATAGATCACTCAAAATTATTCTAAAATGGCTAGAAATTGACTTTACCCAGATTTTGAAAAATGTAATATGTCAAAGATTGTTATTCAAGCAACAAAATCCCAATATTTAAACGGCGGAAATATTTTTATGCAAAATGTGTTAAGAAAACACTGTCTCACATATAATGACAATCAGTTCGAACAGTTATATTATTAAACAAACATTAGTTATTATTTTTTGTAATTCGTTATTTTTTTTGGATTTGTCGTAGAATTTGTTTCAAATACATTTTTAAATGAACGTAAAACCATTTTAATTTGCTAAGTATCATAACAGATAAACTAAAAATCGTTCAACTAGCAATTTTTAATTTATATTTATGTTGGAAAATTCCAGGTTCAGACTAAAATTTTTTTAAAAATAAAAAATATATTTTTTTTACCTTAAAACAAAAAAATATTAAATTTTTATTATTTTGTCCGTATTTATTTTTTTATGATAATTATCATATCTCAAAAACTAAATAATATTTTAAAAAATTGACATCTTTATTTTATAAAAAAATATCTCGCAAAATAAGCGAGATATAAAGGATTTTAAAAAATGCAATTTTTTCAAAAACTCCCTGTATTAGCGAAACTACGGGGTATAGCAAAAATCTAATTACACCATTTTAAAGGCCTTAAAAAAAGAGCACGGTAAGGTGTGATCAGAAAATCAATATCTTTAATAATAACCGAGTTTCCCATTTAATCCCATCGAAAATGGGACACGCTGTACATGAATCACATAAAGGATAATGTGAAAAATGGGACATGCAAAAGGTCCCTACTAATGTGACCAGAAAAATGACACTCTTATAAATATCAAAAACTTAAGGTTTTATAAGAGGCCTTTTATAAAATCGTACTGTAGTTATATAACACAGCTGAAAGGATTACTATAGTCCTTGCAATACCCCAAGTCCCTTTGCTATCCTTTTTTATTTTTCTGCTATAAAGAAGACAGAAAATAGCTTCGAAAATCATTGTTGGCCCCAGATTGCAGTTGCAAGCCTGCCTGTCTATCAAAGCTTAAATTGACAATGAAAGTAAACTTTCAAAACAAAAAATTTTTGTCAAGTAGTCAAAATATTTTGTAAAGTAGATATTTAGAAGTATTCACATATCCTCAGAAAAATAGGCAAGAAAATTGGCGACAAAGATAAACTGTTCATTCGAAAATTCCACGCTTTTTTCGATCTTCAGTCCCATCCGTGATAACTATAGAGCAGAATTTCAAGAAACACAGTAATGACAAAAAGTATGAAGACTCTTTGATGCCCTTCAAAACAACGCCTTTAAAAAACTAATTCAAAAAGTTTGTAAAACTACTGTTAAAAAAGATTTATAAAACAAGAAGACTGAGAAAAAAGATGGCAGTTCACGAGATGGAGTTTTTTGGACGATGAGAATAAATTATTTTTGCCTAGTTAGTTTTTTAGTTTTTCGATTGGTTTTATTTTGCTTTAAGAAAATAAGTTTACAAAACCATACAAATAAAGCTTAGTATAATAATTTTCATCTTTCAACTTAGTAATTAGTAATACCCTCAATGTAATTAGTAATACCCTCAATATAGCTATTTCTAGTTTAAATATTGTGTCTAAAATATATTTCTTAATTCATTCACAAAGAGTCTGTCTCAATACTGTTTTTGTTGAAATTCCCAAAGCCTCTGCGGTTAAATCAGTTAGGAACTTTATATTTTTTAAAAGATCTATGTGTCCACCATAAAAAATGTGAGATTTTCATATGAACAACTTTTTTATTAAAAAGTATAATATAATACTGTTTTAATTTCAAAAAATATTAATGCTTATATACTTATTGTAACAAAGAAATGAGTATGTACTACATTAATATGACTCGAGCTAAAGTTCATTTGTGGAAACTACAAATAATATTAATTTAACTTTTATTAAGTCATTTTGCTTAGGTAATTTAAAAACTTCAATTTACAAAAAATATAATATAAACAGGGCCTAATCCTATTTTTAAATAATAATTTTTACCAAAACAAATTGCAAAGCTTAGCTCAAATCCAACTCAAAATACATTGTAGAAAACAACATTTTTGAAAAAATTTAATAATCACTAATTTATCGTTTGTTCATGGTTTGTAGTTCTATGGTCAGTCGCACTGAAAATCTTCCAATGTAGAAACTTTGGCGGCAGGGCACCCCAATTGTTCATAAATTTTTCACTAAATAAAATCATTTTGGGACAGAAACTTTTCTCAAAAAACTATGTCAAATCAGAATTTAAACATAAAATAAGCGATAATGTTTCATAGTCAGAAATTTCAAAACAATTGACAGTTTAAACACCGATCCATCACCCTTATTATAAAGGGTGGTGACCGATTATATTAACCTTAAGGTAACTGATAAGTAGTTTTGCAGTGTCCATTATCAGTTACCTTAGGAACCTATGGTTTAAAACTGAATTAAGAATATACGTGCGTTTTGTTACCAGAATTACGGGGTGATTAAACAAAAGGACTAGCCTTATTGCAAAGAGTATATTACAGCTCATTTATAAAACCACTTTTGATAATTTAATATAACTTTTGTTCCCCCGGTTTCCCCAATTTCTTTTATAGAAATTATCGCAACTTTCAGGTATTTTATAAAACCAGGAAATAAATTGTCACTTGATTGAGGATAGTTCGATCACTTGCTCCAAATATGCCAATAACTCAGTTTTTAAATTTTCCCTAGTTTTGGCCATTTCTCTGAGGATGGCAGAATAGGTAGACACTTGTTGGGAATTCGTTGCAGTTGTGACGTCACTTCTTCGGCTAGTGGAACTGACAGATATACCGATGGACAACATTCAATTCACTTCGAGCAGCAGATGACATGTAACCAATTCGTCGAGTACTACTAACATTGACAAAATTCTGCCAATTTGGGGAATCCTTTTCCAAATATAAAGAATGCTCATGAGCTATTAGTAAGTCAATTTGAGATGTAGTTTTTTTTCAGGGTGTTAGTCCAACAGCCCAAAGAGCTGCTGTAATTGCAGCCGTGGAACTACCAGTATATGACTTTTGGAAAAGCCATTTGATGAACGTTTTCGGTGACAAAGCTATTAATCACTTCTTGTAAGTAATACCTGAATAAAGTAGAAGCAAACGCAAAAGCAAAGCTTGGCGATAGAAGTAATTTATATAAATAAATATTGAATATTACTGGTGTCACGCTTTAACAAATTATAAATATGTGTACCTGTTTTTTTTTTAAACAAAAGTGTTCACTCTGCTTTTTAATTAATTATGTCATGTATGTAATTTGGGCATGCTATCCGGAACTTGGTTGGTTGACCCGATGTAAAAGTATTAGGACGTCAACCTAGGAAGTATGTGGTGCAAACGATTTATGTTTAAGATTAAAACACGTTTGTAATCGCATGCTTCTATTTGGGCATGCCATCCGAAACTTGGTTGGTTGACCCGATGTAAAAGTATTAGGACGTCAACCTAGGAAGTATGTGGTGCAAACGATTTATGTTTAAGATTAAAACACGTTTGTAATCACATGCTTCTATAAAACCAATCAAGAACGGATAGTCGGGGTTCAGTTTTACATGCATGCCCAAATTACATACATGACAATATCGCAAAATTTTTACTAGGTTTGACGCATTTTGAACAATTTGGCACCAATGCGGGTGGGGTTTATTGCCATTTTTATCGGAATCGACGGCAGTAGACAGCAAAAAAAACATTTTAAATAAATTGTCTCAAGAATGGTTAAATTTCTTGATAAATGTGGTATTACTTTCAAGAATCAATACTACTTTAGAAAAAAAAAGTGGACAGACTAATAATCTAAAAACTGTTGTCATATTTGTATGACGCAATTGATGAAACTAAGCCATCTTGTGCATTTTTGGAGTTAGAACTTTTAAAAGCCTGCAGGGCAACTTGTCCATCTCATTTTTGCACATCTTTTGTTTATATGGGTTTTTTTTTTGTAGGTAATACATATTGTTACGGGTTCTCCACAACAATTAAAACTCGCAAATGTCAAAAACGATTTATCAATTTATTTCGACAAATTATGTACAAAAACACGCACTTAAACTTAGTAATAATTCACCACTTTAATCCGCCTATTAACTTCGCGTTAACATCTAGCGATCACTACCATTGGATATCTTTGACTGCCCCATACGCGGCGTCCGGCCCTATATATAGGGTCTGCCTACTATTCGAGAACCATCCATCCTTCTTTGATTCACGAGCATTCTCGTCTCTTTCAGAAGGTACGCGGCCGTGCATGAGTTTGTCATAGATAACGCAACTAGAACCTAGACTAAGAATACAACCTTAAGATAAATCAACCTAATACGACACTAAACCTAAATAAATTTTAACTATAAAATTTAAATAACTTAAATTCACTCGGCTTTTTAATTAATTATGTCATATATGTAATTTGGGCATGCTATCCGGCACTTGGTTGATTGACCCGATGTAAAAGTATTAGGACGTCAACCTAGGAAGTATGTGGTGCAAACGATTTATGTTTAAGATTAAAACACGTTTGTAATCACATGCTTCTATAAAACCAATTAAGAACGGATAGTCGGGGTTCAGTTTTACATGCATGGCCAAATTACATACATGACAATATCGCAAAAGTTTTACTAGGTTTGACGCATTTTGAACAATTTGGCACCAATGCGGGTGGGGTTTATTGCCATTTTTATCGAAATCGACGGCAGTAGACAGCAAAAAAACATTTTAAATAAATTGTCTCAAGAATGGTTAAATTTCTTGATAAATGTGGTATTACTTTCAAGAATCAATACTACTTTAGAAAGAAAAAGTGGACAGACTAATAATCTAAAAACTATTGTCATATTTGTATGACGCAATTGATGAAACTAAGCCATCTTGTGCATTTTTGGACTTAGAACTTTTAAAAGCCCGCAGGGCAACTTGTCCATCTCATTTTTGCACATCTTTTGTTTATATGGGTTTTTTTTTAGTAGGTAATACATATTGTTACGGGTTCTCCACAACAATTAAAACTCGCAAATGTCAAAAACGATTTATCAATTTATTTCGACAAATTATGTACAAAAACACGCACTTAAACTTACTAATATTTCACTACTTTAATCCGCCTATTAACTTCGCGTTAACATCTAGCGATCACTACCATTGGTTATCTTTGACTGCCCACATATGCGGCGTCCGTCCCTATATATAGGGTCTGCCTACTATTCGAGAACCATCCATCCTTCTTTGATTCACGAGCATTCTCGTCTTTTCCAGAAGGTACGCGGCCGTGCATGAGTTTGTCATAGATAACGTAACTAAAACCTAGACTAAGAATACAACCTTAAGATAAATCAACCTAATACTACACTAAACCTAAATAAATTCTAACTATAAAATTTAAATAACTTAAATTCACTCGGCTTTTTAATTAATTATGTCATGTATGTAATTTGGGCATGCTATCCGGAACTTGGTTGGTTGACCCGATGTGAAAGTATTAGGACGTCAACCTAGGAAGTATGTGGTGCAAACGATTTATGTTTAAGATTAAAACACGTTTGTAATCACATGCTTCTATAAAACCAATTAAGAACGGATAGTCGGGGTTCAGTTTTACATGCATGGCCAAATTACATACATGACAATATCGCAAAAGTTTTACTAGGTTTGACGCATTTTGAACAATTTGGCACCAATGCGGATGGGGTTTACAGTAGACAGCAAAAAAACATTTTAAATAAATTGTCTCAAGAATGGTTAAATTTCTTGATAAATGTGGTATTACTTTCAAGAATCAATACTACTATAGAAAAAAAAAAGTGGACAGACTAATAATCTAAAAACTATTGTCATATTTGTATGACGTAATTGATGAAACTATGCCATCTTGTGCATTTTTGGACTTAGAACTTTTAAAAGCCCGCAGGGCAACTTGTCCATCTCATTTTTGCACATCTTTTGTTTATATGGGGTTTTTTTTAGTAGGTAATACATATTGTTACGGGTTCTCCACAACAATTAAAACTCGCAAATGTCAAAAACGATTTATCAATTTATTTCGACAAATTATGTACAAAAACACGCACTTGAACTTACTAATAACTCGCTAATAATTCACTACTTTAATCCGCCTATTAACTTCGCGTTAACATCTAGCGATCACTACCATTGGTTATCTTTGACTGCCCCCATACGCGGCGTCCGTCCCTATATATAGGGTCTGCCTACTATTCGAGAACTATCCATCCTTCTTTGATTCACGAGCATTCTCGTCTTTTCCAGAAGGTACGCGGCCGTGCATGAGTTTGTCATAGATAACGTAACTAAAACCTAGACTAAGAATACAACCTTAAGATAAATCAACCTAATACTACACTAAACCTAAATAAATTCTAACTATAAAATTTAAATAACTTAAATTCACTCGGCTTTTTAATTAATTATGTCATGTATGTAATTTGGGCATGCTATCCGGAACTTGGTTGGTTGACCCGATGTAAAAGTATTAGGACGTCAACCTAGGAAGTGTGTGGTGCAAACGATTTATGTTTAAGATTAAAACACGTTTGTAATCACATGCTTCTATAAAACCAATCAAGAACGTATAGTCGGGGTTCAGTTTTACATGCATGCCCAAATTACATACATGACAATATCGCAAAAGTTTTACTAGGTTTGACGCATTTTGAATAATTTGGCACCAATGCGGATGGGGTTTATTGCCATTTTTATCGGAATCGACGGCAGTAGACTGCAAAAAAACATTTTAAATAAATTGTCTCAAGAATGGTTAAATTTCTTGATAAATGTGGTATTACTTTCAAGAATCAATACTACTTTAGAAAGAAAAAGTGGACAGACTAATAATCTAAAAACTATTGTCATATTTGTATGACGCAATTGATGAAACTAAGCCATCTTGTGCATTTTTGGACTTAGAACTTTTAAAAGCCCGCAGGGCAACTTGTCCATCTCATTTTTGCACATCTTTTGTTTATATGGGGTTTTTTTTAGTAGGTAATACATATTGTTACGGGTTCTCCACAACAATTAAAACTCGCAAATGTCAAAAACGATTTATCAATTTACTTCGACAAATTATGTACAAAAACACGCACTTAAACTTACTAATAACTCGCTAATAATTCACTACTTTAATCCGCCTATTAACTTCGCGTTAACATCTAGCGATCACTACCATTGGTTATCTTTGACTGCCCCCATACGCGGCGTCCGGCCCTATATATAGGGTCTGCCTACTATTCGAGAACCATCCATCCTTCTTTGATTCACGAGCATTCTCGTCTCTTCCAGAAGGTACGCGACCTAAATAAATTTTAACTATAAAATTTAAATAACTTAAATTCACTCGGCTTTTTAATTAATTATGTCATATATGTAATTTGGGCATGCTATCCGGAACTTGGTTGGTTGACCCGATGTAAAAGTATTAGGACGTCAACCTAGGAAGTATGTGGTGCAAACGATTTATGTTTAAGATTAAAACACGTTTGTAATCACATGCTTCTATAAAACCAATCAAGAACGGATAGTCGGGGTTCAGTTTTACATGCATGCCCAAATTACATACATGACAATATCGCAAAAGTTTTACTAGGTTTGACGCATTTTGAACAATTTGGCACCAATGCGGGTGGGGTTTATTGCCATTTTTATCGAAATCGACGGCAGTAGACAGCAAAAAAACATTTTAAATAAATTGTCTCAAGAATGGTTAAATTTCTTGATAAATGTGGTATTACTTTCAAGAATCAATACTACTTTAGAAAGAAAAAGTGGACAGACTAATAATCTAAAAAATATTGTCATATTTGTATGACGCAATTGATGAAACTAAGCCATCTTGTGCATTTTTGGACTTAAAACTTTTAAAAGCCCGCAGGGTAACTTGTCCATCTCATTGTTGGCACATATTTTGTTTATATGGGGTTTTTTTTAGTAGGTAATACATATTGTTACGGGTTCTCCACAACAATTAAAACTCGCAAATGTCAAAAACGATTTATCAATTTATTTCGACAAATTATGTACAAAAACACGCACTAAAACTTAGTAATAATTCACTACTTTAATCCGCCTATTAACTTCGCGTTAACATCTAGCGATCACTACCATTGGTTATCTTTGACTGCCCCCATACGCGGCGTCCGGCCCTATATATAGGGTCTGCCTACTATTCGAGAACCATCCATCCTTCTTTGATTCACGAGCATTCTCGTCTCTTCCAGATGGTACGCGGCCGTGCATGAGTTTGTCATAGATAACGCAACTAAAACCTAGACTAAGAATACAACCTTAAGATAAATCAACCTAATACTACACTAAACCTAAATAAATTTTAACTATAAAATTTAAATAACTTAAATTCACTCGGCTTAATTAATTATGTCATGTATGTAATTTGGGCATGCTATCCGGCACTTGGTTGGTTGACCCGATGTAAAAGTATTAGGACGTCAACCTAGGAAGTATGTGGTGCAAACGATTTATGTTTAAGATTAAAACACGTTTGTAATCACATGCTTCTATAAAACCAATCAAGAACGGATAGTCGCGGTTCAGATTTACATCGGGTAAACCAACCAAGTTCCGGATAGCATGCCCAAATTACATACATGACAATATCGCAAAAGTTTTACTAGGTTTGACGCATTTTGAACAACTTGGCACCAATGCGGGTGGGGTTTATTGCCATTTTTATCGGAATCGACGGCAGTAGACAGCAAAAAAAACATTTTAAATAAATTGTCTCAAGAATGGTTAAATTTCTTGATAAATGTGGTATTACTTTCAAGAATCAATACTACTATAGAAAGAAAAAGTGGACAGACTAATAATCTAAAAAATATTGTCTTATTTGTATGACGCAATTGATGAAACTAAGCCATCTTGTGCATTTTTGGACTTAGAACTTTTAAAACCCTGCAGGGCAACTTGTCCATCTCATTTTTGCACATATTTTGTTTATATGGGTTTTTTTTTAGTAGGTAATACATATTGTTACGGGTTCTCCACAACAATTAAAACTCGCAAATGTCAAAAACGATTTATCAATTTATTTCGACAAATTATGTACACAAACACGCACTTAAACTTACTAATAATTCACTACTTTAATCCGCCTATTAACTTCGCGTTAACATCTAGCGATCACTACCATTGGTTATCTTTGACTGCCCCCATACGCGGCGTCCGGCCCTATATATACCGAACCAAACTCATAAGCTTCATTTTTAGCTTCGCTTAGTCGCATTTTTGTCCCACTCCAACCCTTTTTATGTAAATTCTTTTTCTGATATAAACTTAATTTATGAAAATTCTTTTTCCCTTTCTTGAAGATACTTAAAAATTTAAATAAGAGAAGAAGAGGAGGAGTTGTTCGCCTTCAGCCGGCAGACAACGTTTGACTAAAGCCTAGTTTCCACCAACTGATTCAAAAAAAGCATTAATTTGCACCGGTTTTAAATGCAGCGTCATCTGATGCGTTTTTTGAATCAGGGTGGACACACATAGGTTGAAACCAGGTATAAGGCTATCCGACGTGTGACTTATAAGGCTTTGCATGTATGGCTGGTGGTGGCTAGCGGCAAAACGACATTGCCACCTAATTGACGCGTCAGTTTTACTCAAGGACTATAGACATAAAGGTCTGCTTAGTTCCATTTAACCTGTGTTAACAAATTGTGCGGGGTGAGGAGAGCGGCGTGACGTCACCACTTGTGCTAAATCCTATGTTTACGTTCGTTGTATATGATGGTATTCGTATTTTCAAGAGAGTTTTGTTGATATTTCGCTGAATAGTTTGTGTTTTTTGGATTGTTTCAGTGCAGTGCTACTAAGAAAAGACATAAATAAACATTTTCACGTTTGGTTTGTTAACAGTGTGTAAAAATACAACAAACACTAGTTCGGCCAAAAAAGTTTAATTAAATTGAACAATTGAGTCTATTTAAATTAGGAAAAGTATTTATAAAGTTATTCAAAAGAAAATGGCATACGGACAAGAGCTGCATCTGCTTTACGTCGATTTGCAGAAGGCATATGATAGTATACCACTAAATCTACTTTGGAAAGCGTTGAAAAACACAAACATAAGCGTACAACTAATTAAGGCCATCAAAGAGTTATACCACAATAGTAAGGCAAAAGTTAAAATAAAAGCAAAACTAACCAAAGGCTTTCAAGTAAATAAAGGTCTTAAACAAGGTTGCTGTATCTCGCCAACGCTCTTCAAGATATACTTGGAACAAGTCCTTAAAGTATGGAAGAGAAAATGCCAAAACATGGGAATTCCGTTGGACGAAACCACCTTGTATACTTTATGTTTCGCCGATGATCAGATAGTAGTGGCTCAGGATTATGACGACCTCGAATATATGACACGAAAACTAATGGAAGAGTACAATAAGTGGGGACTAGAGGTTAATCTCAATAAGACAGAGTATATGTGTATCGGTGGAATAAAACAGGATCTAATCGTAAATAACGGGCAGCGAATTCAGTTCTGTGATGAGTATAAATACTTAGGTCTAAAAATTACAGCTGACGGAACACTAGACAAAGCTATAAAAGATCGAAACGTACAAGGAAGAAAAGCAATAACTTTATTAAATGGAATAATTTGGGACCAAAGTATATCAAAACATAACAAAAAGCTTATATATAACACCATTGTAAAAAGTATTATTACACACGGTTCAGAAGTATGGCCAATCAAGGATAGAACAGAAAAAATGCTTTCCGCTAGGGAGATGGACTATTGGAGAAGAGCAGCAGGGAAATCAAAAAGAGAAAGAGTTACAAATCAAAGAATAAGAGAAATTATGACAGTGGGTGAACGTACTTTGGTGGATGATATAAGAACAAAACAACCAGTGTGGTACGGACATGTACAAAGAATGAATGATGAAAGACTACCTAAACAAATACTACAATGGAAACCAACTGGCCAAAGAAAACGAGGACGGCCAAGGAGAAGCTGGAGAGAAGGAATAGAGAGTGAAATAAGAATAAGAGGCCTAGATGATGAATTATGGGCAAACAGAAACGAGTGGAGATTGGGTATCGGAAGGCGTAGAACGTTGTGAAACCAATAAATATATATATATTTATAATGGTGTCCTTAATTTAATATTTATATAATTAAAATTATTTAATTTTTTAATAAAATCTTTGTTTCTCTCATATTGTTATGTATATGTTTCTCTTTATATTGGCAGGCTAACTGCCGCGTCATACGCTGCTGAGCTCTGATTGGCCGGGAGTTACCAGACCGTTTCTTTACTAACCGTCGGCCAACGTGCCGTCGTCCCTATTGAAGGTTGCGCAGTAGTCGAAGCACTATTTAATTATTTTTCTATATCTATAGTTTTGCAAAGAATTGGCCCCAATATATCAAACTCGTGTCAAAAATCAAGCCCAGAAAATGAATAATAATTTTTTGATATCTACGCTAGAAATCTTTTAAACCCCCAAAATCCGAGGAAATTTGTTGTACATGAAAGTTCTTCTTCTATTTACAGGTCAAGCCTTTTTGCAAGCATAGGTAGTGCCATTGCTTCTACCCCACTGGATGTAGTAAGGGTAAGTTATGTATAATTTAAAATTTTATTATTATGCCCCAAAATAGATTTAGATTTTAGTTTTTGTTTCGTACTTTTTTTAAACTATAACCGATTCGTTTTTAAGGTGTTTGCATTTAAAATCATTAATTTACATTTTTAAATGCCAATATCTCAAAATCTTGATCGAGAATCGATATTTTTTTAAAATAATATCAGTACTGTAAAGGGATTTAAAAAACCCCAGTAATTTTATGATAACTAGTAAAATATTTCTTAAAAACTAATTTTTAGAGATTTTTGTTAGGTGTTTCCTTAGAAAATTGAACTAGCGTATTTCTGGTGTTTTTTTTTCTTTACAAATGACCAATGACCAAATACACATTCTCTGAAAAATAATTTATTTTTAATAAATTTTTATAAAAGGTGACTACTCAGTTATTGGCTCCATTACTTTGAAAGCAATATTTGAATTTAAAAACTGGTCAAACCTCTAGTGACACGTTCCGCGAGGACATTTTCATGCTTCAATTCTTTTTTCTTGATTTCTTATAGGACAGTCATTAAAGCGAAAAAAAGACCCCCAGCTTGCAAAAGGTGGTGTAGTCGCGATTTTGACATAATTTGTTCACATTGGAGTCCTAAAAAATAGAGTTTTCGACTTTGGAAGGGGGCGGGGGGGCACTCCCCCCGCCATCCTGGATTTAGTGTGCACAAAAAGGTTTTTTTTAAAATTACTTGGTCCCTGTACATTTTAGAAAAAAAAGTTTTAGACAATAAAATTTTCTTCATCATATGAATGGTTTTCGAGTAATGACGCTAAACATTTCGCTGCCTTCTTGAAATTTCACCAATTTTTTTATTTATTGACCTTTAACTTTAAATTGCTTATTTCTGAAAAAATCTGTAATAGCATAAAATAAGGGCCAACTAATATCTTATAAAATGAGATTGGGTTTTTTTTAAGATCACAAAAAAAAATTATGTTTTATTCAGTTTTCAAAAAAAAAATAAGCATTTTAGGAAATAATGTTGAAACACCTTTTTTAGAGAAAATGAGATGTTCTTTCAAACGGCGTATTATAAAGTTGTGATAAAGCTATTATTGGCACTCCAGGAGCGTCAATATATGGAGGTTTTTTAGCTCACACATATACTATACTATAGTAGTGTGAGCTATGGTGATCCTAATTTTTTCGAGAAAAAAAAAAGTTGCTCCGATTTCAAAAATTTTTATATATCTTTGCGTTTCAGATGATTTTGAAACTTTTTTGTTGCGCCGTCTGTCTGTCTGTATGTCTCTCTGTCTGTGTGTCTGTCTGTAACGACCAACGCGCATAACTCAAAAACCGCTTGCCCGATTTTAATGAAATTTGGTACCCAGGCTGGGTTTTGGGTCGAGATGGTCCCATTTAAAAATGAACAAAATCCACCGAAGACAAGCCAAATAAAAGGGTGGGGGTAGATTTCCAAAATTAGAGTTTATGAAAAAATATGGCGTGTGTGATATCAAACGAAAGGTAATTGAGTCTGGAGTTAAACAAAATACATTTTACTTTATTTAAAAAAAAAAGGGGGGGGGGGGTAAATTTCAAAAATTAGTGTTTAAGTGGAAATATGGCGTGTGTGATATCAAACGAAAGGTAATTGAGTCTGGAGTTAAACAAAATACATTTTAGTTTAAAAAAAAGGGTGGGGGTAGATTTGAAAAATTAGAGTTTAAGTCAAAACATGGCTTGTGTGGTATCAAACGAAAGGTAATTGAGTCTGGAGTTCAATAAAACATACTTGAGTTTTTAGTTATATTAGCTTTCACGTAGATACACTATAACTATAGTACCCAGTGTGAGCTTAGGTGCCCATAGATTGGCAGAGTATTTTTTTATAATAATTTTTTTTATTTGTTTTGTTCAATTTTCTTAAAAAGTAAGCTTTCTAAAAAATATTGTGTAACTCTAGATTGTTGAAAATAAAATTATCTTTAAAATGATATGTATCTAGTGGGTTTTTGTTAACGGGGAACACTCAAAGAATGTACGCATGTTTAGTGATTTTTATTTTAGTCACAAAAAAAAGCATTGTTATCATGTATTTTACCAATTTTTTTAAAAACTAAGCCTTATCGAGAAAAAATGTTTACTCTGTGTTATAGACCATTAAATTTTCTTTGGAACGATGTATGTAGTTAAAATATCTAAAAACTGAATTGAAAAAAAATTGACTAAACGTATATTCTTTGAGTGTTCCTCATTAACAAATCCCCACTACATATGTACATATCGTTTGAAACATAATTTTATTTTAAACAAAATAGAGTAAAACAAGATTTTTCAGAAAGCTTAAGTTTGAAGAAAATTAAATAAAACAAATATTTTTTTTTTTAATTATTAGAAAAAAATAACCTCAACATGCAGACGCCCCTGGATGGAAAATACTTTAACACAGCTTTGTGATAAAAGAAAGCTTTATTTTCTCTAAAAAAGGTATTTTAAAATTTTTCCCTAAAATGCTTAGTTTTTCTGAAAATTAAATAAAACTTAAAATATCATGACTTTTACGTGATCCTAAAAAATAACCCTAATTTATGGATGCCAATTAAGTGCTAATCGTGGACTTGGCCCACTTAGGTGATACATTGTTAAAAATAATTTAATTTTCTATAATAAAGTTAATTACACTCTTTCTGTAAAATGCTTACTTTTTGAGAAAATGACATAAATTGGTCGAAATCCAAAATGGCGGCGAAAAGTTTGGCGTCATAAATCAAACACCATTCGTCTGACAAAAAAATTTGCAAAAGCGTTTTTGTAGGAAATTTTATTTTCTTCAACTTTGTTTAAAACTTTTTTTTAACGTACAGTAACCAAGTAATTTAAAAAAAAAACCTTTTTTGTGCCCCTAAATCCAAGATGGCGGGGAACCCGGCCCTCCCCATGATCGAAAACTCAAATTCATTTTTAGGACTCCAATGTCAACAACATATGTCAAAGTCGCGACTATACCACCTTTTGCAATTTAAAATTCTATAATGACTGGACTACTAGTTAATTGGCGACCTAAAATGATTCGTGTTTTTCATAATAAAATTTAGAAAGCTTAGATAAGCTTCCAGTAAAAATTTGTTTTTAGTCTGACTAAATATAAGTTTTGTTCCAAAAAAATTGTTTTTAATCAAACAACTTTTCGTGGATAATCGGGTAAAAAAATAAGGGTTTTTTGTTTCTCTTGTATTTTTTCGTGGGTAGCTCGAAAGCTTAACCTCACGGGGGTCCAAGATCTAATGGACACCTAATAAGTGTTGTTGTTTTTAATTTACGGGTACTAAATTTTAAATTTTTTAATATTTGGCTTTAAACTCCGTTGACAGACGCGATGCCGACGTCTTGATAGCGGAACAAACGCAATTAGCGTTGATCTGACCTAGAAAGGCAATGTGTGTCGTAGGTCACGTGATGGATTCTTTCTTTCAGTCCATACTTTTATCGATTGATGATATAGCAGTTTTACTCGCCCGCTGCTGTTTTAGTTTCTCTCGTATTTCGGTAGATGGCGCTTCTTGTGGGGTATATGATTTTGTTTTCTCACTAGAAATGTAAGGTGAAAGACAAAACCGTATACTTATTTAGCAAGGGTGTCACATTGACCAAGCAGTGTTCTAAGGAGTCCCATAAGGACTAAACAGTTACCTGTCAACACTTATTAGGTGTCCATTAGATCTTGGACCCCCGTGGGGTTAAGCTTTTAAGCTACCCATGGAAAAATACGAGAGAAACAAAAAACCCTTATTTTTTTACCCGATTAGCCACGAAAACTTGTTTGATTTTTAATTTACGGGTACTAAATTTACATTTTTTAATATTTGGCTTTAAACTCCGTGGACAGACGCGAGGCCGACGTCTTGATAGCGGAACAAACGCAATTAGCGTCGATCTGACCTAGAAAGGCAATGTGTGTCGTAATTCACGTGATGGATTATTTCTTTCAATCGATGATATAGCAGTTTTACTCGTCTGCTGCTGTTTTAGTTTCTCTCGTACTTCGGTAGATGGCACTTCTTGGGGGTATATGATTTTGTTTTCTCACTAGAAATGTAAGGTGAGAGACAAAACCGTATACTTAATTTAGCAAGGGTGTCAGATTGACCAAGCCATGTTCTGAGGAGTCCCATAAGGACAAAACAGTTAACTGTCAACACTTATTAGGTGTCCATTAGATCTTGGACCCCCGTGAGGTTAAGCTTTCGAGCTACCCATGGAAAAATACGAGAGAAACAAAAAACCCTTATTTTTTTACCCGATTAGCCACGAAAACTTGTTTGATTTTTAATTTACGAGTACTAAATTTTACATTTTTTAATATTTGGCTTTAAACTCCGTTGACAGACGCGATGCCGACGTCTTGATAGCGGAACAAACGCAATTAGCGTTGATCTGACCTAGAAAGGCAATGTGTGTCGTAGGTCACGTGATGGATTCTTTCTTTCAGTCCATACTTTCATCGATTGATAATATAGCAGTTTTACTCGCCTGCTGCTGTTTTAGTTTCTCTCGTACTTCGGTAGATGGCGCTTCTTGTGGTGTATATGATTTTGTTTTCTCACTAGAAATGTAAGGTGGGAGACAAAACCGTATACTTAATTTAGCAAGGGTGTCAGATTGACCAAGCCATGTTCTGAGGAGTCCCATAAGGACAAAACAGTTACCTGTCAACACTTATTAGGTGTCCATTAGATCTTGGACCTCCGTGAGGTTAAGCTTTTGAGCTACCCATGGAAAAATACAAGAGAAACAAAAAACCCTTATTTTTTACCCGATTAGCCACGAAAACTTGTTTGACTTTTAATTTACGGGTACTAAATTTTACATTTTTTAATATTTGGCTTTAAACTCCGTTGACAGACGCGATGCCGACGTCTTGATAGCGGAACAAACGCAATTAGCGTTGATCTGACCTAGAAAGGCAATGTGTGTCGTAGTTCACGTAATGGATTCTTTCTTTCAGTCCATACTTTCATCGATTGATGATATAGCAGTTTTACTCGCCTGCTGCTGTTTTAGTTTCTCTCGTACTTCGGTAGATGGCGCTTCTTGTGGGGTATATGATTTTGTTTTCTCACTAGAAATGTAAGGTGAAAGACAAAACCGTTTACTTATACAAGGGTGTCACATTGACCAAGCAGTGTTCTAAGGAGTCCCATAAGGACTAAACAGTTAACTGTCAACACTTATTAGGTGTCCATTAGTCTAGTCTCGAGCTACCCATGGAAAAATACGAGAGAAACAAAAAACCCTAATTTACGGGTACTAATAAACTTTACATTTTTAGCTCACACATATACTATACTATAGTAGTGTAAGCTATGGTGATTCTAGTTTCGAGAAAAAAAAAGGTGCTCCGATTTCAAAAATTTTTATATATCTTTGCGTTTCAGATGATTTTGAAACTTTTTTGTCGCGCCGTCTGTCTGTCTGTCTGTATGTATGTCTGTCTGTAACGACCAACGCGCATAACTCGAAAACCGCTAGGCCGATTTTATTGAAATTTGGTACCTAGGCTGGGTCTTGGGTCGAGATGGTCCCATTTAAAAATGAACAAAATCCATCGAACACAAGCCAAGTAAAAGGGTGGGGGTAGATTTCAAAAATTAGAGTTTACGTGAAAATATGGCGTGTCTGATATCAAACGAAAGGTAATTAAGTCCGGAGTTAAACACAATACATTTTAGTTTTTGTTTGTTTAAGGGTGGGGGTAGATTTAAAAAATTTGAGTTTAAGTCAAAACATGGCTTGTGTGGTATCAAACAAAAGGTAATTTAGTCTGGATTTGAATAAGATATATTTCAGGTTTTAGTTTTATTAGCTCGCACGTACACTATAACTATAGTACCTAGTGTGAGCTTAGGGGCCCATATATTGGCAGAGTATTTAATATTGTTTTTAATTTCAGACTCGATTAATGAATCAACGTAATCTCAAGAAATCTAAAGATATCTCTGTACACATTTACAAGAACACCAGCGACTGCTTCATTCAAACTTTCAAAAATGAAGGATTTTGGGCATTTTATAAAGGATTTGTTCCCACACTGTTCAGAATGGGACCTTGGAATATAATATTCTTTGTCACATACGAACAACTTAAAAAATTCTATTGAATCTTTTATACAGGGTGTCCTAAAAGGTTTTTACAATTTACACTTTATTTCTACGTTGGAATGAGATAATATTTTTAAATAGTCAAAATCTTTTCGGACACTTTGCAGTTTACCGAAATTTTTTTGCTTTGATATTTTACTAAAAACTTTATTGCGTTGTGTAATTCTAAGTGTAAAGTGTAAAAGTTTACGGTATTTTAATTTATTTGTTAATAAATGATAATGTACATAACACTTTAATACCTAAAGCTTGTTTCTCCTATGGAAGTTGATACTGTCACATTAAACGCTTAAATCACAACAAGCCTTATTTTTTTACATATTTTCTACATATTTCATGATAAAACATTAATTTGACATCATGAGGCTTCGGCCCCACGAGTCGTTAAATACCGAGATGAATTCCAAGACGTGCGCAAGCGTTGATCTGTCACTTCTGCCAACCAATCAACTGAGAGATATTTCAGTATGGTTTTATACAGCAAAACTTTAATAATTCCCAGTTCTTTTTGATGAAAATTCGTCGTTTTTGTGCTGTGAAAATGCCGGTGACGTGCAAGTTGTGTGACAAATTATTTAGTGCCCAATTTAATTTGAATAAACACTGTCATCGGGGTTCTACTGTATGTCTATGCTACGATAAACATTTTTTAAGATTTAGCGCATTTAAATTTGTCAATACTCCCATGGCAAAACAAAATAAATGTGAAATGCATATCCTCAAAAAATATTAATCGCAGCACATAGATATTGTATATTTTTGAAATCAGAAAGAAAAGAATCTTAAAATGCAAAAATATACAGGGTGTTCCCTCTCAAAAATCGACTTCATTGTCACACCCTGTACAGGGTGTCCCAAATTCGTTGTTTTTTTGTGGTGTCGGGTATTTCTAGGGGAGATAGAAAAAAACTGACCCCTCTTTGCGACGCTCAAATATCAAGAGAAGCCTAAAGGTGAAAACCACATTTAGATATAGCAAGCCGTTTTTAAGATACGGAGTGTTTGTGTCTGCATTTTGGAAGGGGGTCTATAACTTTTTTGTTTATGAAAATTTTGTTTTTGTGTAAATAGCTTTCTTATAGATCTTTTCTTAAAGAATTGACAGATGTAAACGGTTTTTATTTATCTCTTTTGGTTTTTAAATTTCTTTTAAAATGATGTATCACACTCCATATTTTAATTTTTTTTTATTGTTTTCTTTATTTTTATTTTTTAAGCACCTCTTTATTATTTTTTTATTTTTATAATATTAAAATATTTTAAACCCATTAAGCAAACTAGAATATGTGGTAAAAATAAAAAAATACAAAAATATAAAGAATAAATAAAGGGATCCTCCCATAAAGAAAAATTAATTTTATGTGATATCTCAAAAACTAAACGTGACAAATGAAATTTAATTTAACAGTTGAATTCCTCTTAAAAAAGTGTCTTAAGAATGTTTTCACAGAAATAAAAAATATTAAATAAACAAGTTATAGACCCCTTCCCAAAGTTTAGAAACGGCGTGCTATATCAAAATGCGATTTTCACCTTTAAGCTTCTTTTGAAATTTGAATGTCGCAAAGGGGGATCAGGTTTTTTTAACCCCTCTAGAAATACCCGAAACCCCCCAAAAACATCGAATTTGGGACACCCTGTACATGGTGATGGATAGAAAAAAATTATGTTGGTTTTTAAAGTTGTCATTATTAACCAAAAAAATCTACTATTTATTAAGAGTGAAGCCGTTTGAGCTAGTAAACTAAGTGAATTACACATAAAACAAAATAATGCTATAAACACAACACAATTGTGAGTTACAGACTAAACAAAGCGGGGAGAACTGTTGAGTGAACCCTAAGTTTAAATCTGACTTTTCTAGTAAATTAAGTTAAAACAAAATTGCTAATTAGTCTTACTGACTAGATTGTAATAAAAAAAACACAGTGTGTTTGACAAATAAAAAATAAAAAAAATATTATAGCCCTTTATTTTCAATGATAAAGTTGCTGAGTGCTCCGGTTATAAAAAACCACCCGGTACCTACATAAAATCATACCTAAAAATTAGAATTGACCATTATTTTATACCTTGAATTTTTTATTATATGTTAAGCTCTTCGATCTCGCGCCAATCCCGGTATTCGCGCCAATAATTTAAATTAGACATTTTGACGTTAATTTTGGCGCATGCTCCTTTGATGGAATTCATCTCGGTATTTAACGACTCGTTCGCCCCCCCCACCTCCCAAGACACATTCCTGGGTGCGCCACTGCCGGCCGATGTCTTTCGTGATTAGCACATATGTAAATAGTTTTATGATGTCTATGTTGCAAAAAATCAAAGACTTAAAACTATGTAAAAACAAGTGACAATAGAACAAATACCTCTTTTTTAGTAGTTTTGTGTTTTGGTACAGAAGGTGGAAAGAGAAGAGCGTTGTCGGGTTTTAGGCCTTTTTCCGCGTATAATTTTGACCTAAGCTTAAACGACGGCGACGTTGTCTTGATTTGTGATGAGAAATGACCGAAGAATTAAAATTTTTTTGAAGATTTTGTTTTTTATTTTGATTATTTTTTTTTTGTCTTTGTTTGAAACCCGTAGACAATAATGTGTAGAAAAAAAATCGGACTTCCGTTGTCTTTATTTATTTAAAACACGACGTTTCGGTTAGTAAGTATCTCTAACCGTTTTCAAGTGTAAACTACTACTTATACTACTTGGTGTGCAGTCACGTGTGACGGCGCGTCTCCTTTTTTATCCTAAGACGCTTGTAGGAGTGGTTTTCATATGTTTGGTATGTCCGTGTTTGATTGACTAAAAACTTCGTTATTCTGCATTATAAACGCAGCTTCAATAAACTTTCGTTTTCGCCAATGCGACTCCTTGTGCAAAACTTTAGCTTCTGACCACTAAATCATGTGATCATTTGGCCATGCGTGATCCACCAAACTGAAGAGGGCGTTTCGTTTCACTTACATATGATTTACCACACTCACACGGGATTTGGTTCCTTATTATTTGAGGGATTTTCTGGTTTTGTTTTAGTTATAAAACTCCTTATCGTTTTTTTTTTATTTTTTTTTGTTCTTTGCAATACAACAAATGCAACCGAACCGACAGGATATTATTTAGATGATGCAGCAAACAAAGGGGTGGTGGGGAAGGGCAAAAGTAGGCAAAAAGTTCAAATATTAGCTCACACATATACTATACTATAGTAGTGTGAGCTATGGTGATCCTAATTTTTTCGAGAAAAAAAAAGTTGCTCCGATTTTGAAACTTTTTTGTTGCGCCGTCTGTCTGTCTGTATGTCTGTCTGTAACGACCAACGCGCATAACTCAAAAACCGCTTGGCCTATTTTAATGAAATTTGGTACCTAGGCTTGGTCTTGGGTCGAGATGGTCCCATTTAAAAATGAACAAATCCACCGAACACAAACCAAATAAAAGGGTGGGGGTAGATTTTAAAAATTAGAATTTATGTGAAAATATGGCGTGTGTGATATCAAACGAAAGGTAATTGAGTCTGGAGTTAAATAAAATACATTTTAATTTATTTAAAAAAAAGGGTGGGGTATATTTCAAAAATTAGAGTTTAAGTGAAAATATGGCGTGTGTGATATCAAACGAAAGGTAATTGAGTCCGAAGTTTAACAAAATACATTATAGTTTTTGTTTTTTTAAGGGTGGGGGTAGATTTCAAAAATTTGAGTTTAAGTCAAAACATGGCTTGTGTGGTATCAAACAAAAGGTAATTTAGTCTGGAGTTGAATAAAATTTATTTCAGTTTTTAGTAATATTAGCTCACACGTACACTATAACTATAGTACCTAGTGTGAGCTTAGGGGCCCATATATTGGCAGAGTATTTTTTTTTGTTTTCAAGTTATATATTTGTTTCGGTTTCGCAAGAAACCTTTTTTTTCTTTTAATCTAATTTTTATTATTTTTTCAGAACATTTTATTTTTATTTTTAAAACTCATATTTTGGGTTACAATTGGGTATAATTGGGTTGTAGTTTTACTCAATAGGTTAAGTTAAATTTAAAACTTACAAACTAGCTATAAACTATCAATTTGGCATAGTTTAATATTTAAATTCCAAACGCATTTAATAATATATTTCTAATTTTAATTCATTCCTCATATTACTACCGCCCTCTGCATATTTTAATTTAAATCGCGTTTTTATTCTTTTTAATAAAATTAGAATTCTAAATTATTTTTATTAGAAGTGATGCGATTTTCCTATAGAGGGCGAAGAAACACGCCGCAAAAACGACAGAACCTAAAAGTGAGTCGACATTCAGACACGCTCTCGATCGGAATATTTTGAACGATCAACGCTTTTATAAAAAATGGTGAACTCTAAAAACCATTAAATTCCTCTAAAACTCCAAACATTTAAACTCGGGAGTGCTGGACCGCTATAGAAGACTTCTGGCGAATCTGGTGCACCAGTTGGAAGAGATCAAGACATCACCGGTAAGTCCCTCTCCTATAAGATCGCATCATTAATATTTTTCTATTATTTCGCTCTTAAATAGTCAACATATACCAATATTATTTTTATGTCTCAATTAAATTTCACTTCAGAAAGGTACGATTTCGCGTGCGTTCCTATACCCTTCAAATGAAAGCGAAGGACTTGTCTAAATACAGTCCGCTAGGTAAACCAATTTTTTTGAGCTATCGGAGTGAGACAATATTATTTGTCAAGTTTGAAGAGCAGGTTAAAACTGTGAATTTTAAAAATCACAATTGATCATGTCAAACAATTTTTTGATTTATTATGATCAAAAAATGTTCTGTTGCTTTTTTCCAAAAAAAAGTGTCAAATACTATTAACATTAAAAAAAACAAATTGAAATTTTTTTACATATCTAAAGGCTCGTAGTAAAATTATCACTGCAATTAATATAAAACTATACTTTTTTGGAAAAAAAACAATTTTCAGTATTTTATGATTTTTTAAATGAGACTTTATTATAACCTTTATTTGACAAATATTCAATTGTAGTAATTTTTGAGGAAGTTACGCAAAAATTTGCAAAATAATATTAATTTTAGCACCCTGTATGTAAAAAACCAAAAGGTTTGATGCAAAATGTTACAATGTTACACCACTAAAGTGTGGTGCATCATTTAAATTACACTATGTATTTTGTTATCATGATCCCAAAACCGGGAAAACCACTCCATGACGTGTCATCTTACAGGTCAATATCTTTGCTGCCAATTATATCCAAGCCCTATGAGAAATTATTGCTTAAAAGAATAAAACCCATCATAGAAAGACAAGAAATTATTCCATCTCATCAATTTGGTTTTCGAGACAAGCATTCCACGATAGATCAAGTACATAGAATTACTAATATAATAGAAAAAGCACTAGAAGAGGGAAAAGTTTGCTCTGCAGTTTTTCTAGATGTAGCACAAGCATTTGACAAAGTGTGGGATGAAGGCCTTACTTTTAAACTAAAACAGTTTCTGCCAAAACAATATTCGGATATTTTGGAATCATACATATCTGATAGACATTTTAGAGTAAAACAGGAAGACTCATACTCAAATTTAAGAGAAATTCAAGCAGGCGTGCCCCAGGGTAGCGTACTAGGCCCTTATCTATACTTATTATTCACTTGCGATATCCCAAAGCCAGAAAATTGTCACTTAGCAACATTTGCAGATGATACTGGTTTATTGACGGTAGAAAAATTTTCCCAGTTGGACCACAAAGTGGCGAATAAAATTAAATGAAACCAAATCAATTCATGTTGATTTTACAAACAAAAATATAAATCACATACAAATAACAATTAACAACATTCCCGTACCATATTCAAATCAGGCAAAATATCTCGGTATAACACTTGATGCCAAATTGCGCTGAAAAGCACATGTTAAGGCAAGGCCAACACAAAAATAGAGGCCACGACCCTGAAAAAATCAGCTGTTCTCCCGGGGCTGAATTTTACATTGGGTCTTATGGGAGGTCAGACGTTTTTTTATGATATTTTCAAAATGGCACTACAGATTTCCGCAAAATTTCAGTGAAATATTCTCAGACACCATCCCGATATTCCACCAAAGAATTGTAAGGAAGCAACATGCTTAAAAGGTTAAAATCTTCAAGATTTAGCATTCCTTATTTTGAATTCAAATTACCCGCCATGTACCACATGCCAACTGTTATATTTGACATGTATTTGACTTTGTCATATGTGATTGTCACATTCGCTTCTGCTTTAAACTTAATTTTTGTGTGAGCTAATGAAGCGGCTATGAAAAATTAGGGCTTACTATACATTTCAAAAAATTGTTCTGCCAGAATAAAGTAAAAACAATCTCAAAAACGGCTTTATTTAAAAAAAAATCAAATATCCATGAACCTTCATTCCAACTTCAATATTTTAAAGACAGTCAGCAGTGTCGTAACGTGACCATCAAAAAAAAATCAGCCCCGGATGTGACGTCAACAAAGTGGAGGATCGTGGCCCGTCCATTTTGATAGCCCTGGTTAAGGATCCTCCACTTTGTTGACGTCACATCCGGGGCTGATTTTTTTTTGATGGTCACGTTACGACACAGCTGATTGTCTTTAAAATTTTGAAGTTGGAATGACGGTTCATGGATATTTGATTTTTTGTTAAATAAAGCCGTTTTTGAGATTGTTTTTACTTTATTCTGGCAGAACAATTTTTTTTTAATGTATAGTAAGCCCTAATTTTTCATAGCCGCTTCATTAGCTCACACAAAAATTAAGTTTAAAGCAGAAGCGAATGTGACAATCACATATGACAAAGTCAAATACATGTCAAATACAACAGTTGGCATATGGTACATGGCGGGTAATTTGAATTCAAAATAAGGAATGCTAAATCTTGAAGATTTTTCACTGAAATTTTGCGGAAATCTGTAGTGCCATTTTGAAAATATCATAAAAAAACGTCTGACCTCCCATAAGACCCAATGTGAAATTCAGCCCCGGGAGAACAGCTGATTTTTTCAGGGTCGTGGCCTCTATTTTTGTGTTGGCCTTGGTTAAGAAAAAAAAAGAAGAACTTGAGATAAGTTATAGAAAAATGAACTGACTAATTGGAAGGAAAACCAATTTAACAATTCATAATAAGTTACTGCTTTATAGACAAATACTGAAACCAGTATGGACATATGGTATTCAACTATGGGGTTGTGCTAAAAAGAGTAACATTCTAGTTTTACAGATATTTCAAAATAAAGTATTAAGAAACATTGTGAATGCACCTTGGTACGTTCGAAATAGTGACCTTCATCGAGATCTAAAAATCAAAACTGTAGCAGAGACTATAAAAAAGTACGCAAAAAGCCATGAAGATAGACTTCATCGGCATGTGAATGTGGAAGCAATTCAGCTTCTAGACAATACTATGCTAGTTCGACGACTAAAAAGAGTGAAGCCGTTTGAGCTAGTAAACTAAGTGAATTACACATAAAACAAAATAATGCTATAAACACAACACAATTGTGAGTTACAGACTAAACAAAGCGGGGAGAACTGTTGAGTGAACCCTAAGTTTAAATCTGACTTTTCTAGTAAATTAAGTTAAAACAAAATTGCTAATTAGTCTTACTGACTAGATTGTAATACAATAAACACAGTGTGTTTGACAAATAAAATAAAAAAATGTATTTTGTTAATTTTGACTTGTGTAAGACCTAATTCCATTTTTATTTAAAAAATTTCTTCATGGTATAATTTTTTTTTGGTTTGGTGTCGACCTGTTACTGTTTTGAAGGACATGAAAGGTTTGTGTCACTTAGTTAAAGGAAAGTCATCAGAAAAGTCTGGCAACACTGATCGCGATGATCAATTACATACTCAATTTCACAACTTTTCGCAACTGACAAAAAAGATTTAAATTTTGTATCTGCTTTTATTTTGCTTATCCTAAAAATGACCTGCCTCTATGACTAAAAGTATAAAATGAAGGAATATTTCTGAAAGTATTCCATGATTTGCTTCCTGAATCGGCAGAAGCTTTGATTTCTTTAAAATCACCAGCGACTTGTAGAACTGCATTAACAATTATTATCAAACTGATAAGGGCCTGAATCCATATCTAAAATAATACAAAAACTTAATTGTTAAATCCTCTGAATTTTCACCTTCCTAGCCCCTGCAGCAATGGTTAGAGAAGGTAATGTTTTCAATAAAAAAATTTTTTTGAGATAACGGCGAAAATGTGTTGGTTGACATATTTTAGCAATATCGTCGTGACCAGGGCCGTATCTGAGGGGGGGTTTTGGAGGTTCAAACCCCCCCCCCCCCGAAAATTAAATAGGAATGTATTTTTTAAGTTTAACCTTTTTTTCATATTTAATAAACCCACAATTTTTCAAATTCCACTGGCCTAACCCCCCCCCCCCCCCCCAAATTTTGGTCCAGATACGGGCCTGGTCGTGACGTCTGTCCGTGTGTGTATATGTCTTTCCGTAACACGATAGCTCAAAAACCGCTGAACCTATTTCCGAAAACTTTGCACAGTCGTAGATCTCCATGGAGTTAACAACCCCTCCAAGTTTCATGGAATTCCATAAAGTAGTAAAGTAGTTCCGAAATTTCAAAAAACGTCGAAATTGCCACTCACTCACTCATGTATAGATCATCAATATTCTACTGTACTTCCAGACATGCTACAAAGCTGAAATTTGGCAGACTGATAGAAATTATGACCAAACCCCTGGGAAAAATCAAAAAACCCCAAAATTTTAATTGTGTAAAAGTAGCATCACCCACTTCCAGAAATGCTAGAAAGTTGAGTTTTGGCAGACTGATAGGAACTATGATAAAACTATAAGAAAAAATCAAAAAACCTTAAAATTTTAATTTACTCCCCTCCCCTATACATTTAAAGTTATGTAAAAGTAGCATTGCCCACTTCCAGAAATGCAAGAGAGTTGAGCTTTGGCAGGCTGATAGGCACTATGATAAAACTATAGGAAAAAATTAAAACACCCCAAAATTCTAATTTACTTCCTTCCCCTATAAATGTAAAGTTATGTAAAAGTAAGACTGCCCACTTTCAGAAACGCTAGAGTGCTGAACTTTTTAAGACTGAAAGACAATATGATAAAACTATATGAAAAAAATTTAAAAACACCAACATTTTAATTTACTTCCCTCTCCTATTAATGTAAATTTATATAAAACTAACATAGCCCACTTCCAGAAACACTAGAGAGCTGAGCATTGGAATGCTGATAGAAATTATGATAAAATCATGGGAAAAAATTTAAAAGGTCCTATACTTTAATTTACTCTCCTCCCCTATAAATGTAAAGTTATGTAAAAGTAACATTACCCACTTCCAGAAATGCTAGAGAGCTGAGCATTGGAAGACTGATAGGAACTATGATAAAACTATAGGACAAAATTTAAAAACACGACAATTTTAATTTATTTCCCTCCCCTATACATGTAAAGTTATGTTAAAGTAACATTGTGCACTTTCAAAAACGCTAGAGAGCTGAGCTTTGGAAGGCTGATAGGAACTACGATAAAACCATGGAAAAAAATTAAAAAACCTCAAATATTTAAGTAAGGCATTGCAAAAGTTTCGAACAATATTCTGCATATTTTAGTACTTTAAAAATTAAGTATTATCCAATTCCTTTAAAAAAGAAGTGAAATCATAACAAAAACATTTTATGTAAAAAAAAGCCTAGTACACGAAAATGGCATTCTGTAAAAAGAATTGAGATAAAAGTAAAGCCAAGTTCTCCAATACAAATTTCAAAATGAAAGGTTCTTACTAGTTTGGAAATATTTTTCTAAACTTGGCTATTATGGCTGTAAATGACTCTTAGGCACAGTGCTAAATTAAAGATAAAGAAGTTTGGCTGTAATAGCAAAGTTTAAAAAAACATTTCCAAACTTGTCGGGGCCTTCTTTGCACTTCTTATATTCAATGGCCTATATCATCCCTCGCATTCCAAAGAAACACAAGCTTCGCTTAGCGCGGCACACGCTCTGATTGGTGGAGATCGACGATCACCTGATGCTAGCGCTTGGATTGTGGTAATGTAACCGGCCGAGACGTAGGTGGGGACATTCGCTCGACAAAGCCATACAGAGAAGGGTCGTAGACGTTGCTACAATTAATTACCTATTTAAAATCAATTTATTGTCAAAATTACAGTCCGCTATCTCAATACAAGCTATTACAAATAAACCTCATCTGTCATTATTACGGTAACTGAAACGACGAGTTCAGGACCACCCATTTTGGTCCTTCGAGCCGGATATTTGGACAAGTGGAACATCCATTTTGGTCCTTCGAGCCGGATATTTGGACAAGTGGACAACAGTCAGTGAATCAACGGGTAAATTGCAAAAAAGACTATTTTTGTGACGTATCCCAAAATGCAAAAAAGACTATTTTTGTAAAAAATAAAGAAAATTTACGGGAAAAATACTATTTTCGCGTAAGCACCAAAGAAAAGTTACGAAAAAGACTAGTTTCGTAATAATTTAGTGACAACTAAACAAAAATTAGTGACAACTAAACAAATATTTAGTGACAACTAAACAAATATTTAGTGACAACTAAATAAAATAAACAAAAATTAGTGACAACTAAACAAATATTTAGTGACAACTAAATAAATAAACAAAATTAGTGACAACTAAACAAACAATAAATTAGTGACAACTAAAAATACAAAAATCAACTGAACAAAGTAAAACTAGAAGTCAAGGAGTTAAAGAACACTGGACAAAAGCTTATAAACTGTAAGTCTATTCCATGCTTTCAAGTACTTTCCGATCTAAGTGAATCTCTCCTCCTTCTAAAAATATTCCTTTTAACCAAGTTTAACCTAATCGGGTTTACTTACAACTAAAGCAGTTCATTTGGTGCAATTGGGAGGTTAGCTTTGCATATTTGGCTACCTTTCTTTTTAAAGTCAAGTCATTTTAATTAAAATTTTTAAATCACAGTCATGGCCAACGAAGGGCAAACTGTACAAAAAATCGTGGATTTAAAATCTAGTAGACGCACTTACAAAGGGCAACTGACACGTTTTACGAAGTTCGTAGACAGTTTTGATTTACAATCAAATAATATCGAGGAGTTAGAGACACGCATAGACAGGATTGACAGTGTGTATAATGCCTTTGATTCAATTCAGACAGAATTAGAACTTTTAGACGAGGCTAATTTAAATGCGCATGAGACAGAAAGAGAATTATTCGAATCAACTTATTTTCAGTACATGGGCAAGGCCAAAGTATACATCAGTAACAGACTAGCAGCTGTGACCGTGGCACCGGCGCAAAATGTACAAGGATCGAATAATTCTGCTTCATCTTTTTCAGTCAACTACAATTTACCGCCGATAAGTTTACCATCATTTGATGGAAAACGGGAAACTTGGGGCCAATTTTACGATTCATTTAAGGCAATTGTGCATTTGGATCAAAATATCGCTAAGGTCACTAAACTTCAATATCTTAAAAGTTGTTTAAAATCGCAGGCCGCAACCTTTTTAGAGCATTTTGAAACCACAGAACAAAACTACGACATAGCGTGGGATTTGTTATGCAAGCGATATGAAAACAAACGCATCACGGTAAATCGTCATTTACAAGCATTATTTAGCATGTCTTCAATCGGTAAAGAAAACAAAACTGACCTACGTACACTTTTAGACGAACTACAAAGAAATATGCGCTCTCTAGAAAACCTTGGACAACCTACTGACAAGTGGGACACAATGGTTATTTTTTTGGTGACATCCAAATTAGATTTCTATACGAAAAAAGAGTGGGAACAATACGTTTCAAACAATACACAAAATGAAACAAACCCGTTTGAGTTTCCGACTTATGACCAATTAATTACATTTTTGTCAACAAAATGCCAATTATTGGAGGTATTAGACAACTCAAGTAGTTTAAGTCAACCACAAAATCAAAACAAAAAATTCGAAAATAAAAAACCGTTTAAAAAAGATATGTCATTTTCTAATTTATCAACAAATAACAAGTTAGCATGTTATTTTTGTAAAGGCTCACATTTTATTTTCAATTGTAAAGATTTCTTAAAATTAAATACAAAAGATCGCGAATCAGAAGTAATAAAACTAAAGTTATGCATTAATTGTTTTAAGCCAGACCATACGGATGTAAACAAATGCACGTCGAACAAATGCAAGCTATGTTTTAAAGCACACAACACACTGGTTCACAGAGACAATTATACTTTGCTGAGTACCCAACCAGCAGAAAAAAACTCTGGTGCAAATGTACGCAATGACACGCAAGCCGTTTCAGAGTCACCCGAGGTCAGCAAACCAAATCAATCGATTACGGCAGCGTACACTGGATCTAGTTATTTTGCCCTCCCTGACAGTAAAACTGAATTAAATAAAAAGCAAACGATTCTTTCAACAGCTTTAATTTATTTACGTGGTAAAAACGGGCAGCAGGTAAAATGCAAGGCTGTACTGGACTCCGGGAGCATGAGTAATTTTGTAACTACGAATATTGCCAAACAATTAGGGCTTAAAATGGAAAAGTCACACACGCCAGTGGCGGGTGTCAGTGGATTTTCTATTAATATTCGTGGGCAGGTAAGCACGATAATGCAATCTACACAAAACAAAAGTCAATTTGATTTAGATTTTTTGGTAGTCGATAAAATTACAGGAAAAATTCCGGTAATGTCATTTTCATTAACAGATTTAGATCTGCCCAGACACATAAAGTTGGCAGATCCCTCGTGCAACGTTTCGTCAGAAATCGATGCGCTTTTGGGGGCAGACATATTTTATCAACTTTTGGGCAATCATAAAATCAGTTTAGGTAAAACACAACCTGTTTTATGCCAAACAAAATTAGGCTATGTCCTTTCGGGTTCTTTGTTAATGGCTCTTGAAGATTGTCATAAGTCAGAGTCATTTTGTAACCTAACTATAAATTCTGACGTTCAAGAACAATTAGAAAAGTTTTGGCATATAGAAGAGTGTCCATCGGTCAAGTTACTTTCAAATGAGGAAAAACAAGTTGAAAAACATTTCGTGGAAAATACTACGCGTAACGAAAACGGAAAATTCGTAGTTAAACTTCCGTTGCGTGATAATTACACGGAACTCGGTAACTCCTATGACATGGTACTCAAAAGATTCTATTCACTTGAACGGAGACAAAATAAAGACATGAAACAGTGGCGTCACGTCAAATCCGAAGACAACCCTGCTGACGTCATATCACGGGGGGCGAGTCCTGGAGCTCTTTTGGATAATCAGATGTGGTGGCACGGGCCTCCGTGGCTAACTTTGTCAACAAACAATTGGCCGTTGACCGAATTTTCAAAAAGCAATCACGTCGAATTGCCGGAAAGAAAAAATCTTGAAAAACAGTCATTATTAATAACATTTGAGGATTTTGATCTTTTTGAGAAATTTTCTTCACTCAGCAAATTACAACGGATTTTTGCATATGTTTTGCGTTTCGTGAACAATTGCAAAATACCGCAAGCACGTCAGGCTGAAAGACAAGGGGGTTTCTTAACAAATTTTGAATATAAAAATTCTTTAAATAAATTAACTTTTATTGCTCAAGCTCAGATGTTTTCAAAAGATATAGATTGTTTACGAAAAATTAAAGAGCTAACTTCAGACAGTAAAATTCTTAGTTTAAATCCATTTTTGGACAATTCTGGTTTACTCCGTGTTGGAGGAAGAATAAAAAACAGTGAAGTTAGCTATGACAAAAGGTTTCCTTTACTCATTAAAGACAAGCATCCGTTCGCGGTTCTTATTATTCGTTATGAACATATAAGATATTTTCATGCTGGTTGTCAAGCAACTTTAGCCGCGATACGATTTAGGTTTTGGTTAATAAACGGGAGAAATGCAGTGCGATATTACATTAGAAATTGCATAACTTGTTGTAAAACAAATCCCACTGCAAATGTCATAACTCAAATGGCAAATCTACCAAGTGATAGAGTACGACCAGCGCGCCCATTTTTAAAGAGTGGTGTTGATTTCGCTGGCCCATTTTTAATAAAAAATAGCAAACTGCGTAACAGACAACTCATCAAATCATACCTTTGTGTTTTCGTTTGCTTAGTTACAAGAGCGGTACACTTTGAGGTATGCACTGACCTCTCTAGTCAGACATTTTTAGCGGCATTAAAAAGATTCGTTTCACGTAGAGGCATCTGTCAATTTCTGATGTCAGACAACGGAACTAACTTCGTTGGTGCACGTCACGAACTTCGTGAAATGTATCAGTCTTTGCGTGAATTACACAACAACGACACCGTGATAGATTTTCTCAGGGAAAATAATATCGAGTGGAATTTAATTCCTCCGCGGGCACCACATTTCGGTGGCATGTGGGAAAGTGCAGTTAGATCGGCAAAGCATCACCTGAAACGAATTGCAGCAAATGCACACTTAACCTATGAAATGTTTTATACATTAGTGGTTGAAGTAGAATCGATTTTAAATTCCCGTCCGCTTACCCCAATAAGTTCCGATGCAAACGATCTCCAATTTTTAACCCCTGCTCATTTCCTCATTGGAGACACGTTAAGAACACCACCAGAACAAGATTATGTTGAAATTCCACTCAATAGACTTAGCCATTACCAGCAAGTTCAGAAGATGTTCCAGCAGTTTTGGGCTAGATGGAAGAATGAATACTTGTCAAACTTGCAGCAGCGTTCAAAATGGCAATTTTCAAATAAACAGTCAGTTTTGCCTGGAGCAATGGTTATTATCAAAGAGGATAATATTGTTCCACTACAATGGCCAATGGGCAGAATAATAAAGGTCTATCCAGGTGACGACGGCAACATTCGAGTAGTAGATGTTAAAATAAAATCTGGCATAGTTAGAAGACCAGTTTCGAAACTATGCATTCTCCCTATAGAAGACAAGCTACCCAATTGTGACAACCAATTGCAGCAATAGTCAATGTTGAAAGTTATTAAGAGCTTTCAAGGGGGCGAGATATGTCGGGGCCTTCTTTGCACTTCTTATATTCAATGGCCTATATCATCCCTCGCATTCCAAAGAAACACAAGCTTCGCTTAGCGCGGCACACGCTCTGATTGGTGGAGATCGACGATCACCTGATGCTAGCGCTTGGATTGTGGTAATGTAACCGGCCGAGACGTAGGTGGGGACATTCGCTCGACAAAGCCATACAGAGAAGGGTCGTAGACGTTGCTACAATTAATTACCTATTTAAAATCAATTTATTGTCAAAATTACAGTCCGCTATCTCAATACAAGCTATTACAAATAAACCTCATCTGTCATTATTACGGTAACTGAAACGACGAGTTCAGGACCACCCAAAACTAGTAAGAACCTTTCATTTTGAAATTTGTATTGGAGAACTTGGCCTTTACTTTTATCTCAATTCTTTTTATGGAATGCCATTTTCACGTATTTGGCTTTTTTTTGCATGAAATGTTTTTGCTATGATTTATGTTATTCCTAAACACTTCATAGGAGCTTCTGTTTCAGAGATATTTACAAACACTGTTTTCAAGGCTGATATAGCGTGAAGTTCAGTTGGAGTATGCTAAGGGCTAGGAAGTTATCAGATCATTTATTTTAAAAAAGGTTAGTTTATTCAAGGATTTGTCAAAGTTTTTTATTAGGGTTTATTTACTAGATTAAAAAATGACAGAGAGAGTCGACTTAAATTCAAGGTCAAAACGGGCCGATAGGAACATACCTCAGTCTGAAATTGTTTTCGAGATACAGGGGTAAGGTCAAAAACAAATAAAGCAACTTGAAATTATCCAAATACCATACAAATGATTGGTTATGGAAAAAATCATATATTGACTTCATTGCCTAACTTCTCTATAGTTAAATCTTACTTACATCTAGGGGTAAATTTGTAAAAGCCAGTTCATTGAGTCTTAGGTATGATCGATCTAAAAAATAAAAATACAAATAAATCAATCGTCTATCTACAAATTTTAGATAAACAAGGTCAGTTTTGATTTTTATTAATTTTTAATTTTGTTTTTTGAACTAGAAAAATAATAAAAACATTATTGTAAAGGTACTAATAGATAATAGTAAAATTTCAAATAAATTTCTTTATGGGTATAAATATATTTATTTTGTTACATACTATATTGTTGGCATAAATCCACTCTGACAAAGTTATTGTTAAGAGTTTGTCACTATAACAAATAATTATTGTTACACAAAACAAAAAGAATATAGCTTTTATGTATTTTTACATCAAGTCAAAAATGTTCATTGTTTCTTTTCCTCTGTGGCTTTTTTCCATATGCACTTTCGTTTAGTGTGCACTTTTTTCATATGGGGATATTTCATGTGTGCTGATTTCTGATCAGCTAATTAACTACTTACGCTGTGCTGCTGAGTATGCTGAATGGAACAATGACAAAAATCCCAAAGCAAGAATAATTTTATAGAAGAATTTCCCATTCATATTCCACATTTTTCTTTAATATTCAGATAAGATTTTGTGTATCCTAAAAAAGACAGGATCCTCACAATCAGTGTACACATTTTTCACAATCTAGGAAAAAATCTGAATTTTCACAATCAGTGTACACACTTTGGGTTCGCTTTTTACCCCTCCATATAAGTTTTTATAAAATAATAAAAAATGGTGGTTTTTGTTTTTTAAAGTGTAGATCATATTAAATTCTATAATCTTTAGTTTAGATTTTAATTTTTTCTATTTCAATTTATTGGACTATTTTAAGTTGACGGCGCGGCAGGGCAACCTCAAATAAATATTTTATTTTTTGGAAAAATAAATACCTTTTTCGCCTGCGATTTCAAAAAAGTAAAGGAAAACACAGGAAACCAAAGCACCACCGCAGAACACCAAAGGAGCACCACCCAAGTAAAGTAAAATTTTACTAATCTTATTTAACCTAATCTGTGGTAAAATTTGGTCTTTTTAATTTTATCAATTTTTTTAACAAAATTATTATTTATTGGCCTAATTTTCAATGGCTAACCGGCCACAAGCAGTGTGTGTGTGTTTTTGGATTTTGGTCCGTTTCATAAGCTGTTTTTTTGCGCACATTTTAAGCACAACAGGTAGGCTGTGTTTTAAGCCTAACGTGGTTACTAGTCCTCTCTTTTTCTTAATGTATTTTGGTTGGGCAGAATTTCCGAAGTTGTGATGATTTTGATACAAATTGGTACGATTAATAAACTGAAGACATTTACAATTTTTTTTTCTGGCGACGTAATATATGCGGCGTCGCGACGCTTTAAAATGTGACGTGACATTGATCCAGATTTTTTGTAATAACTAAATATTTGCATTAGCTAGGAGAGTTCTAATTTCACTTTTACGCAGGCAATGAGTGTGTCTTTCTAACAAGGGGTTACACTTTAAATGCGTGATTAAGTTTCATTAAATAAAAATTGTTAAATTTAGTTTTTATCAAAATTTACACTTTTGTATTTTTCCTTAATTTTGGTTTATTTGATGCGGTTAAGTGGTTTAAGGGTGATGTTGGGTTTGGTTGCAAACTAAGGTTCCTTTTAAGTCTGCCTATAAGAATATATTACAACTTAAATTTTTCACTCGCACAAAATAATGGAGTTTTTTTTTTAATTTGGTCAAGTTAGTTTTTTTATAAAATCCATGGGTTTATTCACTTATAACAAAAACATTTTTTTACTACACTTTATTTTGAACTATTTTTTTTCTTAAGTTTTTATTATTACGTTTTAGAATTTAAAGAAAATTTAAAAAAATTTATTGCAGTTCAAAAAAATTAGTCAGGGAGTTTGAGAATTTAATCCAAAACACGAAATGATGATACTTTAAAAATCCTTGAATTTTGAGTCAATTTTGGCACCTCTTCATTCATGTCCTTGGGATTTTTATATTTCCCTGGTGATTTTGTTCCTCCAATAGAATTGACTTTCCCAAGAAACAACCCAGCAAACATCGACCTGCTGGAACTTTACTAATATTGTACTTTAACTGCTGGCAACTGCTGGCATCGGCAAACTAGGCTTTACTGCAGTCCGAGCTGTCACAAGTACCTTATGAAAGTGCTTCAAGTAAATGTTCCAAGTACATTAAGATTTGTAAAAGTACTTGAAGTACTAAGTACATTTGCTTTTCAAATGTACTTCAAGTACCAAGTACATTATAAAAGTACTTGATTTTCCTCAAGTCTTTTACTTTTACAATAGACGTACTTTACGTACTTTAAATATGTATGTCAAAAAATGAGAAAATGCCAAAAATATCTAAAAAAATTTAAAAAATGTTAAAATAATTCAAAAAACTAAAAAATGTCAAAAAAATTTTAAAAAAAATCAAAAACCGTCAAAAATGTTTACAAAATTTTCAACCTGAAAGGTTTAATTTTTTGGATTATTATTGTATGTAAATATACTGCTTTTCAAAATAAATTGTACACCAAGCATGTGTTTTTATAATATAGGTGTACAAATTTTTTTGATAAGTAGTATATGTATTACTTATATACCTAAATTGCAATGATTTATTTTAGCTCACACATATACTATACTATAGTAGTGTGAGCTATGGTGATCCTAATTTTTTCGAGAAAAAAAAAGTTGCTCCGATTTCAAAAATTTTTATATATCTTTCTGTCTGTCTGTCTGTCTGTATGTCTGTCTGTCTGTCTGTCTGTGTGTCTGTATGTCTGTCTGTAACGACCAACGCGCATAACTCAAAAACCGCTTGGCCGATTTTAATGAAATTTAGTACCTAGGCTAGGTCTTGGGTCGAGATGTCCCATTTAAAAATGAACAAAATCCACCGAACACAAACCAAATAAAAGGGTGGGGGTAGATTTAAAAAATTAGAGTTTATGTGAAAATATGGCGTGTGTGATATTAAACGAAAGGTAATTGAGTCTGCAGTTAAACAAAATACATTTTAATTTATTTAAAAAAAAGGGTGGGGGTATATTTTAAAAATTAGAGTTTAAGTGAAAATATGGCATGTGTGATATCAAACGAAAGGTAATTGAGTCCGGACTTTAACAAAATACATTTTAGTTTTTGTTTTTTTTCTAAGGGTGGGGGTAGATTTCAAAAATTTGAGTTTAAGTCAAAACATGGCTTGTGTGGTATCAAACAAAAGGTAATTTAGTCTGGAGTTGAATAAAATATATTTCAGTTTTTAGTTATATTAGCTCACACGTACACTATAACTATAGTACCTAGTGTGAGCTTAGGGGCCCATATATTGGCAGAGTATTTTCTGAACCCATCATTTTACATACAAATGCCATGGAAAGGTAATGGAAAGAGATAATTTTATTAAGCAAAAAGCTGCAAAATTGACCCAGTCGCATCAAAATGTTTTTAACGTTTTATAGTTTTGCAATAGGGGTGTCACAGTTACCCCAAACTCCGTGGTAAATAGGATCAACCCCAAAAGACAAAAATTTTAAAATATATTAAGTTTTTCTGTCTTAAATTGCATACGGTTGTTCCAAATAGATCACATCACATCACATAAATTCAAATATATTTTACTGATAATGAGACCTACAAAAAACTATTGTAAAACCGGGATGCACGTACCTTACCTTGCCTTACTTCTTTTTTGGTGGAGTACTTGGGGCACTGTTTTTACCGTCCATAACTTCTAAATCACTCGTAGAAATTACTATTTTTATAATAGCCCACAAAACTGCTTAAAAACTTGTTTAAATCAAACTAAATAAATAAGCATAATAAACGTAAATAACCAAGTAATATTTTTGAGTTGTATCTAGTCAGACTAAATAAATTTTCGGGTTCTTTAAACCAACCTCCATCAAACGTAAAAATTACGTCTGCTGCAAGCTGGTAAGTAGGTGGATCCCCAAAAATCGAGCTGCAAGTGCAATATACCTGCACTACCGCACTACCGACACCCCTCAATAGATGGCATGACCGCTGTTGTAGTTTTTTTTTAAATTATTATCATTTTATTTTTTTTATAAATGTGTACCTAATATTATGATTTTTTAAGCCATTAATTAGAACCTACCTATCAAGGTTGCTAAACTACCGGACTTTCCTGCCAAGTTGATAAAAAATCGGACAGGCGGCAACCCTGAGGTTACCATACTTGTCTTTACATATATCTACATTGTACTTCAAGAATATTTTATTGTACTTGAAGTACTTTGAATGTACTTGAAGTACTTTTAATGTGCTTGAAGTACTTATAATGTACTTATTGTTAAAAGTACTCCAAGTACAATTACCGGATAGTGGATGTACTTTAAGTACAGTACTTGAAGTACTTGTAAGTACTTGAAGTACTTGTAAGTACTTGAAGTACAATTTCAAGTATTGTACTTGAAGTCGTCATCAGGTGACGCTGTATTTAAAACCGGTGCAAATCCATTTCCCGTTACGTGTTGCGTTTTTTGAATCATGGTGGGCACGCATCGGTGGAAACTAGGTTTTACATGTTCCCACATCTTACCGGTAAGTTGTGGTAAGCTTCGGTTACGACGCAAAAAAATTCTTCTGACTATTTATCAATGGCTAACCAGCCACTGACTGCTTCAAGAAAAAAGAAAGAAAGCGCATGCGCAGTTCAAAAATTGGAACTTGATTTGCCTGTGTTTTTACATAGAGAAAATTTTTGTCTCTGGTTTTTTACAAAAGGCTTTTAAATTTAGCAATTTTTCTGGATTTAAATTTTTGTAACAATGGGAGCGGTTTTGGGTTTATGCTCTGCAGCCCAGGTATGTTTGTCTTTTTTAAAGGTCCTTTATTGCACAAAGAAATATTTTACAAACATAATACTTTTTAGCTAGATTCATAGTTCTGTAATTATGCTGTATACGGTTTTCTTTGTTATTAAGTATTATGAAATGTTTTGGTTCTTGT
Organism: Aspidapion aeneum; assembly: GCA_963576565.1. Lineage (NCBI taxonomy): Eukaryota > Metazoa > Arthropoda > Insecta > Coleoptera > Brentidae > Aspidapion > Aspidapion aeneum. Next base: position 710,308 of record OY755041.1, on the reverse strand, counting down.
CGGTTTTACCAACTTTCCTAATACAAATATAAAGGTTTTTTGTTTGAAAATGATTCTATGGGCTAATTTAGGGTAGACCCTGTATGTGTGACATATTTTTACTAAAGAGAGACGCGACAAACCCATCAAAGTCACTGAAATTAACATTTTTTGGTTATGTTATTTTCTTGCCAAATTCATTGGCGTTTCACTTAAATAATTTAAATGGTCAGCAGTGAGTGACATCAATCATCATGCAAATATAAACAAACATGTTGTATGTATGTATTCGAAAGTGGTGGCAGGCCCTACTGGACCTCCATGCACTGCGACCACAAATGGATCTATTGTGCCCACGTACCTACATACTGAGTTTGACTAAAGTGGCATATTTTTTTTTCCACCCAGTACATGAAAAAACTCTGCAGATTACAACAATAAATGATTAGGGCTTAACGCTTTGGCAAACAAACATGTTTGTCGGTCACACCCTGTACAGTTTTTGTTTAAAATTGTTTATTTTTATTTTCCGACGCTTATGAATTGACAAGGACAGAAGGTGCGTCTCTCTTTAAACATGGCTAGAGTATAGAGGACTGATATTTTCATCTTTTGATTTTGACTTAAATAAATTTGACTTTGAAGAGCTTGTCGCATCTCTTTATCATTAAAATATGTCATACATACAGGGTCTCTAATTTAGGGTAACCATTTGTTCTGTATTAGGTGGGACCATCCTGTATTTTTTGGAAGTTCTGTCCTAAATTCGAACAAAATGTTGTTCATACTCATCTTAGTCTTTTCTTTTTGATTAGTCTTTGTCTTATGATTAGTCCAGATTAGTCTTAGCTGTCTTAAACAAAATCGGCTGTTCATACTCGTCTTTTGTTTTTAATTAGTCTTAGCCATTTTCTACACAAAAGACAGACATGAAAGAACAAAAAAAAACAAAAGGGAAAAAGAAAAAAAAAACAAAAGGAAAAAACATGATTAATGGTGGTAAATTCAAAATTCAAAAACTGAACCGAACCAAACATCAGCTGATGTCTGTCACTCGTCTTAGTCCTTGTCCTAAGGATTGAAAGTTGGCAACTCTTAGGACAAAGACTAATTAAAAACAAAAGCAAAAGCATTGTATGAACACTCCCATAAGAAACAGTGGTTTTAACTTTCTTACAGCAAGACATATGACTAAACCAATCACTTCTTTTTTAAAAAAATTGGATAAAACTTAATTTTTAAAGTAGTAAAATATGCGGAATATTGTTCAAAACTTTTGCAATGCCTTACTAAAATTTTTGAGATTTTTTAATTTTTGTCCATGGTTTTATCCTAGTTCCAGCCTTCCAAAGCTCAGCTCTCTAGCATTTCTGAAAGTGCACAATGTTACTTTTACATAACTTTACATTTATAGGGGAGGAGAGTAAATGAAAATATTGGACTTTTTAAATTTTTTCCCATAGTTTTATCATAATTTCTATCAGCATTCCAATGCTCAGCTCTCTAGCGTTTCTGGAAGTGGGCAATGTTAGTTTTATATAAATTACATTTATAGGAGAGGGAAGTAAATTAAAATGTTGGTGTTTTTAAATTTTTTCATATAGTTTATCATATTGTCTTTCAGTCTTAAAAAGTTCACCTCTCTAGCATTTCTGGATGTGAGCAGTGTTACTTTTACATAACTTTACATTTATAGGGGAAGGAAGTAAATTAGAATTTTGGGGTGTTTTAATTTCTTTCTATAACTTTATCATAGTTACTATCAGTCTTCCAAAGCTCAGCTCTCTAGCATGTCTGGAAGTAGTCAATCTTACTTTTACTTAACTTTACATTTATAAGGGAAGGAAGTAAATTAGAATTTTGGGGTCTTTTAATTTTTTCCTATAGTTTTATCATAGTTCCTATCAGTCTGCCACAGCTCAACTCTCTAGCATTTCTGGAAGTGGGCAATGCTACTTTTACATGACTTTAAATATATAGTGGAGGGAAGTAAATTAAAATGTTGGGGTTTTTTGCTTTTTTCCTATAGTTTTATCATAGTTCCTATCAATCTGCCAAAGCTCAACTATCTAGCATTTGTGGAAGTGGGCGATGCTACTTTTACATAACTTTAAATGTAAAGGGAAAATGAAATTTTGGGGTTTTTTGATTTTTTCCAGCGGTTTGGTCATAATTTCTATCAGTCTGCCAAATTTCAGCTTTGTAGCATGTCTGGAAGTACAGTAGAATATTGATGATCTCTACATGAGTGAGTGAGTCAGTGAGTGGCAATTTCGACGTTTTTTGAAATTTTGTAACTACTTTAACACTTTATGGAATTTCATGAAACTGGAGGGGTTGTTAACTCCATGGAGATCTACGACTGTGCAAAGTTTGAGATTCGTAGCTCATTCCGAAGTACAGTTTTAGGTAGGTCAAATATCGGCTGAAATCTTTCAAGAAAAGATGGTTACAGCGCGCGAACTTGGCGAGGCACTGCCGTGCCCTCAGATGAATGCCATATTAAATGCAATGTTTTTTTTTATATTTTTTGTTAATAAAAACAAGTCTCGAGTTAGACATAGTAATAAAATATTATTGATATTTTTTAAAAGAATAAACAAGCAAAAATAAATTATCATTTTTTTATACATTTTTGGAGGTCATTTTTACAGCCTGTATCTTCTCAACTTATAATTTTATCAAAAAAAAGAATACCACATTTTTGAATCAGAATAAGCCGAGTATTCAGCTGGCTGTGCCAGATTTTCTTTTTTTTTAAAACCTTTTTTCCCCACTCTTCTAACTAAAATCCTATATCTTAAAAACAGATGTGTGTTAACCCCCATGTTATATAAAGTTTTTTCTCGGAAATAACCTTCTCCATCAGCTCCTGCACTATGGCTGGCACTATACTGTATAATAATATTTCCTGTAAATATGAAACTTGTCACAATGAATATTATGACAGTCTTTATTCAGAGTAAAATTAAAATAAATTGGATTTAAGACAAGCTCTAACTTATCAAGAAATTACATTATACTTATTACAATAACTCAAACATGTAAAAACAATTAAAAAAAAATATATAAAAAAAAACTACAAAAAATATAAAAATCTTTGGTCTGAGGCAACTTATTATTGACATGGTTTACAAATTATTATATTTGAACAAATAGCTAAAAAGCATAATGCTAAACAAATCACAGATCTTAAAATAGAATAATTTAATTAAAATAACAATTAAAAGTGTTTAAAAAAAAGAAGTAAAATTGTGATAAAATATTAAAAGCTTTAAATAAACTAAACATAGTAAAAACCTCCACAAAAGCTTAAATGTAAGGAAGACCAGAAAACAAAAAAAATATATAAAAAGTTAAAAATAAGAAACAAAATAAACAAAAATAAAATAAGAAAACAATTAAAAAATACAACAGACTAAAAATATAAACATTTTTATACTAAAGGGCTTGCATAAAAGTCACCCATGTCATAGTAAGCCTTAACCAATAGTGCCTTTTTCAGATGCTTTCTAAATAGCTTTACTGAGCTTTGTGACTTAATGGAAACAGGAAGACTATTTATTAAACATCTTCCTACCTTCATAAATTAATGATTCCTTAGTTAGTGTAGTCTTTGGAATTGGCAAACTTAAGTCATTCTGTTGGCATGTGATTCTCTGATGTTCAGATCTATTTAATGTTTTATAGTGTTTAATTTAAAAAAAATGTTGTCCTCGGTCGGGACTCGAACTCCGAATCTCTTGCTCTGTATGAAATTTTAACACACGGAAAAGGTGATCTCATGTTTTCAGACGTTGATACTTTACGTCTAGTTTTCATAACTTTGACAGTGGGAAAGAAGAATTATAGAGATCACAGATTCCCTGAGAGTTTCTCGTTCTTGTATTGAGACATCACACAAGAGATTGATGACATTTTAAAAGCCCTACCTCAAAAAACATCAGCAGGAATTGATGAAGTACCGATATTTCTATTAAAGCATGTAGCTAAGCAGATAATGAACCCACTATGCAATATCATAAACCACTGTCTCATCTCAGGAATGTTTCCGGATAAGCTCAAACTTGCAAAGATTTCTCCCGCTTATAAAAACAGCGAAAAAACAAACATAAATAATTATCGGCCAATCTCCATTCTGCCTGCTGCGTCGAAGGTTTTTGAGTATTCTGGAGTATGTAGTCTCAAATAAGCTCCTATCTGAGACACAGTTTGGATTTCTGCCTAACAAATCGACACAATTGGCAATCTTCAAAACCATTACATTCATAGTCGAGGAGCTAGATAAAAGACAAGCTGTGTCAGGGCTTTTCTTTGACCTCTCAAAGGCCTTTGACACCGTAGACCATGAGCTGCTGTTAAATAAGCTAAACAGTTTTGGAATTGGAGGTGTTTGCAAAAAACTTCTACAGTCTTATTTGAGCGACCGGAAGCAGACTGTGAATGTGAGGCAGAATGGTTCCGATTGCTTCTCAAAGACCACCGAAATAAAGCAGGGTGTCCCACAGGGTTCGATATTGGGTCCGGTTCTCTTTCTGCTGTACGTCGACGGCCTGTCGGCAGTGGTGGATGCAGATCTTGTGTCTCAATTTGCTGATGACACAGGCGCAATCGTAACTGCAGAATCGGTGTCGGCCCTATCGGCAGGTTGCTCGATAGCAGCAGAACGAATGAAATATTGGAGTGAATGCAATCACTTAAAACTAAACGTGTTAAAAACAAAACTTATAAGCTTTAGAAAGATCGGTGTCTCTGACGTCTCTCTCTATGTTCCCTTGAATGGCAAAACCATAGAACAAACCAATGACAGTAAATTCCTAGGACTTATAGTTGATTCGACCTTAAGCTGGAGTGCACATATACAGTTCACCGCAGGTAGAATAAATAGCCACTGTGCTGCTATTCGGAGATTAAGAGAAATCTTATCTCTGGATAGTCTTACGACCTTCTATTATGCTTCAGTCCAATCTGTCATATGTTATGGAGTGCTTTTCTGGGGAGCGGCGTCGGATGCAGAGAAAGTTTTCAAAGCACAAAAACGAGTAATACGTTGCATGTTAAAATTGCACCCAAGAGCTTCACGTAGATCACATTTTAAAACCCTTAATCTTCTCACAGCTCCTTCACTTTATTTCAAATGTCTAGTCACATTTGTTAAAAAACATCCTGCATTATTTACAATAAATCGAGACAATGCATCTGTAACAGCCATGACCACAAGAACCAGAGATGAACTTGCCATACCTTCACACAGCTCCAGTTTTTTTGAAAGAGGCCCCTATTATCGAGCTGTGAAAACATATCAGATGCTCCCCAAAACAATCAGGGACATACTAAGTATTGTAGGTTTCAAAAAGGCAGTAAATAACTATTTATTAGAGAGTAGAGTAGAGTATATATTTATTTGCATAAACTTTTACAAACATAATTGAGCAAATATCGTCACAAAAAAAAAATGTTAAAAAGTACCCAATAGTAATAGTATTACAACATTTAAAATAGTTAAAAAAAAAGAAGATATTTGGCTATAAAATGACCTTAAAAAACATATAAATGTATATGACATTAGCTAAAACCCACATATTTTTAAAACCCTATAGATAAAATTAAGTTACATTAAAATTAAAAAACACATAAAAAATAATTAAAATCACACAATTAAAACATGCTGACTAGAGTGTTATGTTGCAGGATGAGAGAACTCCAGATATTCAGAGACAGTGTAGAAAAACAATATTACTCTTTTGATTTTCTTTTTTAAAACAAAAATAGATGGGTGTGTATGTAAATAGGTATTGTAAGTTTTATATAGCTTTAACTCATTATGAAAATGTATTTTAAGGATCTTAGATCTAACAATTTTTGACGTTGCTCTTGCATTTGTAAAAATGATTTGAGGGCAATAAAGATTAAACAAACAAACAGAGAAACACACATGCATAGATACAAGTTTTCCGAAAATTTATGTATGGTCTTTGGTGGCTTAATCAATGAACATGGCGACAGGCAAAGAAGAGTAGACGATATTGGGGGAGGCCTATGTCCAAAGATGGATCAAGGAACGCTAAATAGAATGCTAAAATATGGTTTATTTGTTTTAGCTTGCCTGTTGCTGTACAAGCACTGCGTGTTCATTATGCTGTTCAGCATGTCCTTCATGCAAGAATTCCACTTCTTCTCGAATCATGTATGCCTTAATGTTGTTACTGGGGGCAATTGCAGCATGTATTACTTTGTCTCCGGGCTTACAGGGAGCTCTGCAAAAGGTAAGATAGCTTTAGTAGCCAAAACGGCGGGTCCTTCATAAGGCCATTTGATGGTCAATGACTTTCAAAAATAATATCTCTAATAACGAATTTAATATTCTATGATTAAATTTAAACTATTATTTTCTATATAGGAGGATGGGATGAAAAGTTTCCGGTCTGGCCTATAACAGAGCCGATTTGCTTTTCTTGTTCCAACGTGTTTGTGTAGCCTTGCTTGTGATCAGTATACGCTCGAAGTTTAAAGTGAGTGCGTCAAGTAGTTTGTGACCTGCTTATTTTGAAAGTTTATACAGTGTGTTAATTTTAAAAGATGGAAAAAAACCAGATAAGAGCCGTGATAAAATATTTTCAAATCAAAGGGTTATCGCCGACGGAAAAAAAAGCTGAACTAGATGTTACACTAGGGGAATCTGCTCCTTCCTATACCACAGTTAAAACCTGGGTGTCGGACTTTAAACGTGGTCGTGCTAGCACTGATGATGCTTCGCGTTCTGGCAGGCCATAACGGCAACTTCTGAAGAAATGCTGCAAACCATTCACAAACTAATCAAGATCTCAGATTAAGACTGGAAGAGGTAGCTGAGGCTGTGGGTATTTCAAAAGAGCGAGTTCACCATAATTTATGTGAAGTTTTAGGTATAAGAAAGCTATCCGCCCGATGGGTGCCGCGTTTGCTCACACCAGATTAAAAGCTCGTGGGTCTTAACTTTTCAGAGGAGAATTTGGCACTGTCTTAGACGTGATTTAGGGTACTTTTTGCGGAGATTTATTATTATATTATTATATACAGGGTGTTCGTCACATGAACAGTCAAAATCATTTGCTACCTTTTCAACCTTGGAACTTGGGTCCTAAGAGTCGCGGTTAAAGGGATATGAATTTTTTAATTTGTTTTTCTGAAATGTCTGGAAAAGCACCATTTTTTTTATAATTCTGTAACCTTATGCTTCTTCAACTAATTAATAGATTTGTTAAAATTGTTAAAATTGTTGTACCAAAGGGACATACGAGGTTTTTTATTGAAGAACATTAGTGATTTTGTGAAAGAAAATCAATTTCAAAATTAAAAATCAAAAAAAGTATCGACAATTGAGAACTTGTTTAGTTGATTACCTTTCTAACGGTATGCTACACATTGATAAAAAAGAACATTTCTACTTTAAAATACTGATATTTCGTCAGAAGGGCGAGACTCGTTCGGAATTGGTAAGAAAAACTAGAGATCTGAGCCCTGAAGGGGAGAAAAACTAGAGATATCCCAAAAAAATAACCCCAAAGTTAAATTCGCCCCGCATGGGAAAACAGAATCTATTAAACTAAACAACAATGGAAAAAATCGGCAACACGCTAGAAGCTTACCTTCTGTAATTCTGCAGCAATACCAAAAAATTTCACTGGCGGCGCCGCCCCTCCTTGCGACTGGAATTTCGGTCGTCAACCCGAAAACACGTGTGACTTCTTTTAGTTTTTTGGCGGAAGTGAAGTCTTCATTCCCCTGTCACACACAGGGTGGCGCTTCAAATTATCACCTGATCGGAATTTTTCCCAAACAGGACTTTCTTTTTTGAAGGTTTTTGCAGAAAGCCCAAAAATATCAAAACAAACTTTAAGGTTAGGTTTTCCCAAAATTTCGAAATAAAACAATAAAGAAAAAATAACTGGCAGCATTAAACAAAAACAATTTAATGTTTATGATCGTTTACCTACTTAAACAAAAGTTAAACTTTTAACAATAATGTATTGTGTTCTTTATTTATAAATTTTGTTCGAAACGATCATAAACATCAAATTGTCTTTCTTATCAAGTCCGAACGATTATTGCCCGTCTCACGGCATATCCGCATTTTAAAGCAGAATTGTTTTTTTTTTAAATCAATGTGTAGCATACCGTTAGAAAGGTAATCAACTAGAGAAGTTTTTAAAAGAAAATGAAGTTCTCAAGCGTCGATACTTTTTTTAATTTTTAATTTTGAAATTGATTTTCTGTCACAAAATCACTAATGTTCTTCAATAAAAAACCTCGTATGTCCCTTTGGTACATAAAATTTAACAAATCTATTAATTAGTTGAAGTTTACAGAATTATAAAAAAAATGGTGCTTTCCCAGACATTAATAAAAAGCTTACGAGGGTTTAAAGGTGGGATTTTGAGTAATTTGAGAAAAAAAAATATAAAATTTATATCTCTTTAGCCGTGACTCTAAGGACCCAAATTCCAAGGTTGAAAAGGTAGCAAATGACACCAACAATATCCCAAAAAATTTTGACGGTTCATGTGCCGAACACCCTGTATATTATACCCCTGAAACTAAGCAACAGTCCAAACAATGGACGAACCAGTTCCAAAGAAGGCAAAGGCAGTACCGTCTGCTGGAAAGGTCATGGCAACAGTCTTTTGGGACGCTAAAGGGATACTCCTCATAGATTATCTCGAAAAAGGAAGAACAATAAATTCAGAGTACTACAGCGACTTACTGGACCAGCTCAAGCAGAATATAAGCGAAAAACGCCCTGGTTTGGCATAAAAGAAAATTTTGTTTCATCAGGACAATGCACCTTGCCTCAAGGCTTTGGACTGTTAAACCATCCACCTTATTCGCCAGATCTAGCCCCGTCAGACTTTGATTTGTTTCCAAACCTAAAAAAATTTCTTGCTGGACAAAAAATTTCCTCAGATTTAGAAGTCATTGCAACTACAAACGCCTATTTTGACGAGTTGGATAAATCAGACTTCGGTGATGGCATCAAATCAGTTGAACATCGTTGGGCCAAATGTATTACCTTACAAGGGGACTATGTAGAAAAATAAATTATTATTTGGTCACTATGGTGTTGCGTACTATGTTAGGCCGGTAACTTTTCATCCCATCCTCGTACATATTCAAAATAAACAAATAAGTAAATTTAATTATTTTCCTATGGCAGTATCTTTTGGATCGTATCTCGTGTTAGCTCCCGCTAAATTTCGCGGTTGTTTATATATATTTTTAAAAACACACAACTGTATGAAGGACAAAGCGCATTCCGCGTATTTGGACATGCGCACCAACAACCAGGGAGATCCTTGTCAATCGCCTAGAGAAAATGGCGTGTTAATTTCGTTCTCCAACTATTTTAAATATCTACACCTGAAAGTGCTCGATTCTTGTGTACTGAAGCATAGAACTAGAAACTTCAACCCTTCAGCTACGTGGTGACATCATTAGATCCAATCAGGGGCCCCTTGGAAGTGGAGAATTTGGCTGCAAAAGTGGTGAGTGCATTTGTCTCTGATTACCGTTGTGTGGCGCAAATAATTTTACCTATGGACGTTTGATTATTTCGTAATTTCATATCAATATTTATGTTGGTTCGCGATTTCATTAATTAAAATATTTACAGTCCATTGCCTTTAACGTTTTTCTAACCGTGGACTAACATAAAGTGTTCCTTCCGAGCCGAATTATTTTAAATAATAAATCCATACGACGGTATTAATAATTATTTTCACGCCAAGCCAAACAAGGCGGCCGTGAATTTTCGCATCGTATTGAACGAGAGAAAGTCGTGTTCGCACCGAAGGTCGGTGTGGTGTCGGCAGTACCTGTTTTCGCGTACCGCGTGGTATAAACAAACCAAGCGAAGGAATCAAAACAAAACAAACAACAACATTTCTCATTTATGTGTTAGGGTGTTTCATATCATTTCGATATTTAAAACAATTTTCATCAATTGCGATAAATTAGTGCATATTTTCGACAATTCGTCATTTTTCTATTTCAGAAGCATTAATTTAGCGTTAATTGTATATTTACCGACATTTCTGTGATTAGATGTGTTCCATATCATTTCGATATTTAAAATAATTTTCATCAATTGCGATAAATTAGTGCATATTTTCGACAATTCGTCATTTTTCTATTTCAGAAGCATTAATTTAGCGTTAATTGTATATTTACCGACAATTTCGTCATTTCAAAGGTAAAATCATGTCTGTCAAAAAAGCCATGCAAAAACGCAAGGGTTTTTTATCTGCGATCACCGAGTGTTATGTGTTGTCAAAGACCGCGGAAAAGGATGAAAGAGCGAGAAACGAGTTTCAAGTGAGGTATTCCGATTTGGATGAAACCTTCGATAAATGCATGCTGGCGCATAATGACGTCATTATGTTGATAGACGACTCGGACGATGAGGAGTTTAAAACACAGGATGCGATCCTTTCAGAAGCTCGTAAATATTTTTATGCGTGTAAGGGGGTTTACTCTAAAATATTTCCGGTTGAGGCCCCATCCTTTTCGGGATCATATGTTCGACAAAACGAAACTCCAAAACTTAAAGAGTTAGGTATTCCCATATTTCGAGGTGATAAAAAATTATGGCCAAGCTTTTTCGATCTTTTTAATAACATTATAGATCAAAATCAAAGTCTAAGTAACGTTCGAAAACTTCAATATTTATTTTCATATCTCGAGGATGAGCCTTTAAAATTGATATCAGGGATTAGCTTATCTGATCAAAATTATAAAATTGCTTACGACAAATTAGTCAATAGATATCAAAACAAGCGAGACCTCGCAAATGATGCTTTAAGCTCAATTATGAACTCCACCTTAAAAAACGAGTCAGCTAAAGAATTGCGTAATTTAATTGACATCTTTTCTGAATCCCTAGAAATTTTAAAATCACTTAGCTTTGACGTTGACAGTTGGGACTTTATTATTTTTTTCATTTTATTAGAAAAATTGGATATTCCAACGCGTTCAAATTTCGAAATGAGTCACGCCAATACTAATACCGAAATTCCCACTTTTCAGTCACTTTTTCAATTTCTAGAAAAAAGATGTAAAGTTTTGGAATCACTTCCTCAATCAACAGCACCCAAAAAGGTGCCTATCTATCAAAAATCAAATTCTATGCAAAATCAGTCTGGGCAAAAGCCTACCTATCAAAATTCAAATTCTATGCGAAATCAGTTTGGGCAAAAGCCTACCTATAAATCATCCAATTCGCCTTTTATAGGACTGGCTGGCAACTCAACTAATTCAAGTACGGGAATAAAATGTTTCCGGTGTAATCAAGGTCACGTGCTTTCGAAATGTCAAACATTTCTTGATCTCTCGCCTATCGATCGCCTATCTTTCGTCAAGCAGAAAAAATTATGTCTAGCGTGTTTTCATCCCCTGCATGGGGTAGATACGTGCAAATCAAAATATTCATGCAGGACTTGCAATAGTAAAAGGCACCACACTTTAACTCATATCTTAGAAACTAATCAAGAGTCTGGAAGCCAAGATACTAGTCCTGTCATTCACACACCACCTGTCAATAATCTTCATGTGTCATTAAATGCCTCAGGACCTTCAGGTACCTTTCTTTTATGTACCGCCATAATAGATGTTATGGACGGTTGCGGAAATTTTCAACCTGTAAGGGCACTGCTTGATTCTGGATCACAGACAGGATTCATCAGTGAAAAGTGTATTCAGCGTCTTAATCTTCCTAGGCGAAGTTACACCACTGAAATATTCGGATTAAATCAGATGTCTTCTTTTACTTCCAAAGGGCTCGTTCAATGTCACATTAAGCCACAAGGACAAGTCACTCCTTTACTTAATTTCGAAGCAATTGTTGTTCCACAACTATGTTCCAATATGCCTACATTCTCTTTGAACGATAATCAGTGGAAACACTTGGAAGACCTTGAACTTGCCGACCCATCTTATTTCAAATCTAGACCTGTGGACCTGGTTATTGGTTGCGAGCTATTCGCACAGATATTCAAGGAGGGCAGGGTTCTTGGACAGGTAGGGCAGCCTTCAGCCCTTGAAACTATCTTTGGCTGGGTCGTCATGGGAAAGGTTGACGAAGTAGGTAGTCTTACGGAACGAACCAGTTGTTTTTTAACGAGTCATTCACCTCCTTTAGAGGTCATTCTCCCTAGGTTTTGGGAAATCGAACATTTGCCTAAAAAACAAATCTTATCAAAGGAAGAAAAACAGGCAGAATCAATTTTTACTGCTAGTGTAGTACGGCAACCGAGCGGTAGATTCATGGTAGATCTTCCGTTTAAAGATAAAATAAACCCTGACCTAGGAAATACTTATCCGCAAGCTTATCGTAGATTTTTACTTCTAGAAAATAGATTAATCAAAAATCCTGATCTGTACACTGCCTATTCAAGTTTCATGCAAGACTACATCGATACTAATCATATGAGTTTAGTTTTATCTAGTCAACCAAAGGTCGACGTATCGTGTTTTTTAGCACATCATTGCGTACTAAAGCCGGAAAGCTTAAGTACAAAATTAAGGGTAGTCTGGGATTGTTCGGCAGTCACCCCAAAAAATATTAGTCTCAATGACACATTGTTATCTGGACCGAAACTTCAAAAGGATATTGCTTCTTTACTCCTTACGTTTCGTCTTAATCCTATTGCCTACATTGCTGACATCAAACAGATGTTCCGTCAAGTCCTTATCAATCCTTATCACCGTCCTTATCAAAGGATATTGTGGAGGTTTTCTCCACATGACCCACTTTCAGTGTGGGAACTTTCTACTGTCACTTTTGGCATGACATGCTCACCTTTTCTAGCCATGCGTACCTTAAATGAGCTGGCAGAGAGAGAAAAGGAACGTTTTCCTATGGCTAGTACTGTTCTAAAAACGTCAATCTATATCGACGATATCTTGGGAACTAGCCCTTCGCTTTCTGAAGCTCTCTCCCTTCAAACAGAACTCAATGATTTGTTGAAGTCGGGAGGATTTGAACTTAAAAAATGGGCAAGCAATTGTCCTGAGTTATTGGCAACATTGCCAGAGTCCGATCGTCAAATGCCTCTCTCTTTCGACAAGGAGGAACCCCACTTTATCAAAGTTTTAGGACTTCAATGGCATCCAAAAAACGACATTTTTTCTTATCAATGCCGAATGAAGGACAAACCCCCAACCAAACGTTCTATTTTATCTATCATAGGGACAATCTTCGATCCCTTAGGTTTTCTTTGTCCCTTGTTGCTGCAAGCAAAATTTATTTTGCAACAGTTGTGGATATCGAACGTAGGCTGGGACGAAGAACCAGATTCTTCTATCATCGACTCTTGGAACAAACTTCGTTCTGAATTCCCGCTTCTTTCCAATTTTCAATTACCCCGACAAATCAAACTGTCAAAAACCAATACCTGTCAAATCATCGGCTTCTGTGACGCTTCAATTCGAGGCTACGCAGGCGTCGTATATTTTCGTGTAGAAGAGGAAAACAATATATCTGTTTCTCTCATATCTGCAAAATCTAGGGTCGCGCCTATAAAGTCACAAACTTTGGCTAGGCTAGAATTCCTAGGCGCATTTCTTTTAAGCGAATTAATTGACTTCGTTTTATCTAGCTATGAAGGAAAATTAACTTTTACAAATATCGTTACTTTCTGCGATTCGCAAGTCGTATTGCACTGGCTTTCATCCCCTCCTAATCGCTGGCAAACCTTTGTTGGAAATCGAGTCAGTAGAATCCAAGAAATCATTCCCTCAAACTCGTGGCGCTACATTCCTTCTGCTTTGAATGCAGCCGATATTGCGTCACGAGGGGCCACCCCTTCACAGCTCATGTCACATGACATGTGGTGGAACGCACCGTCGTTTTTGTGGTCTCCCGAAAACGAATGGCCCGATTTTCATAAACCAAAAATGCCGATTGATTTCGGAGATATTAATCTGGAGGAAAAGCCAAAAGTCTGTTGCAATGCGATAATTGATGTCAACTTCTTAGATCAGCTTCTTATCAAATATTCATCTATATCCAAAATTCAACGTATCATTTGTTATGTCCTTCGAATAGTTAACCTTTTTCAAAACCATTCCTATCAAAAACCCACTAAGCCGCCGGACCAAAAAGTTATTTTTGAGAATATTGTTTTTCCTACCACCGGTGAGATGCAAAGTGCGTTACACCTTCTTATCAAACGCGTTCAAGGTTCTTGTTTTTCTGAGCTTTTTTCCGCGTTATCTAAGGATAAACCAATACCGAAACCTTTGCGAAAACTTTCACCTTTTCTTGATGAGAATAATATCATTAGAGTCGGTGGCAGATTACAAAAATCTGACCTTTTGTCTTATTCTGCAAAACACCCCGTCTTACTTTCGAGTGACCATCGTTTAACTACTCTTCTTATCGAGTCCGCTCATCGACAATATCTTCATCCTGGGTTTAAAACATTACATAATCTGCTTTTACAGCAATTTTGGATATTATCTGCCAGACGGGCAATTCAAAGAACCATATCCAAGTGCTTGCAATGTTTTAGAATCAACCCTAAACCCTATAGACCGCCCATAATGAGTTCACTTCCCGCTCATCGAATCAATCAACTTAAACCTTTTTCGAGTGTAGCTACCGACTTTTGTGGACCTTTCTTTGTGATTCCTCATCGTTACCGTGGTTGTAAAGCTTTCAAATCGTATGTCTGTGTGTTTGTCTGTACGGCCACACATTGCGTGCATTTGGAATTAACCATGGAACTGTCCACCGAAGGGTTCGTAGGTGCATTCCATCGATTCATTTCCAGACGCGGAAGCGTGACGCAATGCTGGTCAGATCAAGGCAGTAATTTTATAGGGTTTCGTAACCAATTACTGGATTACGCAAGAAGTGCTGCCACCAGACTTTCTATTCGTTGGCATCTGGGACCTCCTCTCAGTCCACATTTCAATGGCCTGGCAGAAGCTGGCGTCAAAAGTTTTAAAACTCACTTTGTACGAGTTGTCGGCGACCAGAAGTTGTCTATCATGGAGATGTCCACCCTTACCTGTCGCATAGAAGCCGTACTTAATAGTCGCCCTTTATCTCCTGCCTCTTCAGACCCACACGATCTTCAACCTCTTACCCCTGGGCATTTTTTGACACTTGAACCCCTTAATTCAGAAATTCCGGAGTCAGATTTGTCCGAGGTTCCCCTAAATCGGCTCTCGAGATGGCAACTAATCCAAAAACTATATAATGATTTTTGGAAACGGTATTCTATAGAGTATTTGCATACGCTACAACAGCGACACAAGTGGGCTGATTCGTCCCCAAATATCAAATTAAATGATTTGGTTATCATAACAAGTGATCACATTCAATCGCCTTTGAAATGGCCGGTCGGTCGGGTCATCGAACTGCATCCCGGCGGGGACGGTCAGGTGCGTGTTGCGACGGTACAAACGGTTACCGGTGTTTATAAGCGGCCAGTTGTAAAACTGTGCCTCTTGCCAAATTAAAAGTAATTTTAATTTTCTACCTTTTACCGGGTATTACAATAGGTTTTTTATTTTAAATTTTTTTTTGAATTTTTTGTTTGTTTGTTTTGCCTTTTTTCGGGATTTCGTTATCTCTAAATAAACTTACGATGCTTATCTATTTTCATTCATTTATATTTATCGGTCGATTCTTTTTCTTATATCTATATCTGTCCGGTTGAGATTCTAAAATTGTGTGTTTTGGAGGGCAGTTATGTTAGCTCCCGCTAAATTTCGCGGTTGTTTATATATATTTTTAAAAACACACAACTGTATGAAGGACAAAGCGCATTCCGCGTATTTGGATATGCGCACCAACAACCAGGGAGATCCTTGTCAATCGCCTAGAGAAAATGGCGTGTTAATTTCGTTCTCCAACTATTTTAAATATCTACACCTGAAAGTGCTCGATTCTTGTGTACTGAAGCATAGAACTAGAAACTTCAACCCTTCAGCTACGTGGTGACATCATTAGATCCAATCAGGGGCCCCTTGGAAGTGGAGAATTTGGCTGCAAAAGTGGTGAGTGCATTTGTCTCTGATTACCGTTGTGTGGCGCAAATAATTTTACCTATGGACGTTTGATTATTTCGTAATTTCATATCAATATATTTATGTTGGTTCGCGATTTCATTAATTAAAATATTTACAGTCCATTGCCTTTAACGTTTTTCTAACCGTGGACTAACATCTCGTATTAGACAAGTAATTCACGTTTTCGGGTCACAGCCAAATGAAGCCCGTATTTTGTCTCTGTCCATGCCTTTGCGGTTTTGATATTTCCTTCTCTGTCAGAGTCTGTCTAAAACCATACGAAAATTAACAGGCAAAATATGAAGACGCAGTTTTTGTGATCTAGTTACCCTGCTTATTTACCATAGCGACCTCTAGAGGTAACAGCTTGTAGTTAAAATCTTTGAAAAAATGGCGGTTAACGTTCCGTCGCTCCTATTGGAGGTTGCGCAGTAGTCGAAGTGCTATCTAATTATTTTTCTATCGACGTGTACAACGGATTATCGCATAGATTAGAGGTGTTGGAAAAGTAACTATCCGTTGCTCGAGTACTCGTTACTCGACAAATAACGGAGTAACGAATACCGATCCGAAAATTAAATGATTACTTTCGTTATTTTGATTACTTTAATTCCTTCGATTATTTGAGTATTCTGTAATCACTCGAAAGTCGGTAATCCAAAATCAAGGAGTAACTATGATAACTTAAGTAACTAACGCATTTATTTTTATTTTATTTATTTAATTAATCAACGTAAGGTACATTTTTAAGTGAATTAAGTTAAACATAGTTGTTTACAATCTTAACTTATTATTGCACAAGCAATGAGTGATAATAAATCACCAAAATAATTTTATGTTAGAACAATTTTTTTTGCAGCAGATTAAAATTTTTCTAAGGTTGAGAAATTAAAATAATCAAGTTTGGAGTAATGTTTATTAACATTGTTTGATATTCGGTTTGCTGGGCAATGGAGCAAGTAGAACGCTCTACAGTATGGCACATGCAGAAGAGACTGGTTACGAGTGTGATAAGCTGGAACATGGATTTTAAGAGTTTCTAAACATTTAGGACTCTTCGTAATGTTATTAAAAATTTTATATACAAAGCACACACCGTAATACTCTCTTCTGCGGGACAAACTGTTCAGATTAAGGTAGGACTGAGTTAAGTCTCTTGTGAGATGTAAGCCAGTTTTCGAAAGAGTGTAGCATGCAAACTTGAGATATTTGTTTTGGACATTATTTAATCTGTCTATGTGGATTTGACTATAAGGACACCAAATAATATTAGAAAATTCAAGTAATGATCTGAAATATGAAATGTACAATGTTTTTAATGCAAAAATATTTGTAAATAAACTCCTTACATGTTCTTTTGATGAACCCTAGCATACGGTTTGCCTTATTGATAATATGCTCATAATGGGTGTGAAAGGACAGTTCACTATCCAGGTAAACACCTAAATCTTTGATGACTGTGACTTCCTCGAGAATAATATTATCAATAGAGTACTGAGCTGGCAATTTTACGATTAGCCGGCTGAATCTTAAAAATTTGCATTTGTCCGGATTTAAAGACATATCGTTGGCCTGGCACCATGAGAAGACAATGTCAATATTTCTTTGTAGCTGTAAAATTTCACTAAGTGATGTGATTTTAATGAAAAGTTTTAAATCGTCAGCAAACATTAGGAAATGACAAGAGAGTAATTCGCCAAGGTCATTAATAAAGAACATTTAAATTGTATTTGTAAAAGGTAACAATAAGAAAAATTAGGACGTGACAATCTGGCAATGTTGTTTGAACGCTTGCTCGGCCTCGGCTGTCGGTTTACAATTTTAAATATTATGTGATTACCTGAAGTACGTTTTGCTCTTAGTATGCGTGAGACCGATGACGGAGGACGCAATATTTCGTTGTCTTTGTTAGTTTGTTCCCTTGCGTTACGTCTCGTTGATGCGTGTGTATTTGTTGTCCCCTGTAAAACTTGTTTAATTAAATACCCAGGTGAATTAAATAAGAATATTATTTAGCTTGTCACCAACAACAACAAAAATATACCTACAAGGAAATGATTTTCGAATTTACGACAGTCCGAGAATTTTACACTAATTGTATGATTGAATAGGGTATTTTAGATAAGAGTTTAGAATGATACATAGATTCCTAATTTGCTACGCAAAATTATTAAAATAGTATATTTTATCATGACGACGTTTAAAATCAAGTTTTCGAATTTCCGATTTGAATTTACCGCTAAAACGCTCATTTCTAGCATGGCGTTGCAATGACGTCACAGCGCAGTAAACCCGCGGACAGATACACGGCATTTAATTGTTTATTTCTTTTTGGTCTGTGTTTTTACTGTTTTTATGTAAAAAAATGTCCTATAAGTGGTGTGTAGTGCCTCAGTGTTAGAATACTAGCATAAAAACACATGAAAAACTATTTAATCATGTGCCTACAGCAGTAAATGAACGGAAAAAGTGGCTAGAACTTGCTCGAAGAGACCCAAGAGCCTTATTTAATACATCTTCACTTTACATTTGTGAAGATCACATTGATGTGGGAATAACTAAATTGTTTCTATTAATTTTTCTCACGTTGTCTATAATATATATAACTTATTCGTAAATGACGATGAATGAATTTTTGACATTATGTTTATTACAAGGGGTGAACAACTATAGTAGGCAGAAAGGTTTACACATTTTTAGGCGGTGCTAGGCAGTTACTAGGCAGGACTAGGGAATACCTCTAATTGCAGGATGAGGCAGTGCACATGCAGGCGAAATGTAGGACTGAGCAGTGCATATGCAAGACTAGGCAGTGCATATTTGTTATGAAGGCTTATAAGAGTTCTTTCAAACAAAATGTATTTAGAAAATTTTGTTTTAAAAAAGCAATTTTTGATTGTTTCTTAACGCTTAAAATAATAATGATTGGGTATTTAATTGAATCTATTGTAAGTGGCATATTAAACAAAAAAGCAAATCATATAACCTAACCTCAAAATCTAAATGAGTAAAAGTAGGCGAAGAATATCGTAAAAAAACTTTCAGTTATATACAAAACAACTCATCGAATACTTACATTAACATTTTAACGTTTCTAAATTCCGCAGTACAAAAATCACTGTTGTTGGCAAAGAAGCCTGCCACCATAAAGGAATTCAGCATTGGCAAGTTGGACCTATCGGCTTTGGAGAATCCGTTTTCCATTGAAAATGTTTTTTATAAGCAAAACACAAAATAAAATCTAATTTAGGACGATAATTCACACTTTAAACCAAAGCAAACATTACCATCCATAAGAAAATAACACAGAAAATAAGTTCGTTCGAGGCGTTTACTGTTTTATGACGTCACTCGCAGCTGATTGGTAGACCGCCTGTTTTGAATCACGTGGATAATTGTTTGAATTAAATGAATTTATTTAATTAAAAGAACTATGAATTTGATAAAAATTTAAACAAAAAAGTTTGTTTTTAGCATTCCCAAGACCTAAAGGGATATCTAAAAATATACATAAATTTATTTTTTACTACTGTCAAACACCCTATTGAAACAGTAACGATAGTAACGAATATATTAAATGATTACTTAGTAGTTGAGTAACGATTAGTAACGAGTATTTAAAAGTAACAAAAATCAACACCTCTAGCATAGATACACTCTTCGCGTGTCTGATTAAGGAATACTTACAGTATCGGCCAAAAGTGGAGAATCTACCTTAAATGGTATAACGCGTGGCCAGCCTTCTATCTTGGGGTAGGATTTTTGTATGGGCCATAAGTATTGCATTAAAGAGCAGAAAACCGTTGCCTTACAATATCAGTATAAGCCGCTACTTGGTTCGCGAAAGGTCAACTTTTCAGTTGTATATAAGTGCATTCATCAGACGGGGTGATAAACAACCAGAATAATACGTTAAAATTCTGCTTGTTCCTAAATGTAAATAATTCACTTACTTTTACAAACAAACAGAATTTTGAAGTGTTATTCTTGTTATTGAAATTCGTTTCACATTCACTTAAATCAATTTTTTTACACCACAGTTTGCCAATCTATTGGGAACCTGACTGGTATTTAATTTTAGGTTTTTTTAATGCTTTTTAGTCCAACCATAACAAAGGTAATGGTGGACCACAGTAAACAAAATCATTTAGTGCTTTTTTGTCACGTTTGAAAAAAAACGTAAAATAAAACTTTTTTCTGTGTAATTTTTCGCAATAATGGCAAGTACTATTCGAAAGAGACGTAAAACTTGAATCCTACAAATTTCATCCCAATTGGACAAAGAATAGTCTGAAAAATGTTTGGCAAAAATCTTGAAATATTGGTAATTTTTAGCACTTTTTAAAAAAAAAATTGTATATACAATTATTATAAAATTTTTGGAACACATATAACTTTTATGTCTCTTCTCAATTGTGCTTTTGCCATTTTTGCCTAAAATTACACAGAAAAAACTGTTTTCTTTAGCTTTTTATTTAAATTGACAAAAAGGCACTAAATCATTTTGTACCGAAAATCGCTAAAACATGTAAACTGAGAACTTGACTGAAGTTTTAAAATGTACAGTCAGGGACTTATTAATTGGCCGCGCTCGAAAATAAATATTCCCATTTTAAATTAGGAAACCCAGTTTGAACCAAACCAAAACAATAGTGAACTTTACCTCTGTCTTTATACATACGTATTATATAAAAAAAATTCCAATATTTACATTATAACTTTTGACAAGAAAATACAATGGCAGTTTAAAAAGTCCCTGACTGTACCACTTGTTCTTTAATAGTTAGTTAGTTGCTCCACTTTTGGCCGGTACTGTATATTGTCCGAAACCGATAAGCCAATTTTTACCAAACTTTAAATCCCTTTTATTCTGTATCAGATTATTACACTTATAATAATACTGTTACGGGTTCACAACAACAAATAAAACGAGTAAATATCAAAAATAAAATGTTAATTTATGTTGACAACTCAATGTACAAAAACTGCACTTAAACTCACTAATAACTCACTACTCAAATCGGCTTATTAACTTCGTGTTTTGTACAGTTCGTTATCTCTGACTGACCCGTCCCGCGATGTCCGGCCGCTTTTATACTCTACTCGATCTTTCGCGAACTATCTATCCTTTTTCGGCACTAGAACATTCGCGTATACGGACAAGTGTGAGTAATAGATAACGCAACTAAAACCTAGACTAATAATACAACTATAAGAGAAGTCAACCTAGTACTACACTGAATCTAATTAAATTCTAACTACTGAGGAGTTGAAAATTGTAAATGTCGCTTCGAAAAGCACCCAAAGTAAATTATTTTTATATTTTATTAGGTGCCATTTTGCCAAAATGGAACAGGCAACGCAGTTATACCTGACTACGTCATATTTAATTGTGACAAGGCTGTGGGATACCTTGCCGTTTACCGAATTTGCTTTATATTGACATGCTTTTTTGTATTATTCGCGCTTATGATGATTGGTGTCAAATCTTCCAGAGACCCTAGAGCCGGCATTCAGAATGGGTAAGAAAAATGTTTTATTTTTTTTTACCAAAATCCAGTAATGCAAAGTTTTACTCTAAACCGTAAACAACAATAATTTCTAACCAGGGATGAAACTAAAAAACAAAAAATTATAAATAAAAAGTTTTTTGTGTAAAAATTATTATGATGATGATGATGATTCATATGTGAGTGGGCCTTGCAGCTCTTTCACTGCGACCACCAGTGGGTCTATTGTGGTTCACTTTTGAGTGGTTTCTCACCACTGTATGCCTAATCCTCCAAAAAGGCCGGCTATCAGTTTGGGTGAGACACTGTTCAGATCTTCTGAGTCAATCTGAGACGAGTCGTTAAATACCGAGATGAATTCCAAGACGTGCGCAAGCGTTGATCTGTCACTTCTGCCAACCAATCAACTGAGAGATATTTCAGTATGGTTTTATACAGCAAAACTTTAATAATTCCCAGTTCTTTTTGATGAAAATTCGTCGTTTTTGTGCTGTGAAAATGCCAGTGACGTGCAAGTTGTGTGACAAATTATTTAGTGCCCAATTTAATTTGAATAATCACTGTCAAAGTAAACATGGCATACAAAAACAAAGGTATTCCTATGCAGAAAGTGTTTTTATGTTTAGATGCCTAGAATGTAAATGCTCCTTCCGAAAAAACTTGGATCTGTGTGATCATTTGAAATACAAACACAATCAAGAAATACTTGAAGAAACATTGGAGTTGAGAGTCCATGGCAAAACAAAATAAACGTGAAATGCATAAGAACATATAGAAGAAATACTGCATATACCTCAAAAAATATTAATCGCAGCACATAGATATTGTATATTTTTGAAATCAGAAAGAAAAGACGAATCTTAAAATGCAAAAATATACAGGGTGTTCCCTCTCAAAAAATCGACTTCATTGTCACACCCTGTACAGGGTGTCTAAAATTCGTTGTTTTCTTGTGGTGTCGGGTATTTCTAGGAGAGATAGAAAAAAAACTGACCCCCCTTTGCGACGCTCAAATTTCAAGAGAAGCCTGAAGGTGAAAACCACATTTAGATATAGCAAGCCGTTTTTAAGCTACGGAGTGTTTTTGTCTGCATTTTGGAAGGGGGTCATAACTTATTTGTTTATGAAAATTTCGTTTTTGTGTAAATAGCTTTCTTATAGATCTTTTCTTGAAGAATTGACAGATGTAAACGGTTTTTATTTATCTCTTTTTGTTTTTAAGATAATGCATAAAGTTGTTATTTTTCTTACAGAATAACTCTTTTTTTATTCGATTTTTAAAATCAGCTTAAAATTTCCTTTAAAATGATGTATCACACTCAATACTTTATTTTTTTATTGTTTTCTTTATTTTTATTTTTTAATCACCTCTTTATTATTTTTTTATTTTTATAATTTTATTAAAATATTTTAAACCCATTAAGCAAACTAAAATATGTGGTAAAAATAAAAAAAATATAAAGAAATAAAGGGATCCTCCCATAAAGAAAAATTAATTTTATGTGATATCTCAAAAACTAAACGTGACAAATGAAATTTAATTTAACAGTTGAATTCCTCTTAAAAAAGTGTCTTAAGAATGTTTTCACAGAAATAAAAAATACTAATATATAAACAAGTTATAGACCCCTTCCCAAAATGCAGACTTTTTAAAAACACCCCGTAGTTTAAAAACGGCTTGCTATATCAAAATGCGATTTTCACCTTTAAGCTTCTTTTAAAATTTGAGTGTCGCAAAGGGGGATCAGTTCTTTTTAGCCCCTTTAGAAATACCCGAAACCCCTCAAAAACATCGAATTTGGGACACTATGTACATGGTGACGGATAGAAAAAAATTATGTTGGCTTTTAAAGTTGTCATAATTAACCAAAAAAATCTTAATTTATTTTCTATGATAAAGTTGCTGAGTGCTCCGGTTATAAAAAACCACCCGGTACCGACATAAAATCTTACCTAAAAATTAGAATTGACCATTATTTTATACCTTGACTTTTTTATTATACGTTAAGCTCTTCGATCTCGCGCCAATCACGGCATTCGCGCCAATAATTTAAATTAGACATTTTGACGTTAATTTTGGCGCATGCTCCTTTGATGGAATTCATCTCGGTATTTAACGACTCGTAATCTGAGGTTTACCGAAAGTGTTCTGACGTAAACGTGCAATAACCGAACATACGCACAGTACATGTCTGACTATTTCGCCATCCTCCATACAGAGTTTACATTCCGTCTCTTCTGTTAGTCCCAGTACTCTCAGTCGACCGTGACCCGTAAAAAGACCAGTCACTATATGTATTTCCTGTCTGATAATGTCCAATAATGTTCATGACTCCTACAAGGTCTTAGAGTGAGCCAGTTCTGGTATATTTATCCAGTATTGTTGAAAGCTATTCTCGATCCATTTTAATATGGTTGATTTAGCAGCATTGTATGATATTGTCGGGTAGGATTTTATTTTAAATCGAACCCTTAAACGAGGGTACCGTAGTAGATCTCTTATGTGAATAAAATAAATATGAAACAGTTTTAAAAACGTTACAAACTTTAATGAATACAAAATAAAACTCTGTTGCAATTCGCAAATTGTTACAAGACTTTTCTTATGACCTATAAAACGAACAAGACCCAAAATAATAATAAAACTTTAACTTACGAAAATAACAAACTGCAAAATATTCTTTGAATATAAAAATCTTATGTTTCTTTACTGACAATTAATTTTAGAGGTTTTAGTTAAATTCAACAAAACTTAGAATGTAACTACCGACTTGTCTTCTCAAAGTTTGGGTTTTTATAAAGGGTAGGTTGGACCTAAATAATCCATTATCCCCTCTTTGAAGAGCTTGGAGGAACCAAGTCAGTGGCGTTGCTGATAATCCTAAAATTTACTTTACATTCTAGCTAATGAGCTAAACAAGATAAGCTAAACAAAAACAGAGATAAAATACATTTTATAGACAACATTTTCTTATCTCACGTTTTTCCATGTCCAATCACTTTAAAGGGAAAACCCTCTCGCTACTTGCTGTATCCCCACGCTCAACTATTACGACTCCCACTCTAGACTTTTCAATAGTTTTTCTCGCCATAACCATCTGCTGTGTGGTAGGCGGCAACCAAATGTTTTCTATTTTGGAGGGAGGCGGAACCACTTTCTCATCTTAACAGAACCATAATTGTGTTTGTCGCTGTTCCAAGATGGTTTCGTACAGTGGCACAGTCAGGGGTTATTTGCATTCCTGACAATATCCCCAGGGCTAGCTCGGTGCCGAAAAATTCAGCAGATGCCGCTTCCCTCGCTGCTAGGTCTGCTGGCTCATTTCCTTCGTGCCCAGAATTTATGCTCTAAGGTCCTTGGGTGTCATATTGACCAAGCAGTATTTTTGAGGAGTCCCATAAGGACAAAACAGTTAACTGTAAACACTTATTAGGTGTCCCTTAGATCTTGGACCCCCGCGAGGATAAGCTTTCGAGCTACCCAGGGAAAAATACGAGAAAAACAAAAACTTTTTTACCTGATAAGCCACAAAAACTTATTCGTTTAATAAAGTAACTTTTCTAATAATGATATTTGTAAAAGCCTAAAAAATATTTAATATATTTTAATCCTAAATCAAGCATATTTATTATATTTTAGGTTCTGGGGTATAAAATATCTCCTGGTGATTGGAGGAATCATTGGTGCCTTCTTTATTCCTGAAGGTACTTTTGGCATTACATGGATGTGGTTCGGTATGATTGGAGGATTTTTATTCATTTTGATTCAACTAATTTTGATAATTGACTTTGCTCATTCGTGGGCCGAAGCTTGGGTTGGAAATTATGAAGAAACCGAATCTAAAGGATGGTACTTTGCTCTGATTGCTATCACATTCCTTAATTATGCTATAAGTATTACTGGAATCACCTTGTTGTTTGTTTACTTTACTCAGGTAAGCTATTGGAGGAAAACATTTACACCAGTATTTATTAAGATGGTTTAGGGTTTAAGTTTAAAGTTTAGGTTTAGGTTTAACTTTTAGTTTATCTTTTGTGAAACGTTTTAACTGAATTTCTTTCAAACTTAATAAAAGCTAATGGAATTTTGGACTAATTATAACTACATAGGTTATATCGCAATGGAAAAAAACCGGTTTAAATAAGAATCTGCAAGGATTTCGTAAAAAAAAATAGAAAAAACGGAAAGGAAATGGTTTAAACTATAGTTTAAGTTTGTAGGGAACGAGGTTTAAGTGAAAATGCAACGATATTTAAGTGAATTACTTACATTTTTTAATTTACACTTACTTCTCAAACTTGACATTGTCGGAAAATGTGTTCTAATTTCGTAATTTTTATTATATAACTTGCACAAACAAAACGAAACTGAAAAATAAAATTTTAAATTTATTAAAATGACGTAAAAGTGACGACTGACACTTGCTGAACTTAGTACTGGGATTGTCATCTCGGTGCACGTACATCTTAAATATATCTGTATGGCTAGAGCGTATTAAAACCATTAATGGAAAATGACTGCTACAATAAATAAATAAATAAATAAAAACATTTTTTATTATATTAATTTAAAGATTATTTGCAAATTAACAAATCGCGTGTGAGTTTATTTGGATTTTAATCTGAAGATCGTTTTTTTTTTACTTTCCTCGTCAAGGCAAATATCGTTTAAAAGCTACATGCTAAAATATGAAAGAGATATGAGAATTTAGTACTAAACGGTTTATCCAGCCTTGTGTACATCGCCCTAAAAAACTCGCTCTAATAGTTAATTGAAGCTAAAAATCGTATAAAATTTTGTCATATCGTTCCTAAATATGATCAAATTTTACATTTTTAATAAATAAATTAACAAAAACGTGATTGTTTTCAAGTTACAATGAGATAAACCACCGGAGGTAGTTTAAAATTTAGGACGATTTTTTAGTCGGCATCCCATGACCTAGAGGTTTAAAGTGACGTAGAAGTCTAAATTAGACAGTTGTAGAAAAATCAGTTTTCCATGTTTTCTTCTTTTTTCCGGTCTATATGGTCCATTTCAAGAACAAATCGTCTTAAATTTCAATTTTTAGGACATTTTATCGTCTATACAGATAAAAATACCAAATCAATTGCGGCCTGTTTCGGCAAAAAATCAATTTTTCCAAACCAATGCACATTTAAATTTTAAACCTAAACCCTAAACTTAATCAAAAACCTAGACTAAAACTTACGCCTTAGTAAATACTGATATATTCTTTTATAATAAAAAGATATGTACAGTGCGATCATTTATATCTGCAGACGCATCTACGACACTTATTTTAAGATTTAGAATATTTAATTTTTTAAAACAATACCGCTTTTTTTCTGTTTTTATAAATAATATAATGTTGACATTTGGCCCAACCGTTTTTAAAATATTTGCATTTTAAAAACCTAAATAAACAATAAGGTTGTTGCCATTTTGTTAATGAATATAATTGTGTTTTTAAAATGCAAATATTTCATTAACGGCTGGACTAAATGTCAACATATTATATATTTTTGTAATCAGAAAACAAATTCTTATCGATTAAAATAATTAAATACAGGGTGTTTGATTTAAAAAAATAAACCATATGTCAAAAATGTGGCAAGTGTTTGACGTATGTCATTTTTGATATGATTGATTGAAAAATCCTTTAAATTGGCTAATCTAAATGCTACTGCCAGATTTATATTAACGGAGATAGCTATTAAGTAAAATACTCTGCCAATATATGGGCCCCTAAGCTCACACTAGGTACTATAGTTATAGTGTACGTGTGAGCTAATATAACTAAAAACTGAAATATATTTTATTCAACTCCACACTAAATTACCTTTTGTTTGATACCACACACGCCATGTTTTGACTTAAACTCAAATTTTTGAAATCCACCCCCACCCTTAAAAAAAACAAAAACTAAAATGTATTTTGTTGAACTCCGGACTTAATTACCTTTCGTTTGATATCACACACGCCATATTTTCACTTAAACTCTAATTTTTGAAATATACCCCCACCCTTTTTTTAAACTAAATTAAAATGTATTTTGTTTAACTCCAGACTAAATTACCTTTCGTTTGATATCACACACGCCATATTTTCACATAAATTCTAATTTTTGAAATCTATCCCCACCCTTTTATTTGGTTTGTGTTCGGTGGATTTTGTTCATTTTTAAATGGGACCATCTCGAACCAAGACCCAGCCTAGGTACCAAATTTCATTGAAATCGGCCAAGCGGTTTTTGAGTTATGCGCGTTGGTCGTTACAGACAGACATACAGACAGACAGACGGCGCAACAAAAAAGTTTCAAAATCATCTGAAACGCAAAGATATATAAAAATTTTTGAAATCGGAGCAACTTTTTTTTTCTCGAAAAAATTAGGATCACCATAGCTCACACTACTATAGTATAGTATAGTATATGTGTGAGCTAATACGATCAATCACCCGGTACGTTAGATATGTCAACATTTTATGCCATTTTGAAAAAATCTGTGCCTTTTTTCACGCCCGTCTGTTTTTTTTAACCTCCGAAAAAAACTAAATTGCTTTTTCTTAATTTTTTCTGCAGCCATCTTTAAAAAAGAAAATGAATTAAATTTTTTTTGTACATTTTAATTTAAAACTAGCTTTGGTAACAAAATTTACCAAACCAAATGCTATTGTTTTTATATTTTGAACGCCACCATCTTAGATTATATTCGAATATGTCATTTATTATGCAATTTTTATTTAGTATAAAATTGATATACTACACGACAACACTAGTTCTGTCAAACAAGTATAGAGCATCAAGATTCTACTGTACTTCCAGACATGCTACAAAGCTGAAATTTATCAGACTGACAAAAATTATGACCAAACCCTTGAAAAAAATTAAAAAAACCCCAAAATTTTGATTTAC
Organism: Aspidapion aeneum; assembly: GCA_963576565.1. Taxonomy (NCBI): domain Eukaryota; kingdom Metazoa; phylum Arthropoda; class Insecta; order Coleoptera; family Brentidae; genus Aspidapion; species Aspidapion aeneum. Next base: position 681,848 of record OY755041.1, on the reverse strand, counting down.
TCCCCTACATGTAAAGTTATGTAAAAGTACCATTGCCCAGTTCTAGAAACGATAGAGAGCTGAGCTAACAGGATAAAACTATAGGAAAAAATTTTAAAATACCAAAATTTTAATTTACTTCCCTCCCCTATAAATGTTAAGTTATGTAAAAGTAACATTGCCCACTTCCAGGAATGCTAGAGAGCTAAGCTTTAGAAGACTGGTAGGAACTATGATAAAATCATGGGAAAAAAATTTAAAAAACCTCTTGATTTTTAATAAGGCATTGCTAAAGTTTTAAACAATATTCCGCATATTTTACTACTTTAAAGCTCAAAAATATTATCCAAATCCTTTAAAAAAGAAGTAAAGTCATAACAAAAACATTTCATGTGAAAAAAAGCTTCACTCGAAAGTTTAAGCACACTGGCATCGTCTTGTGTGCTTAAACTTGTTGTGCTCGAGCCAGTCCGCTAGATGGCGCTACACCTTGTAGTTTACTCGCATTGCACTGCCGCGAGTATTTCATATGTAGTAGTTGATTTTGGTTAAAATTGGCTTACCTGGGTTTGCTGTTCTCTACTGACGACGTGAAACACACAGAAACGTACGTCTAGAGATGCAACCTTGTGTAAGTAGGAGAACAACCAAAATCAACTCTTCCCACTCCTTCTGACACTCGCAAGTTAGGCACACATACCTTTGTGTGAAGTATTCGTTTTGATTTTTATCGATCCACACACAGCACGTTTTCCATCTTTCTTCTTTGCATATGCTTCGGGCAGTACGGCCTTTTAGTTGCTACGTGATTAATACCACATTAATGGACGAAACTTGTCATAGATGGTGCTTCGGCGTCTCAGACAAGACGATACCAGTGTGCTTAAACTTTCGAGTGCTCGAGCCAGTCCGCTAGATGGCGCTACACCTTGTAGTTTACTCGCATTGCACCGCCGCGAGTATTTCATATGTAGGAGTTGATTTTGGTTAAAATTGGCTTACCTGGGTTTGCTGTTCTCTACTGACGACGTGAAACACACAGAAACGTACGTCTAGAGATGCAACATTGTGTAAGTAGGAGAACAACCAAAATCAACTCTCCCCACTCCTTCTGACACTCGCAAGTTAGGCACACATACCTTTGTGTGAAGTATAAAATTCGTTTTGATTTTTATCGATCCACACACACCACGTTTTCCATCTTTCTTCTTTGCATATGCTTCGGGCAGTACGGCCTTTTAGTTGCTACGTGATTACGTGGTTTTAATACCACATTAATGGACGAAACTTGTCATAGATGGCGCTTCGGCGTCTCAGACAAGACGATACCAGTGTGCTTAAACTTTCGAGTGCTCGAGCCAGTCCGCTAGATGGCGCTACACCTTGTAGTTTACTCGCATTGCACCGCCGCGAGCATTTCATATGTAGGAGTTGATTTTGGTTAAAATTGGCTTACCTGGGTTTGCTGTTCTCTACTGACGACGTGAAACACACAGAAACGTACGTCTAGAGATGCAACCTTGTGTAAGTAGGAGAACAACCAAAATCAACTCTCCCCACTCCTTCTGACACTCGCAAGTTAGGCACACATACCTTTGTGTGAAGTATAAAATTCGTTTTGATTTTTATCGATCCACACACAGCACGTTTTCCATCTTTCTTCTTTGCTAAATTATTTGTCATAAAACTAACGCGAACAAACAATGTATTTGATTTATTGTTTGAAGAAGGTTTTTGTTTTTTAGCCGGATAGCTGTGGTCTGAACAAATTCTTCATTTCAATCAATTTGATCATCTGCGTGTGTGCCAGCGTTATTTCAATATTACCAGCTGTACAAGAAAGAATGCCAAGATCAGGTTTATTGCAGTCTTCAGTCGTTACCTTGTATGTGACTTATTTAACTTGGTCTGCAGTAGCAAACTCAGACAGTAAGTAGAAATCTTATTTTATTCATGGTTGATTACTTTTGTAGTGGTTTTACAAATAAAACTTTATCTGGAGAATACGCCACTATTAAGGAAATTTTTTAAAATTAAGAAACTACTGCGTCTCTCCTAGAAAAAGAAAAATCACTATTAATTTGATATTTTACTCCTCCTAAGCCTTTTTTTGCTGGAAAACTCCATACCTTATTTTTCTTAAAAATACAAATCTTTTATACTTATTATATTATATAGGTACAGTCGGGGACTTTTTAAATTGCCGTTGTATTTTTTTTCTGTCAAAATTAATCTTTTAAAGACATCTAAAAAAATAAATTTTCAAATATGTATGTATACAGAAAGCGGTAAAGTTCACAGTTTTTTTGTTTTGGTTTAAATTACTTTTCCGAATTTTAAATTAGAATATTTTTTATTTTCGAGCGCGGTAATTTAAAAAGTCCCCGACTGTACCCAGAAACATAAAAAAATATCAATTGACTCTCTAAAAATTGCTAAAATCCAAAACCATTCGTTATATCTTCAAAATTGGAACTCCACACAGTTTTATTAATAAATAAAAATACTCTGCCAATATATGGGCCCCTAAGCTCACACTAGGTACTATAGTTATAGTGTACGTGTGAGCTAATATAACTAAAAACTGAAATATATTTTATTTAAGTCCAGACTAAATTACCTTTTGTTTGATACCACACAAGCCATGTTTTGACTTAAACTCAAATTTTTGAAATCTACCCCCACCCTTAAAAAAAACAAAAACTAAAATGTATTTTGTTTAACTCCGGACTCAATTACCTTTAGTTTGATATCACACACGCCATATTTTCACTTAAACTCTAATTTTTGAAATATATCCCCACCCTTTTTTTAAATAAATTAAAATGTATTTTGTTTAACTCCAGACTCAATTACCTTTCGTTTGATATCACACACGCCATATTTTCACATAAACTCTAATTTTTGAAATCTACCCCCACCCTTTTATTTGGTTTGTGTTCGGTGGATTTTGTTCATTTTTAAATGGGACCATCTCGACCCAAGGCCCAGCCTAGGTACCAAATTTCATTAAAATCGGCCAAGCGGTTTTTGAGTTATGTGACAGACAGACAGACGGCGCGATAAAAAAGTTTCCAAATCATCTGAAACGCAAAGATGTATAAAAAATTTTGAAATCGGAGCAATTTTTTTTTTCTTGAAAAAATTAGGATCACCATTGCTCACACTACTATAGTATAGTATATGTGTGAGCTAAAAAGTGTAAATGGTACGCCACTGTTTCTTTTTGAAATTTAGAATGTTTATGAAACGTGCCTAATCATCCTGTTTGAGCCCAGCGATAACTATAGAAGCCCAATAAAAGGGTGTGAATTGTGAACGGGCCGGAGTCTAATTGAGCCAGCAGTAACAATAAAAACCTAATAAAAGGGTGTGAATTATGAACGGACTGGAGTCGATTTCGTTAAACGTACCAAACGAGTACCGTGTTGTAATGTAAATGGGTATTTTATAGGGGCGTACCGTGAAATTTAAGACAAGGGAAGCATTTTTTTTTAACTTGGTTATTTGTATTTTTCTATCCATTTTAGATTTTGGTACACTGTTTAGTATACCGTTATTTATGATACAAATTTATCTTTTCTTCTTAACGGCCGTTGCAATATCCTTTACCGAAACCGAGGCCTCTTGCTGGCACGTCATTGTGAAACGCGTCTGCATATAATGAACCAGACTGTTTATTTCAATGCTAAAGGGCGCAAACTAATTTCTCGCATTGGACCCCACTATGTTTTACATTACGAGTGAAGCAATTGTCGCAGCCGCGTAGAGCGTGAGGAACCAGCGGTTGTCGAATAAGCGACGCTGGTCTCTGGTCAAATCAAGACCGACAATCAATTAATTCTTATTCGTTTTCTACTCGTACGACTATACGCCCTTCTATTATATACAAATTGGCAAACAACGTAAGATGTCGCTTTTCTAGTACATAGGTACGCGCAAAATATTGTTACAGGTTCTCCACAACAATTAAAACTCGCAATTGTTGAAAACGATACGTCAATTTATTCCGACAAATTATGTACAAAAACACGCACTTAAACTTACTAATAACTTGCTAATAATTCACTACTTTAATACGCCTATTAACTTCGCGTTAACATCTAGCGATCACTACCATTGGTTATATCTGACTGACTGCCTGGTGCGCGACCCCGGCCCTATATATAGGATCGTTCATCTCTCTCGAACTTTCCGGCAGCCTTCGACGTCCGGAAAGTTCTCGTATTATTGCGACCGCAAGTCACAGATAACGCAACTAAAACCTAGACTAAGAATACAACCTTAAGATAAATCAACCTAATACTACACTAAACCTAAATAATTTCCAATTATAAAATTTAAATAACTTAAATTTGTAACAATATATTGCTTCTGATAGAGTTTTACCGCTCCTACACGACTGCCATTAATTACGTCAAGTTTTAATAGTGAACTATTAACAATTTATTTCTATTATATCTGATTTTAGCTCACACATATACTATACTATAGTAGTGTGAGCTATGGTAATCCTAATTTTTTCGAGAAACAAAAAGTTCCTCCGATTTCAAAAAATTTTATATATCTTTGCGTTTCAGATGATTTTGAAACTTTTTTGTTGCGCCGTCTGTCTGTCTGTCTGTCTATCTGTCTGTATGTCTGTCTGTAACGACCAACGCGCATACCCAACTAACATTTATAGTAGCGTCTACATGTTCTAAAGGCTTTGCTACTTTCTTATAGTAGAAATGTAGTGATCCCAACCAAAATTTGTTACTTTTTAGTTCTAACTACTATTTATTATCAGGAAATAGTAGATGTTTCGTAAAAACGACCCTCTACACTACTTCTTAGGATTGTTTCTTGATAGTCGATTCTGATAGTCTTCTCTACCACAATAGGACGTTGCTAAAGTTTTACTTTCTTTTTAGTCGTTATTTCGTAGTCGCCCTGACTATTATATCCTACTTAATTACCACTAGAAAGTTAAGCTTCATTAGAGTCCCAAACAAGTGTATCCGACAACTACATTATAACTTTAATTTTTACCACAAAAGTTTGTGTCATCATAGTAACATCTGATGTAACAATGTAGACAAAATAACTTTTTGGATCAACTTTAAAGCCGCAACTACTTTGACTTTTTTCGATCTTTTAAAGTAATCTCTCCTTCCTGTTTCTACTTTAAAAACGTAGACTTTTTGAAGTCGCATCTTGGTCGCACACATTCTTAACCCTACTTTTTGTGGCTTCTTTTATAATATGGGAATATTAGGAATAGTTTTGCAAATATTTTTTTAACTACCTTGAGCAGTCCATTTTTTCGAGCTCATTGCTTGACCATTTTGCAAAACAATCAAAATGCAAAATATTGATTCAAAGTATCGAGTACCGCACACGGATTTTAAGAATTCCCTGGTCCATGCTTAATCTCCATTCTTAATCTTTTACGCTACTTGTTGCTGTTCTATTCTTGTACTGTCTTTACGGTCGTTTGTGGTTTGTGCTGTGGCACCACCCTATCGCCATCGTAACCCTCTTGTGCGGACTAAACCGAATTCGTTTATCTATGCCTCTTGTGCTGACGTGTCGTGTCTCACTGTGATCCATTTTATGTGTTGAGCTTGGGTCAATAATTCTTTTTGGTTTTCTTCAAATTTGTGCTAACAAAACTAAGCGAGTCTGTTTACTGTTGTGTCCACCTTATTGTGTAACAATTCTACCATAAAGAAACGATTATATTATTTGCAACTACATCGCAACTTTTATGCCATTACGGAAAAAAAACAGCCTCTACGACGTAGTAGATACCTGGATACGACGTAGTAGTGTAGTTGTTACTACAGTGACTTTAAACACTTGGCCAAGTAGTTATAACCAGAAATTGGTTCCCCACTTAGGGAATTATAACGTCGCTGTATGGTATACTGAGACGTAGCGGGAGTACGTTGCGGTTACTTTTAAGAAATTCTTTCTAGTCGGGCTTTCGTCGTTACAACTTTAAATGTTTGTTGTGTAACTCAAAAACCGCTTGGCCGATTTTAATGAAATTTGGTACCTAGGCTGGGTCTTGGGTCGAGATGGTCCCATTTAAAAATGAACAAAATCCACCGAACACAAACCAAATAAAAGGGTGGGGGTAGATTTCAAAATTAGAGTTTATGTGAAAATATGGCATGTGTAATATCAAACGAAAGGTAATTGAGTCTGCAGTTAAACAAAATACATTTTTATTTATTTAAAAAAAAAGGGTGGGGGTATATTTTAAAAATTAGAGTTTAAGTGAAAATATGGCGTGTGTGATATCAAACGAAAGGTAATTGAGTCCGGAGTTTAACAGAACATATTTTAGTTTTTGTTTTTGTTAAACAAAATACATTTTAATTTATTTTAAAAAAAGGGTGGGGGTATATTTGAAAAAGTTGAGTTTAAGTCAAAACATGGCTTGTGTGGTATCAAACAAAAGGTAATTTAGTCTGGAGTTGAATAAAATATATTTCAGTTTTTAGTTATATTAGCTCACACGTACACTATAACTATAGTACCTAGTGTGAGCTTAGGGGCCCATATATTGGCAGAGTATTTTAAGGGAAGCAATGCTTCCCTCGCTTACATAGAAGAACGCCCCTGATTTTTTACAGCAATACTTTTGTTTTAGAGGAATGTAACCCAGGTTTTTGGGGCATATTCGGCGGCAAGTCTACTGGAAATTTCGACGTGATTGGTCTTGTTATTTGGATGCTCTGCGTTCTCTACTCATCTCTGCGCTCAGCAAGTAGTTCTTCCAAAATCACGATGTCAGAAAATATGCTTGCCAAAGATACAGGCGCAGGTATGTTTAGTTTATTAGTATCGAAAAATTTCACTTATGTATTTGACTATTCGTGAGAGAGTACTGTTAGCCCGCGGTAAGAAAAACGATAACTGCAATGGACTGTAAATATTTTAATTAATGAAAGCGCGAACAAACATAAATATATTGATATGAAATTACGAAATAATCAAACGTCCATAGGTTAATTATTGGTGCCACACAACGGCAATCAGAAACAAAGGCACCCACCAGTTTGCAGCCAATTTATCCACTTCCAAGGGGCCCCTTTCTGGTTCTAATGATGTCACCACGTAGCTGAAGGGCTGAAGTTTCTAGTTCTATGCTTCAGTACACCAAAATCGAGCACTTTCAGGTGTAGAAATTTGAAATAGTTGGAGAACGAAATTAACACGCCATTTCTCGAGGCGATTGACAAAGGATCTCCCCGGTTGTTGGTGCGCATGTCCAAATGCGCGAAATGCACTCTGCCCTTCATACAGTTGTGTGGTTTTAAAAATATATAAACAACCGCGAAATTTAGCGGGAGCTAACAGAGTACCACAAAACAAACTATCAAGTTTTGGGCAACGTTTCGAAATATATTTTCCTTTTTTCGTGCCTCATACTATTGTATCCAGAGTCCGTTCGAAATAAATTAAAGCACGTCTCTTCATCACTAGGGATATTTTGAAGATATATTTTCCAATTTTTTATAGAATTTTTTGTTGTTTATTTTTGACCAACTTAATCCATTTTGAACGCACTCTGGTGACAATAGTTTGAGGCTTGAAAAAGGTAAAATATATTCCGAAACGTTGCGAAAAACTTGAAAGTTTCTTTTTTGGTACTCTCCTCTAACCCACGAATAGTGAAATACTTATTTTCAAGGACACGAAATGTTTACAATTTCACTATTGGTTTTTGCATAGATATCCCAAGTAACATTTCTTTATTTATAGCAGAAGCTAAAAGGTTGTCAGCGCCTTTCCTTAAAACCATTAGTTTCAATGATTGGTCGCTAGCACGTTCCCATTACCCTTATATACCCCTTAGACCTCCTAAATGGGACTCCCCAATTGGTGGTGGCAACCTATGTATTAAACTCACTATAAAACCATAATAAATAAACTCCAGCTTCGCCCTCTAGCGGTTCCACCAGTATAGAACCTTTTAAAGCCTAAAGCTATTATGCCAGGTTCTAAAAACCACTCAGAAACGTCCTCTATCCTATTATAAAACTAGATTTGATAATTTAGTATCCTGGCGATTCTGTTGAATACCATAATACCTTTAGAGTAAAGAATTTTTCCTATAAAAGCTTTAGCGATATTTTAGATTCACAATGGCTATATAAAATAATTTAGGTCACAAAATTGCCAAAAATGTCAGTCCCAAAATTATTTTATCACATAAAAATATACCTACCTATATATGAGAAGTTTGTCATTATGTTGATGATCAAATTGCCTGCCAGACTTATTTTTCGGATAAAATCGTATCTGAAAAGCTCTCAAAACAAGCGCGCCAGCTCAAAAATGCTTTTTAATCGATTTTTGATAACAAAATAACAAATATTTAAAATAAAAAAATAATAATTTACACTATTCACCATTAAAAAAGTTTGTTTGGTTTACATAAATCAAAATTAAAGTAAAATTATTGGTAAAAAACACTGCTAAAACGACTAGATCAATATTTTCTGTTTACAATATTTTTGAAATAATTTTATATACGCCATTATCGTTTTATAGTGATCACTTGGTTTTATTTGTTACTGTATCACAACAAGGATTTTTGAGTGCCCTTATGAAACCAACAAAAAAGAACAAAGTAAACATAGTCAACATAACCTCACTTAATTTTTTTGTATTTGTTTTTTAAAGTGTTAAAAGCGTATAATTCAACACTTTTAAATGTTTTTTATCACAATCAAGAGGGCCAGTGCAATGATATCCGTTGTGCCTGCAGGTTGGAGGGAAACCTTTTATATTGGCCTTTTAAACCGGCCTTATCTGTGCCCTACCCAGGAGGACGGAAGCTCAACAATTATTAATTATTGTGCTTTAAATAATCAATCTTGCAATAGGTAGGTACCAATCTGTACCTAGGTATATCTATTATTTTTACCAGAAGTACCTAAATAAACTAAAACACGAAAGTATTTGTTTACTTCTGTTAGAACCCTTAAGGAAACAAGGTTTTATATGACCGCCTATTTAAATAATATTTAATATGCAGCTATGGGTAACTATAAACACAAAAGAATTAAGTTTACCTTTAAGCCTTCCTATAAAACCTTTTTAAAATGCCTAAAAGTAATGGCAAAAACCAAAAATCTAAAGTTTATATTTACCACTCTTAAAAACCTTAAAGAAACTAGGTTCTATATAGCTGCCTATATAATCATATTTACTATTAAACTACTGGTAACTATAAAAACAAAAGGATATAAGCTAACCTTCTAGCCTTATTATAAAACACTTTTGTTATGTCCTAAAGTAATGAAAAAAATTAAATGACCAAAGTTTATATTTATTTATTTTTAAAAACTTTAGGTAAAAGGGTTTTATAAGACCATCTTTATAAATCAGAAATCAATAAAACTGAAAGTATCTAAAAGGAACTGAAGGAATATCAGTTTTATTATACTCCCTTTATAAATCACTTTTTGGTTGTATAACACCTCTTTAGGTAATTGGCAATATAAATTACCTTTATGTAGCCAAATTGATCCTAAAAGCCATAACAGCACCCTCTAAATAACCTCGGAACCAAACTAATAAAACCTTGAGTGGTAATAATGTTACTTGGGATAGAAACATAATTAGATCGCGCTTCGACTACTGCGCAACCTCCAATTGGGACGACAGCACGTTGGCCGCCATTTTTTCACAAATTTTAAGTACAATCAATTACCCCGAGAGGTCTTTATGGGGAACAAGAATATAGGGTCACTGGATCACGAAAACTGCATCGCCAGACTTCAGAACGCAGTGACCTTACAAGCGTAGTATGAGCCACCAACCCCAGAGGTCGCCGTAGAAAATAAGCAGTATTGCTCTGTCAAATATCTTTAATTGAGATCAGTGGCTCCATATGATGATTTAGCACGAGTTTAGTTCAATGCCGCCGCCTTTCAAATCCTGCCTGTCAAAGTTGGCTTTGCTCATTCTGTGGAAATACTCTGCCAATCTATGGGCACATAAGCTCACACTGGGTACTATAGTTTTAGTGTATCTACTTGAAAGCTAATATAATTAAAAACTGAAGTAGATTTTATTGAACTCCAGACTCAATTACCTTTCGTTTGATACCACACAAGCCATGTTTTGACTTAAACTCTAATTTTTCAAATCTACCCCCACCCTTTTTTTAAAAACTAAAATGTATTTTTTTTAACTCCAGACTCAATTACCTTTCGTTTGATATCACACACGTCATATTTTCACTTAAACTCCAGTTTTTGAAATATACCCCCACCCTTTTTTTTAAATAAATTAAAATGTATTTTGTTTAACTCCAGACTCAATTACCTTTCGTTTGATATCACACACGCCATATTTCCCTATAAACTCTAATTTTTGAAATCTACCCCCACCCTTTTATTTGGTTTGTGTTCGGTGGACTTTCTTCATTTTTAAATGGGACCATCTCGGCCTAAAACCCAGCCTAGGTACCAAATTTCATTAAAATCGGCCAAGCGGTTTTTGAGTTATGCGCGTTGGTGATGAACAAAATCCACCGAACACAAACCAAATAAAAGGGTGGGGGTAGATTTCAAAAAGTAGAGTTTATGTGAAAATATGGCGTGTGTGATATCAAACGAAAGGTAATTGAGTCTGCAGTTAAACAAAATACATTTTAATTTATTAAAAAAAAAGGGTGGGGGTATATTTTAAAAATTAGAGTTTAAGTGAAAATATGGCGTGTGTGATATCAAACGAAAGGTAATTGAGTCCGGAGTTTAACAAAATACATTTTAGTTTTTTGTTTTTTTAAGGGTGGGGGTAGATTTCAAAAATTTGAGTTTAAGTCAAAACATGGCTTGTGTGGTATCAAACAAAAGGTAATTTAGTCTGGAGTTGAATAAAATATATTTCAGTTTTTAGTTATATTAGCTCACACGTACACTATAACTATAGTACCTAGTGTGAGCTTAGGGGCCCATATATTGGCAGAGTATTTTTCTATTTCTACGGGAGCCGGGGGCAAAATTTAAAGTATTTAAAAAAGAAGTTTAGGTCCCAAACTAACTTAATAGAATTGTATTTAATAAACTTCCATTTTATTGAGATCTAAATGTACAGGTTCAGTATTGTAGAAGATATAATAAATATTCTAAAAACACATTTTGTCGTCTTACGTCCTTTGGTGGCCACCCATTTAATTTTTTATGCCAGGTAACGAATAAGTACTTTAGCTGAAACTTCTTGGACAATGACTGGTTTCTAAGCTATAGTAAATTTGTAAATTAATGCTGCAAAAAGCTAACTTTTAATTCGAGGATCCCCGATTTTCCGGGTTCAGAATCCAAGATGGCGGCTGTTAAAGTTAAAATAAAATCAATTGCCTGTTTTAGGAGTGGTTAACTTAATTTTGATATCTTTACTTTAAACAGGAAAATTAAAAATTAAAAAAAGGTTGACATAAGTCGCTTCAAAACAAAATAGCGGATATATTTTGAAAAATTTGTTTTTTTTTCAATATTTCCTGCGTGCGATATTTCTTTTTAATACCTCCTATTAAAGCGATTGACAGGCTCTTTCAACTTAGGCGGCCCCTAGACCTACAATAATATTGCACAATATCTTTTTTGCGCAATACTATTGAATGACCTCTTGCACTCAAACGATCAATATTTATTGTGCAATATTATTGACAGCTCATAAGCTTCAATATTTTGGGACCCCTCATACCGTATATATTCTTCCGTGTTCTTAATGTCTGACCAAGATTTCGCTGCAGCTATCCTGTTGGTGATTAAACTTAAAAAAGGCCCAAGTAACATTTTTTTATTTATAGCAGAAGCTAAAAGGTTGCCAGCGCCTTTCCTTAAAACCATTAGTTTCAATGTTTGGTCGCTAGCACGTTCCCATTACCCTTATATACCCTTAGACCTCCTAAATGGGACTCCCCAATTGGTGGTGGCAACCTATGTATTAAACTCACTATAAAACCATAAGAAATAAACTCCAGCTTCGCCCTGTAGCGGTTCCACCAGTATAGAACCTTTTAGAGCCTAAAGCTATTATGCCAGGTTCTAAAAGCAACTCAGAAACGTCCTCTATCCTATTATAAAACTAGATTTGGTAATTTGGTATCCTGGCGATTCTGTTAAGTACCTTTAGAGTAAAGAAGTTTTCCTATAAAAGCTATGGCGATATTTTAGATTCACAATGGCTATATAAAATAATTTAGGTCACAAAATTGCCAAAAATGTCAGAGTCCCAAAATTATTTTATCACATAAAAATATACCAAATTTGTCGTTTTGTTGATGATCAAATTGCCTGCCAGATTTATTTTTCTGATAAAATCGTATCTGAAAAGCTCTCAAAACAAGCGCGCCAGCGCAAGAATGCTTTTTAATAGTTTTTTGATAACAAAATAACAAATATTTAAAATTACAAAAAAATCATTTACACTATTCACCATTAAAAAAGTATGTTTGGTTTACATAAATCAAAGTTAAAGTAAAATTATTGTTAAAAAACACTGCTAAAACGACTAGATAAATATTTTCTCTTTACAATATTTTTTAAATAAATTTATATACGCCATTATGGTTTTATAGTGGTCACTTGGTTTTATTTGTTACTGTATCGCAACAAGGATTTTTGAGTGCCCTTATGAAACCAACAAAAAAGAACAATGTAAACATAGTCAACATAACCTCACTTAAATTTTTTGTATTTGTTTTTAAAAACGTATAATTCAACACTTTTAAATGTTTTTTATTGTGCAATTTTGACACAATCGAGAGGGCCAGTGCAATGATATTCGTTGTGCCTGCAGGTTGGAGGGCAACCTCTTATATTGGCTGTCTAAACAGGTCTTATCTAGGCCTGGGTGTCCTACCCAGGAGGACGGAAACTCAACAATTATTAATTATTGGGCTTTAAATAATCAATCTTGCAATAGGTAGGTACCAATCTGTACCTAGGTGTAACTATTATTTTTACAAGAAATACCTAAAAAAATAAAACACGAAAGTATTTACTTACTTCTGTTAGAACCCTTAAGGAAACAAGATTTTATATGGCCGCCTATTTAAATAATATTTAATATACAGCTCTGGGTAACTATAAATACAAAAGAATTAAGTTTACCTTTAAGCCTTCCTATAAAACCTTTTTAAAATGCCTAAAAGTAATGGCAAAAACCAAAAGTCTAAGTTTATATTTACCACTCTTAAAAACCTTAGGGAAACTAGGTTCTATATGGTCGCCTATCTGATCATATTTACTTTTAAACTACTGGTAACTATAAAAACAAAACGATATAAGATAACCTTTTAGCTCTATTATAAAACACTTTTGTGATAACCTAAAGTAATGAAAAAAACTAAATGACCAAAGTTTATATTTATTTCTTTTTAAAAACTTTAGGTAAAATGGTTTTATAAGACCATCTTTATAAATCAGAAATCAATAAAACCAAAAGTATCTAAAAGGAACAGAAGGAATATCAGTTTTATTATACTCCCTTTTTGGTTATATAACACCCCTTTAGGTAATTGGCAATATAAATTACCAGTATGTAGCCAAATGGATCCTAAAACCCATAACAGCACCCTCTAAATAACCTAGGAACCAAATTAATAAAACCTTGAGTGGTAATAATGTTACTTGGGGGGAAACGTCGCTGGTGAAAAGATTGGTTTAAAAAAAAAGGCAAAAATACTCTCACGAACATCTACCTTGGAACAAAGAATGTTGACTAAAAAATCTGTACGGCTCAATAAGAAAACATTGTGCAATAAAATTTCAATTCAACTCGTTCAATCTTTTGTTCAATCATTGCGCATCAATGCTAAGCCTAAACATTATTAGAAATAAAATTTCGGACTTCCATTGTCTTTATTTATTTTAAAACACGACGTTTCGGTTAGTAAGTATCTCTAACCGTTATCAAGTGTAAACTAAACAATCTAGTCTTTAGGCTACTACTTATACTACTTGGTGTGCAGTCAGGTGTGACGGCCCGCCCCCTTTTTAATCCTAAGACGCCTGTTTTCCTTAAGGAGTGGTTTCCATATGTTTGGTATGTCCGTGCTTGGTTGACTGAAAACTTCTTTATTCTGCATTATAAACGCAGCTTCAATAAACTTTCGTTTTCGCCAATGCGACTCCTTATGTAAAACTTTAGCTTCTGACCACTGAATCCTGTAACCATTTGACCATGCATGCTCTGCTAAACCGGATTTTTCAATATTCCCTAATTGGGTACTTTTTAGATGTTTATTTACTCTAACCTGAAGAGGGTGTTTCGTTTCACCTACATATGATTTACCACACTCCTCGAACCACTCCATGTAGATGTTTGCTACCACTGGCGAATGAGATGAACCCATTGGAAGTCCATCATTTTGCGCGTCAAACTTATCTTTCACTTGAAAGTAAGAGTTACGGAGACAGAACTCCAAAAAATCCATCACCCCCTCCACCGACAGCGTTGTTCTCTCGTGGAGTGTGTCATCAGTTTGTAATTTGTTTTTGATGATACTGAGTGACTCATTTCTTGGCACGTTGGTGTAGAGACTTTCTACATCAAAACTTACAAATCTATCGCCGGGATCTAATTCGATACCTTTTAAAACCCCGACAAAATGTTCCGAGTTTTTGACAAAAGATTCGGACTTACCCTGTAGTGGTTGAATTATGTCCAACAAAAACCTCGACAAAGTGCTGGTGGGTGAGTCCCTGGAGCTGGTGATTGGTCGCAATGGTATATCCTTCTTATGGATCTTTGGTAATCCATAAAAATGTGGTGTCTTACTGTGGTGTGGAGTCAGGCGGGATCTAACAGCGTCCGGGATATTTTCAGCATACTTCTTCAAAGTCCTGTAGATGCGTCCTTCTATGGTGGTGGTTGGATCTTTGGGTAGTTGCTTGTAGTCTCCTTTCTCCAGAACTTCTTGGATCTTTTTGTCGTAAGTCTCGAAATCCATGATCACCGTCGCGTTTCCTTTGTCGGCCGGTAGAATCTTGATTGATTTGTCAGACTGTAGGTTCTTGATTGCCCGTTGTTCTTGACTGGTGATGTTTGTCTTTTGTTGCTTCTGTCTGTCCAACGTTGTTCTTACTTTATGGCGAAACTCATCAGCTTCGGGTTGAGGTAGACTAACGGTCTCTATTGCCCCAATAATTTCCAGTGTCGGTGTCTGTGCCGGTGCAGTGGCAAACTTAAGTCCCTTACTGAGTACCAATTCTTCGTTGGTGCTCAGAGTCCTTTTGGAGATGTTCACTATAGTGCTTGGTGTCGTTGAGTCTGTTCTATCTTGAGTACGTGTCTGTAGTTTCTTAAGTTTTTCTCGGTGAGTTGATCTTATCTTCTGTCGTTCTCTGTTGCAAGTACTGTCAATTTTACTCAGTATCGGTTCGTAGTCTTAAATAAAGACAATGGAAGTCCGAAATTTTATTTCTACACAATCATTGTCTACGAGTTTCAAACAAAGACTATACATTATTATTGCGCAATCCGTAGTGTTGTGCAATCTTATTGACCGTCTAGGGGCCGCCTTACTGAAAAAAATAAGTTTCCTAGGCGACACAAAGATGGCGCTTGATATGTCAAACATAAAAGAGACCTTTATAACCTATAGACAAATTTTATTTTGACAAAAAAAATCTGGATTTTATCAAGACTTAGCCAACTCAAAAAATTGCAAGATTTTCGAGTTTCACGGTTGCTAAACTACTCTCAAGGATTCTAACAATATATAAAAAGTTTTAAATACATGCGCGTTTGCAATGTATGCCTTTTTTTATGTCGATATTGATTGTCGGAAAAATTTTGTGTCTACTACTCTCTAATTCTAATTTTGACTTTCTTTTTTTTTTAACAGTACGGGACTCTGAGTCTGGAAGTCTGGTAGGAAATAAAGGTACGTTGCTTTAGATGTCACTAGACGATTAAACTGAGCTTTTATTTGTACCAAAATCGAGTTTTTTTTTAATTTCTAGTCCAGTCATTATAGAATATAGATATATAATATATAATATGAATTTTTTTTTGATTTTCGATCTTGAGAGGGACCGGCTCCCCCCCGCCGCGCCATCTTGGATTTAGTGGGTACAAAAAAGGTTGTTTAAAAATTATTTGGTTCCTGTACAGTTAAGAAAAAACAAGCTTTAAACAAAAACTCGAGACATTTTCTATAAAAGCGCTTTTATACTTTTTTTCATCATATAAATGGTTTTGGAGTTATAAGGCTAAACATTTCGCCGTCATTTTGGATGTTAACCAATCCTTTTTATCTTAGAAACTGCTTATTTTTCAGAAAATATGTAGATATCATTCAATGTTAGCAGTACAGGGTGTCCCAAATTGGGCACTTTTAGGGGGTTTAAGGTACTTCTAGGGGAGACAGAGAAAAACTGACCACGCATTGCGAGGCTCAAATTTCAAGAGAAGACTTATAGTGAAAACCGCATTTTGAAATATCGTCTCGTCTTTGAGCTACGGGGGCTTTTTGAAAAGTCTGCATTTTTGAAGGGGGTCTATAACTTCGTTATTAGTGGAAATTTTGATTTAGAGTAAATTGCAGTTTTATAGACTTTGTCACGAGGAATTCACCCGCTTAATTATATTTTAACTCTCACTTTTAGTTTTTGAGATATGACATAAAGTTGCATTTTTTCTTATGGAATGGTCTATATTTTAATTTTTTGATTGAACGGTTTAGGAGATATTCAGCTTTTTCACTTATTTCTAGTGCGCTATGATTTTTTGCTGAGGCAGGTAAAGGCACTCCAGTATTTTTATTATTTTACACAGTCACAATTATAGTAAGGCTGGTTTGGAAAAATTATAATTCAGCTGACGGCCCTTAAAGCCTAGTTATAAAAAGTTTTAAAAAATGATACATATTTCAAAATAAAATTAAAACGTTTTTGTGCAAAATAATTTCATATCAAAGCGTAATGTCAAATTGTTTAAACAATTGAAAACAATGACAAAACGCCAAGACGCAAGGCCAACTTGATTTGCATAGTATAAGACAACAAAACTATAGGACCATTGAAGTAGGATTTGACCGCAAGGCTTTCACGTCAATGGCGCATGACGTCATTCAACGCACACTAGACAAAAATAAAAAACTTTAATTATCTCCGAAACCGCTCAATCAAACTATGACATATGATACATCATTTTGAAATGAATTCAATCACGAATTCGAAAATTAATTAAAATATAGGCCATTCCATAGGAAAAAATGCAACTTTATGTCATATCTCAAAAACTAAAAGTGACAGTTAAAATTTAATTTAGCGGTTGAATTCCTTGTGACAAAGTCTATAAAATTATATATATATACAATAATAACGAAGTTATAGACCCCCCTCCAAAATGCAGACTTTTCAAAAAGCCCCCGTAGCTCAAAGACGAGACGATATTTCAAAATGCGGTTTTCACTATAAGTCTTCTCTTGAAATTTGAGCCTCGTAATGCGTGGTCAGTTCTTCTCTGTCTTCTCTAGAAGTACCTTAAACCGCCTAAAAGTGCCCAATTTGGGACACCCTGTACACCCGTTTCCTATATGTTTTATAATTTTCTTAAAAGATAATCATTTTACAGAAAATGTGTAACCAACTTTATTGTAGAAAATTAAATTATCTTCTAAACGATGTATCACAGTTTTCAAAAAAACTAAGCTTTTTAGAGAAAAATGGTAAAATACCTTTTTCAGAGAAAATAAAATGTTCCTTTACACGTTGTATCATACAGTGGTGTTAAAGTAACACTCCAGGGGCGTCCTCATATTGAAGTTATTTTTTTTATTTACAATTTTTTTTATTTTTTATTTGTTTTATTAAATTTTCTTAAAAACTAAGCTTTTCAAAAATCTCTTTTTACTCTATATTCTTGAAAATAAAATTATGTTTTAAGCGATATGTATCCAGTGGGTTTTTGTTAACGGTGAATACTCAAGGTATATACGCATGTTTGGTGATTTTTTTTTCAATTCAATTTTTGGACGCCCTTGGTGAAGGAGGCAAGAAAAACCATAATAATAATAATTTTATAAGAAATTGCGGTTTATTTAACTATTTTTTTATTAGAACTAAAAAATATAAGCTTTGTCAAGGAGGGGGCAAACCCCCCTGGCCCCTCGCTGGAACCGCTACTGGAGCTGTTAAATTTCTTCTTCTAGATTGTTTGGGCTCTCCTCCAAACACAATAATATTTTCGTAGTAGTTCGCCTAAAAAATATATATTTTTTTTAATACTCTCGCTCATCTGCAGTGTATGTCCACATTTTTAAAAAGTCAAATGCTTAGATAGTATTATATAAAAAATTAAACAAGTACTTTTGTGTACTTTTTTTAAAATCCTAATTAAATAGCGCACAAAGAAAATAATTATATTTAAAATTCAACGTTAAAAAAATTAGGCCTCAATTAATGTGTAAGATGATATCATTTCTGTTTATGAATGTAAAATGCTTACTTATATTTTTCTCCTCCATAATAGAACCCTTATTTTTGAACTTTTGCTTAAAAAACTCCTTGGTTTTAAACTTATTGAAAATCGCAATTGTTATATTGAATAGAGGTAAACAAACAACTTGCCTCGCAAAAATTCCGATTCAAAATTAATTTTAAAAAAACTGTTGAACAAATTGTGAAAGGCTTTCGCGGCCATCGTCCAATGGTGGGTGTGCTTTCGGGCTGTTCGGCCGTCGTCGTTGGAAATTCGTTCTCGACGTTTCGCCATCTCGAGTGGAGGGCATCTTCAGGTGATGTTGACTGTTTGTCGGCTTCTCGAAGACTGGTGGTTAGTCTGTCGCGGGCGCAGGTTATATACGCTATGGTGGGCGGGGCGTATATCAGAGCTGGTCGGTGATTGGTCACTTTCCCGAGATTCAGTTTTGTTCTTGTAAGCGAGCCGTTTAGTGTTTTTAAGAACCGGTACCCATGTTCTGTTAATTTTAAGAGTTTCTTCAGATCTGTTGAAGTTCTGCTGGTGTTTATGAATTTCGATTGCTTCTCTATAGAGTCTTGGATAGTATGAAGAGGAGGCGCAGAGAACTTGTGTGTCTTCGAATTTTATTCGGTGGTCTTCATTGTTTAGTGTGTGGTCTGCAACTGCGGATTTTTTCGTATGTCCGAGTCGACAGTTCTTTGATTCTTGTGTTTACGGACCGTTTGGTTGTTCCGATGTAGACACTTCCACAGCTACAGGGAATGCGGTATACCCCCGAAGAACTTAGTGGGTTCCTTATATCCTTCGCAGATCTGAGGTGGTTCTCGATCTTCTTACATGGCTTGAAGATCGTTTTTATGTTATGTGTTTTCCCAGAATACGTCCGATCCTATCCGTCACTCTAGGGATGTAGGGCAGAAAGGCTCTTGAAGAAACTTCGCGGCTGCTCAGTCCACCGCTACTGTTACTTCTAGTGCTCGGCTTTGGTCGTATACATTTATCTATGTCGCTTTGAGTGTATCCATTTGCTACGTACGTACCCGTGAATATCATATTTTGCTACAGGATGGCTCATTGTGCAAACCCCGATTTGTCCATACGCCATACCAAACTGATGCACGTGCGCCCTAGGATGCAAGTTTTCTTTCTCTAATGGATCGTTCATACTCGTCTTTTGTCTAGTCTTTTGTCTTGGTTTAGTCATATGTCTTGTCATAAGAAAGTTAAAACCACTGTTTCTTATGGGAGTGTTCATACAATGCTTTTGCTTTTGTTTTTGATTAGTCTTTGTCTTAAGAGTTACCAACTTTCAATCCTTAGGACAAGGACTAAGACGAGTGACAGACATCAGCTGATATTTGTTGTTTTTTTTATAGGGCGTCCGAAGAGCGCAAGCGCGCGGCCGAAATTTTGAATTTACCGCCATTAATCATGTTTTTAACAGAAAATCACAACATAACCTCAAAATTTTATTTGTTTTTATTTTTTTTTCGCTTTTGTTCTTTCGTGTCTGTGTTTCGTGCACAGATTAGGTTAAATAAGATTGTTTTGTGTAGAAAATGACTTTTGAAAAGGTGTCTTTTTATTGAAATTGAATTTTGTTTTCAGTGGGTTATGACTAAGACTAATCAAAAACAAAAGACGAGTATGAACAGCCGATTTTGTTTAAGACAGCTAAGACTAATCAAAGGACAAAGACTAATCAAAAACAAAAGACTAAGACGAGTATGAACAATACTTAAGAGGACTTAATTTTAAATGCCACTTCTTTGTTAAGGGCAAGGATTTTTATATTGCGTAGCAAGTATACACACGCTTCAGAAAGGTGGTCCTACTACTACACGTGTTAGACTTGCATCTATCTAACATCGCTATTGTCCCAGCAGAACTTGGTTAGACGATAGACGTCTTTTCTTTTTAGCTCAACAGTCGTGAGTTGACGTTAGGAGATTTATTCTGGCGCCATCTCTGTACCAACTATAGCACTTATAGAAGGCTCCTTGGTTATTAATACTTGTGCCCCGGCTGGCTGCATGTCTGCTTCTGGTCTAGGTCAAGTTATGTTCATAGAAAGGATTTGCGGCGCGGTTCAGTGAGTTTTTATTAGATAGGCAACTCCGGCTGTTTGACAGGTCGTTAGTCCTGTGGCGCCCACTGCAGAGCTTAGTGACGAACTAAAAGGCGAGGCGGGAAATTTGAATCGCCTTTTATCATAAATTTTCTTTAATTTTAAAGTTTTTTTTGAAATTTTTAATCAGTCAATATTTTATAAAGACATACAATGTCTTTGTAAGATTTAAACCGATTGAAAATGATATATAAAATGCAATAAATAAAACATTTTTTAAATGAGTTTTTATTATTATAAAAAAAGCTACAAATTAACGACTAACTATTGATGAAATAATACATAGTCTAATTGATTGGTAAAATAAAATATAATGCAAAACCAAACACTGTCTAGTATATTTAAATTTGCTTTTAACATTTCTGGTGAGTGATGAGTGAATAAATAATGAAACAGTTGTTCGTGAAGAGAATCATTCTTAAGTGTCTACTTTTTAACAGCTCGACGAAAATCTGACATGATTTAAAAGTACCTCCTCGCCTTGGTTGTAAGTTGTGTATGGTATGTTTCAAAGCAGTATATACATATCTTATCAGTGGTCACACATATCATCGAAAAGCTGAAAACAATAAAAAAAATCAACTTATAACCACATTAATCATAGGTACTAGATTATGGTAAGATAAAGATTTAAAATTAAGTACATTACGCTGCTGGGTAATCCCTCGTTTACCCATCAATTAAGCCCCCCGTTTTACTTAATATCAAAAGAAAGGGATAGACATAAAATTAACACTAAATTTGTGCTTAATTGATGGGCAAATATGGCACCTACCAGGCATTGGAAACCTGCATTCAGAGTTTCGTAAAGTAAGCGATAAGAATTTAAAAAGACACTACCAATACAAATTTTATCAAATGCCAATCTAACCTCAAATGAGAAAATAAGAAAACTTACCTTAAAATTTCTCGGAAAACTATGCATTTTATACTCGTCTGAACTTTAGACACTTCACCCAGAAAAGCAACTAGAAATTCTTATTCTTTTATATTTAAATTGCAAAAGTTACAAATTTAACAAAATTTAATTTTAATGCGTCACAGCAGCAAAGATTACTTACATAAGCCAAAAAGATAGATTTTAAATGAACCCGAAATAAAATGCGGTGGAAGAAGTTTTTCTACCTGAAAAAAAGGGGGACGAAAAATCCAAACCACAGATAATTCTCAAAAAAAATAGAATAAGGAACAAACGCGCGACCGCAGTGCCTCTTTTGAGCTTAGTGAGAACTTTAACCTAACGACCTGTCAAATTGCATTGAGTTTCCTAGCCATGGTTATGTTTTTGTAAGATGCATCGCACGCCACGTTGATGACGACTGAAAAGGAAGTGGGTGGCAGGGCGATAAGACTCTTTTTTGTTTTTACATCGTTGTTCGAGACGCGAACATGGTACCTTCTGCATGTAAAGCCGACGGATATACCACGGCACTACCCTGCTGCCCTACATTAAATTATTACTTTATGTTTAATTTATTTTTCACCTGTTACATCTTTTTACTTCTCGCAGATAATGATGGAGGCGAAGGAGGGCGCAAAGTTTGGGATAATGAAGACGATGGCGTAGCCTACAGCTGGAGCTTTTTTCATGTTATGTTTGCTTTAGCTACTTTGTACATCATGATGACGTTGACAAATTGGTACAAGTAAGTACGAACTAATTAGGGAAGGGCGAAAAAATATCGAAAAACAAAATATCGAGTTAAAATATCGAAAGTACATAATATCGAAACAACAAAATATCGAAACTACAAAATATTGAAACTACAAAATATCGAATAACAAAATATCAAAACTACAAAATATCGAAAATACAAAATATCGAAACAACAAAATATCGAAACAACAAAATATCGAAAATACAAAATATCGAAAACACAAAATATCGAATAACAAAATATCGAAAATACAAAATATCGAAAATACAAAATATCGAAAAAACAAAATATCGAAAATACAAAATATCGAAAATTCAATATATCGAAACAACATAATATCGAAAATCAAAAACAGAAAATTTCGGATCCTTCACCTAACCTGACCAAGACCTAATCTAACTCAATCTAATCTAACTCAACCTAATCTGACGTAAGCACACGAAAATAGATAGTGCCAAAAACCTAACCTAACAAAACCTAATCAAATCTAACGGAACCGAACCGATCCGAATCAAACCAAACCAAAGCAAACTGAACCAACAATTTTTTCAAAAAAAAACTCTCCTGACTTTTTTCCCGGGATCCTAGAAGGTGTAAATTCGAACCGAACCGAACCGAACCGTACCGAACCGAACCGAACCTATCCAAACCGAACCATACCTAACCATACCCAAACAAACCTAATTAGCAGTTTTGTAGTTTAGTTTCGTTAGGTTCGGTTTGGTTCGGTTCAGTTAGGTTCGGTTCGTTTTGGTTCCGTTCGGTTCGGTTCGGTTCGAATTCACAGCTTCTAGGATCCCGTGAAAGAAGTCAGGAAAGTTTTTTTTTGAAAAAAATTGTTGGTGCAGTTTGCTTTGGTTCGGTTCAGTTCGATTCGGTTCAGTTCGATTCGGTTCGGTTCGGCTAGATTTGATTAGGTTTCGTCAGGTTAGGTTTTTGAAACTTTCTATTTTCATGTGGTTAGGTCAGATTAGGTTTAGTTAGATTAGGTTAGGTTACGTCAGGGTCGGGTTAGGTTAAGATTTCGAAATTTTCTATTTTTGATTTTCGATATTTGTTAATTTCGATATTTTGTATGTTCGATATTTTGTATTTTAGATATTTTGTATTTTCGATATTTTGTATTTTCGATATTTTGTATTTTCGATATTTTGTATTTGCGATATTTTGTAATTCGATATTTTGTGGTTTCGACATTTTGTAGTTTCGATATTTTGTGGTTTCGATATTTTGTAGTTTCGATATATTGTATGTTTTCGATATTTTGTATTTTCGATATTTTGTATTTTCGATATTTTGTATTTTCGATATTTTGTGGTTTCGATATTTTGTGGTTTCGATATTTTGTATTTTCGATATTTTGTGGTTTCGATATTTTGTGGTTTCGATATTTTGTAGTTTCGATATATTGTATGTTTTCGATATTTTGTATTTTCGATATTTTGTATTTCGTGGTTTCGATATTTTGTAGTTTCGATATATTGTATGTTTTCGACATTTTGTAGTTTCGATATTTTGTGGTTTCGATATTTTGCAGTTTCGATATATTGTATGTTTTCGATATTTTGTATTTTCGATATTTTGTATTTTAGATATTTTGTATTTTCGATATTTTGTATTTTCGATATTTTGTATTTTCGATATTTTGTATTTGCGATATTTTGTAATTCGATATTTTGTGGTTTCGACATTTTGTAGTTTCGATATTTTGTGGTTTCGATATTTTGTAGTTTCGATAAAATGTAGTTTCGATATTTTGTGGTTTCGATATTTTGTAGTTTCGATATTTTGTAGTTTCGATATTTTGTGTTTTTGATATTTTGTGTTTCGATATTTTTTCGCCCTTCCGAACTAATTATCTTTGATTTATTTTGATCATAACAAAAACATTTTATGTAAACAAAGGTCAAGTTTTTTTAAAGTAATTTTTCAATACACATTTCAAAATAAAAGGTTTTTACTAATTTGAAATTGTTTATTTCCTCGTTCGGTAACATTATTTTTCAAACGTGAAATTTAGTAACCGTGAATTTAAAAATCAAACAAGTTTAGTGGTAGATTAGATTATTTTTCAATGTTACAGAAATTGTCCCGATGTTACGGATTGGGACATTACTTTTTTTTTTGAAATTTAGTTCGAAAATAGTTGTATTTATAATCTGCCTTGATATCTAAGTAATTCTATTTTTTTTTCTATTTAAGGCCCAATTCCGACCTGCAACAGTTTAATTACAATGCGGCTTCCATGTGGGTAAAAGAAATTTCCAGTTGGCTCTGTGTTGTGCTGTACAGCTGGACCCTAATTGCTCCAGTGCTTTTGCCAGATAGAGAGTTTTAAAATACTTGGCTGTTCCTGTGACTAAAGATTCTAATATTTACTTAATGTTATTCTTAATATTTTTAATGGTATAATGATAAAGTTCAGCTTACGATTTTGACTTACCGTGTCTTAGTGTTTAT
This sequence comes from Aspidapion aeneum, assembly GCA_963576565.1. Taxonomy (NCBI): domain Eukaryota; kingdom Metazoa; phylum Arthropoda; class Insecta; order Coleoptera; family Brentidae; genus Aspidapion; species Aspidapion aeneum. The sequence continues at coordinate 657,179 of OY755041.1, read as the reverse complement.
CTTATCTTGGTTTAGCTGATGATAACAAAAACTGGCCCATACTCTAACAATATTTTTCTTTACCCTCATAAACTAACACCGTCCCTGAAAAAATATCTAATATAACTCACCCAATCACCCCTTTTCGTTTATAAATGATATCCAGTTACACCCTGTATAATATATATATTATTCTCGTAAATATATACTAATTAAAGATTTCGTAAATGAGTTCACAAAGTATGGACAGGGTGCTTCAAATTTGGCACTTTTAAGTGGGAACGGCTTCTTTAAGGGAGATAGAGGAAAACTAACCTCCTTTTGCTCGCTTCAAATTTTAAGACAAGATTTTTTGGTAAAAACCGCATCTTGATATATTGTAGGGGTACGATTTTATTTTAAATCGAACCCTTAAACCGTAGTAGAACTCTTCTGTGCATAAAATAAACAGTTTTAAAAACGTTACAAACCTTAATGAATACAAAATAAAACTCTGTTGCAATTTACAAACTGTTACAAGGCTCGCAAAGCGGGGGTTAGTTTTCCTTTATCTCCCATAGAAGTACCCTGTCCCACTTTGAATCGCCATGTACAGGGTCATTGGTTATATTTGCGTGTCCTTTTTCAGGGGTTAATGTAGGTGATAGAAATATGGGGCATACCCATGTATTCTCACACGCGATTCTTGAATCCAGGACCCCTATTTAATCCTTAATGTTCCTTTTTCCGGTAGACAGGATTTCGGTTACTGCGCATGCGTTAGTTTTTGTGGTTTTGGAACAAACTCTGTTACGTCACACATTATTTGTTGATTGGGTGAAAATTTATCAAATTGTGGATTAAAATAGAGTTTAGTCGGATATATAAACCACTCTTGTGTATACACACTGTATTAACAAAATATAAAGAAAAATACAAGTACAGTGAAGTCCGAATATAACGAACCTCAAAAATGAACTAAATACGGTTCGTTATATCCGAGGTTCGTTATAAACAGTAATAAATAAATTTTGTTTAACTTTTTGTGTTTCTTTTTTTAATAGTATCCAAGATTAAGAAAACTAAAAATATAACAAAAAATACTATAAATTTTTATATTTTTAGAAAAAGGCAAAATACATACGAATAAAGACGTTTATTATTATTGTTATACATATAAATATGTAAAGTAAATAATATGGTGGTATGTAATACATACATAAAAGAAGCCTAAATTTTTTTTTTATTATTATGAAATCCATAATTTTTGTTTGTACATTTCTACCTGAAAAATATTCCCTGTTTATATAGCTTTCAAGGTTACAAAATGATGCCCATATTTTATCAGGAACTTGGCGTGTTTCCAAAAAATTACGAGTTTCTGAAATTTTGTTTTCCATTTCACGAATGGTTGGAACATAAACCTTAGTGACTTCAACAGAATTATCTTGAACAGGATCATCATTATCTTCGTAATTATCACTTGAAACCATGTTTGAGGTTACGGAGAGATTATAATTTACTAATCAGTCAACGTTTCGCATGCTACAATATTATCAATAGTCACATAATCGTTAAAATCAAAGTCGCACATTTTTCCCTTAGCTTGTTCTTCTACTAAATCAAGCATATCATTATCGAATTCATACTCGTGATCATATTCTGGGTCTTGTGCATGTCTTTGCCGTATCTTCTAGTGTAAAAACGCCCATTGTCTGCTTATATAAAGTTCGTTTTAAAAGAAAAATACGTATTCTAGATTATTAAAATTAGATTCGCTATATCCGGAAGTTCGCTATAAGCGGGATCGTTATAACCAGCAAGACAATACATGAGTATTTATGGACGACTTTTCGTATAAAGAAAAAAGGTTCGTATTAAGCAGAAGTTCGCTATAAACGGGTTCGTTATAAGCTGACTTCACTGTAGTTACCTATGGAATGGCACTCCCTTACTTCTACCGGACATTTTCCCCCAAACCGCACATGTTTTGCGTAAAATATTTCCCATTTTTCATAGAGAAAAATATAATTTTACAAAACATCGCAAAATGTCAATATGGCCTCCACCCACATAGCAGCTTTGTATCTACATGACAAAACACACGCATGCGCACTTGAAAATTTGCATTCGCGAATTTAAATTTGCCATTGTTTCCAAAGCAAGCTTCACTTTTCGATTCTTTGAACATGTATTTATGCTATAACATATTTGTAAAATACAAATGTTGCATATTTTTTTTAATATTATCTTTTGGACTACGTCAGAAGTTTCAGGTGTCATTCCTTGTGTCAAATTTTGACATCCACTTGCTTAATTTAAAGGGAACGCCCTGTATATTAATTGTCACAACTAAAGATATATTTGTCCTTTTGTTCTGACAGAAAATATACAAAAAGTTCCCATTAACTTAAAAAAATTGCTGTCAAAATTTAACATCTGATTGACATTTTAAAATTGGGGCGAGTTTGTAAATTAATCTTATTTTGCTGACCGATTACATCGGTTTTTTGACATATGACGTTCATCTGACATTTTCATTCGGTGAAGAAAAAGAAAGAACGCGATGAAATCAGATTTCTTAACCTCGCTTTTTTCGATCAAGTCCAGATCTTCATCCGAGCTTTGCTTACTACACCATGGAGCATTTAACAAAAAAAAATCACACAGCCGAACAAAAAACAGTAATTGACATTAACCGAAGATTGCTCACCTACTCGGTGAGCATCGATGCCATCAATTGGTGCCTTGGTGGAATTCAGATTATTTACGAACCCGATGGATTTCAACGAATTGCATTGATTAATTTAAAGACAGAGTGTTGTCATTGATGAGCTCATCGATGCACGGATCACCTAACAAAGGTGATCCGTGATCGATGACTTTACGAACTCGCCCATAATAAGGAAGAAATTATGCATTTAGTTTTTTTTTTTATATAACCTACATTCATCCCTTACAAAGGGCACGCAAATAGAACCAAAGACCCTTGTATCTATCCTTTAAGAAATTAGTAAATTTAAAATTTATGTTGTATTTAAAATTTATAGTTTTTAAGACTTTGCATAAATATATTATTATTTAGATACATAAAAACACAATTTTGTATTCAATTTTAGACAGTGAACAAAATTATACGTAGCACAACTGGAGACTTTGTATGTATGACATAATTTTCATACAGGATTTCCAGAAAAAACAAAATAAAAAAAATGCACTGAAAATGTTGGGAATTTGACTCTGTTTGGTTAATATAGACCAGGCAAATTACACTTTGAGAGCAAGAAAATTATTAACAGGACTTGAAGCATTGGAAATTGTAGAGCGGTGAAAAACAAAATAAAAAAAAATAAATGCGTGAGCAGGGGCGTTGCGGGTTAGGTTTGGGGGGGGGGTAAAAAGGGGCATTTTGAAAAGAATTCAATGACGAATTCGAAAATTAATTAAAATATAGGCCATAAGAAAAAATGCAACTTTATGTCATATCTCAAAAACTAAAAGTGACAGTTAAAATTTAATTTAACGGGTACATTCCTCGTGACAAAGTCTATAAAATTGCAATTTACTCTAAATCAAAATTTCCATTAATAACGAAGTTATCGACCCTCTTCAAAAATGCAGACTTTTCAAAAAGCCCCCGTAGTTCAAAGACGAGACGATATTTCAAAATGTAGTTTTTACTATAAGTCTTCTCTTGAAATTTGAGCCTCGCAATGCGTGGTCAGTTTTTCTCCGTCTCCACTAGAAGTACCTAAACCCCCTAAAAGTGTCCAATTTGGGACACCCTGTACATATAGAAATTGGCTTATCTAGGGGATGACAGGGTGCTTCGCTCTAGGCGGCACTTTTTGGGGGCGATAAAACTCAGAAAGAAATTAAAAATAACATACAGAGCAATAAAAAAATTTTATTAGAAAAAATTAAATTTTTGTCATAATGTATATATTTACATTTAATTAGCCATAATAATAGCCATTTTTCTTGCGTAAAATTGAGTAATATAGTCAGTTTTAAAAAATGTTTTAAATAACTACAGTAACTTAAAAAAAAATATTGTGAGAATTTTTTTTTTTACTTTTTCCTTTTTTGGACATTTTTTTAAATGACACATATTATCTTTTTTTATTTTGCCAAAAAGTATATCTCAGTGCCAAAAACTGAGTATCAGCAGAACTGGATACGATAATTTTCTGAAGGAGAAATTTCATTTAAAAATAAAGTGTTTTTGAGCGGAAAAAACAAATATCTTTGAAACTACTTAATTTTTTTGTTGGTAAAATATTGTAGACATTTAGCACCCAAAGAGCTCTACTCTTACCAAGTTTTGTTAAACTGACATTATTTTTGCAAAAATAAAAAACAAAAAATAAAAAAAATTACGGTTTTTAAAATTTTTCTCGAACATTTTGAGGTTATGTAGAAAATGTCATTCACAAAAGTTTTAGCCATTTTCATGGCCTATGACTTTTCTGTATATAACTTTTTTGTCCGAGGTCAACTTTCGCCGGAAATCGCAATAATACGATTCCCTGCCACTTTTTACCCCCCCCCCCCCCCAAACGTAACCCGCAACGCCCCTGCTCACGCATTTATTTTTTTTTTATTCGTTTTTCGCCGCTCTGCAATTTCCATTGCTCCAAGTCCTGTTAATAATTTTCCTTTTTTTTGCTTTAAATTATGGTAATTCCGCTGGCCTAATAGTTCTATGCACTGAGGTAAAAACCAAGGTCAAAAACTTTTACACAGTTTGCCTACAGAATTTCATTAGTCATGTGAACTTAACTGGATGACTGTAGCTGCGTTATCGGGTTTCCATATAACAAATAGTTTAAAGCAACCCGGTGACGTAGTTTTTTTAATCTGATCAGGACAGATTGGCTGAAATTTTTAAATTAACCAATCAGAGCAAGAAAAGATAAATCCGCGCGGATAATACAGTCCTTGGACATCCAGTCTTACAGTTTCTTACCCTAAAAGAAAAAGCAGAAATGGAAATCTACATAGGATTTACTTTCGTAGCGTTCAAAATCGTCTTATCATGTTATATTAATCAGACTGGCCGCAAAATAAGTGCGCCCTTCGTTGCATTAAAACAGCGGTCTGCATCTCCTACCCCTCCCAGAGCGGCTAGCAATCATCGATTCGTAATTAAACGTGTCTGCATTTGGAGCGCAGCCCACGAGAAAGACAGGCCCGGACGCAGAAATATCACGTGACCGTAGGAGGCTCACAAAAAAATGCCTCACGGCCCGCTGTCATTATAAAACATGTGTGTTTTTAGTTTTGGTATGTTTGTTTACGTCGATTTTTTTTTAATTCGGGCACGAATTTTATGTTTATTTTATCAAAGTTATTAAAATAACGCAGCCCACGAAAAAGACTGTAGTGGGCTGTGTTAAAATAATTAATGGCTAATGAGTAAATTATAAAGAAAATACCTATAAGATAAACAATGCCGCGAACGTGTAATTAGTGTTGTTCCTTGTCGGTCCAACTATAAAACTGAAACCTAATATGTTGCAAACGGGAAAGAAGTGGTAAAAGATAAGACCTTGGATAAGATTGATCAAGTAATAGACATACTTAGTGACATTTTCGATAGTGAGAGTGAAAAATGTGTTCAGTTGTCATTTCTTATTGAACAATTAGGTCTCTTGAAAAGGTAACCTGAGAATCAAAGTGTGAAATATTTAAAACGTAAGATACAGCTTTTAAAAGAACATGAGTTGGTAGTTAACTTACACTTTAATGAAATATATATTAAACTTTGTGCAGGGTAATTTTTCAAAAAATTATTGACGACCACTACATTTAGTTCATTGAGTGTGAAAACCATCTCACTTATTCACAAAATCACTTGTTTCTTTTTAATAAATTATTGTGAAATGTTTTATGTTGAAAATTTTTCTTCAGATAACTCTAGCGAGTGTTTTTGTGGAGAAGAACTCTTGTCAAAGCTTGAAAAAAATAGTTTAAGGGCATGTAAAGTTTTTTAAAATAATTTTATTAAAAAGCACAATGATTTAGTGTCTGCTAATAAATCTTTGAATAAGAACTCAGACAAAGATGATGACACTCAAAGAAAAATTAAAAAACTAAAAGCTTAGGTTTGATATGTCGAATTTTGAAAGACTTGTATAGATTTGAAGTTACTAACGATATTATGTACCTAATATATGTACCTGAAGATATTAGAGTGCAAATTTTGTATAATTTTTTATTTTATAGATTCAGTTCTTTTATCCATAATAAACACATATATCAGCAAAATATTTTTTTCAATTTTTGCCTATAAAATAACAAAATTTTTTTGTTAATTTATTTAAATGGTGTAGAAACATATAATATATTAAGCAATACAATAAGAAACCTGGGACTCCTAAGATCACGTGACCGCCGACTTGCTTATAACGCGCCATGGCCGGTCTTTATCGCTGGCTGCGATTTGGAGATAAACTTTATTCATGGTATGAGGAGTCGAAAGGAAAAATTATGGAATAAGCAAAATATTTCATAAATATTGTCAGGATAGAAAATAATGTCCTATTAACTAATGAAACAAGTTACGTTTATAAGCAAGTGCACAATAACCCTAAACAATCTAACGAAATGAACATCTGTATATAGTTAAATTTTTATTAAAACGTGTAATAAACTGTATACGGATTAAAAAACATAAGCGATTGACCGGTCATCGATGATGTTTATACAGGAAACAAAACACATCTCGATACCCTTCCAATGGCAAACGGTTTTTAACAAAAAGCGTCTCCAAAAGAGTTTAGCAGTTAGTTGTAAGCTGAGAACGTAACGTCCCAGACGTACCAGTTAACAGTGAAGACAAGTACAGTAGTCAGAAGTCGAGCGTATCTAGAGGATACGCAATGTGTTAGCAAGATGTATTTAATGTAAGTAGTAATTATAGGTATTGTTAATAAAAACTTAAACCTACCTTAAACTGTGTTACGTCACGTTAAATCCCCCTCGTGACAATATTAGGGAATTATTGGAATACAGTAATGAAATAATACTGTCAGGCAGTATTTTGACAGATTTACATTGAAGGCTTGATCTTTCAAAATTGACATAAAAAAGTCGAATTTAGTAATAAGTCGTTTATTTATTTATAATTAAAGGCGACAGTATTTATTTCGGTTTGTATAGTAAACGAAATCTTTATATTAAAAGATTAGTTGTTGTATTCCAATGTAGAACTGTCAAAATACGGCCTGGCGCTATTTTAGTCAAGGGGTATATTTATACATCTCTTCCCATGGTTACATTAAATTTATTTGGAGGTAGGCGTTCTAGTTCCACATAGCTATGATAAAAGCCAGTTGTTGCTATCGGCTTTTGGTTGTTGTTAAATTAGACACCAATTGTTATAAAGAATACGTTATATTTAAAATAAAAAATTATTAATAGAAATGGAAAGTCTAAAATTATCATTAGCAAATACCATAGAGTCTATCTACAAAGAAAACTAATTTGTTTTATTTCAAATTTCCGACACAGCATTGTCCTCGTAGAGTTTTGTAAGATACCTCAAAAAAACGTTGTAGGAAACATAGTAGATTTATTCCATAAGTCTAAATCTCGTTAAATACTAAATGCACTATTAATCCGCATTAACGTATAAAAGTCTAATAACTTAATTGTCTACAACAATTACAACAAAACGTATAATTTTCCTTTTAAATCAATGTTCAAATAGTTTTAACTTTCTGTCACCGAGTCACTAAAGTATATATTTTATTATAGGCAACTTATTCTAGAGTTCAAAAACCCTAGAAGTTCTTTTAAGACTACATTTGTATAGAATGGTTAACTCAACTTTTAACTTTTTAAGATTTTTGACATTTGTTGGCTGCAACTTTAATACTGATTTGATATAATCCAAGTTATCAAATTTATAGGCCATCAATATACTGTTTATCCCTCTACCCCTGACGATGACAAAATTACGAAACCGGTCAATGTGTTTTTCAAGCTAATTTTCTCAATCAAGGTTTATATAAGATCATAATTTGCTTGAATGCTACGAAGAAATCAAATCCAGGGCTCAGGTTTTTCACCTTTCTTGCTTTCGAGTTTTCAATTTGGCGAGTTTTTCTAAATATAGCCCTAATTTAAACAAACTGCTAAGACCCGGAAAATAAATTAGGTCAAAAAGCGAGAATTTCTCTCAACGTCTGTTTTCACGTTTGTGATAGACGGAATCGAAAGTGTGCTCATCATAAGTGATAGCGTATGAGCTTTTATTTAACTTCACCTGTATGTATGTATGTATGTAATCAAATCTTGCAACTCATTTTTGAAGAACTTCCAAACATCCGATTGACTTCAAATTTTGCATAGCGTCTTAGTTCCGGTGACAATACAATAATATGGTTTCATCGGGTACCTACCTCCCCGCTAACGTGGGGGGCGGACAGGGGGTAAAACTTTAGTTTTGTCCGATTTCAACGAAAATTGGTATCTGGAGGTTTTTGAGGATGAGAATTACGAATTTTTGATCAGATTACAAAATTCAATATGGCGGATTCAAAATGGAGGATTTAATGTCAAGTTTTTCTGATTATTTTCAACTGACTTCCACGTATCCGATTCACTTCAAATTTTGCATACCGTTATAGTTCCGATGACAATCCAATAATGTGGTATCGCTGACTGCCTACCTCACCCATAACCTGGAGGGCGGAGAGGGGGTAAAATTTTAGTTTGTTGGATTTTCACCAAAATTGGTATCTAGGGGTTTTTGAGGATGAGGATTACGAATTTTTGATCAGATTACAAAAATTCAATATGGCGGATTCAAAATGGACGATTTAATGTCAAGTTTTTCTGATTACTTTCCACTGACTTCCACGTATCCGATTAACTTCAAATTTCACATACCGTTATAGTTCCGATGACAATCCAATAATGTGGTATCACTGACTGCCTACCTCCCCCTTAACGTGGAGGGCGGAGAGGGGGTAAAATTTTAGTTTGTCGGATTTTCACCAAAATTGGTATCTGGGGGTTTTTGAGGATGAGGAATACGAATTTTTGATCAGATTACAAAAATTCAATATGGTGGATTCAAAATGGACGATTTAATAACGAGTTTTTCTGATTACTTTCAACTGACTTCCACGTAGGTATCTGATTGATTTCAAAATTCACATGCTCTCCCACTAAAAAGTGGGGGGGGGGCGTAGAAGAGGTAAGACTTTAGTTTGTTCGATCTCGACCAAAATTAGAAATGCATAGACTTTGACAAATCTAAAAATTAAAAAATAACTTTAGAAAAAAAAACTTTTTGAAAACAAGCTTTTATAAAATGGACTAAAAAGCATAAAATAATTTTTTGAGTGTTCTGATATCATAATAATAAAAGTGATGGGTGTATTAAAGGAAATTTACCCGTTTTTATTTTAGCCTTGTTAACTCGAAGTTTAGTGAAAATCCAAATTCATTATATTATAGCAGATAAATGTAAGGGTAGACAATTTAACCCAACCCAACCCTACTCAAGCTATCCTTACATTTTTCTGATATGGATGGACATTATTACGCCTGCTTCATATTAGGCAGATCATCCGCGACCGGCAGTGTGTCGATTTATTTTGTCACATTGAAAAAGACGAGTCGGCCCATCATCGGTTGTAGACGATCCACCAAATGCGCATGGAAAGGCATTTACCTAATATTAAATACGCCCATCGCTTTTATTATTATAATATCAGAACACTCAAAAAATTATTTTATGCTTTTTAGTCCATTTTATAAAAGCTTGTTTTCAAAAAGTTTTTTTTTCTAAATTTATTTTTATTTTAAATGTCTTGTTCATCATCGACCGGTTTCTGAATATTTTTTATTATTTTAAATTTAATATTTGAAATTTTGGTTTTTTATTATTTTATTTTAAAAATAATATTTTATTTATTGTGGTTTTTCAATTTTCTTGTTTCAATATTACTTGTATATTTTCTACCAGTATTGGAATATGTTTTTATAATTTTTAATTTAATATTTTTAATTTGGGTTTTAAGGAATATTATTTTCTCTTCCTAAAAAATATTATTTAATTATTTTTGATTTATTTATTTTTCACCTTTGGTATAATAATTTTATTATATTTTATTAAATAAACCTTGACCTTTACTAGAAACCCTGCATGTATGCATGGGCGCACCCAGGGGGGGACCCCGGGGCCCGGGCCCCACCCAAGCCTTAGATTTTTTAATATATTTTGTACATATTTGATGATAAAACATGAAAAATACCTTAAAATTTGACATCAGGAGGCTTCGGGCCCCCCCAACCAGTGGCGTAGTTGCGAAAAGACATGATGACCTTTTTTTTTTGGTCGCAAGTTTTCTGAGGGCGCCCTTCGTAGCTGTCGGGCCCCCCCCAAGACACATTCCTGGGTGCGCCACTGATGTATGACATGTTTTTGGCATGGGCGCACCCAGGGGGGGGGCCCGGGGTCCGGGCCTCCCCCAATGCTTAGAATTTTTAATATATTTTCTATATATTTGATGATAAAACATGAAAAATACCTCAAAATATGACATCAGGAGGCTTTGGGCCCCCCCCCAACCCCAAGCAGTGGCGTAGTTGCGAAAAGACATGATGACCTTTTTTTTTTTTTTTTTTTTGGTCGCAAGTTTTTTGAGGGCGCGCTTCGTAGCTGTCGGGCCCCCCCAAGACACATTCCTGGGTGCGCCACTGTTTTTGGTTTTACATATCGTCACCCTAATTCTGAAACGTCGTAACCCAACTCAACAAAATTTTACAAGAATTAGAAAAGTTTGAAGCAAATTACATAGCGTAAGCATTATGCGACTAATAAGAATAAGAAATCGCGGGAATGACCGTTTTATATTTTTTTTTTTGGTTGCGAGGATTTAGCAGCATATAGCATCATTACTAACCTTTGATGCAAAAATATGAATTTTCATTTTTATATGGGGGGCGACACGACGTTTCAGAATTAGGGTGATGATATATTTCTTTAAAATATGTCATACATACAGGGACTCTCTAACCTTTACAACAGGCAGTAGCGTGTCGTGAATAAAAGGGCGGGGGGGGGCACCATTTGTTTTTGCGTTAAATTTAGTTTTTCTATTTTTTTCTCAAAGGACGCCAAGTGCAGAGGGACGGGGGGAGCGTTCGCCCCCCCTGGCCTCCTATACGACACGCCACTGACAACAGGGTCTCTGTGGGTGGGGGCTGTCAGTGTTTTTACCGAGCCATGTACATATAGAAATGTCACTCAAATGTAAATAATTTGACCTTTGACTTTGGTTGGAAAAAATCGATTAGTTGTAAACAAAACGGATAATATTAATATTTATTCTAAAATGAGACTTCTAAATCAAACAAGATTCAGCATTTTATATGGCGGACGTTATACTGTAAGTGGCCAATATTATTCTATTTTATGATGTTGTTAAATGAACTTTAATTTAAATTTAATTAACGGAGTTAGCAAAAACACCGACCGAGGGTGTTCACAGGCTTAGTTAGGTTTTACGCCCTAAAGCGCTCGGCAGCTCTTCCTCTTTTTTTATTTTTTAAAATGTTTTTAGCTAAGCTGTTATCGTTTTTCCAAATCTGCGGTAGCGGGAAGTGAAACAAAGAAAGAGCCTTCAATACAATCAAAACCACAAGTGATGAAAAAATTGAGAGTTTATAGATACAATCCAGAAAGCCTTCATCAAAGAAAACCTCATAAACAAGATTTTAGCATTGATCTAAACGAGTGAGTTTCGAATATTTATTTTAATATTTTTTATATTTTAACCCAGCAGTGAGGTATGTCCCTTTTAGTTGGAAAAAACTTCCGCCTCTTCCACTTGTAACAGGGGCCTAGTATGTGACAGTGGTACTGTCACCTCAAGTGGCCAAGGCTTAAATGTTGTAAGCTACCAACTTAGGCTACAACTATATAAATTATAAAAAGATTAAATGTTACTATATGTTATTAAATTTACACGATCTCGAAAGGGAATTTGACGGTTCTTGGAGGAAAAGTATGCTATAAACGTTTTTCTCAAATGTATAACTAATGTAGGATAATCATACATACCTTTTCAATTTTCTTCTTGTAGCTTCACACTTTCACTTCTCTTATATTTATTAGTTGAATATCGACTTTTTACCACTATTAAACTTTTGTATTCAAATATTTACACTTCTTAAACTTTTAGGTTTTATAAACCTTTTATATATTTGTTGTAAATATATATATATTTATCAACATCTTAAACGTTGATTGAATGAGTGAAACTATTCAATCAACTGTTTAATTTACTTAATATTACTATTTAGGTTTGGGATATATTGTTGAAGAAAAATGCCGATTTTAGGGCAACTAATGGTTTGTATTTTGATGTTAAAAAAACCATAAAACAGATAAAAACATTATTTCAAAACACTGGAAACAGTAATAATTAAAAGTTTTAAAATTAATAAACTCCAAAAGAAAAGACTAAAATAATTATGAATAATAAAGATAATAGCTTATACAATGTTAAAATGATTGATAAATTTCCCCAGTTGAAATAAAACCCCCCTTAAGAAGTGTGAATGAAAGCGTAACGTACCAAGCGAAGCGCGACTAAAAAGTGAGCTCCCTCCCGACTCGAAAGTTTCAGTACCCTGCTCTTTAGACATTCTCAACTTGCCGCTAGCTGATTGGTCTAAATCTAAGCTTTCTTTAACGGATTTCTACCACCACTCTACTCTACAGACATTCTTGGTTGCCGTGGTCTGAAACTTAAGCTCTCTCGCATTGGCGAGAAAGACAAAGAGACAAAATACCACCGCAATTCAAAGATGCGTGGAGTCAGAAAATCGGTAAAGTTTAAATCTTACAGTGTGTTTCTTAAAAGTTGAAAATAGTTTAGCTAATTTGTTTCCAGTTATAAAATATGAATTATTTTGATATTAGTGGCTCAAAGGACATATTAGCCGAATACAACTTTTATTAAAATACAGCGAACCTGAAAATATGCCCAAAAACAAGTCGCCGAGTTGCCATAAATTTTACTTAATCTAAACCTAGTCTTGCATATAATTAATGCTTGTTAATGTCAAAACAATATTTAATTAAAAATCTTTAAAAACTCATAAATGGCAAAAATACCATTTATATTCAAATCCCGTTTTGTTACACACTTGCGTCATAGGTACTTTATTTTAGGCTTAAAAATCTAATTCTGCTTAGTTTTTGCCTAATCCAGTTCAAATTCAATAATTCAATTCAATTCAAATTCTATAATGAATTTTAGCTCGCAAACCTCTCAAGATTGATTTCTAACGGCTTTCTTGTCTCGGTGAAAACCACCCTGCTTGTACTTCCAACCAGGGACGGGAAAACCTTTGGGACCACATAGACTGGACCTAAAAATTAACCAAAATTTTAGTGTTAAGTATTGCCGAGGAGTGTTCCATAAAAACTTATAATAGAAAATTTAATAAAAAATTATACGATGCTGAATACTAGTTGTGCGGTTGTAAAAAAAGAAATGCTTTTTTTTTTGCTTTATTTCTCTTGTTATAAACAATCCACGAAGTGATCCTGCGTGCAAAGGGAATGTGTCTCAAGCACTTTAGAAAAGTTAAAAAGACAAAGTAAGTGGTATTTATTTAAATAACCACATAGAATTTTGTATGCTAGGTAAGACTGATATTAGGTGCCAATTGAATAGTGCCTATAGGCTTTTGGTTTTGGTAAATTTTTTATCTCATTTTTCTCTCATTTCTGCCCCCCCAATTTATAACGTCATCAGCCGCTACTGCTTCCAACTTGCCGTTGATTTGCTTGAACTCTAATGCTAAAGTACTCGGCAGACAAAGAATAAGACTGTGCTTTAAAGCATCTCTATTAAAGCATCATCTTAGTGGTTCAACAAATACCTACAGCGATCCTGAAAACCATTCCTAAAAACAAGTCGCTGGGTTGCCATATATTTTACTTGTTCTTGACCTAGTCTGGCATGTAATTATGGCTTGTTAATATAGAAAACAATATTTAATAAAAAATATTAAAAACTTATAAATATGGCAAAAGTACAATTCAAATTCCGTTTTGTTGCAATAATTTTTCTTGTTTCTTTTAGTTGTGGTCCAATGGTTTTGGATGCCTTAGAGAAAATTAAAAAAGATCAAGATTGCACTTTGACATTTCGAAGATCTTGCAGAGAAGGGATTTGTGGATCATGTGGAATGAATATAAATGGTGTAAATAGATTAGCTTGTTTAACGTAAGTTAGCCAACGAACCCTTTTAAAAATATTCAGTTGAACATAGGCAAAACCCTCTGTTTTACAGTTTTAGTGGATAACATTTTTATAAAAATAATGCACCTACCTATTAAAACCTTTACTGTCGTCATAAGGAAAAACACAGTAAGTAAATTTGATAGCTCACATTCTAAGGTAACACTCAATTAAAAATATATTATCTGAGATTGTTTGACTGTGAAATATCAAATATCCTTACTGTGTTTTTACTGATGACGGCAGTTTACCACCAAAACATATAAAACAATGTGTCCGACAAAATAAAACGACTCTTTCAAGTCTAAGTGTGCCTAACCTATCACCAGACCACCAGACGTACTCTCGGTCAGTTTTAACAGACCAGGCCATGTGGTGTGGTTTCATAAACCCAGGTGATTCGTGTCAAAAACTAATGGATAGATTTTTGAAATTTTTACACGGTTGTAAGGACATTTGAAAGGTTTTCAAAACAAGGTATCACAAACCCCAAAAAGTGTCCCACTTGCAAACAAAATCGACGTGTTTTGGCGTTTTTTTAATTTTCTAATAATATTCGAGAAAATCCAGGTGAATCCTTTTTAAATTGTCACCTTGTATACAGGGTGTCATTAAAAGTTTGTAACAAACTTTGACAGGTTATAGTAAACATAAAAATAAGAAAAAAAGTTCATATGAACATAGGTCCTAAAATGCATAGTAGGGGAGCTACGGGCACCAAAAGGGTTAATATCGAAAATGGTTTTTTTTATACAGCAACTTTAAAAAGCTATGAAATTTTACAAAAAATTGCAAATGTTAATTAATTTTGACTCGTCACATTTTGGTAAGGTAAAAAAATAATTACTTAACTCAAAAGGGTACTTTTGGTAGGGGTGGGGGGTTGTTTTAACAAGAATTTTTTTTTGTATTGCATTTTTTTACATTTTGAGTCCATTTTTAAAAACTACTCTCTTTTTTAAGTAAAAAAGGTACTCTTGTCTAAAGTCGCCCAGTGCACCGGTTTACGAGATAATTGAGCGTAAAAATTTTTAGTACCTTAGAATTTTTTTTGTTTTGCATTTTTTTACATTTTGAGTCCATTTTTAAAAACTACTCCCTTTTTTAAGTAAAAAAGGTACTCTTGTCTAAAGTCATCCAGGTTCTAAAAAAATTTACGCTCAATTATCTCGCAAACCGTTGCTCTGGGCGACTTTACACAAGAGTACCTTTTTTACTTAAAAAAGGGAGTAGTTTTTAAAAATGGACTCAAAATGTAAAAAAATGCAATACAAAAAAAAATTCTAAGGTACTAAAAATTTTTACGCTCAATTATCTCGTAAACCGTTACTCTGGGCGACTTTAGACAAGAGTACCTTTTTTACTTAAAAAAGGGAGTAGTTTTTAAAAATAACTCAAAATGTAAAAAAATGCTATACAAAAAAAAATCTTGTTAAAACAACCCCCCACCCCTACTAAAAGTACCCTTTTGAGTTAAGTAATTATTTTTTTACCTTACCACAATGTAAAGGGTCAAAATTAATTAACATTTGCAATTTTTTGTAAAATTCCATAGCTTTTTAAAGTTGCTGTATAAAAAAAACCATTTTCGATATTAACCCTTTTGGTGCCCGTAGCTCCCCTACTATGCATTTTAGGACCTATGTTAATATGAACTTTTTTTCTTATTTTTATGTGTGCTATCACCTGTCAAAGTTTGTTACAAACTTTTAATGACACCCTGTATAACTGGATAGGCCTTTACTATGCAAAGTGAGACAAAAATATTGATATTTTTTCAAGAGAGAGCACGCTGCGCAGGAGGTGCAACCTTTCCTGTTTTACTTTTACTCTCCGATAATATTCTGTGGTTTTGAAAGTTCGCGGACGCTTGATTTTTAATCTATTACTGGATTTTTACTGCGATTAGGTACCAATAAAGTTTTTAAAATATTCAAAACTAATTACTTCAAAAAGGAAACCGGTTTTTTACTCCTATAAAACAAGCAACGCATCGTGTTCCCATTCTTTTTTGTTCAACAAAAACAATTTTAAAAATATACTGACAGCATTGATAAACACTTTAATGACAAATCACAAATGACAAATCCTTGAAGTATTAAGTTCACAGAATACCACCGGTGATTAGAACTAGAGAGAGAAAGGTTGAAATGCTTAGCATTCATTGTAGGTTCTCACTCAAAAAAAACTCTTAAAATTTTTGCCTCAGTGACCTATATGGATGATTCTACCAAAAGTGGGCTATATGGATATCATTTTTGGTCATTGCCTTTAAATAACAGTACAGCACAGTAAATAATTTTGTTTTGTTGAATTTATGTAACTAATTAAGTGTAAGCCAGGAAACATTTATTTTCCCGAATTTTAGGAATTATTGCATAAAAATTCCAGAGGGATGAGTACCAGAGGAATGAGTTTTTTAATGGTTTTCCAATTTAAATCAAAATCTATTTAGACTACTTAACTTAAGTTTTATATAAACAAAGTTCCTATACTTATAATTTTAAAACAATCAACAAAAAAATTATACTATTGATATCAGTCGAATATTTATTTACCAGAGGAATGATAATTGAAGCGTTCCTTTTTGATTTCTCGGAAAAAAACTAATTTTCTGCCGAAAATAAAAAGATCTATAACTTAAACCAAACTAAAGTTGACATTATCTGTCACAACTTGTCACCCTCACAAGTAAATTAGATATCCAGGGCCGTCTCTTTCTCTAGAAATTAACCGGTGGTATTCACAAATATTGTGTTATTAAAAATGGAGCACGTTTACAATTGTAAAATTTTCGGGGAAGATGTAAATTCGGATTTTCAAAAATATTACTGCAAACTTAAGTTTTATCAATTTTTTGATAAATAGTTAAGACTTGGTTAAATACTATTTATTAGGATATTTTTTTAAAGAAAACATTTCGTTTTAAATCTTATAACTAAAACTATGCTTCATTTGCAGTCTGTGTTTGAAAAATATGCATTCCCACTCCATAGCACCATTTTTGTAGAATCATCCATATACGGCTACTTCTACCCTGTTTTGAGGACCAGCCCGAAAATTAATTTATTTAGTCTTTGACAAAAAATTAATTTTATGTTTAAAGCTATATTTTTTATCTTCTAGAATAAATGCACCATCAATTGATATACAGAATGTCCCATAACTTGGAGGCCATAATGCAGCAGGTCCTAGAGGAGGTTATTTCCGAGAAAAAACTTTATATAATATCAATTCAATTCAATTCAATATATTTATTTACAGCTTACTTTTGTATAATTAACAATTTTTCTTTTCGCACCATTTTGCAGTAAACAAATATATTTCGTATGCATTTTAAAGTCCCAGGGACTTGTTTGCAATCTGTTTTTAAGATATAGGATTTTTAAAGTTAGAGGAGTAGGGGAAAAAGGGTTTCAGAAAAAAAAGAAAATCTGTCACAGCGAGATGAATACTCAGCTAATTGTGATTCATAAATGTGGTATTCTTTTTTTTTGATAAAATTATAAGTTGAAAAGATACAGGCTGTCAAAATAACCTCCATAAAAACTAATAATTTTTTTTAAATAAATTTTTTCCTTATTTATTCTTTTAAAAAATATCAATAATATTTTATTACTGTCTCGCTAGAGACTTGTTTTTATTAACAAAAAATATTAAAAAAAATTGCGTTTAATATGGCATTCATAAAAGTTTAAACCCCAAAAATAGTTTTTTCTAAAAAAACTGACCGATTAATTTTGTTAAAAATTATTTTTATTTCAATTTATTGCTCTTGTTCTAATTCACGACTTTACCCAATTTCATATTTTTACTGCGTTTTTTTAAAAAGTTATTATCAAAAAAGTTTAATAAATTGTTAAAAAAATTTTTAAGTCACAAGCTTTTATAAAATGCACTAAAAATTAAAAAATAATTTTCTGACATTCTAATATTATCATAATAATAAAAGCGATGGCCGACTGATGGAAATTTTGACGATGTTAGCACGATAAGATATCCGTATCAATTAAATATCACTATTTGCAAGAATCAATCTAGCAGAAAAATGCAGAGGTACCAAACCCACCCAACCCGACCCAAGATACCCCAGCATTTCTCTGACATAGGTATGGCAATGGTATAACATTGCGGTACATCAAACATATCTTTGATGACCTGCTATGTTGAATATTCTTTAAGTGTTTAGACCACAAATTTAGATTAACTTATGCTTTGATTTGCGGCCATCGCTTTTATTATTATGATAATATTAGAATGTCAGAAAATAATTTTTTAATTTTTAGTGTATTTTATAAAAGCTTGTGACTTAAAATTTTTTTTTACCAATTTATTTTCTACTTTTTAGTCTCAGCTATCTACTCTATTAAATGAAAATATTTGTTCAATAACAGAACAGAAGAGTTTATTCTAGATTATAATGAAATCGCTCATCGTGAGTTGTTTGGAAACTCATTTTTCTATTGTGGGTAGGAGAGGGTGGGGGTAGAGGTAAAAATATATTTTTTGTTTGGGCTGTATTGCCATCGGACCTTTATGCATATACCAAATTTTATAAAAGTCATTTGAAGTGAAGTGTGTCAAAAACGTATTTTTTATGGAAGGTGGTGGGGGGTAGGGGTTTAAGGACATTTTTTTTTATTGTTGTATTGTCATCGGACCACTATATTTATACCAAATTTCATCCAAATCGGATAATGGGAAGTGTGTCAAAAACGCATTTTTCTATAGATGGGGGTGGGCCTAGGAGTGATAGGATTTTTTTTTCAATATTTTATTGTCATCGGACCACTATGTGTGTACCAAATTTCATCCAAATCGGATAATGGGAAGTGTGTCAAAAACGTTTCACAAGATTTGATAGATAGTTAGACAGAACATCTGAAGCTAAATGAAAGCTTGTAAAAAAATTGCCAACTTTGATGCTCTGTATCTCGACAAAGAAAGAGTTTTGACCCATGTATTATAGGAACTTTTTTATCAGACATGACCTCCTTTATCACATGTTGGCCTATGGCCCCTAAGTTATGGGACACCCTGTATAAATGGCATTGCCTTACTAAGACCCTCGCTAATAAAAATTCAAATAATAAAAAGTGTTACAACTAGCCCCGGTCTCCCCTCCCTACTGTTTTGTTTTTAGGCGCCTTCAAAATCTCCGTGGTACAATAAAAGTTTTGCCTCTACCTCACATGTATGTCGTCAAAGATTTAGTTGTAGATTTTACCAGATTTTTGGATCAACATAAGAAAATTAAACCATATCTCATGAGGCAAAGTGACGGATGTTTGAGGGAAGGCCATCAGACTTTTTTGCAGAGCACGGTAGATCGTGATATGTTGGTATGTTTTCTATAAACTATAACTTCGTTTACATAGGGGAAATTGGTATAATATGGCACACTAGGATAAAATGGTACACCCCTTATGTTTCAAATTGCGAGCACTTTTTTAGGCAGCCCCTAGACCTACAATTGCTAAATATCTTTTTTGACTGACCTCTTGCAGTCAAACGATCAATATTTATCGTGCAATATAATTGACAGTTCATAAGCTTCAATATTTTCAGATCCCCCATACCGTATACAGGGTTTCCCAGATAAAAGCAACTACACAGAAAAAAAATAAATTTAGAAAAAAAACTTTTTGAGAACAAGCTTTTATAAAGTGGACTAAAAAGCATAAAATAAGTTTTTGAGTGTTCTGATATCATAATAATAAAAGCGATGGGCGTATTTAATATTAGGTAAATGCCTTTCCATGCGCATTTGGTGGATCGTCTACAACCGATGATGGCCCGACTCTTCTTTTTCAATGTGACAAAATAAATCGACACACTGCCGGTCGCGGATGATCTGCCTAATATGAAGCAGGCGTAATAATGTCCATCCATATCAGAAAAATGTAAGGATAGCTTGAGTAGGGTAGGGTTGGGTTGGGTTAAATTGTCTGCCCTTACATTTCTCTGCTATAATATAACGAATTTGGATTTTCACTAAACTTCGAGTTAACAAGGCTAAAACAAAAACGGGTAAATTTCCTTTAATACGCCCATCGCTTTTATTATTATGATATCAGAACACTCAAAAAATTATTTTATGCTTTTTAGTCCATTTTATAAAAGCTTGTTTTCAAAAAGTTTTTTTTTCTAAATTAATTTTTTAATTTTTAGATTTGTCTAAGTCTATGCATTTCTAATTTTGGTCGAGATCGAACAAACTAAAGTCTTACCTTTTCTACGCCCCCCCCCCCACTTTTTAGTGGGAGAGCATGTGAATTTTGAAATCAATCAGATACCTACGTGGAAGTCAGTTGAAAGTAATCAGAAACACTCGATATTAAATCGTCCATTTTGAATCCACCATATTGAATAATTCGTAATCCTCATCCTCAAAAACCCCTAGATACCAATTTTGGTGGAAATCCAACAAACTAAAATTTTACCCCCTCTCCGCCCTCCAGGTTAGGGGTGAGGTAGGCAGTCAGTGATACCACATTATTGGATTGTCATCTGAACTCTAACGGTATACAAAATTTGAAGTGAATCGGATACGTGGAAGTCAGTTGAAAGTAATCAGATAAACTTGACATTAAATCCTCCATTTTGAATCCGCCATATTGAATTTTTGTAATCTGATCAAAAATTCGTAATTATCATCCTCAAAAACCCCCAGATACCAATTTTGGTTGAAATCGGACAAACTAAAGTTTTACCCCCTCTCCACCCCCCACGTTAGGGGGGAGGTAGGTACCCGATGAAACCATATTATTGTATTGTCACCGGAACTAATACGCTATGCGAAATTTGAAGTCAATCGTCTGTTTGGAAGTTCTACAAAAATGAGTTGCCAGATTTGATTACATACATACATACATACAGGTGAAGTTAAATAAAAGCTTGTAATAAAAAGAAGTACTTCAGTTAAGAAAAGTAGGTTTCTTGAAAAAATTATCTTGACCCAAAAGCAAAAGTCTGCGAACAAAATGTTTTCTTTTCATCTAAGCAAACCGCTTGTTTTGGAAAAAAAATAATTGTCTTAGCAAATTGTTTTGGTTTAAAACAAACTGTCTTTAGCGAAGAAAAAGTGGTTTTGAAGCAAGATATAAAATGTCTTACTAATATCTTCTTAACACAAATAAAGCTTTACTTTGCCTAAAGACATTTAATTTTTTAACTCAAAATATCCGGTATCTCAAAACGAAAATGGCGATTTATTCCATAATACTAGAAAACACAAAACAAGAAGGTTGCCGCTTTTATTCAAAACAAATCAATTTTCTTGGATAAAGGCAACTTTTATTTTCAACGGAAACCAGCAGTTCAAGAGAATAGTTTTTTTTGGTAAGAAAATATTGTCACAGAGAAAAATAGACCTAAGGGTCTTTAGTATGGGAGCGTAGAAAATTATCGGAAACTGGGGAAGTTTAATACATATATTTCCTTTATAATTATACAGCGGATAAATCGACAGAAATTATAGCCTACGCTAACCTACCCAAAAAAAATATGGAGAACCATAAATACGGCCATTAGGGCCTTACTGTGAATTATGCCGGGTAGGACTCGGGGGACGCAGTGAACAGGACCACAGGTTCAGGGTTAAAAAAATGAGACGACGTCCAGAAACTGGTTACGAAGCTCAGCGGACGTCCAGAAACTGGTTACGAACGCTTAGTTAAGGGGCAAATGAGACGACGTCCAGAAACTGGTTACGAAGCTCAGCGGACGTCCAGAAACTGGTTACGAACGCTTAGTTAAGGGGCAAATGAGACTACGTCCAGAAACTGGTTACGAAGCTCAGCAGGACGTCCAGAAACTGGTTACGAACGCTTAGTTAACGGGCAAATAAGACTACGTCCAGAAACTGGTTACGAAGCTCAGCGGACGTCCAGAAACTGGTTACGAACGCTTAGTTAAGGGGCAAATGAGACTACGTCCAGAAACTGGTTACGAAGCTCAGCGGACGTCCAGAAACTGGTTACGAACGCTTAGTTAAGGGGCAAATGAGACTACGTCCAGAAACTGGTTACGAAGCTCAGCGGACGTCCAGAAACTGGTTACGAACGCTTAGTTAAGGGGCAAATGAGACTACGTCCAGAAACTGGTTACGAAGCTCAGCAGGACGTCCAGAAACTGGTTACGAACGCTTAGTTAAGGGGCAAATAAGACTACGTCCAGAAACTGGTTACGAAGCTCAGCGGACGTCCAGAAACTGGTTACGAACGCTTAGTTAAGGGGCAAATGAGACTACGTCCAGAAACTGGTTACGAAGCTCAGCGGACGTCCAGAAACTGGTTACGAACGCTTAGTTAAGGGGCAAATGAGACTACGTCCAGAAACTGGTTACGAAGCTCAGCGGACGTCCAGAAACTGGTTACGAACGCTTAGTTAAGGGGCAAATGAGACTACGTCCAGAAACTGGTTACGAAGCTCAGCAGGACGTCCAGAAACTGGTTACGAACGCTTAGTTAAGGGGCAAATAAGACTACGTCCAGAAACTGGTTACGAAGCTCAGCGGACGTCCAGAAACTGGTTACGAACGCTTAGTTAAGGGGCAAATGAGACTACGTCCAGAAACTGGTTACGAAGCTCAGCGGACGTCCAGAAACTGGTTACGAACGCTTAGTTAAGGGGCAAATGAGACTACGTCCAGAAACTGGTTACGAAGCTCAGCGGACGTCCAGAAACTGGTTACGAACGCTTAGTTAAGGGGCAAATGAGACTACGTCCGAAACTGGTTACGAAGCTCAGCAGGACGTCCAGAAACTGGTTACGAACGCTTAGTTAAGGGGCAAATAAGACTACGTCCAGAAACTGGTTACGAAGCTCAGCGGACGTCCAGAAACTGGTTACGAACGCTTAGTTAAGGGGCAAATGAGACTACGTCCAGAAACTGGTTACGAAGCTCAGCGGACGTCCAGAAACTGGTTACGAACGCTTAGTTAAGGGGCAAATGAGACTACGTCCAGAAACTGGTTACGAAGCTCAGCGGACGTCCAGAAACTGGTTACGAACGCTTAGTTAAGGGGCAAATGAGACTACGTCCAGAAACTGGTTACGAAGCTCAGCAGGACGTCCAGAAACTGGTTACGAACGCTTAGTTAAGGGGCAAATAAGACTACGTCCAGAAACTGGTTACGAAGCTCAGCGGACGTCCAGAAACTGGTTACGAACGCTTAGTTAAGGGGCAAATGAGACTACGTCCAGCAACTGGTTACGAAGCTCAGCGGACGTCCAGAAACTGGTTACGAACGCTTAGTTAAGGGGCAAATGAGACTACGTCCAGAAACTGGTTACGAAGCTCAGCGGACGTCCAGAAACTGGTTACGAACGCTTAGTTAAGGGGCAAATGAGACTACGTCCAGAAACTGGTTACGAAGCTCAGCATGACGTCCAGAAACTGGTAACGAACGCTTAGTTAGGAGTGGACCCCGGGTACTGGTCACTTGTATGGTGTGTTACATCGCCTTTTATATTAAATTATTGCAAATTCAGCAATATTGCTAGTGACGATGGTTTTCGATACTTAGGTACCACAATTATTATTATTGCCAATAACTTGGTATTTTAAAATAATAGATGCACGCCTTTAATTTATATGGATCCCAATAATTAAAGTAATACGAAGTGAATCTGTTTTATTTAGATAAATGTATCACTTTGGGATAGTTTAATTATGATCTGTGTGACAATATCGTCTTCGTGCATAGGAAAGCAGATTTTTTCTTGGATCAAAGCAATTTGCATTGACTGACGACATTTTTTTTTCTGTGTACATGGGGATTTCAGAAACGGTAAGAGATTCGAGTTTGTTTGTGCTGTATCAATATTAAAGATATCTACAGGGGTTACTAAAATATCGAGCAAAAACTAAAAATTGAAAAAAATTTTTTGAAAAATTGAAATATCGCCGCCATCTTGCAAACAAATTTAATAAAATTTGGTAGTTTGGTATAAGCAACTATGGCCAATTAAATGATATTAACAAATTTTTTTTAGGCCTTCTAGTTTTTTTGAAACCTTTTTGTTATTTTTTATGACCGCCATATTGAATTTATACGTCAATAAATAGAGCATTAAAAGAGCTTTTCAACCATTTATAATAAGCCTCTTTGAATGACGGAAAATGTGAATTTATTTAAAAAACTTATTAATTTATATTTATTAAACTTATTAAGGCCGTAGTTGCGTTTGTTGTTATACCTACGTAACTATCTGTCAAAACTTTGTTGGAGTTTTAAAATTTCTAAATTATTTAAGATTTTTTTTGAGTCACATTATCAATCAAATTTAACATGGAAAGGTTTCCAAATTGGGAGAAAGTAGATATGTATGAATGTTATATTTTGTGTAATAAGAATGCTGCAGGAGCTCAAGATATGTACTTTCAGAGATATCCAGAAAGACGACAACCAGGTCTGTCAATCTTCAGAATACTGAGAAATAATTTAATTGAATATGATTCCTTTAAAAAACAAAATCGTAATCGACAGCCTGATGAAAATATTGAAGCTCTGGTTTTACAATATGAAATATTTACAATCGGCGACCCCCATTTAGTATAAATCAATATATTACACGGCAATACTAGTTGTGTCAAACAAGAACAAAAAAATTACTTTTTTATCTGAACTTCGGCCGCCATCTTAAAATGTTTAATGTCAAATTATAAATTTTTTTAAAGTTTTACAAACTTAACTTTTTTTTTACTACTGATAAAATCCGAAAAAAATTTTTGTGAAAATTTAATTTGGTCTACTGGTTGTAAAGGTCTCTTTTATTTTTGACAAATTAAGCGCCATCTTTGTGTCAACTGAGAAACTTTTCATTTCATTTAAGCTGGTTTAAAGAACTGGCCAATAGCTTTAATATGAGGTATTAAAATTAAATATCGCACAAAAAATAAAGAAAATATCGAAGAAAAACGATTTTTTTTAAATATAGCCGCCATTTTGTTTTGCAGTGACAGGTGTAATTTTTTTTACATTTTTTAATTGAGTATATCCCACTTAAGGTAAATTTACCAAAATTAATTTAATTTCTCTTAATACAATTCTTAACTTTGGCAGCCGCCATCTTGGATTCTGAGGCCAGAAAATTTAGCTTTTGGTGTTAGGTACTACTATGCCAAATATAAAAAAATATACCGTTTTTACAGCTTTATTTTACAAATTTACTCTACTACAGTACCCACAAAAAGTGTTAAACGCACCTAAAGAAGTTTACACTTCAAAAAAAATATACCAGAATTGGTTGGTGGACATATTTGTTTTAATCCGCGATTAAACTCTGATTTTGTTAAAATTTGCGCGCCGTAAAGCAAAAACTATTGGTCGGAGCGAAAAAATGCATAAAACCAAAGCTGTGCGTAATTTTGATATCTACATATTTTATTTGAACTTTTTTTTTATAGCACCTACTTCAACGGTGCTTTTTTCCTCCAAGCGCCGCAATGTAGAGTTTTCATCCCCCCTCCCCTCGTGCGGCAACCCGCCGAGGTCGTAAACTTAGATGTACTATCAGGGGACCTGTCTACCATCCCAAATTTCAGCTTTGTTCGACCTTTTGCAAATAGAAATCCCCTGACGCTTCGGCTACCAGGGATATTCGGATTTAGCGCGGTCGAATTAGGGGGAAATCGAGGGGGAAATGGTCTGTTCACTGTTGCCAAAAAGTAATATGATTTGCTTCTAGACCGAAAACCGAGAGCCGTTTCAAATTTTTTGCTCTAATTAATATTTTAGGATGGTGGTATAGAATGTATTCTATGCGCATGTTGTTCAACCTCCTGTCCAGAATATTGGTGGCACGGTCATTCTAAGGAGCCCACTGATTTTTTGGGACCAGCCGCTCTCCTAAATGCTCATCGCTGGATCGTTGATTCCAGAGATCACGGGACAAAAGAAAGACTGGATGATTTAAGAAACTATCACTCCGTCTACCGGTGTCATCAGATTATGAACTGTACTAAATGTTGTCCGAAGGTAAGCAATCACAGATGACCAAGAAACCCAGGACCTTTTAGATCCGAAACTGACCATATATGGTCAATTTACCGACTTCACATTTTGGTTTTATGCAAACAGCAGCCACCTCGTGGACGACGAAAAAATTTAAAGGTGTCAGTGACCTTATAGTCTTAAGGCAACATTACGGTAATGAGGAGTATACTAAAAAGCAGTCGCGGCTCGTGAAGTATAAGAATGGGTGTGCGCTATAATAAGTGAGTCGAAATAAATTTAAAATAAATAGTTAAAAAAATTTGCATATTTATTTGTAGCCAAATAAAATAACTTATGGATTGTCAAAGTAAAAAAAAGCAGGTCTCCAATAAATAAAAATATGCCTACACAAAAAAAGTTACCTACAGTATACATACATATTAGTTTTTAGCCAACGATGGATAACATTAATTCAATGTACAAAACCGTTTTATCTTAGCTTTTGATTCAAATACCATTTCATATTGTAATGTTCGTATACGTTGATTCAAAAATTCATGCTTTTTCATTTTTGCATGTAGATGATTTAAGTCAGTTACCCCTATGCGGCTCCAGCTTTTATCCATGCTTGCATTGAAAAATAATAAGCATGGAAAACAAAATAACGAGTTTGTAACATCACATCCACAAATCCAGTTGTTTTTTTGGTAAATATCTTTTCTAAAGTATCTTTTAAAATTCCTACCTTCTTTTCTTTTAGAGCAAGTTTGCGATAATTCTAGTTCTAGAGTCGGCCTTCCTAATCTTTTAATTTCAATTTTTTCATTTATATTAAAGGAGGAAAAGCTTGCTATAATGTTTTGTACACAATTAAGTCTTGAATTACTTCCAGGATTACCCGAACCCGAACTTATAACTGCCTCAGACATATTCGACACTTGTAGTTAATAATTAACCCAAAAATTACAAACAAGAAGCCGAAAACAGCATAAAATTCACTTAAAAACTGCGTAAATAAATTTTAATTACGCCCAATACACGCATACTAACGATAATATAAACAGTAATCAGCTGAGAACTATAAAAAAACGATGCAAGTGTGTATTGATTTAGCCCACCAGCCCGCCCTTTTCTCGGCCGATATCCCGAGCATTTCCGATCCAATTGCGTGGCAAAAATTGGATTAAAGAGGAACGCCGAATCCACGCGCACCTCCAGATTCAAGCCCGCCCTCTCATATCTCTAGATTCAAGCGAGGCGATCGAAGGCCACCGTATGCGGCAGCAAGCGTCAACTCGAAAAGATATTAATTACTTCCGTTAATGGCCGATAGATGCCACTAGCGGGATCGGGATCATTAAAAAATAAATAAAAAACAACAGTAATTATTTAATAATAGTTTGTATTTATTTTTTTTCTTATTTTTGCTGGGGTTGCGCGCGCACCAGCTCTCCTATGGACGAGCCGCCCCTGCTAAAAAGTAACTGCAATGTTACCATTAATTATAGGTTTTACTTCAATTCAATATCTAAAACTGCTGAATACTAAGAGGAGTTGCAAACACTATAAACATAAACACATGAACCGATTTTATAACTTTTTATGTTTTTGATTAGAGAATCAAAATACCTTTTAAACAATGTATCACACGACCCCCCCTTCTCTTACGCTCACACGACGGTTCAAAGAAATACGTCAGAAATTATTGAAGTTGATACCATTTAATATGCTTTTTGTTTTAAGTTAATATCTAATTCCATTCAAAAATTAACAAGGGGGGGTTTACGTCCGCACCACCATTGGGCTTAAAATCCTAGCAAAAAAACACACATAATAACACATTATTCAAAGTTCCTGAGTGTTCCAGTGGGACAAATATCGATTGTTGGTTTTTGTAATTTAGAACTGGCCGTGCCCTCAGATCAATCACACTTTTTTACATTTTATCGGGCATAATCTCATATTATTTAATCTTCTTTTTTTCAGAACCTAAATCCTGGCAAGGCAATAGCAAATTTAAGACTTTACATGGCCGGTAAAAAGAAACCAAAACCTGGTATGGAAGGCTCTATAAAAGCACAACCTGAAAAAGCAAAGGGTTGACCGAAAATGAGAACTCTTAGCCAAAAAATTAATAATATATAATACATATTTAAATTTGTATTTATTATTATTTATTACACTTTCCTAAAAATCGACCCAAATTAACTTTTTGTAATAAACAAATTTTTAAATAAAAAAAACACCCAACTGCTAAATTTACTTGTAAGTACTAGTCGCAGTTGAGTACAAAATTGATAGGTATACCTATAATGTACGACATGCTTCAACTTTTAGTTTTGATGCCCAAAGTGCACTTACGAAATTCTACAGTTTTATATTTTCGTAAATTTTGTACCCAACTGCGACTAGTTATAAGTAAATTTAGCAGTTTTTTATTTCCAACTTTTAGGTTTAATTCTTACTCAGCCTTATAAAAAGCACTATGCATTTACAATTCATTTAGCTTTTCCCAAAAAGTACGTGCAGATTTTCTAAAGATGCAAACAGTGTTACCTTCCATTGAGTGATGGTGGAGGAGGAGAGAGGGAGGAGGGAACTAGTAAAATGTCGTCGAAAAAAATCTTAAGGCGTGTTCCGAAATAATTTTTGAAATCCCTCTAAATTTGTAAAAGGTATAGCTACAACTATTACTAATACGGAGGGTGGGGAGAAGAGAGGGAGTGGAAGGGGGAAACTAGGAAAATGATCTTGGAAAAAAATCTTCAAGCGTGTGTGAAAGAACTTTTGAAAGCGCTTTATATTAATGAAAGCTATAACTATTACCAGGGCTATCAAAATGGACGGGCCACTATCCTCCACTTTGTTGACGTCACAGCCGGGGCTGATTTCTTTTTGATGGTCACGTTACGACACAGCTGATTGTCTTTAAAATATTGAAGTTGGAATGACGGTTCATGAATATTTGATTTTTTTTTAAATAAAGCCGTTTTTGAGATTGTTTTTACTTTATTCTGGCAGAACAATTTTTTAAAATGTAAGTAATTCCTAATTTTTCATAGCCGCTTCATTAGCTCACATAAAAATTAAGTTTAAAGCAGAAGCGAATGTGACAATCACAGATGACAAAGTCAAATACATGTCATATATAACAGTTGGCATGTGGTACATGGCGGGTAATTTTAATTCAAAATAAGGAATGCTAAATCTTGAAGATTTTAACCTTTTAATCATGTTGCTTCCTTACAAACCTTAGGTGGAATATCGGGATGGTGTCTGAGAATATATCACTGAAATTTTGCGGAATCTGTAGTGCCATTTTGAAAATATCATAAAAAAACGTCTGATCTTCCGTAAGACTCAATGTAAAATTCAGCCCCGGGAGAACAGCTGATTTTTTCAGGGTCGTGGCCTCTATTTTTGTGTTGGCCTTGCTATTACTAATAAGTATGGCTGGGAGGAGAGAGGGAGAGGCGGGGGGGAAGGTAAATAGTAAAATGGTGCGTATGCAGGAAGAATTCAGACAACCGGTTTCTTTACAGACCGTGATCTTTTTCCTTCCCATGTCTTTAGATAGAGAGCCCAAAAAGTAAACTCTTCGTTCTAGATGACCAAGTTTTTTAATTTTGTTTTCGGCTAAATAAAACAAAAGGGTTAAACTTAAATATTTACGATAAGATAAATATTATAAATCATACTTCATTTCTTTTTTAATTTGCTTGTTCATACAAAAAAAAACATTTAACAATACTTTTCGTCTTAATAACTAATATAAGTTAATACTAAGTTTCTATAGGTATGAAAAACTTTATATCAAACTTATCGATGTCAATTTCAAAACTAAAACCAATAGTAACAAAGCTTTTGTATAATTACACAATCATGAAAGTAATTCTGTGACTAAAATAAAAAAAAGTGCGGCATAATATACGCATAGATATAGAAAAATAATTAGATGGCGCGTCGACTACTGCACAACCTCCAATAGGTCCACTGGGAAGTTGGTCGTCATTTTTTCACAGATTTTACGTACAAGCGGTTACCCCTAGAGGTCGTGATAAAGCGAAGTGACCTTCTTTTATAATGATCACGAAAACAGCGTCGCCAGCAGAGACCTATAATACAAATGGATTGGGCCCGTCGTATAAGTGTAATGGCCGTCACACACACCTCCGTAACATAGTGCACGCAGCCCACGAGAAAGACCGGCCCGAGCGCGAAAATACCACGTGACCCTAGGAGTCCCACAAAAAAACGCCTCACTGTCCTTATAAATCGTGTGTGTGTTCAGTTTTGGTATGTTTGTTTACGTCGATTTTTCTTTAATTCGGGCACGAATTTTATGTGAATTTTATCAAAGTTATTAAAATAACGCAGCCCACGAAAAAGACTGTAGTGGGCTGCGTTAAAATAATTAATGGCTAATGAGTAAATTATAAAGAAAATACCTATAAGATAAATAATGCCGCGAACGTGTAATTAGTGTTGTTCCTTGTCGGTCCAACTATAAAACTGAAACCTAATATGTTGCAAACGGGAAAGAAGTGGTAAAAGATAAGATCTTGGATAAGATTGATCAAGTAATAGACATCCTTAGTGACATTTTCGATAGTGCGAGTGAAAAATGTGTTCAGTTGTAATTTCTTATTGAACAATTAGGTCTCTTGAAAAGATAACCTGAGAATCGAAGATATGGTAGATACACTTTAATGTTGGCTTCATCTTTGTTTATCCAGTTATCCAGTGCATACACGTCAATTTACAATTCTAAGGTAATATGTCTTCCGCACCCTCGCAACATTAAAAAACTGATTTGTAAAATATTGTTAACAGATAGTAATCTCTCTGGTAGTGTGAAATATTTAAAAAGTAAGATACAGCTTAAAAGAACATGAGTTGGTAGTTAACTTACACTTTATTGAAATAGATATTAATCTTTGTGCTGGGTAATTTTTCAAAAAATCATTGACGACCACTACATTCAGTTCATTGAATGGGAAAACCATCTCACTTATTCACAAAATCACTTGTTTCTTTTTAATAAATTATTGTGAAATGTTTTATATTGAAAATTTTTCTTCAGATAACTCTACCGAGTGTTTTTGTGGAGAAAAACTATTGTCAAAACTTGAAAGAATTAGTTTAAGGGCATGTAAAGTTTTTTAAAATAATTTTATTAAAAAGCACAATGATTTAGTGTCTGCTAATAAATTTTTGAATAAGAACTCAAAGATGATGACAGTCAAAGAAAAATTAAAAAACTAAAAGCTTAGGTTTGATATGTCCAATTTTGAAAGACTTTTATAGATTTGAAGTTACTAACAATATTATGTACCTAATATATGTACCTGAAGATATTAGAGTGCAAATGTTGTATAATTTTTTATTTTATAGATTCAGTTCTTTTATTCATAATAAACACATATATCAGCAAAATATTTTTTTTCAATTTTTGCCTATAAAAGTACAAAAATTTTTTGTTAATTTATTTAAATTGTGTAAAAACATATAATATATTAAGCAATAAAATAAGAATCCTGGGACTCCTAACATCACGTGACCGCCGACATACTTATAACGCGCCATGGCCGGTCTTTATCGTTGGCTGCGAGTATGAGCTACTACCCTTAGGTCGCCGTGGAAAATAAAGGACTTCACACACATCTCCGTAGCATGATGCATAACGCGTGGCATGGGGCTTTCAACCAATCAACGATCAAATAGCAGCGGCCATATTGGTTTTGCATAAGAAAAGTCCATAAGGTTGAACTTCTATGCGCCATGCTATGCGCTATGCATTTTTGTGTGTGATCGGCTTAAGCAGTGACGCTCTGTGAATTATCTTTAAGTGAAAAAATGGCGGATTTCAATTTCTTCCCATTTTCTCCCGTCTGCACAGGTTCTACAAGCATTCTGTTTATTTTTCTATTTCTATGAATATACATCACAATTTTATTAATTGTACACAAATAGATCTCGGGAAAAATTGAACGGTTAATTATATTTGTCACAGCCCAGCAGCTCTTCCTTTTCCCCAACAAAAGCAATAAAAAAATAAACTGTTACAGGATTAACTAATGTATTCAGTATTCTTGTGAATATTAAAGAAGTTACCATTGTAAAAGAAATTATAAGTAACCGCGGAAAAACAAAAAACTATAGTTGATTTTGATTGAAAAAAGAAATTTTAAGTAAACTCGAAAAAAAGCTAACTTAACCTAACCTGTGTATGTATACTAACGTCCGTTTGTGAGCAATTGAGGTGGGCAAGTAACCTAATGTGAGCCTAATCAGATGATGTATTGAAATAAAACATATCTAATTGGGTTTTTAAAATATCGACCTAGGTGTATTTTTTCGTAAAATTTAAATATTTTCGCCATCTTGTAAAAAAATCTTTGGCTTGAGGGAGTGTGGGCCCCGAGGCTCCCCCTCGTGGTTGCGCCCATGAATAATAAAAATAAAGCTAATTATGGACCGCTCATTATCGTTATACCCCTTAGCCATTGTGACTAATTTCCTGGTGCCATTATTTTGATGGTTAAAACTACATAGAGAATTAAGTTTGATCTTATCTTGCTGTACAGCGTTTAAAAAGAAATTTTATTGTCTACAATCAACTATGTATGAGGAACATTTTATGAGAAAAGGTTTGGTTTTTGTGAAAATCGGGTAAAAAATGTGACAAACATATGCTTTTTTAATTTTTCAATAAACAGACGCCGCTGGAAAGTTTGTCATTAGTCTAACCCCGTTAAGTTACACATTGTTCAAAAGGGAATTTCATTTTCTACAATAAAGTGTAGAATCATTTTTCGTAATAAGCTAAGTTTTTTAAAAAATTGGATAAAACTTTGAAAGTTTAGTGATTTTTAAAAATTGATTTAAATTAAGGACGCCTCTAAATTCTTACAGATGAAACTAATTTCTTTTTGTTATACACAGTTTAAAAGAAAATTTCATTGTCTACAATAAAGGATGGAACACTTTTTTTAAATATCTAGAGCTTGAATTTTTAGAAAATCGGGCAAACTTTTTTAAATTTTTTACTTTTTTATCTCAATAAACAAATGTCGTTTGAGAATTTGTGATTAGTCGTACTGACATATATAATGTTAAAAAGGGAAATTTATTGTCTACAATAAAGGTTATTACATATTTTCTCTAAGAAGCTTTGTTTTTGAGAAAATTTAAAAAAAACTTAAAAATTTCGGGTTTTGAGGGTATTTTTTTGAAATTCTTTTTGAAAGGTAATGCATTATTCCTGCGTTTTTTTTTATAATTTTATAACAAAAATATTGATTGTTGTAACACACCTGATTTTTTATTACTATTAATTTTAGTTTTGCCTAATATACGATAAAACAGGTATTTATACTAGAGTAAAACCAGAAATAGCTTTGGGACAGTTACGTGATACAAAAATGTTTTATTGTAATAGCAAAGATAATAATGAAATAGATAGATAATTTAACCCCATATAAACGCCTGATGATTAAAAATTTTTCTGGTGATCCGTGTATCCATCTAGTTGCCAAAATTGCAAACACACGATTTATAAATCAAAATAAATTAAAACAGTATGGCCATCTATATTGACCAATTGAGACTTTATGAAGCGGCTCCACCACTGGATGAGCGGTTATTTCACAACTTGCATTCCGTTTGCTATTGGTCGAAATAGTCAGCTGACTTTTTGATGTTGAACGTTGCCGTTTAAGATTATTATTATATTATATTAAGAGATGGTGCCACCAGTCCAGCATTTAACAAACATTATGTTTACAGCTTTCGGCGTAAAATACGAATATATACTAGTTGTAAGTGATTAAAAAGTGTATTGGTTTGTGCAGTACATACCTATTGAATTTAACTAAATCTATGCATATGCCGTTGAGTTTTTTTTATTATTGTTTTAAAACATATTATATTCTTTTACAGTGGATGTCATTATTTTTGGGACAACTTTTTACAACTTTTTTTGTTGGCCTATGCTTTTTGTTATGGTAAACAACTGATAACTGTCAAAAAGTTATCTCAAAAATTATGATATATAGTTTAAATTAGCTTCCCTATCCTGTTTTCCTGTCGAAATCGGTGTTAACCTAACCCTGATAAATTATTCGACAACGTATCCTAACCTGTCCAGACACGCCCCTGTTAGGATACGTTTCCCATCAATTGACCACGGTTAGGTTTTGTTTCAGTTTGGTTTAACACCGATTTCAACCGCCCAAAACGAGGACAGGAGAGTTTTAATTTTAAAAATCCCGCCGGACTGTCAACCAATAGCAAATGGAATGCAAGTTGTGAACTATCCGCTCGTACCACTGGCATGTGGCGCTCACGTAGCCAGTGAGTAGTGCGAGAGCAGTCGACACAATTCGTTAAAACATAAAAGGACACTTTAATCCAGAAGTAAACACCCTATTTTAAGCACTTATATCGAAAAAAAAATCGCTGCTTGAGATTTTGATGAAGCTGCAGGGATTTGGAAGATCTGAATCCAAATAAGCACGAACCCAGACGCCGTCGCTCTTTTGAAGTGTCATAAATTTCGTTCCATATCTTTTAAAAGGCTGGAGAAAACAAGTCGGTTTTTAAACATATATATTTGTCGGTTTCACAACGTTCTACGTCTTCCGATACCCAATCTCCACTCGTTTCTGTTTGCCCATAATTCATCATCTAGGCCTCTTATTCTTATTTCACTGTCTATTCCTTCTCTCCAGCTTCTCCTTGGCCGTCCTCGTTTTCTTCAGCCAGTTGGTTTCCATTGTAGTATTTGTTTAGGTAGTCTTTCATCATTCATTCTTTGTACATGTCCGTACCACACCAGTTGTTTTGTTCTTATATTATCCACTAAAGTACGTTCACCCACTGACATAATTACTCTTATTCTTTGATTTGTAACTCTTTCTCTTTTTGATTTCCCTACTGCTCTTCTCGAATAGTCCATCTCCGTAGCGGAAAGCATTTTTTCTGTTCTATCCTTAATTGGCCATACTTCTGAGCCGTATGTAATAATACTTTTTACAATGGTGTTATATAAAAGCTTTTTGTTATGTTTTGATATACTTTGGTCCCAAATTATTTCATTTAATAAAGTTATTGCTTTTCTTCCTTGTACGTTTCGATCTTTTATAGCTTTGTCTAGTGTTCCGTCAGCTGTAATTTTTAGACCTAAGTATTTATACTCATCACAGGAGTGAATTCGCTGCCCGGTATTTAAGGTTAAGGTTTTTAAACTTAACATTTTATTATTACGTGTCGGAAAGAAAATCAGAATGAGCAGGTGTCTTTAGTTCCTATCCTAAAGACCTGCCGTGACTTCACACATGGAAAATTATTACAGCTGTTGTTCAATCCATACGTGTGTATTTTTGAATACAATTTAATCTTTCGGTACTAATCGATATTTCATTTATTGCGAATTTGAATAGTCTCCCGTTTGCGTCTTTCACACTTCGCCCGCATAAAAATAATAATGACGCGTTTAGGTATATGGGGACCCGTTATATGTCTATTTCATATATCTTTGATAATAAAGAGTTGATACGCACTTAGGAACACGTTTTCGCTTGCGTTACTAGGAAATGCTGTAATCTTATTGGTCAGAATTCCATTTTGACAGCTCACTACGCCGCTGCGCTTCACTGCAGTGTTGCCACCCTCGACCCTGAGGTCTTCGGTAGAAGGCTTCGAGAAAAATCGGTAGATTTCGGTAGATTTTTTAATCATCTCAGCAAGCAGTGCTGGAGGACTATCGATAGTTTGGATTGATTTAGTAGGTAAATTGTATTTCTACGATTTGTTTTTACTGACAAAATACCAAAATTAAGAATTAAATAAAAAAATTAGGTACATACTAGGGATCTATTGTAATAAAGCCAGGCACAAATTGTGCCGGGCACTATATTGACAGTTTCGCATTAAAAACTGACAGTGATCTTTCAAAATTGACATACCAAAGTCGAATTTAGAAATCCAGTCGTTTATTTTCCATTAATTGTGGCGTCACTATTAATTCCGGCTCTTATAATACACAATGGCCTTATTTTGAAAGAAGACAGCTGTTCTTATAATGTGAAACTGTCAATATAATGCCCGGCACAATTTGTGCCTGGCTTTATTGCAATAGGTCCCTATCAGGTAGATAATATTATAAAAAAAACCTCAGGGTTTATAATAGCGTGATCTTTAATGCCGGCTGAGTATATCGCAAAATCCAAGAGATGGCGCCATAAATACACTATTAAAAACAATCTTACATAAAAAGAATATTTTCTTTATGGTGTTTTTTTTAATCGCGATTACGAGGCGTATAAAAAAAACAAGTTTATATTGAAAAAAAAATCGGTAGAAGACTATGGTAATTCGGTATATCGTAAAGTAAAAGGCTAAATCGGTAGATCTACCGAAAAATCGGTAGAGGTGGCAACACTGCTTCACTGCTTGAGATACGCACGGGTTAGGTGTCGTAAAGCTACGCGTTGTTACCCGTAGGCACAGTATCGATCGCCCGTCTGACCAATGAAATTTCGGTATTCACCTCGTAACGACGACAACGCGATTCGAAGCGCGTATCCACTTTAAGTGTCTAATAAGCAACTAGCGCGTCACCGTGTTCAAATCAAACCAAGCTCTGTCACAAATCTAGATTGGTTTCACTTAAGGTCTTTATAACACAAGTTATCTACAGAATTTGAAAGGTCATTGAACTCGACTGGCCAGCTGTACATTTGTTTTAGGTGACGTAGCTATAGTTGTCCAGTTAAGTTCACATGACTGGTAGGCAACCTGTGCAGAAGTATAAAAACCTTTGCTTTCACTTTACTCATCATTTTTTACAATTATTATAAGTACTTTTGAATATTATTTATATTCAACTAATGAGGTCTCCACTTTGTCTTAACATTTCAAGTCTAAGTTCATGTTCCCTTGCTTTCATCCGTAGGGATGCTATACTAGAACTTCTTCTGTCAACTTCCGCGGGTGGTGTAACGGATGTTGAAGTCGGTCCTGGTGAAACTGGTGGTGAGGAAGGAAATTCTTGTTTTGGACGTTGAGCAGCTGATATGTTTGCTAGAAGTGTTTGAAATGAACTAGCTGATGGATATAATCCAACGGAAGGAGGCAACATAGGGGGTCCACTCCTATGGTAACCTGGGGGAATAGGAAGATATCCTGGAAGAACATGAGGTGGATACCTAAAGGTTAAAGCGTCAAAAGGTTTTCTCAAACCAAAAGGAATATTAAATGGATGGGGCAAGGATGGAGGTACTACTGAAGTTGACACACTATTCCCTGTCGAGTTTAGGTAGGGGTTATATGGATGACCTTGTGGACCAACTTTTTCTTGTTTTCTCCATTTCGCTCGCCGATTTTGAAACCAAACCTGAAAAAAATTAAATTATAAATGAATGTATTTCACAGGAGCCGATGCGAGGAGCAAACTACAGAGTCAGAGAGTCCCGTAATTAATGATACAAAAGGAAACAGTCAGTGATGAAATGAGTTGTTGTTGAGTGAGACACCTAAATCTTCAAAAAAAATCGTACAATACGAATTTCTATGGTGTTGATCTGGCATGTAGGGCAGAACCACTCTGCTCCCCCTCCAGGAGTGTGGAAGGTGGCATTTTTTTTTCTCAAAAAGTGCAATCTTGAGTTAGTTCCACTTGGTTTTTTAAATCCACAATTTTTCAGCATTCTCGTACACCATTTAACTATCTACCCTCATAGGGTGGTCAGCAACCCTCAAAGAATTAAAAACGTGATTTTTTTTTACTTTCTGGAAAAAACACCCTTGAGAAATGGATGCCAAAAGGGTGTCAAATAATTGGTAGTTTATTTAAAACAAAGTGATTTTTTTAATTAAACAATTCTTTCTCAAACACTATAAGTTTCTTTAAAAAACTTGTAGAGACTGAAACTGTCTACAAAAATATATAACGAAGCTTCCTAGTTTGAATTCGTAGCCGTCCACGACAGCTTCAATTTTTGACTTTAGGAAAAATCTATGTTTTTGTTATATAAAACACAGATTTCTGGACAACCACTACGGGATACGTCAAAATTGGTTCGGTTCGGTCACAGTACACCAATTAAAAAATAGTAATGACAAATCGGCTTTCCCGCCAAATATTTTTAGCGCTACACCCCGTATTTTTAGTTCAGGACGATAGCTCCGCGATGGCGCTATCCCAGCAGAAAATGCACCGTTGAGCCCTGTATTCTGCGTGTCTTTAAATGTCTTTTGGAATTTGAATTTGTCAAGCCAGGGCTATCAAAATGGTCGGGCCACGATCCTCCACTTTGTTGACGTCACATCCGGGGCTGATTTTTTTTTGATGGTCACGTTACGACACAGCTGATTGTCTTTAAAATATTGAAGTTGGAATGACGGTTCATGGATATTTGATTTTTTTTTAAATAAAACCGTTTTTGAGATTGTTTTTACTTTATTCTGGCAGAACAATTTTTTTTAAATGTATAGTAAGCCTTAATTTTTCATAGCCGCTTCATTAGCTCACAAAAAAATTAAGTTTAAAGTAGAAGCGAATGTGACAATCACATATGACAAAGTCAAATACATGTCAAATATAACAGTTGGCATGTGGTACATGGCGGGTAATTTGAATTCAAAATAAGGAATGCTAAATCTTGAAGATTTTAACCTTTTAATCATGTTGCTTCCTTACAAACCTTTGGTGGAATATCGGGATGGTGTCTGAGAATATTTCACTGAAATTTTGCGGAAATCTGTAGTGCCATTTTGAAAATATCATAAAAAAACGTCTGACCTCCCATAAGACCCAATGTAAAATTCAGCCCCGGGGAACAGCTGATTTTTTCAGGGTCGTGGCCTCTATTTTTGTGTTGGCCTTGGTCAAGCACTTGATGTGCACTAGAGTCCCTGTATGTTGACATATTTGGATAATATATCCAAATATGTCAACATACAGGGACTCTAATGTGCACATCGATAAAACTCATAAAACTTGTCAAATTTGTTTTTCGCGAAGATTTTTTTTATGTTTGCGTTGAAGAATTTTGTTAACATTTCTTTTGAGATAAAAATCCAAAAAAAATTAGTGTGTTTGCGTTTTATCACGGGAAAGTGAAATCTTGCAGAGCAGAGCGATGACTTCTCTCAAAAAAGGTTCAGAATAAGAGGTGCTTGCTGTGTTACGGTTCGGTTCGGTGTAAGTGTAATAGTTACTGATTTGTAATGTATTCATACTAATATAAATTATGATTAAAATAAATTGTTATTCTATTATGCAAAATTTGGACTTATTTTTTTTACATAATTTTATTATATTTCAAAAAACAAAGAATTTCAACAAAAAATTAAAAATTAACTGACCTGTATAATAATATACAAGGCATAGAGCGCAAAAATTAGTTCAAACAGACAGCTATGGGATGGCGCTGTTTAAATGCCATTAATTGTATTAAGAGCTTAACATGGGGGTGTCCAATCTATTTGTGTGGTTAGTAATCTGTGGGTTCGGTTTTGACGTATCTCATATTGGTTGTCTAGAAATCTGTACCTATGTTATATACCAAAATCATAGATTTTTTCTAAAGTTGTCTTGGACCGCCACGAATTCAAACTAGGAAGCTAAGTTATATTTTTGTTTACTTTTGAATGCGCCTAAATTTTATCAGCATCTATTTCTCAAGGGTGTTTTTGCCAGATTTTTTTTTTAAATCACGTTCTTTGATATAATTTGGGGGTTGCTGACCCTGCTATTTTTAAGGGGTTAAAACATCGTTAAAATATGTACGAAAATGCTGATAAATAGTGGATTTAAAAAAACTAAACCAAAACTAACTTGGTTTTAAATTTTTTGAAAAAGCGCCACCCCCACCCTCTTGGAGGGGGTGCAGAGTGGTTCTGCAACACATATCAGAACTCTATCATAGAAATTCTTATTCTATGATTTTTCTGAAAAGTTTGATGTATCACACAATATTGTATCACAAATAAGCAAGTAAGAACTAAAAACGGCCTGACTTCTACCTAACGGCCAAATCTTATTTCTCCGACCTCCTATGCAATGGGTAATGGGTATTATTTTCCTTATAACCCTCCGGTGGGCGCGCTTATTAAATTTCCATGGGCGTAATGGGTATATTATAAAAATGTGCTTTTACATGTTTTATTATTGAATAGCTAAGATACACTAGTACATTTTGTTATAAAAAAAGGAAATTTCATTGGCTACAATCCACTATTGAATATAATTTTGGATTTGGGTTTTAAGATAATCGGTGTTTTATGTGACATGTGGCTTTTGTAATTATTTAATTTATTTATTATTACATTTTCTCAATAAACGGACGCCGCTGGAGAGTTTATTTTTCTACAGTAAAGTGCAAAACAATTTTTTTTTCCAAAAAGCTAAGTTTCTGAGAAGAAAATTAGATAAAACTTTGCAAATTTAGTGATTTTTCAAAAATTAATTTAATTTACGGACGCCCCTAAGTTATAAATAGGTATAGATAAAACTAATCTTGCTTTATATCGTTTTAAAGAAAATTTTATTGTCTACAATAAAGTATGTATAAATTACATTTTTTGATATACAGCTTGGTTTTTAAGAAAATGTTTATTTTTTGAGTTTTTTTTACATTATCTCAATAAACGGGCGCCGCTGGAGAGTTTGTCATTAGTCGTACCCCATTGACTAATACACAAGTTTTATGTCGGCATTAGAATTTCGTTAAAAGAAAGGGTTGGTTATAAGTATTATTTAACCAATTTTACCTTAAAACTATCAACTTTTCTTATTGTAACGATTTTTGTTTAAAAATGTTCCTTTTGTATTTAAAAAATTTTTGCCTGTGGCGCATGTCGCATTACTACTCATTATTACGATATTTGTTTTGAAAAAGTACTAAATGAGCTCCGCGGAACTACTTTTGAGGCTCAATACCACCTCTGCCGCTCTGTTAAGGTCTCGACCACCCTCCCGCGTCCTATAACCACGCTGCGTTCACTGTGGTTTACCATTACCTGTGTTAGGGTTAGACTAAAAATGCATTAAAAAACCTAAAATTAAATAATAGTAAGCTTAACAACAGATTGGTAAACTATGGTGTAAAAAAATTGACTTTAGTAAATGTGAAACAAAAATCAATAACAAGAATAACACTTATAAATTTCTGTTTGATTGTAAAAGTAAGTGAATTATGAATTTTAAGGTATTATTCTGGTTGTTTAAAAACCCGTCTGATGAATGCACTTACATAAAACTGAAAAGTTGACCTTTCGCGAATCAAGTAGCGGATTAAACTATTTTTGCTAAACTGGCAACGTTGGTTTGTTCTCCCTTATCGCGCATACACTTGCCACGCGGTATGCAATACTAAGAAAAAAATTCCTCGAATATTTAACATTTTTTGCATTTTGCGCATAAACCCATCGGAAACCCCTATTCATATAAGAAATTTCGCTTAGAATTGATCAAGGACCAGTTTTATCGCAGCCTTCGTAAACTAACGAGCCACGAACCAGAAGAAACGGCAACACAGCAGGTGGGCCGATCATTTTCGTCCACGTCCGTCGCCCACCACGCTAGTTACTGGCCGTTTCCGCGCAGAAAATGTTTTTATTTAACTTTTAGTTTATTTCAAATCGCGTTACCAAATAAAAAACTCTCCTGGTTTTAGTGAGATGTGTGGTGAACTTAAAATTATATTACCTACTTAATAAAAGCTGTGTAAAAAAGACCTTTTATAGACCGGTAATAAGTGTTTGTTTTTGTTTGGAATTTTTGGTCTGTTTTTTCTTTTTAAATTTTAAACATGCCGCGAAAGTGTTGTGTTCCCGGTTGCAAAAGTAACGATGTATCTATGATTAATGAAAAGGGTCACCAAACAACTTTTAGCTTCCCAAAAGAAAATGACCTAAAAAATGCTTGGCTTCAGGCCACACACAGAGAAGATTATGTTGTGACTGCATCTTTAGTGGTTTGTTGGAAACATTTTGACAAAAGTGACGTTGTTAGAACCGAGATAATTAGGGAAAAAGAGGGAGTACAAAAGGAGGTGCCACTAACATTCCCTAAGTTAAACAATGGGGCAATACCTCGGCTATTTGAATCTCAACCTGAGTATATGTCAAACCCCAAACCTCCAGTAAGAGAAAATCCTGACGACAGTCGAAAAAAAATTGAAGAAAGGGAGGCTATGGAAATATATATAAATATATATTGCGTTTATAGACTTCGAAAAAGCTTTCGATAGCATTGAGCACTGGACAGTAAAAGATCTTTAATTAATAGCCGAATAGTTCACAGATATAC
Organism: Aspidapion aeneum; assembly: GCA_963576565.1. Classification (NCBI taxonomy): domain Eukaryota; kingdom Metazoa; phylum Arthropoda; class Insecta; order Coleoptera; family Brentidae; genus Aspidapion; species Aspidapion aeneum. The sequence continues at coordinate 614,685 of OY755041.1, read as the reverse complement.
AGTCTTAATAGCCAATATATATAATGAAGCAACAACATCAATCAAAATCCACAGAGGAACCAAGCCAATCCGACAAGAAACGGTGTCAGGGGTGACACAATATTCCCTAAATTATTTAACCAGGCCCTAGAAGATGTTTTTAAAAGCTTAGATTGGGAAGAAATAGGCATCAAAGTAAACGGACAATTCTGAACCACCAAGATATGCTAATAATATCAATCAATCTAAAAGAAAATAGAGCAAGTAGAGGAATATATAGGACCTGCTGAAATCAAAAGACAAGTAAGATTGGCCTGGGCAGCATTCGGTAAATTAAGCTACATACCAAGAAATACAAAATATCCTTAAAATGAAAGTGTATAACCAATGTATCCTTCCTGTACTTACCTATGAATCCCAGACCTGGACACTTACAAAATCAAACATGGATAAGGTAACAAAAGCCCAAAGATCAATAGAAAGACAAATGTTACATGTAAAGCTAACAGATAGAAAAAGGAACGAATGGATAAGAAATAAAACAAAAGTAAGGGATGTCAGAGCAGAAGTAGCAAAGTTAAAATGGAAATTTGCCGGTCATAATATCAGACAGAAAGACGATTGATGGAACAAATGTATTGTAAACTGGAGAACTTGGCCAAAGATGGATTGAAGAAGGCTAAATAGAATAGATAGATAGAAAACAGGGTAAGTTCATTTAAAGTTTAAATTAACATGTTACCACTTAAACTAGATTCATAGTTCTGTAAAGTAAGCAGTCAGACATAAGAAACTATCCCACAAACATCCTGTTGTTCAAACTTGACAGTAATAACTTAGCAGTAAGAAAGGAACCATTTTTATTTCTTACTGCTCACTTCATACTGCTTACTTCACGGTACTATGAATCAAACTTTAGGGTTGTTTTCACAAATTGTTTAAAAGTAATTTATCTTCTATCTGTTTATTCTAGGTTTTGTTACATATTTTTATTAATGGCCACTGATATTTATTTCCAAATGTTTTGTTTGTCTTTAAAAATTAAATGTAACACGCCTATAGTTTATTAGTTTTTGCAAAAAAAAAATACAAAATCGCCAAACTACAATCAAAACAAATAGCAGATCTTTATATCTCCCCATGTATATATCGGCCCACCAGCCGGCCAATTTGCGATGTTGCCTTTTCTGGTTCGTGGCTCGTTAGTTTACGAAGGCTGTGGTTTTATCGATGTTTGCTGACTAAGAAAATAAGTTCCAAAAATCTTCACGGCCTACTAATAGCAAAAAAATAAAATTTGCGGTGTGTTTTAAGGTCACTGTATTCTGAAAGCTAGGCGAGGATGCAGTGACCATGGAGTGTTTACCGCTTGCGCGCTCCCTGTGGGTTAAAATTACAAGCAGTCATGTTTTACTCTGTTTATAATACAATTATGATACGTACATACATACATACATAGGTCTACGATCACCTATATTGTTTAAAAAATCGTACTTTGTTTACTGTCATGTTAATTATTGTTAAAATACAAAAATAAATTAATTGGTTTTAACAGTAATCGCAAAGTAGCATTATCCGAATAGTATTGCTCATAATTATCTTTATAATTACTTAATTTCGTTCAATTAAAACAGCTGGAATGTTTACGATCCCCTATTAAAAGTAAATCATTTCTTACAGGTATAATATGTCTCTCTTTTATTTAAAAATTTTGCCGCTGCTATATCGTTCATGTTAACGATCAATACCACAAACAGAAATTTTTTCTTAGAAATATTAGGGGCATTTTGCAAAAGCAATGTTAAATATTTTCTATGCTGTGAGCTAAACAGAACATGATAGTTTCTAGCGCGGCCAACGATAAAGACCGGCCATGACGCGTTATAAGCAAGTCGGCGGTCACGTGATCTTAGGAGTCCCAGGATTCTTATTGTATTGCTTAATATATTATATGTTTTTACACAATTTAAATAAATTAACAAAAAATTTTTGTTCCTTTCTAGGCAAAAATTGAAAAAAATATTTTGCTGATATATGTGTTTATTATGGATAAAAGAACTGAATCTATAAAATAAAAAATTATACAAAATTTGCACTCTAATATCTTCAGGTACATAATCAAATCTATACAAGTCTTTCAAAATTGGACATATCAAACCTAAGCTTTTAGTTTTTTAATTTTTCTTTGACTGTCATCATCTTTGAGTTCTTATTCAAAGATTTATTAGCAGACACTAAATCATTGTGCTTTTTAATAAAATTATTTTAAAAAACTTTACATGCCCTTAAACTAATTTTTACATGCCCTTAAACTAATTTTGACAATAGTTTTTCTCCACAAAAACACTCGCTAGAGTTATCTGAAGAAAAATTTTCAATATAAAACATTTCACAATAATTTATTAAAAAGAAATAAGTGATTTTGTGAATAAGTCAGAAGGTTTTCCCATTCAATAAACTGAATGTAGTGGTCGTCAATAATTTTTTGAAAAATTACCCAGCACAAAGTTTAATATCTATTTCAATAAAGTGTAAGTTAACTACCAACTCATGTTCTTTTGAAAGCTGTATCTTACTTTTTAAATATTTCACACTACCAGAGAGATTACTATCTGTTAACAATATTTTACAAATCAGTTTTTTAATATTGCGAGGGTGCGGAAGACATATTACCTTAGAATTGTAAATTGACCCGTATGCACTGGATAACTGGATAAACAAAGATGAAGCCAACATTAAAGTGTATCCACCATATCTTCGATTCTCAGGTTACCTTTTCAAGAGACCTAATTGTTCAATAAGAAATGACAACTGAACACATTTTTCACTCTCACTATCGAAAATGTCACTAAGGATGTCTATTACTTGATCAATCTTATCCAAGATCTTATCTTTTACCACTTCTTTCCCGTTTGCAACATATTAGGTTTCAGTTTTATAGTTGGACCGACAAGGAACAACACTAATTACACGTTCGCGGCATTGTTTATCTTATAGGTATTTTCTTTATAATTTACTCATTAGCCATTAATTATTTTAACGCAGCCCACTACAGTCTTTTTCGTGGGCTGCGTTATTTTAATAACTTTGACAAAATTCACTTAAAATTCGTGCCCGAATTAAGAAAAAATCGACGTAAACAAACATACCAAAACTGAATCCACACATGTTTTATAATGACAGCGGGCTGTGAGGCGTTTTTTTGTGGGACTCCTACGGTCACGTGATATTTCCGCGCCCGGGCCGGTCTTTCTTGTAGGCTGCGGTTTCTAGGTAAGAAAGTGCTAGAGTATTTAGGTTATACCCAGTGGCGGCTGCTACAGGGGGGGCCACGGGGTAGTGCCCTCCCAAAAACAGTATTTTTAATTGATTTATATAAAAAAGTTATATCTTCCCTTAGGACATGATTGTCTAGTTCTTTTTATTACCTGTGGTTAATAACCAGCGATTAATTGGGTGATCTTTTTTAGCGTAAATAATTACAGGCCGGCACCGCCGCGCGAAGCATGGTTTTAATTTCACCCGTTTTTCAGCGGGGTATTGGTGGATGTTCTCGAGCGGGACCGGGAGGATTATTTGTTTTAGTTGAAGTCGGCCATCATCATCGTGCGAAAACGTCCGTTGCCCTTCCTAGCGTTGCCGGTTCTATCCTTAGTGAAGACGTATGAGTTTGTTTTGATTTGGGGTATATCAGTAGTAAAAAGTCTTGCCGGTCGCATGTCATTGTTTGTTTTTGTTATCGTTTGTTTATAAAATAAAACACCGTCGATTACATAATTAACTGTGCAAATTATTAAAAATTATATTTACATTGCCTATGACAGCAGTTGAATATGAACGCTCCTTTTCAACATTAAAGCGTATAGCGGTGTTCTTAATTTAAAGTAATTTTTTACAATCAGCAAACAAATTAATTTTCTTGCAAGTTTTAACCAATTTTCTTAAAAACTATGCATCAATATATTACGTTAATTATTTTATATACGGTGAAAAATTTAATTTCCTTTTAAACAGTGTTAGTTATGGATAACTCTGCAGGGGTACATTAGGGTCACTTACACAAAATATACCAAAAAACATTTTTTTTAAATCTTCTTCAAAACTAAGTTCCGTAGGATAGAATAAGCTAAAAAGTTATTCTTATTCTAAGAAGCTTATTTCTTTTTTAAATAGATAAAAGACGTAACAAAAATTGATTATTTTGGTTATTTTTGAAAATGTATTTATAAAGATACGATGGAGGCTTACGGGTAAAATAAACTTTACATTATATTATAGCTTTTCAAAGGAAATTTTATTGTCTACAATAAAGTATACTACACATTTTCTCCCAAGAAGTGTAGTTTTTAAGAACATTTTATAAAACCCATAATAAACATGTTTTTTCAAAATAATTCTAATTTACGGACGCCACTGAAAAGCTACTTCCTCTTCTCTTTCTAACCTTATTGACCAATACATTGTTGGATATAATCGTTCTTTGCAATTTTTGATACAAAGGCTAGTTTCCGAGAAAATTAAAAAAAACAACTAATATAATGCACTTTTGGAGGGGGGGGGGTAGAGGGAATTTTAGTAAGATTATCCACGGGCCTTCACCCTACGTTTATTTCTAACCCCCCAATGAACCCTTTTAGGGTGAAGGCCAACCTTTAACACGCATGGTAACTCAGCAGTGGCGTATATAATGGGGGCCTGCCCCCCCCCAAGCTAAGATTTTTTTAGATATTTTCCACATATTTCATGAATACAAACATAAAATCATAAAATACGACTGTATACGATGTGGTCTCGGGCCTCCCCAAAACTGGCTCGGGCCCACACTGAAACTTTTTTCTATACAGGGTGTCCCAGATAAAAGCAACTACATGGGAATTTCGTAAACAATAAGAGATGCGAGTTTGTTTAAATAAGAAAAAAGTTACGCTATTCTAACCCCAATATTAACGATATCTACAGGGGTTACTAAAATATCGAGCAAGAACTAAAAATTGAAATATCGCCGCCATCTTGCAAACAAATTTAATGAAATTTGGTATTTTTTTATAAGCTATAGATTAACTACGGTTAATCGAATTTTTTCCAGGCCTTCTAGTTTTTTTGGAACCATAGCCAACTTTATTATTTCTTATAACCGCCATATTGAATTTATACGTCAATAAATAGAGCATTAAAAGGAACGACGGAAAATGTGAGTTTATTTAAAAAACTGTTTTTCACTTGTTTGGCTATGAAAAAAAGGCTGTAGTTCCGTTTGTTGTCATACCTACGTAACTATCTGTCAAAACGTTGTCATTTATTTGATTTATCTCTTGGAGTTTTAAAGTTTCTAAATTACTTAATATTTTTTTTGAGTCACTCAATTATCAATCAAATTTAACATGGAAAGATTTCCAAATTGGGAGAAAGTAGATATGTATGAATGTTATATTTTGTGTAACAAGAATGCTGGAAGAGCTCGAAATATGTTACTTTCAGAGATATCCAGAAAGACGACAACCAGGTTTGTCAATCTTCAGAATACTTAGAAATAGTTTAATTGAATATGAACCTGATGAAAATATTGAAGCTCTGGTTTTACAAAGTGTCGTTGACAATCCTCGCATCTCCCTTCGTGAACTGGAAAATAATGTTGAAGTACACAAATCAACTGCGCAAAGAATTCTTAAAAAATTTCAGTATCATTAAGAAGAAACTTATTTTGCAATTAGTTCAAGAAAACCCTCAATTTCAGCATAAGGTTCTGTGGTCCGATGAAAGCAGGTTTACAAACTGCGGGGTATTTAACAGACATATTTTACAGAAAATCCGTTCTTAAATCGTGAGATGCACCATTAAGTTAGGTGGGGTTTCATAATAATTTGACGGCACCTCGATATCTAGAAATTCTACAAAATTACGTTGACGAAATTTTAGAAAATTTGCCTCTTCAAGATGTAGCAAACATGTGGTTCCAGCACCTCCAGATAATGCAAGACTCATAACCGACTATTTGAATCAGCAACATGGAAATAACTGGATCGGAAATCGAGGTCCAGTTTCCTGGCCTGCACGTTCGCCGGACCTTACGCCTCTTGATTTTTGTATTTGGGGATACTTAAAGGATAAAGTTTATTCTACTACTCATAATACGATAGAAGAGTTTGAGGCAGCCGTTGTTCAAGCCATTGAAGAAATTCTTGAACAAATGGTTAAAGATACATGCATGTCTCTAATTCATCGATGCAGGATTTGCATGAATAACAACGGTGGAATTTTCGAACATTTGCTTATTTAATTCAATGCTTTGTTATCGGTTCTTAGTTTTAAACTTTTGTTACGTAGGAATGACAACAAACACAACTACGACATTTGTTTCACAGCCAACTAAGTGAAAAACTATTTTTTTTAAAAATTCACATTTTGCGTCATCCAAAGATAGACTTATTATACACGGTTGAAAAGTTTCTTTTATGCTCTATTTATTGAAGTATAAATTCAATATGGCGGTTATAAGAAATAATAAAGTTGGTTATGGTTTCAAAAAAACTAGAAAGCCTAGAAAAAAAATTGTTAAGTCATTCAATTGGCCGTAGTTGCTTATACAAAAGTACCAAATTTCATTAAATTTGTTTGCAAGATGGCGGCAATATTTCAATTTTTCAAAAAAATTTTAGTTTTTGCTCGATATTTTAAAAACCCCTGTAGATGTTTTTAATTTTGATACGGCATCTGATTGGGCTTAGAATAGCCCGTGGCAGATCCAGGGGTGGCCAGAGGGGCCCGGGCCCCCCCCCGCCCAAACATATAACTTATTTTTTAGTTTAGTAGCATCACTTATTTAAAATTTGTCACAAATTCTACTTCATTTTTTAAAAAATTTCTCCTGCGGCGCTATTAATCTCCTTTAGCTACTAAATTTCACACCTCAATTTCTATGAAAAACCACAAAAAAATTTTTTTTGATGTTTTCTGCCCCTCCCCCCCGGAAATCCTGAATCCGCCACTGAGAATAGCGCAACATTTTTCTCATTTCCGAAATCCCCATGTAGTTGATTTAATTTGGGACACCCTGTATACGCCACTGTAACTCAGAGTCCATTTTTAGCTCACACATATAATATACTCTAGTAGTGTGAGCTATGGTGATCCTAATTTTTTCGAGAAGAAAAAAGTTGCTCCGATTTCAAAAATTTTTATATATCTTTGCGTTTCAGATGATTTTAAAACTTTTTTGTTGCGCCGTCTGTCTGTCTGTCTGTCTGTCTGTCTGTCTGTCTGTCTGTCTGTCTGTCTGTCTGTCTGTCTGTCTGTCTGTCTGTCTGTCTGTCTGTCTGTCTGTCTGTCTGTCTGTCTGTCTGTCTGTCTGTCTGTCTGTCTGTCTGTCTGTCTGTCTGTCTGTCTGTCTGTCTGTCTGTCTGTCTGTCTGTCTGTCTGTCTGTCTGTCTGTCTGTCTGTCTGTCTGTCTGTCTGTCTGTCTGTCTGTCTGTCTGTCTGTCTGTCTGTCTGTCTGTCTGTCTGTCTGTCTGTCTGTCTGTCTGTCTGTCTGTCTGTCTGTCTGTCTGTCTGTCTGTCTGTCTGTCTGTCTGTCTGTCTGTCTGTCTGTCTGTCTGTCTGTCTGTCTGTCTGTCTGTCTGTCTGTCTGTCTGTCTGTCTGTCTGTCTGTCTGTCTGTCTGTCTGTCTGTCTGTCTGTCTGTCTGTCTGTCTGTCTGTCTGTCTGTCTGTCTGTCTGTCTGTCTGTCTGTCTGTCTGTCTGTCTGTCTGTCTGTCTGTCTGTCTGTCTGTCTGTCTGTCTGTCTGTCTGTCTGTCTGTCTGTCTGTCTGTCTGTCTGTCTGTCTGTCTGTCTGTCTGTCTGTCTGTCTGTCTGTCTGTCTGTCTGTCTGTCTGTCTGTCTGTCTGTCTGTCTGTCTGTCTGTCTGTCTGTCTGTCTGTCTGTCTGTCTGTCTGTCTGTCTGTCTGTCTGTCTGTCTGTCTGTCTGTCTGTCTGTCTGTCTGTCTGTCTGTCTGTCTGTCTGTCTGTCTGTCTGTCTGTCTGTCTGTCTGTCTGTCTGTCTGTCTGTCTGTCTGTCTGTCTGTCTGTCTGTCTGTCTGTCTGTCTGTCTGTCTGTCTGTCTGTCTGTCTGTCTGTCTGTCTGTCTGTCTGTCTGTCTGTCTGTCTGTCTGTCTGTCTGTCTGTCTGTCTGTCTGTCTGTCTGTCTGTCTGTCTGTCTGTCTGTCTGTCTGTCTGTCTGTCTGTCTGTCTGTCTGTCTGTCTGTCTGTCTGTCTGTCTGTCTGTCTGTCTGTCTGTCTGTCTGTCTGTCTGTCTGTCTGTCTGTCTGTCTGTCTGTCTGTCTGTCTGTCTGTCTGTCTGTCTGTCTGTCTGTCTGTCTGTCTGTCTGTCTGTCTGTCTGTCTGTCTGTCTGTCTGTCTGTCTGTCTGTCTGTCTGTCTGTCTGTCTGTCTGTCTGTCTGTCTGTCTGTCTGTCTGTCTGTCTGTCTGTCTGTCTGTCTGTCTGTCTGTCTGTCTGTCTGTATGTCTGTAACGACCAATGCGCATAACTCAAAAACCGCTTGGCCGATTTTAATGAAATTTGGTACCTAGGCTGGGTTTTGGGCCGAGATGGTCCCATTTAAAAATGAACAAAATCCACCGACCACAAACCAAATAAAAGGGTGGAGGTTGATTTCAAAAATTAGAGTTTATGGGAAAATATGGCGTGTGTGACATCAAACGAAAGGTAATTGAGTCTGGAGTTCAACAAAATATATTTTAATTTATTTAAAAAAAGGGTGGGGGTATATTTCAAAAATTAGAGTTTAAGTGAAAATATGGCGTGTGTGATATCAAACATACAAAATACATTTTAGTTTTTGTTTTTTTTAAGGGTGGGGGTAGATTTCAAAAATTTGAGTTTAAGTCAAAACATGGCTTGTGTGGTATCAAACAAAAGGTAATTTAGTCCGGAGTTGAATAAAATATATTTTAGTTTTTATTTATATTAGCTCACACGTACACTATAACTATAGTACCTAGTGTGAGCTTAGGGGCCCATATATTGGCAGAGTATTATATGGGAATTAATACCTACTAGCTGGAACAAAGCTAACAATTTACAGAAGAAAATGATAAAACTTATTTAGCTCACACTACTACTATACTATAGTAGTGTGAGCTATAGTGATCCTAATTTTTTCGAGAAAAAAAAAGTTGCTCCGATTTCAAAAATTTTATATATCTTTGCGTTTCAGATGATTTTGAAACTTTTTTGTTTCGCCGTCTGTCTGTCTGTCTGTCTGTCTGTCTGTCTGTATGTCTGTCTGTTTGTAACGACCAACGCGCATAACTCAAAAACCGCTTGCCCGATTTTAATGAAATTTGGTACCTACGCTGGGTTTTGGGTCGAGATGGTCCCATTTAAAAATGAACAAAATCCACCAAACACAAACCAAATGAAAGGGTGGGGGTATATTTCAAAAATTAGAGTTTATGTGAAAATATGGCGTGTGTGATATTAAACGAAAAGTAATTGAGTCTGCAGTTAAACAAAATACATTTTAATTTATTTACATTTTAATTTATTTAAAAAAAAGGGTGGGGGTATATTTTAAAAATTAGAGTTTAAGTGAAAATATGGCGTGTGTGATATCAAACGAAAGGTAATTGAGTCCGGACTTTAACAAAATACATTTTAGTTTTTGTTTTTTTGTAAGGGTGGGGGTAGATTTCAAAAATTTGAGTTTAAGTCAAAACATGGCTTGTGTGGTATCAAACAAAAGGTAATTTAGTCTGGAGTTGAATAAAATATATTTTTTGTTTTTATTTATATTAGCTCACACGTACACTATAACTATAGTACCTAGTGTGAGCTTAGGGGCCCATATATTGGCAGAGTATTTTTTTTTGCAGTCACATTGGGTGGTGAGGTCTAAGAATAGAGATAATCGAAACGTAACGGCGACATCTATTAAAGTTTGTCCAAATCTAACAAATTAATACCCACCGCTGGTCCATTAAAAAAAGCTTTAACAACACCTGTTGCGTTGAAATGACACTGGCAAAGGAAGACGCTAATTTGGCTAATGGTTCTTCCTTTTTTTTTTGATAATGATTTTTACTTGATCTTCGTTTTCTTTATTTGTTTTTTATTTCAAATGCCGACTACAGTCACGGATCTGTTCGATTAAAGTTAATTAGGAAAATTGCATGTCTTCATTTTACGAGAATTGCGGTTTGTGAAGATTAAGTCCAACTCATCGTTTAGATTTTATAAATTATTTTTTGCTACAGGAACTACTCATCAAAGGGACTTAAAATTTTAAACTTAGTTTTTGTTTATTCCAAAATTATAATCGTAACAAAAACATTTCATGTAAAAAAAGCCAAGTACGCGAAAATGGCATTGCGTCAAAAGAATTGAGATAAAAGTAAAGGCAAATGAAAGGTTCTTATTAGTTTGGAAATGTTTTTTAAAACTTTGCTATTACAACCAAACTTCTTTATGTTCAATTTAGCACCGTGCTTAAGAGTCATTTACAGCCGTAATAGCCAAGTTTAGAAAAACATTTCCAAACTAGTAAGAATCTTTCATTTTGAAATTTGTATTGGAGAACTTGGCTTTACTTTTATCTCAATTCTTTTTACGGATTGCCATTTTCGCGTTCTTGGCTTTTGTTTACATGAAATGTTTTTGTTATGATTTCACTACTTTTTTAAAGGAATTGGATAATATTTAATTTTTAAAGTAGTAGAATATGCGGAATATTGTTCAAAACTTTTGCAATGCCTTACTTAAAATTTTGAGGTTTTTTAATTTTTTCCCATGGTCTTATCATAGTTCCTATCAGCCTTCCAAAACTCAGCTCTCTAGCGTTTCTAAAAGTGCACAATTTTACTTTTACATAACTTTACATATATAGGAGAGGGAAGCAAACTAACATTTTCGTGTTTTTAAATTTTTTCCTATAGTTTTATCATAGTTCCTATCAGTCTTCCAATGCTCAGCCCTCTAACGTTTTTGGAAGTAGGTAATGTTACCTTTACATAACTTTACATTTATAGGGGAGAAGAGTAAATAAAAATTTTGGGGTTTTTTAATTTTTTTCTATAGCTTTGTCATAGTTACTATCGGCCTTCCAAAGCTCAGCTCTCTAGCATGTCTGGAAGTGGGCAATGCTACTTTTTCATAAATTTACATTTATAGGGGAGGGAAGTAAATTAGAATCATAACAAAAACATATAAAAGTAAAGCCAAGTTCTGCTATACAAATTTCAAAATGAATGGTTCTTACTAGTTTGGAAATGTTTTTTTGAGCTTTGCTATTCCAGAATTTACGTTTAATTTAGCACTGTGCCTAAGAGTCGTTTGCAGCCGTAATAGCCAAGTATAGAAAAACATTTCCAAACTAGCAAGAATCATTCTTTTGAAATTTGTATTGGAGAACTTGGCTTTACTTTTATCTCAATTCTTTTTACGGCATACCACTTTCGCGTACTTGGCTTTTTCTTACATGAAATGTTTTTCATATGATCACTCTTTTAACGGGAACGATTTTATTTTTTTGGTAAATGTAGGCAATGTGTTGCAACTTGTAATATCCTAAGGTAACTTATTATATTCATCTAACCCTTTAAAAAAAGAAACTGAATTTGTCGCTATTAAGGGTTATTTTATTACCTTACAAGCCCGCGTAACAATGGCTAGAGAAGGTACTATTTTCGACGAAAAATTTTTTTTTGAGATAACGCCAAAAATGTGTTATTTGGATGTATTTTGACCTATCCTAGCAATACCGTCATGATGTCTGTCTATGTGTCTGTGTGTGTGTATATTATTTCTGGCCGTAACACGATAGCTCCTAAACCGCTGAACCGATTTAGTTTTATAAAATTTTCAGGTAAAATAGTGTTCGACACTCTTACGAGCTGATTAGATTTTGGTCAAAATCCATTAATGCTAATGACAGTTTTTTGACAATTAAAAACTTAAAAAAATGCTAACTTTTTAACGGAGCATATTATCTAGTGATAAAAATGAAAATATTGGAAATTTTCGAACGTGTCTCGGAAATATTGGAAATATTGGAAATATTGGAAATATTGGAAATATAAGCCTATAAGCATGAAACTTAAGAACAATTTTTATTTCCGATAGTATTGAACATTTTGAAGAAGTAGACTGGCAAGACGATGTTATTAAGTATGATGATGATGACAGCGATGAAGATATGCCTCTAGTGTGTCAAGAATGAGATTTTTGTTATACAAATTTGACCTTATTTCTGTTTATTTGTTTGAAGAATAACTCCTGATTTGTCTTCATGTATAAGCCTTCTGCGTTTTCCGGTGTTTTGTTATAATTTTTATAAATAAATATTCCCTTTTTTCTTATTTTTTTTAATATTTCAAATATTTCCATATATTTCCAATGTTTCACGAAATATTTCCGGAAATATTTCCGAAAATATATAAACATTATTTTCGGAATATAGTAGACTATGTTTTTCTCAATAATTCGTGTTATAACCAAAAACTCCGTATGAGCTTTAGTTTCTGAGATATGGCTTTACTCGAAGTGTGATAATAGGCTAACTAAGAAGGTGTCAGATCCGTCATGAATCCATTTATTTTTTAAATAAGACGGTGCATTTCCAATCCTTATTAGTCAAATTTCGTCCATATATTCACTGGAGTCCCAAAAGAAAGAAGAGCAGCCAGAGGGGTATCCTTATTAATAAAAAAAAACCTAAAACATAAGATTACCGACTACGATTGCATTAGTGAAAACATACTTCGAGTGAACATGAAGATGCTTGGTCATAATATAAGCATAATAGCAGTCTACGCACCATCAGATGACGAAAAAGTAGCTACAAAATAACTGTTCTTTGACCAACTTGATGAGACTATCACCAAAATCGGTAATACCAAAGAAATAATTATGCTTGGCGATTTTAATAGCCGAACTGGTAGACAAACCCAGAGCAAAGTGATAGGACCATTTGGAGAAGAAGTAACAAATGATAATAGCTTGAGACTGATACAATTGTGTGAAACCCGCAACAAAAATAAATAATGGTTTTTTTAGGCATAAGGATATTCATCGATATACCTGGATTCAGCCAACAAGAAATCTTAAATCAATCATTAATTATGCTATAGGTGGACAACACTCGCAATTAAAGTGGTATGATGTGCGAGCACTTCGTGGCGTTACCTGTGGATCTGACCACCATCTGGTAAAAGCAAAAATATTATTCCCTTTAAGAAAAACAAATAAGGACGAAAGTATTGGATAAATTGAAAACTTAGAATGCATCGAAGACAATCAAAAATACAACTTTAGAAGTCTAGAAATCGAAAGTACTCAAAGATTGTATCAGAACCGATTAGATAAAAAATTAATAAACACAGAACACTCATTTGAAGAGATATATACAAACATAATAAAAAGCTTGAAGGAAGCAAGCATCGAAGCTGTTGGATACCAAGATAAGTTTGCAATGTTCCTTAAAACACAATTTATTATCGATGATTAGTCCTAAATATTTCATTTTTTTACATGTTCTAGTACATCATTATTTATGTGAATAGTATATCTATTTAATATAAATTCCTGTGTTATATTTTCTTTGCTAATTAACCTAAATTTTGTTTGTGTGTTATTAATTTTTAAAAGGTTTTGACGACAATAATTGTGAATATTTGCCAATGCGCCATTAGTCTTTTCTTTTCTTTTCAAGCGTATCATCTGCAATTAGATGTATTCAAAGATCATCGTTAGTTTTATTAGTGCCTAATGTTAACAAGTTTAAATAAAACTATTGGTGTGCCCATCATTGATGCATGTGCAAAGTCTTTTCGTTATTTCCTTGCACATAAAACGCCACTGTAAACAAAGGAGAGGGTACACCAAGTTCTTTTAAAGCATTTGAATATCATTTAAATAGTAGATACTAGAACATATAAAAATTTATAGAAATCGCCGGGTCCGAAATTGCCTCTTTAGGGGGTAACAGAGGAATGGGATTACCAAATTCTTTTAAAGTATTTGGATAGTACCACAACGCCACAACAAGTTAAAAGTTAAAAGAAATCGTCCAGTTTCAAAATCCCCGGAATTCTTTTACCTGTTTTGGAGAAACACAATTATAGCCTACACTACTCGTTTCGTCGACACCTAGCACAATATTTATATCTTCCAGATCAAATAAGTTTCCGTGACTAATCGGGTAAAAAAGTTTTTGTTTCTCTAGTATTTTTCCGTGAGTAGCTCGAAAGCTTATCCTTGTAGGGGTCCAAGATCTAGTGGACACCTAATAAGTGTTGACAGTTAACAGTTTCGTCCTGGGACTCCTCAGAACACTACTTGGTCAATGTGACACCCTTGCTAAGTTAATTTTTTAATTTTGTCTCTCATCCTACGTCTATAGTGAGAAAAAAATAGTCTAATCCGCAAGAAGCGCCATCTACCAAAACTAGAACAAGAGCAGGCGATAAATTGCTGATCGATGAAAAGATTAACGCTGATTTTCGTTTTTATCCACATTCAAGACGTCAGCGTCAGGCCAGATGACCATTCTTATTAGACATTTTACGGAAAGAGAAAAAGGTGTCTTAAAAAAGATCATGAGCCGGTGTGCCGGTTACAAAACTTAATTAAGGGAATCACACCATGTCACACGATGCTGAAAGCATACAACATGGTTAAATGTTATAGGATTCATGGGAAATTATTACTGTATGTAAGATAAGAACAACTGCATATGCATAAAATATGTAGCACGTAAGAAAAAAGGATAGAAGTTTACACGTGGTTACGCCGATTTTTTCAGGATAGCCAGACCCACAGCCAATACCTGTGCCCTGTGCGCCCCGGTACAGTAGAGGGAGGAAATTTATGACACCGATTATTAACCCTAGCGCATCAATATTTTCTTTCAAAATTTCGTAAAGAAAATTGATTGAGGGTAGTTGTACATAAAATATCGGAAATTTGGACGATAACTACATAACGTATAATCCATTTTTATAATATTTAATACAGTGTTTATCACAAGCTAAAGTTTATGGCTTCCCCAGTGGACCAAATAAGAGAGGGATCTGTTTTAAAAGCAAATTCTTTCATGTTGATTTAAGAACTACCTAACGAATTAAATTCCCAAAAATACCACAGCTCTGTCCTAAACAGTATCCGAGCCTGTTATATAATTCCGTTCGGACATTACTTAGCATTTCAGGTGTCAGTGATTGTAGAGTGGTGACTATTTTTGCCCGAAGTTCATCCAAAGTGGGTGCCAAATTTTGTGATCTCGGAGGCCAGCAGTACCTTGCCTGCTTGTAATAAGCGGCCTTGGGAACGTTTCATTAAAAAAATTTTCACAGGCAAAGTGTCATGAGCTGGGCAACCATCTTGCATGAATCAAATTTGTTTAAAATCAACATTTGCCACCTGTCGAATCGGAGGAATGAAATGGTCCTGCAACAGAGTTAAATAATTTCTCCCTCGTAAATTACTATTGCTGAAAAAAGGACCAATGATATCGTCACCCAAAATTCTAGTCCAGACATTAGGTTTTTGAGGATACTGGGTCCGTTCTGCAGTATGCAAATGTTTATTATTCCGTAACCAGTAACGAACAACGGAAGGATTGTGACGGTCATGAAATGAAAACAAACTTTCGTCTGAAAAACAAATATTTTTAATAAAATTTTTATTCTGATTCGCTTTTTCAATCATAGTTTCAATAAGCTCCATTCTTCGAAACTGATCATCTGGAAAAGTTACATGCGTTTCGTTTACTTGAAAACTCCGGTACCCATGGCATTTTAAAATGTTTTGGACGGTTAAGGGAGAAATATCATCGCCCACATTATTGGCAATTACCCGACTGGAATACAAAGCTTCTGCTGCGGCACAAATCATAGTTTTGCGCTGTACCCTTTCCTCTCCCATTTCACGAACAGGAGGTGCCTTTCCACCACTCCATTTGTGTCAAAAATTGATGCATCCTGTTCGCTGGAAATGAGTCACTATTGTTTTAACCGTGCTACTGCTTGGAATATTTCTTCCCTCAAACGCGACAGCAAATAAATTCGCCCCGTCTTGATAGCTATTTCCCCCGAAATACCATTGAACCATCTGTACTTTTTTCTGAACGCTAAATGTAATACGCGGCATGGCTTGAGCTAGAATTTGCGTGAACAACAAACACCCATTTCTCACCTGTTTTGCTGCACACGACGGAGTGACGAAAAACTTCGTAAAGACGAGGAGTCACAATCTATTCATGTGAGTCATAGGATTCTGTTGCGGAAGCTTGAGGTGTATGACTTTAGGGGTACGGTTTTGAAGTGGTTTCAATCATTTCTCACTAATCGCAGTCAGAGTGTTGTGGTGGACAACAAATCCTCTTCTAGGCAGCAAACAGTCTCTGGTGTTCCTCAAGGGTCTGTCCTGGGACCTATTTTATTCCTTGTCTATATCAATGACTTATTAACATTGGATATATCAGGACTGTTCTCAGTCTTTGCAGATGATGCCACCATTGTCTGGAATGATGATGACCCTGCTCACTTAGTTGACGTGATATCTCACGACATCCGTGTGATTAAACGCTGGTGTGATGCCAATGGCTTGCTTTTTAACTTTAACAAGACCCAAGTACTTGGATTTCGATGCAACATCAATGACATGATGTGACAACTGTGATGATTTCTCCATTAAAATGACCCATGACACCAGATTCTCAGGTTTACAACTAGATACTGACTTTAAATATCAAACGCATATTTTACAATTAAACAAAAAAACTAGCATCGGGTTGCTACGGTCGGTGTCAGAACTGTTGCTTCGAATCTGGGGATTTTCATCGCTCGAACGGTCTATTACGCAGTCATTCAGTCATACCTTTCATATGGTCTACCGTTCTGGGGATGTTGTAGCGTATACCTGTTTGACACGGGCTATAAGATTCATGACAGGTTCCTCATCCAGATCCCACTGCAAACCTCTCTTTGTTGCCCACAAAATACTAACTCTACCTTGTCTTTTTATCTTAGAATCAGCCAGCTTAATTCATAAAAATACTCTGCCAATCTATGAGCACCTAAGCTCACACTGGGTACTATAGTTATAGTGTATCTACGTGAAAGCTAATATAACTAAAAACTGAAGTATGTTTTATTGAACTCCAGACTCAATTACCTTTCGTTTGATACCACACAAGCCATGTTTTGACTTATACTCTAATTTTTCAAATCTACCCCCACCCTTTTTTTAAAACTAAAATGTATTTTGTTTAACTCCAGACTCAATTACCTTTCGTTTGATATCACACACGCCATATTTCCACTTAAACACTAATTTTTGAAATTTACCCCCCCCTCCCTTTTTTTAAATAAACTAAAATGTATTTTGTTTAACTCCAGACTCAATTACCTTTCGTTTGATATCACACACGCCATATTTCCACTTAAACACTAATTTTTGAAATTTACCCCCCCCCCCTTTTTTTAAATAAACTGAAATGTATTTTGTTTAACTCCAGACTCAATTACCTTTCGTTTGATATCACACACGCCATATTTTTTCATAAACTCTAATTTTTGAAATCTACCCCCACCCTTTTATTTGGCTTGTGTTCGGTGGATTTTGTTCATTTTTAAATGGGACCATCTCGACCCAAAACCCAGCCTGGGTACCAAATTTCATTAAAATCGGGCAAGCGGTTTTTGAGTTATGCGCGTTGGTCGTTACAGACAGACATACAGACACACAGACAGACAGACAGACAGACAGACAGACAGACAGACAGACAGACAGACATACAGACAGACAGACAGACAGACAGACAGACAGACGGCGCAACAAAAAAGTTTCAAAATCATCTGAAACGCAAAGATATATAAAAATTTTTGAAATCGGAGCAACTTTTTTTTTCTCGAAAAAATTAGGATCACCATAGCTCACACTACTATAGTATAGTATATGTGTGAGCTAATATTACCCTCTTTCCACTACGTCCGACAGTTCGAAATACACGAAAATCTCAAAACATCTCTCTTCCAATTCCTCACACCTCTCTTGTACAGAAATCAATTGTTTACAACGGAATCAAACTCTATAATCACACCCTCTTCATAAAGGAATTTACGGATCTAAGCAACAAGCTTTCTATTCCATTGACGAATTTATGCAATTTTCATTTCAATAAATTACTCTTTGAGTCTTTTTTATACACCTCTCTTCCCACTCATCTATTACTGGTTTTGGGCTCGCCTTCTTTGACTTTTTAATCAACATATTCTAGGTATTTAAAATTTTTCAACTTTCCTTGATCTCATTTGTGATTTTTGTAGTTTTGTTAATTTTATTTTATTAATTTGATGTTACTTTTGTCATTTTTATGTTTTATTTGAGTAGTATAATTAAATACTTATTTTTATTTTTTATGTTATTACATGAATGTGTCACGTGACTTTTTATTAATATTGTTTAAGTTATTTTAGAATTTTGTATTGTTAAGCACATGTATTTTAAAAATTTAACTACCTTTTCAAACCTATTCGCCTGTGATATTTCTTTTTTATAACACTTTTTAGTTCCTATGTGTGTTTTCATAACTTTAATCTTAATACATTTTTGTTTGTTTATTTTTTTAAATGTTAACTTTTGATGTACCTATAAGGATATCAAACAAATGAAAACCATGAGTTTTATTAAATAGTAGGTAATTTAGGTTTAAAGTGAGGGAATTATTTAATGCTTCCAATATTGTCCTAGTTTTATGTAGTATTAAGAATTGAATAGCTTTGTCAATAAGGATATATGAACACCTTTGGACAATAAAGCATATTTACTACTACTACTACTACTACTATTCCCATACTTTCCCACTACCAGCCCGAATACGGGTCTAAAACAGCGAAAAATATTTTAAGAGACCGCCCAACATATATTTTTCTCTCTTTTACACACATTGAGCACAGCAAGTGTATGAATCCTATAGCTTTTAATCATGCTGTATAATAATATAGTTCGAAGTAAAAACCGTATTTTATGAAGTTTTACCGCAAAAATAAGTTGCGTAAACAGTAGCGGTTTGTGGCAGATTATTATATTTATAGTCGCTTGTGAGCAGTGGCGTATATAAGGGGGGCCCGGGCCCCCTCCGAAGCTAAGATTTTTTTAAATATTTTTTACATATTTCATGAATACAATCATAAAATAGCATAAAATACGGCCTCATGGGATCTCGGCCCCCCCCAAAACTGTATCGGGCCTACCAGTTGCGTGTCGTATAGGGGGCCAGGGGGGCGAACGCCCCCCACCACCCCTCTGCGCTTGGCGCCCCTGGCGCCATTTAAGAAAAAAATAGAAAAACTAAATTTAACGCAAAAACAAATGGTGCGTGTGTTATTATTTTAAAAAAAGGTTTATAATTTATTTGAAACCCATACCTATATTTGCGCCCCTTAAGGTCTTCGCCCCCCCCCTTTTATCCACGAAACACTACTGGGGCCTACCCCGAAACTTTTATCTACATACGCCACTGCTTGTTAGAAATAGTTAAGTCGCAGACCGATCTTTAGGAAAAAACAAACAAGGGGCTCCACCGAAGATGAATACAGTCCCAATCAAAACTAGTAAAATCTGAGAGCACGGCAGTGCCTCGCCAAGTTCGCGCTGCTGCACCATCTTTTCTTGAAACATTTCAGTCCATATTTGACCTATCTATCTATTAAAATATACTTCGGAGTGAACTACGAAACTTAAACTTTGTACAGTCGTAGACTTTTATAGAGTTAACAACTCCTCCAAGTTTCATGGACTTCCATAAAGTAGTAAAGTAGTTACGAAATTTCAAAAAACGTCAAAATTGCCACTCACTTACTCATTCATGTATATCAGATCAGCAAAATTCTACTGTACAAGGTATGCTACAAAGCTGAAATTTTGGAGACTGATAGAAATTATGACCAAACCCCTGGAAAAAACCCCAAAATTCCTTTAAACATGTAAAATTATGTAATATTAACATTGCTCACTTCCAGAAACGCTAGAGAGCTGAGCTTTGGGAGACTGATAGGAGCTATAATAAAACTATAGAAAAAAAAATTTAAAACCCATATTAAAATTTACATCCCTCCCCGATAAATGTAAAGTAACCCTAGAGAGCTGAGCTTTGGAAGGCCGATAAAAACTATGATAAAACTATAGAAAAAAAAATAAAACACCCATTCTAATTTACTCCCCTTCCCCATAAATGTAAAGTTATGTAAAAGTAACACTACCCACTTCCAGAAACGCTAGAGAACTGAGCTTTTAAGACTGAAAGACACTATGATAAAACTATAGGTACAAATTTAAAAACACCAACATTTTAATTTACTTTCCTCTCCTATAAATGTAAATTTATATAAAAGTAGCATTACCCACTTCCAGAAACGCTAGAGAGTTTTGGAAGGCTGATAGGAACTATGATAGAATCATGGGAAAAAATTAAAAAACCCCAAAATTTTAATTTACTCTCCTCCCCTATAAATGTAAAATTATGTGAACACTTGTAGAAACGCTAGAGAGCTGAGCTTTGGAAGACTGATAGGCACTATGATAAAACCCTGGGGAAAAATTAAAAAACCTCAAAATTTTAAATAAGGCATTCCAAAAGTTTTGAACAATTTTCCGCATATTTTACTAGATACTTTAAAAATTAAAATGTTATTCAATTCCTGTGAAAAGAAATGAAATCATATCAAAAACATTTGATGTAAAAAAAAGCCAAGGCGAAAATGGTATTCCGTAAAATGAATTGAGATAAAAGTAAAGCCAAGTTCTGCAATACAAATTTCAAAATGAAAGGTTCTTACTAGTTTGGAAATGTTTTTCTAAACTTGGCTATTACGGCTGCAAATGCCTCTTAGGCTAGGGTTACCAGATGAAAACGTCTCTAACCAGGACCAGCCGTCAAGAAAATCCGGACAAAATCCGGACGTCAAAATTTTTTCGATGCCACACACAAAAAATCAAGTTTTTTTTTATTGAAACAATAACTAATAAATAACATAATATACCTACTATTTTATAGGTACTTTTCACTGCTTTGTATTTTATTCAACAGCGTTGAATTTTTAGGCAGAAGTACAAATCGTAAAATTCTGAGCAGCTCATATTTCTTAAATTGTATGAAGTCATGAGTATTCCTTTTACAGAAGATAAAAGCAGCCTATTTCTTTCTTTGGTACACTGGGTAGAAATACTTGCATTAAAATATTTTGCCCATTTTTGGTGGGTAGGCAGATTGTGGTCATCAGAAGTAAAATTGTCTGATATGTACATTTTTAGATACAAACTTACATCAAAAAAATTGTGTGTGCTTAAGACCACACGGCAGAAGTGTAATTCAACAAGGCGAAATTAATAATACTACTTTAAGCGGGGTCTTAACATAACGTTTTATCTTACGTCTTGCCTGTCAGTCAAAAGGGTCAAGTATGACGGTTGAAAGACTAGCGTAGACACTTGATAGTTTTAACGTACGTTTGTACATCAGTTTTTGATACAAAACGATGGTTTTATTGGAAAACAATGCGTGATCCGGTCAGTTCTCTAGGCGGTCTTCCGTCTTAAATCAGTTCAAGTAAAACGTCCGTTTTTCCGTCTGCACACAAAGTTTTACTTGATGCGTTTGACTGAACAGGCAAGATGTAAGATAAAACGTTATGTGAAGACCCCGCTTAAAGGTGAATTCACACTGCTAAATTTATCGACGATTATTGTTTAATTACATTTTTGAAACTAGTTTATTTTGCATTATTTGATGTTTATAAGGCGGCTACTTTAAAATCCGGACGTTTATGAAAAATCCGCCCGGACCCACCCGGACGTAGTAAAAATCCAGACATGTCCGGATTAATCCGGACGTTTGGTAAGCCTATCTTAGGCACAGAGCTAAATTGAACATAAAGAAGTTTAGTAATAGCAAAGTTTAAAAAAACATTTCCAAACTAGTAAGAATTGGATCTCAATTCTTTAACTTTTTTTTTCTTGTATACCATTTTCGCATACTTTGCTTTTTTTTACATGAAATGTTTTTTGTTAGAATGTACTCTTCTTTGTGTTTTTACAAGCTTTTATTTAACTTCACCTGTATGTATGTAATCAAATCTTGCAACTCATTTTTGAAGAACTTCCAAACATCCGATTGACTTCAAATTTCGCATAGCGTCTTAGTTCCGGTGACAATACAATAATATGGTTTCATTGGGTACCTACCTCCACCCTAACGTGGGGGGTGGAGATGGGGTAAAACGTTAGTTTGTCCGATTTCAACCAAAATTGGTATCTAGGGGTTTTTGAGGATGAGAATTACGAATTTTTGATCAGATTACAAAAATTCAATATGGCGGATTTAAAATGAAGGATTTAATGTCAAGTTTTTTTGATTACTTTCAACTGACTTCCACGTATCCGATTCACTTCAAATTTTGCATACCGTTATAGTTCGATGACAATCCAATAATGTGGTATCACTGACTGCCTACCTCCCCCCTAACGTGGAGGGCGGAGAGGGGCTAAAATTTTAGTTTATCGGATTTTCACCAAAATTGGTATCTGGGGGTTTTTGAGGATGAGGATTACGAATTTTTGATCAGATTACAAAAATTCAATATGGTGGATTCAAAATGGACGATTTTTTTCAAAATTCACATGCTCTCCCACTAAAAAGTGGGGGGGGGGAGCGTAGAAGAGGTAAGACTTTAGTTTGTTCGATCTCGACCAAAATTAGAAATGCATAGACTTAGACAAATCTAAAAATTAAAAAATAAATAAAAAAAAAACTTTTTGAAAACAAGCTTTTATAAAATGGACTAAAAAGCATAAAATATTTTTTGAGTGTTCTGATATCATAATAATAAAAGTGATGGGTGTATTAAAGGAAATTTACCCGTTTTTCTTTTAGCCTTGTTAACTCGAAGTTTAGTGAAAATCCAAATTTATATATTTTATATTATAGCAGAGAATGTAAGGGTAGACATTTAACCCAACCCAACCCTACTCAAGCTATCCTTACATTTTTTCTGATATGGATGGACACATTGGCGTAGCTAGCCTTGCTTTTCAGGGGGGGCCGTGGCCCCGGTCTATCTTGAACAAAAAGCAAACATAGGTTTTAAAGAGTCGTGCAAAGTGTGCAATGAATAAAAAAAAATACGCGCATTAAATGTTCTAATATTTTAATATAACAAATTTAATAATACATTTACCAACTTATTTATATGTATACACAGGAAGTATGTAATTCAGCAATTCTACAAAGAAAGTTTCTACGTTGCTGACTGAAAGCGTCTACCACACTGTCTAAGTCGACCTCAACATCTTTTTCTATGAATAGCAATGACAAACCTGAGTGTCTCTCTTGAGTCATAGTTGTTCTAAGCCAATTAAAAACTCTCCTCATGGCAGAGAAAGACCTCTTGCAAGTTGCACTTGAAATTGGAAGAATACTCGCAACTTTAAAAGTTGGTAGAGGTTTGCTGTTTCTGCTATATGTTTGATAGAATCATGACCAACAGTTTGATTTAACCGAAAAATACAATTCTTTAAACGGTCATTTTTGCTCTTAGAGTAGAAGTATTAATAGTAAAAATTTCCCGGTATTGCTCGACGAATTTATTCCATTTAACGACGTGGGAAAACTTAATATAAAAATGGTTATGAAATTGTCACCAAAATCGGAAAATTTTCTACACTACACTAGACACTAAACGCTAACCTCAAAAAAAACTAAAAAGATTACTATATTTATTTTAGAAAAACAGTTTAAAAAGGTCTTTTATAACCTTACGACATCTACAACCCGATTTCGGAAACAGAGGGGCAAAGGTCGCTGTCTTTATTAAATGCGAAATTTAACTTACACTTATTTTACAAGATGTCGCCAATATGTATGAAATATTCAATATGCATAATTATGTTTAAATTTAAAAAATATTTTCGGGAAATTGCATAAGTGCAGAAAAGTTACCGATACTTTAAAGAGAAAAAGCCTAATTCCGCAAGACAAGGGCTTTTTCCTGAAATGTAAACATTATCTGAATGATTTTAAATTTTAATGCACCTCTTTTATTTGAATATTTCCCGAATAATAATAGAAAAGTATGTATTTTCAGCGTCATGTTCTTTTACTAGTAGTCGGTAGGGGAGGCCTAAAATATCTTAGGGGGGCCTGAGGGACTTCAGGGGGGCCAGGCCCCCCTAGCTACGCCAATGGATGGACATTATTACGCCTGCTTCATATTAGGCAGAGCATCCGCGACCGGCAGTGTGTCGATTTATTTTGTCACATTGAAAAAGAAGAGTCGGCCCATCATCGGTTGTAGACGATCCACCAAATGCGCATGGAAAGGCATTTACCTAATATTAAATACGCCCATCGCTTTTATTATTATGATATCAGAACACTCAAAAAATTATTTTATGCTTTTAGTCCATTTTATAAAAGCTTGTTTTCAAAAAGTTTTTTTTTCTAAATTTATTTTTTATTTCTTTACTTGTTATCACAAACCTTTAATTTAGGTTAGGTGTTTAGCATTTTATCAACTGTTACCAGTGGCGTATATAGAAAAAAGTTTCGGGGTTGGGCCGAGGCAGTTTTGGGGGGGGGGGGGCCGATGAGGGCGTATTTTATGCTATTTATGTTTGTCTTTATGAAATATGTCGAAAATATCTAAAAAAATCTTAGCTTCGGGGGGGCCTGGCCCCCCCATATATACGCCAGTGACTGTTACTAATAGTTTATCCAAGATATTAACTGAAGTAGCACCTTAATGATCACTACCTGCCTAACAACTAGTAATTGATGTTCCCAATCAATGTTATATTGTACTCTTTTTAAAAGACTAGGAGGCAAATACTCGTACATACTTACCAGGCGAGTTGTATGGGTACGTTTAACATTTGATTGTTGGCTAAGTAATAAATGCTTCTTAATATGTATGACTAATGAGTATCTTATACAAAGATAAATGATTGTTAAAAAACCTAATTAGTTAATACAATTTGTACAGGGTGGTCTAATTTCGTACGGTTTTGAGCATTCAGGACGAAATTGTTAATTTTTCAATTCAAACAAGTTTCGTGGCTAATCGGCAAAAAGGACTACGACATAAGGACGAAACGGTTAACTGTCAACACTTATTAGGTGTCCAATAGGGGATCTTGGACCCCCGTGAGGTTAAGCTTTCAGGCTACCCACGGAAAAATATAAGGGAAACAAAAAAACTCCTTTTTGCCCGATTAGCCACGAAACTTGTTTGATTTTTAAATTCACGGGTACGAAATTCCACGTTTGTTAGTATTATTTGGCTTAAAAATTCCGTTGATTGACGCTCACTGTCCTGAAGACGGGTAAAAATGCAATCTGTGTTGATCCGGCCTGAAAGACAAAGAGCTGTCGTAGGTCACGGACTATAGTTGTTTTCTTTTATTTGCATTCGATCTTTTCATTGATCGATATTGTATAGCAGTGTTTTCGCCTACTTTTAGTTTTTTGTTTCTCTCGTATCTCGGTAGATGGCGCCTCTTGCTATAGTTCGCTCACTAATTGCATTTAATTAGAGACAAAACCGTCTGATTAACTTCGCAAGATTTGTCACATTGACCAGCAGTGTTCTGAGGAGTCCCATAAGGACGAAACGGTTAACTGTCAACACTTATTAGGTGTCCATTAGATCTTGGACCCCCGTGAGGTTAAGCTTTCAGGCTACCCACGGAAAAATATAAGGGAAACAAAAAACTCCTTTTTGCCCGATTAGCCACGAAACTTGTTTGATTTTTAAATTCAAGGGTACAAAATTCCACGTTTGTTAATTTTCAGTTTTAGATATTTTCAAAAATATATTATTTTTTAGAGTTGGATAAATTAACCATCTAGTGCAGGCGCTAGAGGTAGTTGAATATGCAAAATATGACGACCGCAGTTTGGTAATGGATTCTAGCTGAGAATAGGTCACAGATTAAAGGGCCAGTTTTTTTATCCCCTTATAATTGAACTTCTGACAATTTAACCAAGTTGACGCCCTAAAGCCACAATGACACAGAAATGCATCAAAAACAAGGGCGGATCCAGAGGTGCTTCTCGGGGGGGGGCACTTTAGGTGAAATTCTCTGTCGGTAAAAAATGGTATATATTTTTTAAAGCAGCATTTTATTAAATTAGTCAAAACTAAAAACTACAATATCTATTTTGAATTTTTATTAGCAAAAACCCTACTTTTTACTCATATTTTGTATATTCAAAAAATTCTCGGGGGGGGGCAAGTACCCCTAGTGCCCCCCCCTGAATCCGCCACTGATCAAAAATGTGTAAAATCCAACCTAAATATAAAATTCTCTTAGGAAATTATTATTAACTTTTGCATTAAAGCCAGGCAGTCATTGGCGTAGCTAGGGGTGGGGGGGGGGGGCTGGCCCCCCCTGAAGTCCCTCAGGCCCCCCCCTAAGATATTTTAGGCCTCCCCTACCGACTACTAGTAAAAGAACATGACGCTGAAAATACATACTTTTTCTATTATTATTCGGGAAATATTCAAATAAAATAGGTGCATTAAAATTTAAAATCATTTAGATAATGTTTACATTTCACGAAAAAGCCCTTGTCTTGCGGAATTAGGCTTTTCTCTTTAAATTATCGGTAACTTTTCTGCACTTATGCAATTTCCCGAAATATTTTTAAATTTAAACATAATTATGCATATTGATATTTCATACATATTGGCGACATCTTGTAAAATATTATAGAAGTGTAAGTTAAATTTCGCATTTAATAAAGACAGCGACCTTTGCCCTCTGTTTCCGAAATCGGGTTGTAGATGTCGTAAGGTTATAAAAGACCTTTTTAAACTGTTTTTCTAAAATAAATATAATTATCTTTTTAGTTTTTTTGACGTTAGCGTTTAGTGTCTTATGAAAATTTTCCGATTTTGGTGACAATTTCATAACCATTTTCATATTAAGTTTTCCCACGTCTTAAATGGAATAAATTCGTCGAGCAATACCGGGAAATTTTTAATATTAATACTTCTACTCTAAGAGCAGAAATGACCGTTTTAAAGAATTGTATTTTTCCGGTTAAATCAAACTGTTGTTCATGATTCTATCAAACAACATATAGCAGAAACACGTATCCAAACATCTACCGAACTTTTTAAATTTGCGAGTATTCTTCCAATTTCAAGTGCATTGCGAGAGGTCTTTCTCTGTCATGAGGAGAGTTTTAATTGGCTTAGAACAACTATGACTCAAGAGAGACACTCAGGTTTGTCATTGTTATTCATTTTCTTCAAACGCTTTCAGTCAGCGACGTAGAAAACTTTCTTTGTAGAATTGCTGAATCACATACTTCCTGTGTATTCATATAAATAAGTTGATAAATGTATTATTAAATTTGTTATATTAAAATATTAGAACATTTAATGCGCGTATTTTTTTTATTAATTGCCACACTTTGCACGACTCTTTAAAACCTATGTTTGCTTTTTGTTCAAGATAGACCGGGGCCACGGCCCCCCCTGAAAAGCAAGGCTAGCTACGCCAATGCAGACAGTAATAGGTTCCATGCAGTATTCTGACAGTATCTGCCGGCACGGCAATGCCCAGCCAAGTTCGCGGCGTAAACTACTGTTCCATCTTTTTTGAACATTTTAGACTATATTTGAGCCACGGATCACCTTAGATGATTCGTGTTTGAGCTATCTAAAACTCTACTGCGGAATGAGCTACGAAACTCAAACTTTGCGCAGTCGTAGATCTTCATGGAGTTTCATGGACTTCCATAAAGTAGTTACAAAATTTCAAAAAACGTCGAAATTGCCACTCACTCACTTACTCACTCAGGTATAGATCATCAAAATTCTACTGTAGGGGAAAGAGGGAAGAATTTGACCAGGGGGCGCATTCAACCATCGCGTTTATTTACCAAGTGGTTTAAATTTCTCGCGAAAATCAAGTGATTTTAGGTTCTGTTGTTAGTTGAGCATCGTCTGAGTGTAAGAACGCACGTATACCCAACGTTTTTGATTTTTTAACGAAAAAAGTTGAAAAACACACTATCTGGTAATATATTTTTGCTTCCAACTTCAAGTAAAATTTCCTTAAAAAACTGGTTTTTGAATTTCAGTGGTTTATGCAAGGAATCTCTAGATATTGTAGTTTTGATTAATAAATATTATTCTAACCTAAAGATATAAATAATTTTTTGTGGAGCAAATTAATCTGTTTCTGTACCCTGGGGAGCATTCGACCACCACAAAATGGGGAACATTCGACCACTGGATGTTATCATTTATCATCGACCAAAAATTATGCTTTATCTCTTCATACGATTCAGGTGAAGATTTGAGTGACGAGTTTAAAGATATATATATATATATATATATATATATATATATATATATATATCAAGAGGATCTCAAAAAAGGAGATTTTGATTTAGTAAGATTCAAGACTAAATCCAAACCGATTCATTTTGTGGGGCAAATTTTGGAAATTTCGGGAGAGGCAACCAAAATAATTTTTTTGAGAAGAAAGGGTCTGTCAACTTCATTTTATTTTTCATAAATTGAAGATATAAGCGAAGTGGACAATGGAGACATAATAAGCAAATTGAAAACTTTAGCAAAAACTGGAACAATAAAAACAGCTTCATATTTTAAGTTTAAGCAGTTAAAATTTCAACACCTTGCTTATAAACTAATTTTGTTTAGGTAAGTAGGTAATTTTAGTTAGTTTTGTTTATATTTTTTATCAAGATACATTGTATTTTTGTTTTTTGTAGGGCAATACGATTAAACTACTTTTTTAGCACTTGTACTTTACCGTAAGAAGGTATTTTTAGGATTATTTCTTTATTTTTTCACTGCATTGCGTTTTACTTTTGCTATTTTCCTACAATATAGCATTTTTTTCTTACTTTTTGTTTTTTTTTGTATACCTTTAAAGATCCTTTTTATACATGGTCGAATGCTCCCCCCCCCCCCCCCCCATCTGGTCGAATGCTCCTTAGGGAGCATTCAACCATTTGCCAAGATTTTTTAAAAAGAAAATTTCCTGCTAAAGGTTTTATTTTTTTAAAAATTTTGGTGAATTACTTAAACAACACTCCGATCTACCCATCAGTACTTATTTGTTTTACAAATATGCATTTAAGAAATTTTTATAAGTATACAAAAAACCATTTTGTGGTCGAATGCTCCCCTCCTTCCTCTACTTTCAGACATGCTACAAAGCTGACATTTGGCAGACTGATAGAAATTATGACCAAACCCTTAGAAAAAATCAAAAAAACCCCAAAATTATAATTTACCACCCTCCCCTATACATTGGCGTAGCTAGCCTTGCTTTTCAGGGGAGCAAAAAGCAAACATAGGTTTTAAAGAGTCGTGCAAAGTGTGCAATGAATAAAAAAAATACGCGCATTAAATGTTCTAATATTTTAATATAACAAATTTAATAATACATTTACCAACTTATTTATATGTATACACAGGAAGTATGTAATTCAGCAATTCTACAAAGAAAGTTCTCTACGTCGCTGACTGAAAGCGTCTACCACACTGTCTAAGTCGACCTCAACATCTTTTTCTATGAATAACAATGACAAACCTGAGTGTCTCTCTTGAATCATAGTTGTTCTAAGCCAATTAAAAACTCTCCTCATGGCAGAGAAAGACCTCTCGCAAGTTGCACTTGAAATTGGAAGAATACTCGCAACTTTAAAAAGTTGGTAGAGGTTTGGATAGGTGTTTTCTGCTATATGTTGTTTGATAGAATCATGACCAAGAGTTTGATTTAACCGAAAAATACAATTCTTTAAAACGGTCATTTCTGCTCTTAGAGTAGAAGTATTAATAATAAAAATTTCCCGGTATTGCTCGACGAATTTATTCCATTTAACGACGTGGGAAAGCTTAATATGAAAATGGTTATGAAATTGTCACCAAAATCGGAAAATTTTCATAAGACACTAAACGCTAACCTCAAAAAAACTAAAAAGATTATTATATTTATTTTAGAAAAACAGTTTAAAAAGGTCTTATATAACCTTACGACATCTACGACCCGATTTCGGAAACAGAGGGGCAAAGGTCGCTGTCTTTATTAAATGCGAAATTTAACTTACACTTCTATAATATTTTACAAGATGTCGCCAATATGTATGAAATATTCAATATGCATAATTATGTTTAAATTTAAAAAATATTTTCGGGAAATTGCATAAGTGCAGAAAAGTTACCGATAATTTAAAGAGAAAAAGCCTAATTCCGCAAGACAAGGACTTTTTCCTGAAATGTAAACATTATCTGAATGATTTTAAATTTTAATGCACCTATTTTATTTGAATATTTCCCGAATAATAATAGAAAAGGATTTATTTTCAGCGTCATGTTCTTTTACTACTAGTCGGTAGGGGAGGCCTAAAATATCTTAGGGGGGGCCTGAGACTTCAGGGGGGGGCAGCCCCCCCTGGCCCCTCTAGCTACGCCAATGTCCCTATACATGTAAAGTTATATAAAAGTAACATTGCCCACTTCCAGAAGCGCTAGAGAGCTGAGCTTTGGCAGACTGATAGAAAATATGATAAAACTATAGGAAAAAATTTTAAAACTCCAAAATTAATTCTTAAATCTAAAGTTATGTAAAAGTAACATTGCCCACTTCCAGAAACGCTATAGAGCTGAACTTCAGAAGGCTGAGTGAACTATGATAAAACCATGTGAAAAAATTTAAAAACCTCAAAATTTTTAATAAGGTATTGCAAAACTTTTGAACAATATTCCACATATTTTACTACTTTAATAGTTTAATATTATCCAAATCCTGTAAAAAATGAGTAAAATCATAACAAAATTATTGTTAAAAAAAGATAACTACGCGAAAATGGTATTCCGTAAAAAGAATTGAGATAAAAGTAAAGCCAAGTTCTCTAATACAAATTTCAAATTGATGGTTTTTTAGTTCTAGTTTAGAAATGTTTTTCTAAATTTGGCTATTACAGTACTAAACTGAACATAAAGAAGTTTGTCTGTAATAGCAAAGTATAAAAAAAAAACATTTCCAAACTAGTAAGAATTTTTAATTTTTAAATTTCTATCGGAGAACTTGGCTTTACTTTTATCTCAATTCTTTTTACGGAATACCAGTACTTGACTTTGAGTACTTGACTTTTTTTACATGAAATGTTTTTGTTATGATATATTTTTAAAAAATTGAATATTGTTCCGCTACCTTAGCGATTTTTGCGTATGTTCACTCGTAGAAAAAGTATTTAAAACAATCCCCTTAAATATCAATAAATTAACTGGAACTTTTATTAGTTTGATCAATATTACCTATTCGGTCCATATTTGTATAAAAACTTAGCATTTAAAAGGTTAATTTAATACTCGACTAAACGGAAATTAATATAATGAATTTTAAGATTTATTATTAAATTTAAAGCGACTAATGGAAATTGATCCACCCAATTTCACCCTTTTTAATATGATGGCAACTGGTAGGTAACATAAATCATGTACAAATTTTGTTAACTAATTAGCTCTTTTAAAATCATTTATCTTTCTATAAGTTATTCACAGCGCCGGATTGGGCCGGCGACGGGCTATCGGGCAAAGCACGATGCGCCGCCGCGCCGTTCAGATGGGCCCAGGGCCGTATCCAGGAAAATATTTCGGGGGCGGGGGGGATAAAAAATATAAAATAGAAATTTGGAAAGTTTGCGTTTTGTGTTGGGAATTGCATTGCAGGAATTGTTCATTTCTAGCATGTTTTCTCATTTTTGCTAATATCAAACCTTTCAAAAACGCTATCAACCAAAAAGTCTGTAGGGTGGGTGTACATATTATCGACAGTTTTTCGGTTTGTTTTAAATAATAAGATCCGAGTACCTTGCACCTGATTAAAGTCTATTTTATTAAAAAAAGTCATTATTTGTGCACATGTTAGCAGCACTGCAAAAAACATATCCCCACTACATCTCTCGAAAAATACGCAGGACATTGTGACAGTTGACGAAAAGTGCTTGATGTGGCCAGTTCGCTTGTTAATAGTGTTAAGAAAGATTTGAACTAATATAACTAAAATAATTTTATATTTACGTATAAAAGAATTGATTCTGGTTGTTAGAATAGGGTTAAATTTTATAAAGCACGATGCGCCGCCGCACACAGGCGGATTTCACGAATAAGCTGGTCAAAACCTAAGATCCATTTACAGCCCCCTAAAATTGCATATTGTAATAAAAAAATATATGATTTATTGTTTAAAAAAGATAAAGAAGAAAAATTCTTTAAGGACCCCGCACAAAAAAATAGAATTTGTAACTTTACTAATTAATTTAAATGCTTCCTAAAACATCGTTGAAACCAGAATTTTGGCTGTATAAATTTATACAAGATATTGCAATATTTGATTTTAATAATTGCATAGCTCCATGAAAAAATGTTTTAACCAGCATGTAGGTATGTAAAATTCGCAATTGCATAAAACAATGTGATATTTTTGCAAAAACAAGTTAATTGAACTTTTTCTGTTTTTTCCGACTTTCGTTATAAATGAAGTATATTGTCTAGCAAGAAAAATACTCTGCCAATATATGGGCCCCTAAGCACACACAATGTACTATAGTTATAGTGTACGTGAAAGCTAATATAACTAAAAAATTAAATATATTTTATTCAACTTCAGACTCAATTACCTTTCGTTTGATACCACACAAGCCATATTTTGATTTGAACTCTAATTTTGAAAAAAAATACCCACACCCTTTTTAAAAAAATATATAAAATGTATTTTGTTTAACTCCAGACTCAATTACCTTTCGTTTGATATGACACACGCCATATTTTCCCTTAAAATCTAATTTTCCAAATCTACTCCCACCCGTTTTTTTATATAAACTAAAATGTATTCTGTTTAATTTAAGACTTAATTACCTTTCATTTGATATCACACACGCCATATTTTCACATATACTCTAATTTTTTTAATCTACCCCCACCCTTTTATTTGGCTTGCGCCGAACAGATATACACACACCTAAATACACCACACAGACACACACACGGACAGACGTCACGATAAAATTGCAAAGATACAATACAGCAAAATAACATATTTTCAGTGTTATCTCAATTTTTTTTGTTGTCGAAAATAATAATAATTTTTCTAGCCATTGCTGCGCGAGCTAGGAAGGTAAAAATGAAATCAGAATACATGTGACATAATAATTATACTTTTGGTTTACAAAAACCATTGTTATTAAAGCCCAGAAAACTTATTTATTAATTTACGCATATTATTTACGTATTTCTTACTGGACAATTTTCTAAATACACAAAAAGAACTTTTAACTTTTTTACTCGATCCGCATAACTCCGCAGCTGAAACTGACTTTGTTACTTAGAAAACATATGCATGCACTTAATAGGACCAAAAATGTCAATAAAGTTGGATGAAGTTGAATCATTTAGTCAAATTCTATTTCAGAAAATGAAAATATAAAAAGTTTTCTGCAACGGTTGCTTTAAACCGGTTTAAAATATTACCAATAAAATAAAAAACAATGTTAAATATGTACAATAAATAGCTATATACCTCCAGATTCAAAATGTTCAAAAAAATTATTTTTGATAATAGGCGCACGTTTCAAAAGGGCTTTTTAACCATCAACTTTTGTAAATTTAAGTAACGCAAAAAACATAAAAAAATAAATGGAAGTTTTATCGGTCATTACTATGGCAATTGTTTTTCAAATTAGGCGTGACATGGTCACGGCCTAGCATGATCATCAGTGATTGCACCAATA
Source organism: Aspidapion aeneum (assembly GCA_963576565.1). Classification (NCBI taxonomy): domain Eukaryota; kingdom Metazoa; phylum Arthropoda; class Insecta; order Coleoptera; family Brentidae; genus Aspidapion; species Aspidapion aeneum. Next base: position 580,882 of record OY755041.1, on the reverse strand, counting down.
GCAATTTTACAATTAAATAGGGCTTTTTAGTGTTTAGGGGTTATGGCCAGATTTTTCTTAAAATCCGCCTTTGTGCGCCGCGCCGTTCAGATGGGCTCAGGGCCGTATCCAGGAAAATTTTTCGGGGGCGGGGGGGGGTTATAAAACATAAAATAAAAGTTTGGAAAACTTGCGTTTTGTGTTGGGAATTGCATTGCAGGAATTGTTCATTTCTAGCATGTTTTCTCATTTTTGCTAATATCAAACCTTTCAAAAACGCTATCAACCAAAAAGTCTGTAGGGTGGGTGTACATATTATCGACAGTTTTTCGGTTTGTTTTAAATAATAAGATCCGAGTACCTTGCACCTGAATAAAGTCTATTTTATTAAAAAAAGTCATTATTTGTGCACATGTTGGCAGCACTGCAAAAAACATATCCCCACTACATCTCTCGAAAAATACGCAGGACATTGTGACAGTTGACGAAAAGTGCTTGATGTGGCCAGTTCGCTTGTTAATAGTGTTACGAAAGATTTGAACTAATATAACTAAAATAATTTTATATTTACGTATAAAAGAATTGATTCTGGTTGTTAGAATAGGGTTAGATTTTATAAAGCACGATGCGCCGCAGCACACAGGCGGATTTCACGAATAAGCTGGTCAAAACCTAAGATCCATTTACAGCCCCCTAAAATTGCATATGGTAATAAAAAAATATATGATTTATTGTTTAAAAAAGATAAAGAAGAAAAATTCTTTAAGCACCCCGCACAAAAAAATAAAATTTGGAACTTTACTAATTAATTTAAATGCTTCCTAAAACATCGTTGAAACCAGAATTTTGGCTGTATAAATTTATACAAGATATTGCAATATTTGATTTTAATAATTGCATAGCTCCATGAAAAAATGTTTTAACCAGCATGTAGGTATGTAAAATTCGCAATTGCATAAAACAATGTGATATTTTTGCAAAAACAAGTTAATTGAACTTTTTCTGTTTTTTCCGACTTTTGTTATAAATGAAGTATATTGTCTAGCAAGAAAAATACTCTGCCAATATATGGGCCCCTAAGCACACACAATGTACTATAGTTATAGTGTACGTGAAAGCTAATATAACTAAAAAATTTAATATATTTTATTCAACTTCAGACTCAATTACCTTTCGTTTGATACCACACAAGCCATATTTTGATTTGAACTCTAATTTTGAAAAAAAATACCCACACCCTTTTTAAAAAAATATATAAAATGTATTTTGTTTAACTCCAGACTCAATTACCTTTCGTTTGATATGACACACGCCATATTTTCCCTTAAAATCTAATTTTCCAAATCTACTCCCACCCGTTTTTTTATATAAACTAAAATGTATTCTGTTTAATTTAAGACTTAATTACCTTTCATTTGATATCACACACGCCATATTTTCACATATACTCTAATTTTTTTAATCTACCCCCACCCTTTTATTTGGCTTGCGCCGAACAGATATACACACACCTAAATACACCACACAGACACACACACGGACAGACGTCACGATAAAATTGCAAAGATCCAATACAGCAAAATAACATATTTTCAGTGTTATCTCAATTTTTTTTGTTGTCGAAAATAATAATAATTTTTCTAGCCATTGCTGCGCGAGCTAGGAAGGTAAAAATGAAATCAGAATACATGTGACATAATAATTATACTTTTGGTTTACAAAAACCATTGTTATTAAAGCCCAGAAAACTTATTTATTAATTTACGCATATTATTTACGTATTTCTTACTGGACAATTTTCTAAATACACAAAAAGAACTTTTAACTTTTTTACTCGATCCGCATAACTCCGCAGCTGAAACTGACTTTGTTACTTAGAAAACATATGCATGCACTTAATAGGACCAAAAATGTCAATAAAGTTGGATGAAGTTGAATCATTTAGTCAAATTCTATTTCAGAAAATGAAAATATAAAAAGTTTTCTGCAACGGTTGCTTTAAACCGGTTTAAAATATTACCAATAAAATAAAAAACAATGTTAAATATGTACAATAAATAGCTATATACCTCCAGATTCAAAATGTTCAAAAAAATTATTTTTGATAATAGGCGCACGTTTCAAAAGGGCTTTTTAACCATCAACTTTTGTAAATTTAAGTAACGCAAAAAACATAAAAAAATAAATGGAAGTTTTATCGGTCATTACTATGGCAATTGTTTTTCAAATTAGGCGTGACATGGTCACGGCCTAGCATGATCATCAGTGATTGCACCAATAGCAATTTTACAATTAAATAGGGCTTTTTAGTGTTTAGGGGTTATGGCCAGATTTTTCTTAAAATCCGCCTTTGTGCGCCGCGCCGTTCAGATGGGCTCAGGGCCGTATCCAGGAAAATTTTTCGGGGGCGGGGGGGGGGGATAAAACATATAAAATAAAAGTTTGGAAAGTTTGCGTTTTGTGTTGGGAATTGCATTGCAGGAATTGTTAATTTCTAACATGTTTTCTCATTTTTGCTAATATCAAACCTTTCAAAAACGCTATCAACCAAAAAGTCTGTATAATTTATTTTAGAGTCGGCTTTATTCTGACAGATTTACATAGAAAACTGACAGCTGACCTCTCAAAATTGACTAATTTTAATTAAATAAAAACAGGAACGAATAAATCCAGTTCTTAAAATCACAAAGGTCGTATTTTAAAAGCAGCTGCTTTTTATATGTAAATCAGTCACACGACTGCCGATTTTAAAATAAGTTCAGGTTTTATTCTTTCCCTATTGTATGAATACCACGTTACTTTAATTAATTAGAAAAAATTAATGATGCCCCCATTTTGGCACACGCCTAATTAAAGAAGGTGTTTTCAAACGCTAAAGAATAAATTCAAAACTATTTACTAGGTAAGTTCATTGAAAACCTCACCTAATTTGAAAAACTAATAAGAAATTTAAATAGTTTTTGTAATTTTGATTACAAAAATTGTAAAAAGGGTAAAAAAATTGAATTGTGAATGGTGGTTTCTTTTATAAAAAAATTAAAATAAAACTAAATATTTTTTTATAAACTTGTAAACGTATTTTTTTCCAAAAAACTCTAAATAAATTTCTCTGATAATATTTTGTGTTCTCAAAATGGGAATGTTTGCCGTTATGGCCAAAATATATTTATCGGTTTTTCAGTTATTGTGTCCCAGACAGACAGACGCCATCAAAAATTTTCGTGGTTCTTTTTTGACCTAAACTTATTTTGAGTGAGAATAAAAAAATATTTTTGACGATCCCAATAATAACAATCTTCCTACATATGGATTGCTAAAAAATAAGTCAACCAAGCATACTTTTTCAGTCAAATTTTTATTTATCAAGTTAAAGTTATTGACTGGGCAAAAATCAAGGTCAAAAACAATGAAACTATTTTTCAGCAGCTGCTTAAATCTTGAATTAATTTCGCAGTCAAATCAAGTAATATTCTTTAAAACACAACTGTTTATGAATAAAATTCTTGGTGTTATCAAGCACTCACTTTGCTTAACTTACTTTAGTTTGAGCATGTTTTCAGCTGTTATAAGCAAAAATCTAAAAGAGTCAATTTTGTCATAAAAAAATGCGAATTGCCCATATCTCCAAGTTATCACTACAAAATATTTTATTATATTTGAGTCCTAAACATTTCGGGGGGGGGGGGATTGATCCCTTTGATCCGCTCTAGGTACGGCCCTGGAGGTGGCACTAGGACGGGTCATACAAACATTTAAAATTCAAAAATATCGACAAATTATTATTGCATTATTTTGTGTCGCCACAAAAACATCGAGAAAAGTTTTGTCGAAACGTAAAATGGTCGAAAAAAAATGTAGAACCGTAATTTGGTCGAAAATAAAACAGCGCAAGTAAAATAGACGAAAATAATTTAAACGAAACGTACTTTTGCGGAACCGTAAAATTGTCGAAAATAATATAGTAATAACAAAATAATTTAGACGAATTATTTAGTCTATCCGTAAAAATGTCGAAACGTAAAAGCATTGACATGTAAAATCATCGAAACGGAGTCGAATTGAAGAATGATCGAACCGTAAAAAAAATTATAAAACAGTCAAAAAATAAAAAGATCGCAAAATAAAAGAGAAGAAAGCAATTTAATCAAAACGTATTTTTGTCGATCCGTAAAATTGTCGAAAATAATATATTTGAAAATAATATAAATAAATCGTTATTTCGTCGTTTTAATAAAATATTATTTTCAGAAATAATTTTTGGAAAAAAAAATTGTTTTAGGTTTTTGAAAAACTAAAAAATCATTTACTTTTGTGGAGTTTTGTTTAGCAAGATGTTAATAGTCCAGACACGGTTTAGGATATATTTGTGATCAATATTAACGACGGTTAGGATTAACACAGATTTTGATCTCTTAACAAGAGGACAGGGAAGTTTAATGATTTAAGAAAAAATAAGTTACGTTAAATTAAAATAAAATTTAATCAAAAATTCTCGCGGCGAATTGATCCCGCGGTGACCTGTCCCCGCGGCGAATCGGATGCAACGAATTGACCCCTACCTTAAATTGTGTCAATCTTTCAGTCAAAAGTGGATCAATTTTTAGTTTAAAAGTATACCTCCTGTTTTAATTGATGTATCTGTAGCAAAAAATTCTTATTATCGGTTAAGGTTACAGAGGCGGTTTATACTGCAGTGGCGCACCCAGGAATGTGTCTTGGGGGGGGCCCGACAGCTACGAAGCGCGCCCTCAAAAAACTTGCAACCAAAAACAAAAAAAAAAAAAGGTCATCATGTCTTTTCGCAACTACGCCACTGCTTGGGCTTGGGGGGGGGGCCCGAAGCCTCCTGATGTCAAATTTTAAGGTATTTTTCATGTTTTATCATCAAATATGTAGAAAATATATTAAAAAATCTAAGGCTGACAGCCCGAGCTGAAAAATTCTCCCAATCCGGCCCAGGTTATTCATCATAAATTAAGAAACATTCATTAGTTAACCAACTATCAAAATTTATACGATCGATATTGATCGATATTGAGTAACTACTCAGCTAAATTAAATTTTAGATGTAATTAAAAATAATTCCAAAAAATTTGGATTTCAGAATGTTTGGTTCATGATTTATGTCATTTAGACAGACAGTGCTTATGTTGACAGTTTCTAAATTTTGTTTATTATGGTAGGTTTGTCATTTTTAGGCAAGACCTGTAAACCGGAAAAGACCTGTAAAGTTAATTTCCAGTCGTTCATCGAACATATTAGCTCACACGTATACTATAGTAGTGTGAGCTATGGTGATCCTAATTTTTTCGAGAAAAAAAAAGTTGCTCTGATTTCAAAATTTTTTATACAGTCGAACCTCTATACCTCGAACTCAAAGGGACAACCCAAACAGTTCGAGTTATGGAGAGTTCGAGTTATAGAAATTCGAATTAAAGAGGTTTTAATACATATCAAAAGTGCAGGGACCACTTAAAGGGTTTGAGTTATAGAGAGGTTCGAGTTTCGACTGTATATCTTTGCGTTTCCAAATAAAAGGGTGGGGGTAGATTTCAAAAATTAGAGTTTATGTGAAAATATGGCGTGTGTGATATCAAACGAAAGGTAATTAAGTCTGCTGTTGAACAAAATACATTTTAATTTATTTAAAAAAAAAGTGGGGGTATATTTTAAAAATTAGAGGTTAAGTGAAAATATGGCGTGTGTGATATCAAACGAAAGGTAATTGAGTCCGGAATTTAACAAAATACATTTTAGTTTTTGTTTTTTTAAGGGTGGGGGTAGATTTCAAAAATTTGAGTTTAAGTCAAAACATGGCTTGTGTGGTATCAAACAAAAGGTATTTTAGTCCGGAGTTGAATAAAATATATTTCAGTTTTTAGTTATATTAGCTCACACGTACACGGCGAAGCCTCATGATGTCGAATTTTAGGCCATTTTTTGTGTTTTTTCATGAATGGAAAATATGTAAAAAAATCTAAGACTTGGAGGGGGCCCGGCCCTCGAGGCCCCCCCTGGGTGCGCCCATGAAGAAAATATCTGTAAAATTGTACGGAAAGTGCTTGTCGGCTCAAAAAAAACCTATCTAATATGGATTGGCTCGTTTGCATATATCACTGCTTTGCTTTGATAGTGGCACAACTAAAAAAAAATGCGTTTTTGCGTTTTCTGTAAAAACTTACTTCTCATCGTATTGTATATATTTTTACCACAAAATTTTCCTTATTGTCCATTTCAAGCATGGGTAAGTTATTGATTGATTTAATTAAAGCAACAAAAATATATTAATGTTTGCCTTTGCCATTATTTTTAAAAAGCGTTTCCTGAAAAGTATCATTTCCAGTTATGCCACTATCAAAGCAAGGCAACGATATGCACACAAGTTCAAACGATTAGATAACACAAGTTGTTGGTCAACAGCTGCCCCAACATTGGTGCAACAAATATAGCTTTAGCTGTCTGTTGTCCCAATATTCCTAAAAGAATTTTTTTTATAGTTTTTTCATAAACTGACCTTCTGAGGCTTGAAAAAGTTTCAATACAGAAACGAAACGTTGCCACAAGAAAAATCGGTTTTTCTTTCATTACTCCCTATACCCAAGAAAAAACTACAAAAATTATGTCACAAGGGCACGAAAATTATTTAAATTCCTAAAATATATTAAAAATATTGGGGTAGCTAAACGTGGTAAGCCATGAAAGCAACAGGGCAAGTGTTTTTTAAATTTCTTCCAAAAAAGCACTAAAGGGCAATTATTTTGTTTGAAAATGCAATTTTCTGACCAATTACAAATAAAAATGGTAATAAATCTTCTAGCAAGATATGGTTTGTAAATATAAATGATTCCCAATATAAATTAGATTATAGTGTAGGTAACGTGAATATCGGTTATAACGACACTGAACGGATCGCTTAATTTCCGTCGTAATAACCATGCGTCGTTATAGAGAAAAAAGGTAACAAAATAAATGATATTATAGAACTCGGTCGGGACTTTAATATGTCGTCACCGCAGCCAACGATAAAGACCGGCCATGGCGCGTTATAAACAAGTAGGCGGTCACGTGATCTTAGGAGTCCCAGGATTCTTATTGTATTGCTTAATATATTTATGTTTTTACACATTTTTTTTATAGGCAAAAATTGAAAAAAATATTTTGCTGATATATGTGTTTATTATGGATAAAAGAACTTGAATCTATAAAATAAAAAATTATACAAAATTTGCACTCTAATATCTTCAGGTACATATATTAGGTACATAATATCGTTAGTAACTTCAAATCTCTACAAGTCTTTCAAAATTGGGCATATCAAACCTAAGATTTTAGTTTTTTAATTTATCTTTAAGTGTCATCATCTTTGTCTGAGTTCTTATTCAAAGATTTATTAGCAGACACTAAATCATTGTGCTTTTTAATAAAATTATTTTAAAAAACTTTACATGCCCTTAAACTAATTTTTTTAAGCTTTGACAATAGTTTTTTTTCCACAAAAGCACTCGCTAGAGTTATCTGAAGAAAAATTTTCAATATAAAACATTTCACAATAATTTATTAAAAAGAAACAAGTGATTTTGTGAATAAGTGAGATGGTTTTCACATTCAATGAACTGAATGTAGTGGTCGTCAATAATTTTTTGAAAAATTACCCAGCACAAAGTTTAATATATATTTCATTAAAGTGTAAGTTAACTACCAACTCATGTACTTTTAAAAGCTGTATCTTACTTTTTAAATATTTCACACTACCAGAGAGATTACTATCTGTTAACAATATTTTATAAATCAGTTTTTTAATATTGCGAGGGTGCGGAAGACATATTACCTTAGAATTGTACATTGACCTGTATGCACTGGATGACTGGATAAACAAAGATAAAGCCAACATTAAAGTGTATCCACCATATCTTCGATTCTCAGGTTGCCTTTTCAAGAGACCTAATTGTTCAATAAGAAATGACAACTGAACACATTTTTCACTCTCACTATCGAAAATGTCACTAAGGATGTCTATCACTTGATCAATCTTATCCAAGATCTTATCTTTTACCACTTCTTTCCCATTTGCCACATATTAGGTTTCAGTTTTATAGTTGGACCGACAGGGACAACACTAATTACACGTTCGCGGCATTGTTTATCTTATAGGTATTTTCTTTATAATTTACTCATTAGCCATTAATTATTTTAACGCAGCCCACTTCAGTCTTTTTCGTGGGCTGCCTTATTTTAATAACTTTGATAAAATTCACATAAACTTCGTGCCCGAATTAAAAAAAAATCGAGGTAAACAAACATACCAAAACTGAACACACACATGTTTTATAATGACAGCGGGCCGTGAGGCGTTTTTTTGTGAGCATCTTACGGTCACGTGATATTTCCGCGCCCGGGCTGGTCTTTCTCGTGGGCTGCGGTCGTCACTATAACCGATATGTCGTAATATCCGATATCATTACAAGCGATATTCAATGTATGTTGTATAATTTAAACTTTGGCAAACTTACCCCATGACATTTTATTCCAAAGAAAAGTTAATTGATTTGATTGGTTGCCCCAATATTTTTAGGAAAAAAAATACCGGTGAAAGACAGCCATGCGGTGTTGCCTTAATGTTTTTAACAGCAAATATTTTGCTTTAAAAACTAAATTGTGCTACTTGGGCGTATTTTGAGTTATATATTTTTTAATATACTTCTAATTTCTTTCTGCCATACAAAAAATTTCCAAATTATTATTTTCAACTACGTGAATGTTTTGTTGGGCACTTGGCAACTTCCCTATTATTATACATCATTATCATTACTTATCTAAATCGACGCCCGGCGCGACTTCGCTGGTAGATTTTTAATTTAATTTAAAACTGGCTACCGCATTATGTTTTAAATTTCTGTCATAGTATTTAATTTTAACTAATCTGTTAACTCTTGAGTGCTTATAATCTGTATCAAAATATTTATTTAAATAAAATTAAAACCGATTTTTAATTCATACCGGGTTTTGTATTAAAGCAAGGATTACTTTGTATTTTTACCCAACTGCAGCACCGCGAAAAATAGGGTAATGTTTTTTATGAACATGAAGTTAGCGAAGCACCCATCGCAGATCGAATCGTGACTAGGTGGATAATTTGCCGTTAATTAGTCGTGAATTAGTTGTGGAAAAATTAATTTTGTCGCTCTTATTTTTGACCCTTTTTTTGGGTGCTTCGCTAACTTCATATGAAGTTAGCGAAGCACCCTCGTAAAAATGGCTTTTATCAAAATCGAATATGGTGGATAATTTGCCGCTAATTAGTCGTGAATTAGTTGTGGAAAAATTAATTTTGTCGCTCTTATTTTTGGCAGTTTTTTAGGGTGCTTCGCTAACTTCATATGAAGTTAGCGAAGCACCCTCGTAAAAATAGCTTTTATCAAAATCGAATATGGTGGATAATTTGCCGCTAATTAGTCGTGAATTAGTTGTGGAAAAATTAATTTTGTCGCTCTTATTTTTGACCGTTTTTTAGGGTGCTTCGCTAACTTCATATGAAGTTAGCAAAGCACCCTCGTAAAAATGGCTTTTATCAAAATCGAATATGGTGGATAATTTGCCGCTAATTAGTCGTGAATTAGTTGTGGAAAAATTAATTTTGTCGCTCTTATTTTTGACCGTTTTTTAGGGTGCTTCGCTAACTTCATATGAAGTTAGCGAAGCACCCTCGTAAAAATAGCTTTTATCAAAATCGAATATGGTGGATAATTTGCCGCTAATTAGTCGTAAATTAGTTGTGGAAAAATTAATTTTGTCGCTCTTATTTTTGACCGTTTTTTTGGGTGCTTCGCTAACTTCATATGAAGTTAGAGAAGCACCCTTATCAAAAATGGCTTTAGACATCACCTATCGAAACCGAATTTGGTGGATAATTTAATTAATTAGTTGTGGCAAAATTAATTTTTTCGCTCTTATTCTTGACCGTTTTTTTGGGTGCGTCGCTAAATTCATATGAAGTTAGCAAAGCACCCTCAAAAACGGTCAAAAATAAGAGCGACAAAATTAATTTTTCCACAACTAATTCACGACTAATCCCCCCCCCCCCCGACCCCTCCCTCTCTCCTTCCGCCATCCTTATTAGTAATAATTAAAGCTATAACTTTCATAAATATAAAGCGATTTCAAAAGTTCATTCTGCACACGCTTTAAGACTTTTTTTCCTACACCATTTTATTAGTTTCCCCCTTCCTCTCCCTCTCTTCTGCCCACCCTCCTTATTAGTTATAGTTGTAGCTATACCTTTCACAAATTTAGAGTTATTTCAAAAAAATTTTTGCCACACGCTTTAAGACTTCTTTTAGACACCATTTTATTAGTTCCCTCCTCCCCCACCATCACTCAATGGAACGTAATACTGTTCGCGTACGTAGAAAATCTATACGTACTTTTTGGGTAAAGCTAAATGAATTGTAAATGCATAGTGCAACTGCGGACTGAATAAGAATTAAACCTAAAAGTAAAATAAATAAAAATACTCTGCCAATATATAGGCCCCTAAGCTCACACTAGGTACTATAGTTATAGTGTACGTGTGAGCTAATATAACTAAAAACTGAAATATATTTTATTCAACTCCAGACTAAATTACCTTTTGTTTGATACCACACAAGCCATGTTTTGACTTAAACTCAAATTTTTGAAATCTACCCCCACCCTTACAAAAAAACAAAAACTAAAATGTACTTTGTTAAAGTCCGGACTCAATTACCTTTCGTTTGATATCACACACGCCATATTTTCACTTAAACTCTAATTGTTTAAATATTCCCCCACCCTTTTTTTTTAAATAAATTAAAATGTATTTTGTTTAACTGCAGACTCAATTACCTTTCGTTTAATATCACACACGCCATATTTTCACATAAACTCTAATTTTTGAAATCTACCCCCACCCTTTTATTTGGTTTGTGTTCGGTGGATTTTGTTCATTTTAAAATGGGACCATCTCGACCCAAGACCCAGCCTAGGTACCAAATTTCATTAAAATCAGCCAAGCGGTTTTTGAGTTATGAGCGTTGGTCGTTACAGACAGACATACAGACACACAGACAGACAGACAGACAGACGGCGCAACAAAAAAGTTTCAAAATCATCTGAAACGCAAAGATATATAAAAATTATTGAAATCGGAGCAACTTTTTTTTTCTCGAAAAAATTAGGATCACCATAGCTCACACTACTATAGTATAGTATATGTGTGAGCTAAAAACACCCAACTGCTAAATTTACCTGTAATTTACTTGTAATTTACTTGTAACTACTAGTCGCAGTTGGGTAAAAAATTACCCAATAACCTGATTCACAAAAATACAAGCATGTCGTAAATTCTAGTTACACCTCTCAATTTCAGGAAAGATTCGGGAAAATCCACTTTCTAGAAGCATTTTATATTACTTTTTGGCAAATGGGCAATTCCCCCTATTTTGACCCCGCTGAATCCGAATATCCCTGTTGCCAACTCGAAATATTGACAGGGGCTGAGATATTCAAGATGGCGGCCAAAATGGCGGCGGAATTTTAAATTGCTGCGGGAAAGCCCAAATTATCACAGGTGTACATTCAAAATATATATTTGTATAATTAAAAAATAATAACATATTAAAAAAACCAAATTTTCTTAAAAACTAAGCTTCTAAGAGAAAAATGTATAATATACTTTATTGTAGACAATAAAATTCCCTTTTTAACATGATATAACTTAATAAAGTTAGACTAATAACAAGCTCTCCAGCGGCGTCCGTTAATTGAAGTAATTAAAAAAAGTTGAAAAAATACCTATGTTTTTTCCAAGATTTATTTAATTTTTTTTCAAACTAATATCTACAGAAAACCATGTATTACATTTTGGTATGCTCAATAAAATTTCCTTCAAAATGACGTATAACATGAATAAATCGGTTTTATAAATAAAACTTCAGGGGCATCCGTAAATTAAATTAATTTTGAAAAAACAGAAAATAAACCATTTTTGTTACACGTTTTATCTAATTTTCTCAAAAACTAAGCTTAACATGAAAAAACTTGTTCTACACTTTTTCCAGAGAAATTCCCTTTTTAAAAATGTGAAACTCGGTGGGGTTTGACTTATAGCAAACTCTCCAGCGACGTCCGTCAATGGGGGTGATTTCAACAAATCATTAAAAAAAACATATTTTTCATACGTTTTATTCAATTTTCTTAAAAACCAAGGTCTTTATCAAAAAATGTGTTCTATACTTCGTCATAGCCAATAAAATTTCCTTTCACACGGTGTATAACAAAGTGGAAGTTATTTTATATTTACCGCTCCACAGGTGCAAATCCATGAACAATCGTTTTTTGAATCAGGGTGAGCACGCATATGTGGAAATTAAGTATCCTTTATTTGAGGCATGCGCAGTTACCTGGTTTGAACTTTATCCCTTACTAAAGAATATTGTTTGACCTTACTTGTGACCGAATAACGCAGACTTAATTTTCTTTATTTAGAGACAGTGTTGCCGCGCATATAACGTTATGACAAAATTTATTCTAAATTTAAAATATTGTTGATAATACACTATTATTTCAAGAGCTACCAATGCGATGTAAACGGCAGATTTAATTTTAAACCAATTATTTAACCCTTTTTTTTATAATAAAATCACAAGCTTTTATAAAATGCACTAAAAATTAAAAAATAATTTTCTAACTTTCTAATATTATCATAATAATAAAAGCGATGGCCGACTGATGGAAATTTTGACGATGTTAGCACGATAAGATATCCGTTCAATTAAATATCACTATTTGCAAGAATCGATCTAGCAGAAAAATGCAGAGGTACCAAACCCACCCAACCCGACCCAAGATACCCATGCATTTCTCTGACATACGTATGGCAATGGCATAACATTGCGGCACATCAAACATATCTTTGATGACCTGCTATATTCAATATTCTTTAAGTGTTTAGATCACAAATTTAGATTAACTTATGCTTTGATTTGCGGCCATCGGTTTTATTATTATGATAATATTAGAAAGTTAGAAAATTATTTTTAAATTTTTAGTGCATTTTATAAAAGCTTGTGACTTAAAAAAAAATTTTTACCAATTTATTTTCTACTTTTTAGTCTCAGCTACCTACTCTATTAAATGAAAATATTTGTTCAATAACAGAACAGAAGAGTTTATTCTAGATTATAATGAAATCGCTGATCGTGAGTTGTTCGGAAACTCATTTTTCTATTGGGGGAAGGAGAGGGTGGGGGTAGAGGTAAAAATATATTTTTTGTTTGGGCTGTATTGCCATCGGAACTTTATGCATATACCAAATTTTATAAAAGTCATTTGAAGTGAAGTGGGTCAAAAACGCATTTTTTATGGAAGGGGGTGGGGGGTAGGGGTGGGAGGAAATTTTTTCATTATTGTTGTTTTGTCATCATGATAGAAAGTGTGTCAAAAACGCTTCACAAAATTTGATAGATAGTTAGACAGAACATCTGAAGCTATATAAAAGCTTGTAATAAAAACAGTGTTTACCAACTAAGCAATAGCCATCAATGTTCTGTAAAGTGCGTCAAAGAAAGAAGAAGTACACAGTATACAGACCTAATTCTATATATTCCTGGCGGGAACCGAACCGAACCGAACCGAACCCTAGAAGAGGTTTGGAACAGCGAAGAGGAGCTTATATATATATATATATATATATATATATATATATAGATGCTCTGACAGTCAAGCCACCCTGAAGGCGCTAAACGCACCCAAGATTGCTGACGGCTTGGTGGAAGAATGCGCAGAGGCGCTGGAGACCCTAAGCGATGGCAAACGGGTGACGCTGGTTTGGGTTCCGGGACATACGGGGGTACCAGGCAACGAGAAGGCGGACGAACTCGCATTACTCGGGGCAGGAACCGCCTATGTAGGACCGGAGCCTCTTTTGGGCGTGACAAAAAGACAAGTGCAAAGCGGACTCAACAAATGGGACCAGAACGCGCTATTAAACTCCTGGGAAACAGGAACGGGTTGCAGACAGACCAGAGAATTCGTAGACCGTCTAAAAGCGACCATAATTAGATGGATGCTGGGACAGACACGAAAAGACCTCGGACTGCTGATAGGTACTCTAACCGGACATAACCGGTTGAGGAAGCATATGACACGTATAGGAGTCGAGAATGACCCTACCTGCCCAGCCTGTGGACAGGAAGAAGAGACATCAAGACACCTCGTGGCAGAATGCGAGGCCTACGCAAGGATGAGACAACAGGCACTCGGAGCGCCAACTCTGAGCGAGGAAGAACTTCACATGCTCAAATGGGCAGACTTACTGGACTTTGTAAAGAGAACAGGAAGGCCCAATGAGTTACCCGACCATCAAAGGGAAGTGCAGAGAGTGGGTTAAGGGACAGACTTGGGGCATGGCAAAAAGGGCCTACTCTGGCCTACTTGTCAGACCTGCGGGTCAACCTCCCCACCACTACTACTACTACTACTAAATGATAAAGCTAATGGAGTCTGTGCAAAAGTCCCTATTATTATTGCCATTTATCTCATTGAATTGCGTTTGTCGCGGTTTAGTCATATTCGGATATTGACAAGTTTTTTTTTATGTAAATAAAAATTAGTTGAAACAAAGATTATTATCTACATAATTTACCTAATTCTTAAACTTCTTAAAATGTGTTCGGCGGCATCTCCAGCAGCGCGAGGATAAGCAAGCTTAGCTCACAGAAGGAGCTTAGCTCGTGGATCAAAAAAATAAGGACTTATAGCAACCACCATGTGTAAACGTAGCGTACGCTAATTGTACTTTTACATAACTTTACATGCCCACTTCCAGAAACGCTAGAGAGCTGAACTTTTTAAGACTGAAAGACAATATGATAAAACTATATAAAAAAATTTAAAAACACCAACATTTTAATTTACTTCCCTCTCCTATAAATGTAAATTTATATAAAACTAACATTGCCCAATTCCAGAAACGCTAGAGAGCTGAGCATTGGAATGCTAATCGAAATTATGAAAAAACCATGGGAAAAAATTTAAAAAGTCCAATATTTTCATTTACTCTCCTCCCCTATAAATGTAAAGTTATGTAAAAGTAACATTACCCACTTCCAGAAACGCTAGAGAGCTGAGCATTAGAAGACTGATAGGAACTATGATAAAACTATAGGACAAAATTTAAAAACACGACAATTTTAATTTATTTCCCTCCCCTATACATGTAAAGTTATTGAAAGTAACATTGTGCACTTTTAGAAACGCTAGAGAGCTGAGCTTTGGAAGGCTAATAGGAACTATGATAAAACCATGGAAAAAAATTTAAAAACCTCAAAAATTTAAGTAAGGCATTGCAAAAGTATTGAACAATATTCCGCATATTTTACTACCTTAAAAATTAAGTATTATCCAATTCCTTTAAAAAAGAAGTGAAATCATAACAAAAACATTTCATGGAAAAAAAAGCCAAGTACGCGAAAATGGTATTCCGTAAAAAGAATTGAGATAAAAGTAAAGCCAAGTTCTCCAATACAAATTTCAAAATGAAAGGTTCTTACTAGTTTGGAAATATTTTTCTAAACTTGACTATTGAGGGCCCCCAAAAAATTGTTTGTCCCGAGGCCCCATGACTGCTAGCTACACCGATAATTATTTAACATATAGAGCTTTCCAAATAAAAATAAAATAAATATGTTTTGGCCAATTAAGAAGATGAAACACCCTGTCGATTTAAGGAATCGTAAATTTTTTTCAAATTTTTTATCTGGGTATAATCGTTATCTATCGAGGAACCAAAAAATAAATTTTTATTTAAATCAAAATTGTTAAGTGCAAAATGTGGCTGGGTTGACATGGTAAGCCCCCCAAAGTAACATTATTACCACTCAAGGTTTTATTAATTTGGTTCCTAGGTTATTTAGAGGGTGCTGTTTTGGGTTTTAGGATCAATTTGGCTACATAAAGGTAATTTATATTGCCAATTACCTAAAGGGGTGTTATACAACCAAAAAGTAATTTATAAAGGGAGTATAATAAAACTGATATTCCTTGTGTTCCTTTTAAATACTTTTGGTTTTATTGATTTCTGATTTATAAAGATGGCCTTATAAAACCATATTACCTAAAGTTTTTAAAAATAAATAAATATAAACCTTGGTCATTTAGTTTTTTTCATTACTTTAGGTCATCACAAAAGTGTTTTATAATAGAGCTAAAAGGTTATCTTATATCCTTTTGTTTTTATAGTTACCAGTAGTTTAAAAGTAAATATGATTCGATAGGCGACCATATAGAACCTAGTTTCCATAAGGTTTTTAAAAGTGGTAAATATAAACTTTAGACTTTTGGTTTTTGCCATTACTTTTTGGGCATTTTAAAAAGGTTTTATAGGAAGGCTTAAAGGTAATCTTAATTCTTTTGTATTTATAGTTACCCATAGCTGTATATTACATATTATTTAAATAGGCGGCCATATAAAATCTTGTTTCCTTAAGGGTTCTAACAGAAGTAAATATTTTCGTGTTTTAGATTTAGATAAGACCTGTTTAGACGGCCAATATAAGAGGTTGCCCTCCAACCTGCAGGTACAACGAATATCATTGCACTGGCCCTCTCGATTGTGTCGAAATTGCACGATAAAAAACATTTAAGTGTTGAATTATACGCTTTTAAACACTTTAAAAACAAATACAAAAAATTTAAGTGAGGTTATGTTGACTACGTTTACATTGTTCTTTTTTGTTGGTTTCATAATGGCACTAAAAAATCCTTGTTGCGATACAGTAACAAATAAAACCAAGTGACCACTATAAAACCATAATGGCGTATATAAATTTATTTAAAAAATATTGTAAAGAGAAAATATTTATCTAGTCGTTTAAGCAGTGTTTTTTAATAATAATTTTAATTTAATTTTGATTTATGTAAACCAAACAGACTTTTTTAATGGTGAATAGTGTAAATGATTTTTTTTAATTTTAAATATTTGTTATTTTGTTATCAAAAAACTATTAGAAAGCATTCTTGAGCTGGCGCGCTTGTTTTGAGAGCTTTTCAGATACGATTTTATCAGAAAAATAAATCTGCCAGGCAATTTGATCATCAACAAAACGACAAACTCGGTATATTTTTATGTGATAAAATAATTTTGGGACTGACATTTTTGGCAATTTTGTGACTTAAATTATTTTATATAGCCATTGTGAATCTAAAAAATCGCCATAGCTTTTATAGGAAAACTTCTTTACTCTAAAGGTATTATGGTATTCAACAGAATCGCCAGGATACCAAATTACCAAATCTAGTTTTATAATAGGATAGAGGACGTTTCTGAGTTGCTTTTAGAACCTGGCATAATAGTTTTAGGCTCTAAAAGGTTCTATACTGGTGGAACCGCTAGAGGGCGAAGCTGGAGTTTATTTCTTATGGTTTTATAGTGAGTTTAATACATAGGTTGCCACCACTAATTGGGGAGTCCCATTCCCAACAAACAATTAAAGTTGTAACGACGAAACCCCAACTAGAAAGAATTTCTTAAAAGTAACCGCAACGTACTCCCGCTACGTCTCAGTATACCATACAGCGACGTTATAATTCCCTAAGTGGGGAACCAATTTCTGGTTATAACTACTTGGCCAAGTGTTTAAAGTCACTGTAGTAACAACTACACTACTACGTCGTAGCCAGGTATCTACTACGTCGTAGAGGCTGTTTTTTTTCCGTAATGGCATAAAAGTTGCGATGTAGTTGCAAATAATATAATCGTTTCTTTTTGGTAGAATTGTTACACAATATGGTGGACACAACAGTAAACAGACTCGCTTAGTTTTTTTGTTTGGTTATGGTTATAATATGAACTATGTTATCCAAAAGTGTGAGAATTTACGAGCAGAGGATCAAAATTCGAGTGCGACGCAAAATTTTTTGTATAACATGCATTATATATATTGCAAAAAACCGGTGCGCCCGTAAAATTGAGCCGTTTTCTGGTAGCTGATGGAATTTTTGTGTTGTGATTTTGGAGGTTATGTTTTCATAATCGACAGTTAACTCCAACAAATGGTGCTTAAGAAGAGCATTTTTGGTAAGCTTCAACTAATTTGTTTATAAAATAGTATGGCTCTTTAATATGAGCTCATAAAACGACAACAAAAATATTAAATTTTCTTTCTTACATAAAAACATGGCGTCCCAAACTATATTCCCTGATAGTCGAAAAGGTAACTTGAAAGTAGTTGCGGCTTTAAAGTTGATCCAAAAAGTTATTTTGTCTACATTGTTACATCAGATGTTACTATGATGACACAAACTTTTGTGGTAAAAATTAAAGTTATAATGTAGTTGTCGGATACACTTGTTTGGGACTCCAATGAAGCTTAACTTTCTAGTGGTAATTAAGTAGGATATAAAAGTCAGGGCGACTACGAAATAACGACTAAAAAGAAAGTAAAACTTTAGCAACGTCCTATTGTGGTAGAGAAGACTATCAGAATCGACTATCAAGAAACAATCCTATGAAGTAGTTTAGAGGGTCGTTTTTACGAAACATCTACTATTTCCTGATACTAAATAGTTGTTAGAACTAAAAAGTAACAAATTTTGGTTGGGATCACCACATTTCTACTATAAGAAAGTAGCAAAGCCTTTAGAACATGTAGCCGCTACTATAAATGTTAGTTGGGATTTAGGAGGTCTAAGGGGTATATAAGAGTAATGGAACGTGCTAGCGACTAAACGTTGAAACTAATGGTTTTAAGGAAAGGCGCTGGCAACCTTTTAGCTTCTGCTATAAATAAAGAAATGTTACTTAGGCCATATATAACCATGTTTTTTTTTTTTTTTTTTTAATGCAGTCGTAAAAATTACGATTGCCTAGTATTATTGCATAAATAAATATGCTTAATATTCTTATCTATGGTTTATAAAAATGCTTTTTCCAAAGAGAATGCACTGGTATTTGAATATTTACACTGTATTTCTGAGGCCGCTAATTTCCGACATAAAATTTACTTGACATGGTTTTAATTGCTTATGAAAATATTTTGCCTAGGACGCAATTTAATAATAAATAATAACATGTTTTCAGGCCCGCATTTAGACACTTTATGGGCTCACCTGGTCGTTTTTAATAACCCATTTCCTTTTATTTGAAAGATATTAACTTGTTAATTAAGAGACCGTTATTATATCGCAAACAACCTTTTCGATCAGGAGCTTGCTGTTTGGACGTAATTAGTGGTTTGAAACTTAATTTGATTTGACTGGTAAGATACACTTTTACAAGTAGGTAGGTATTACAAGTATGGCATTAAATATAAAATGTTATACGTGATAACTAGGTATAATTAAATTCCAATCCAGAGCACCCTGAGTGTTTTACCATATTTCTGCAAATTTTAAACTTTTTATCGGTAGATGGACTAGTCCCAATAGGCAACGAGGGCGACGACCCTCCATACTATACTTTACCTTCGAAAAACCAAAGCTTATCAACCAAGGGCGTGCGGGACAGTGCCCTCCTAAAACTAGACAATAAACAATATTTTTAATTGATTTATTTAAAAAAAGTTAAATCTTCCCTTACGTTTAGCTCTTTTTATTAGATGCGGTTAATAACAACTTTTTCAACGTAAATAATTACAAGCCGGCAGCGCCGAGGCGGGCAGGCATTTAATATTACCCGTTTTTGGGTTTTAGCGAGCGGGGGCCATCTTCATCGTGCGCAAGTGACCAGCGCTCTTGCTAACCCAAGTAACATTATTACCACTCAAGGTTTTATCAATTTGGTTCCTAGGTTATTTAGAGGGTGCTGTTATGGGTTTTAGAATCAATTTAGCTACATAAAGGTAATTTATATAGCCAATTACCTAAAGGGGTGTTATACAACCAAAAAGTGATTTATAAAGGGAGTATAATAAAACTGATATTCCTTCTGTTCCTTTTAGATACTTTTGGTTTTATTGATTTCTGATTTATAAAGATGGTCTTATAAAACCATTTTACCTAAAGTTTTTAAAAAGAAATAAATATAAACTTTGGTCATTTAGTTTTTTTCATTACTTTAGGTCATCACAAAAGTGTTTTATAATAGAGTTAAAAGGTTATCTTATATCCTTTTGTTTTTATAGTTACCAGTAGTTTAAAAGTAAATATGATTAGATAGGCGGCCATATAGAACCTAGTTTCCTTAAGGTTTTTAAGAGTGGTAAATATAAACTTTAGACTTTTGGTTTTTGCCATTACTTTTAGGCATTTTAAAAAGGTTTTATAGGAAGGCTTAAAGGTAAACTTAATTCTTTTGTATTTATATAGTTACCTATATCTGTATATTAAATATTATTTAAATAGGCTGCCATATAAAACCTTGTTTCCTTCTAACAGAAGTAAGTAAATACTTCCGTCTTTTATTTTTATAGGTATTTCTTGTAAAAATAATAGATATACCTAGGTACAGATTGGTACCTACCTATTGCAAGACTGATTATTTAAAGCCCAATAATTAATAATTGTTGAGTTTCCGTCCTCCTGGGTAGGACACCCAGGCCTAGATAAGTTGCCTCCAATCTGCAGGCACAACGAATATCTTTACACTGGCCCTCTCGATTGTGTCGAAATTGCACGATAAAAAACATTTAAAAGTGTTGAATTATACGCTTTTAATCACTTTATAAACAAATACAAAAAATTTAAGTGAGGTTATTTGGACTATGTTTACATTATTCTTTTTTGTTAGTTTCATAAGGGCACTCAAAAATCCTTGTTGCGATACAGTAACAAATAAAACCAAGTGACCACTATAAAACCATAATGGCGTATTATAAATTTATTTAAAAAATATTGTAAAGAGAAAATATTTATCTAGTCGTTTTAGCAGTGTTTTTTAACAATAATTTTACTTTAATTTTGATTTATGTAAACCAAACAGACTTTTTTAATGGTTAATAGTGTAAATGATTTTTTTTTATTTTAAGTATTTGTTATTTTGTTATCAAAAAACTATTAAAAAGCATTCTTGAGCTGGCGCGCTTGTTTTGAGAGCTTTTTAGATACGATTTTATCAGAAAAATAAATCTGGCAGGCAATTTGATCATCAACAAAACGACAAACTCGGTATATTTTTACGTGATAAAATAATTTTGGGACTCTGACATTTTTTGCAATTTTGTGACCTAAATTATTTTATATAGCCATTGTGAATCTAAAATATCGCCATAGCTTTTATAGGAAAACCTCTTTACTCTAAAGGTATTATGGTATTCAACAGAATCGCCAGGATACCAAATTACGAAATCTAGTTTTATAATAGGAGAGAGGACGTTTCTGCATGAG
Source organism: Aspidapion aeneum (assembly GCA_963576565.1). Lineage (NCBI taxonomy): Eukaryota > Metazoa > Arthropoda > Insecta > Coleoptera > Brentidae > Aspidapion > Aspidapion aeneum. Next base: position 559,564 of record OY755041.1, on the reverse strand, counting down.
TTGCTTTTAGAACCTGGCATAATAGCTTTAGGCTCTAAAAGGTTCTATGCTGGTGGAACCGCTAGAGGGCGAAGCTGGAGTTTATTTCTTATGGTTTTATAGTGAGTTTAATACATGGGTTGCCACCACCAATTGGGGAGTCCCATTTAGGAGGTCTAAGGGGTATATAAGGGTAATGGGAACGTGCTAGCGACCAAACATTGAAACTAATGGTTTTAAGGAAAGGCGCTGGCAACCTTTTAGCTTCTGCTATAAATAAAGAAATGTTACTTGGGAAGCGTTGCCGGTTCTATCATTACTCCATCAATTATTTTTTTTTAATATGTATTGTTTATTCCAAGCTCTTGTGATTAGCAAAAAATGGTTGTAATGATAAGGATGGCCAAAATCAAGATTCCTGGGGCATAAATTATTTTCATGAATTATTTTCATAAAAATGAAAGGTAAAAGTTGACCAAATTTTTATTTTTATAGGTATTTATATGATTCTGCATAATTTGAAACTTTTTTCCCATAGAGTCAACTTTTATTTTTATTTTAATGTTTATTTTTAACCTATTTTTTTATCAAAGAATGCTGATGAATTACACATTTTAATAACTTAATTTTCACCCTTTTTTGCTGGTCGCAACAGCTTCAAATAACTATACATCCTAGAGGAAGGTCGGCAATCAGCTGTTGCAAGGTGACAGTTTGTTTGGATTTGTGGTAGGTCAGTGGTAAAAGTCTTACCGGTCGCGTAATTTTTGATTGTTTTAGTTTTTGTTTGTTTTGAAAATGGAAAAAAAAAGTCAGTTATATAATTAACTGTGCAAATTTAAATACGTTGACATATGAACTTCAATTACAAATAAAACTTTAGGGCCACATAGACCGGACCTAAAAATTAACCAAAATTTTAGTGAAAGTAGAATGTATCAAAGTAGATGGAATGCCTTAGCTATGTGTTCAATTTAAAGAAAATTGTTGACTACGGACAATTTTAATAAACGTATCGTTGAGCACTTTGCGCATGTATAAAAAAGGCGAATTGACTTTATCTATAAACAAATAAACCAATAATTACATCAAGTAGCTGCCTGTTTGTTTATTGTTTAGGGTAAAAATTTCTGCCCCCCCCAATTTAAAACGTTGCCAGCCGCCACTGGAGGAGTGGTAAGACTGTATTAGAAGCCATATATTTTGCGCGTACCTATGCACTAGAAAACCGGCATCTTATGTTATATACATAGGTATTTGTATATAATAGAAGGGCATATAAGAAACGATCACCACATAAGCAGTTGTCTTTGTGAAGAAGAATTCAGTAAATGTCGGTCTTGATTTGACCCGAGAACAGCGTCGCTTTTTCGATAACCGCTGGATCCTCGCGCTCTACACGGCAGAAACAATTGCTTCTTTTATTATGTGAAACATAGTGGGGAAGTCAATGCATACCTGTCCAATGCGAGAATTGAGTTCGCGTCCTTTAGCCTTGAAATAAGCAATCTGTTAGATTACTTACCTACGCGTTGGTATAGTATATAAATAGGTATTTATTTTTTTTTTTTTCGGATTGTATTTTTTTACATTCCAAGTGCATTTTGGAAATCTTCTCACCTTTTTACGTCGAAAAGGTTCTCTACTCCGAATTCGCCCAGAGCAAAAAACCATTTTCGATATTAACCCTTTTGGTTCCCGTAGCTCCCCTACTATGCATTTTAGGACCCATGTTCATATGAACTTTTTTTCTTATTTTTATGTGTACTATCACCTGTCAAAGTTTGTTACAAACTTTTAATGACACCCTGTATGTGTGAGCTAAAATGCATTATAGATTGTTTTGTTCAGTGGTGTTACACTGGTGGGGGATCTCCAATTCAACGTGTCCCCGATTAGCGGATAGAAGGTTATTTTTCACTAAACTTCAAATCGATTAATAATATCAATATTATATATCCATATTATGTCAAATCAAATACAAAAGGAACTTCTTTATTCTTACAAAATGCTGGTACAGTTTTTGGTTCCTTCAAAGAATAACATAAATGTGTTATTGGCGCGAAATTGCTTTCGATTCAAATCCGCTAATAAAAAAAATATACAAAATTGACAAATGACAGATGGAAGACATCCGGTCAACGCCCGGCGCGTCTGGTAAAATTTACACGGTTAATTTTAACTCGAATCATAAACGCACTCCTGTATTTATGCCCTAACTTATTTGAGTCAAACCTAACCTAAGCCACATAAAAAAATATATTTTTTGAGAATTTCTTAAACGTATCATAAACGGAATGCTTCTTGGTGTAAATCGTGCAAATATATGATTATACTGACCTCACATTTATATGATTTAACGATAGAGGCGGGCCAAGCAAAGACTCCCCTGCTGCGTCCGAAATTGGCTCAATGGTGTCCTGCTGTTAAGGATCCCAATAGGTCTATTAAATACAAACTAACATATTGTTTCAAATTAAGTCGGGTCGCTTTGTTGATAGAATATTTAATAAGTTAAAAAAAATTAATTTAATTAAAAAAGCCTGGCCTGAGAAGTTATTAAATGTTTTAACATACAAAGAGTTTGGCCGTAACCTTCAGTTTAATATTAAATTTATCGTAAACCAATTTAAAATTAACCAGAGAAAATTATATTTTTTTATTTATGGGCACCAAAGTTAAAGCATGTCGTGCAATTTAACTACTAAATAGTTCGCTTTTTATATACAGGGTACTTTTTTTAAAGGTAACAGCAGTGGCGGCCCTTGAGTTGTAAAGCTCGGGGGGCGCAAATAGCTCAAGGGTGGGGACAGTAATTTGTAGTTTATTTGTTTATAGATAAAGTCCATTTGCCTTTCTTTTACATACGCAAAGTGCTCAACGACAAGTTCATTAAAATTGTCCGTAGTCAACAATTTTCTTTAAATTGGACACATAGCTAAGGCGTTCAATCGACTTTTAATAATCTGAGGACACGGCAGTGCCTCGCCAAGTTCGCGCGCCGTAACCATCTTTTCTGGAAACATTTCAGCCGATATTTGACCTACCTAAAACTCGACTTCGGAATGAGCTACAAATCTCAAACTTTACACAGTCGTAGATCTCCATGGAGTTAACAACCCCTCCAAGTTTCATGGAATTCCATAAAGTAGTAAAGTCACTCACTGACTCACTCACTCATCTATAGATCATCAATATTCTACTGAACTTCCAGACATGCTATAAAGCTGAAATTTGGCAGACTGATAGAAATTATGACCAAACCCCTGGGAAAAATCAAAAAACCCCAAAATTTTAATTTACTCCCCTCCCATATACATTTAAAGTTATGTAAAAGTAGCATCGCCCACTTCCAGAAATGCTAGAGAGTTGAGCATTGGAATGCCGATAGAAATTATGATAAAACCATGGGAAAAAATTTCAAAAGTTCAATATTTTCATTTACTCTCCTCCCCTATAAATGTAAAGTTATGTAAAAGTAACATTGCCTACTTCCAGAAACGCTAGAGAGCTGAGCATTGGAACACTGATAGGAACTATGATAAAACTATAGGAAAAAATTTAAAAACACGACAATTTTAATTTATTTCCCTCCGCTATACATGTAAAGTTATGTAAAAGTAACTTTGTGCACTTTCAGAAACGCTAGAGAGCTGAGCTTTGGAAGGCTGATAGGAACTACGATAAAACCATGGAAAAAAATTAAAAAACCTCAAAAATTTAAGTAAGGCATTGCAAAAGTTTTGAACAATATTCCGCATATTTTACTACTTTAAAAATTAAGTATTATCCAATTCCTTTAAAAAAGAAGTGAAATCATATCAAAAACATTTCATGTAAAAAAAGCCAAGTACGCGAAAATTACATTCCGTAAAAAGAATTGAGATAAAAGTAAAGCCAAGTTCTCCAATACAAATTTCAAAATGAAAGGTTCTTACTAGTTTGGAAATATTTTTCTAATCTTGGCTATTACGGCTGTAAATGACTCTTAGGCACAGTGCTAAATTGAACATAAAGAAGTTTGGCTGTAATAGCAAAGTTTTAAAAAAAAACATTTCCAAACTAGTAAGAACCTTTCATTTTGAAATTTGTATTGGAGAACTTGGTTTTACTTTTATCTCAATTCTTTTTACGGAATGCCATTTTCGCGTACTTGTCTTTTTTTACATGAAATGTTTTTGTTATGATTGTAAATGTTTTTATAGACTTTAATGTTGAAAAGCAGCGTTCACATACAACTGTTGTCATAGGCATTGTCAGAGAACATAATATGTTCTTTCTATAGGTACTATTCAATTGGCACCTAATCTCAGTCTTGCCTAGCATAGAAAATGTGGTTATTTAAATGAGTATCACTTACTTTTTGTCTTTTTAACTTTTCACTAACTGCTTGATTCGTGGATTGTTCATAATAAGACAAATAAAGCAAAAAAAAGCATTTCTTTTTTCACAACCGCACAAGCAGTTTTTAGCATCGTATAATTTTTTATTACTTGCACTAAAATTTTGGTTAATTTTTAGGATTTTTAGGTCCGGTTTATGTGGTCCTAAAGATTTTATTTGTAATCGTATTTAAATTTGCACAGTTAATTATGTAATCGATGGTATTCATTTTTATTTTATCAACAAACGATAACAAAAACAATAACACGTGAATGGCAATGCTTTTTACTACAGCTCAAATCTAAACAAAATCATACGTCTTCACTAAGGATAGAACCGGCATCGTGCAGAAGGGCAACGGACTTCAACTAAAACACACATTCCTCCCGCCCTTGCTCGAAAACATCCACCCATACCCTGCTGAAAAACGGATGAAATTGGAAATTGGCAAGGTCTGCCTCGCGCGGCGCTGCCGGCTTTTAATTATTTACGCTAAAAAATTATAGTTTGTTTTGTTTAGTGGTGTTACACTGCAGGGGATCTGCAATCGGACGTGTTTTCCCGGGTGTCGCATAGGGGTTTTTTTCGCGAACCAAAATTGCCAAAAATTACATTATACATTAATCGTATAAGCTTAGGTGCCCATAAATTGGCAAAGTATATTTTATATACTCTAATAAACATTATTATGTTTAATATATGATAATAACATCATTTTTAATTAATCTTATTACAGACAGCTTATTTCGCCGATTATTATCAGTTTGTAATTTAATTTATTAGGATATCGACCGACCCACCGACGTAAGTCTATGCCAAATTATTTACTCCCAGTTTAATTAAGTCAGATAGCGGGTGCAACAATAATAATCAACTTTTAGTCAATGGCGTGCATTTACGACTTTTTTCAAAGTGTTAACAAAACCAGATGTAGAAAATCTTGTTTTAAAAAAAAGTTTATTTTTATATATCAGTTTTTGCTTAGTTTGCTGCAGCACGGCGAAAGGAAGGGTAATGTTTTTTGCTTGGGATATGTACCTATGTATCAGTGGCGGCTCGTGAAGTATAAGAATGGGTGTGCGCTATAATAAGTGAGTCGAAATAGATTTAAAATAAATAAAGTTAAAAAAATTTGCACATTTATTTGTAGCCAAATAAAAGAACTTATGGTGCCCACTAGGTAATAAGATTGTCAAAGTAAAAAAAAGCAGGTCTCCAGTAAATAAAAATATGCCTACACAAAAAAAAATTACCTACAGTATACATACGTATTAGTTTTTAGCCAACGATGGATAACATTAATTCAATGTAGGTACAAAACCGTTTTATCTTAGCTTTTGATTCAAATACCATTTTATATTGTAATGTTCGTAACAAAATAACGAGTTTGTAACATCACATCCACAAATCCAGTTGTTTTTTTGGTAAATATCTTTTCTAAAGTATCTTTTAAAATTCCTACCTTCTTTTCTTTTGGAGCAAGTTTGCGATAATTCTAGTTCTGGAGTCGGCCTTCCTAATCTTTTAATTTCAATTTTTTTATGTAAATTAAAGGAGGAAAAGCTTGCTATAATGTTTTGTACACAATTAAGTCTTGAATTACTTCCAGGATTACCCGAACCCGAACTTATAACTGCCTCAGACATATTCGACACTTGTAGATTATAATTAACCCAAAAATTACAAACAAGAAGCCGAAAACAGCATAAAATTCACTTAAAAACTGCGTAAATAAATTTTAATTACGCCCAATACCCGCATACTAACGATAATATAAACAGTAATCAGCTGAGAAGTATAAAAAAACGATGCAAGTGTGTATTGATTTAGCGCACCACCCCGCCCTTTTCTCGGCCGATAGCCCGAACATTTCCGATCCAATTGCGTGGCAAAAATTGGATTAAAAAGGAACGCCGAATCCACGCGCACCTCCAGATTCAGGCCCGCCCTCTCATATCTCTAGATTCAAGCGAGGCGAGGCGAGGCGATCGAAGGCCACCGTATGCGGCAGCAAGCGTCAAGTCGAAAAGATATTAATTACTTCCGTTAATGGCCGATAGATGCCACTAGCGGGATCGGGATCATTAAAAAATAAATAAAAAACAACAGTAATTATTTAATATTAGTTTGTATTTATTTTTTTTTCTTGTTTTTGCTGGGCTCGGAGTTAAACAAAATACATTTTAATTTTTGTTTTTTTTAAGGGTGGGGTAGATTTCAAAAATTTGAGTTTAAGTCAAAACATGGCTTGTGTGGTATCAAACAAAAGGTAATTTAGTCTGGAGTTGAATAAAATATATTTCAGTTTTTAGTTATATTAGCTCACACGTACACTATTACTATAGTGTGAGCTTAGGGGCCCATATATTGGCAGAGTATTTTTTTAATGGAATAAATATCCTTATTATTGTGCCTTTGGTACCATGTACTGTGCGAATCAGTGTTGCCGCAGCAAGTTTGAAAAAAGTACTGAGAATTTTCTGAAAATGTACTGAATTTGATCAAAATGTACTTTTTTGGTTGCAAATATATTGGTTCACTTTGAAATTGGATTTCTTCCCATACATATGGCAATTAAAAAAAGTTTTGCAAAATGCTTAAGCGGTAATAGAATATATATTTAAATAAAAAAATATTTCATATAACTTTTTTTTTACATTTGAAATCCACTTACCTAGGCTAAAATTATATTATATTATTATTGGTGTAATATTTGATCTTTAATAAGGGTCAATTTTACAGTCATTTTCTTTAAAAACTAATAAGTGATTCTGAGGGTTACAAAACGAAAATTATTATTTTTTAACAGAAAATATTTTAAACAAATTCTTATTTATTTTAAAAATTTATTTTCGTTTGGGTAATAACCAGTGGCGTATATAGAAAAAAGTTTTGGGGTGGGCCCGAGGCAGTTTGGGGGGGCCCGAGACCCCATGAAGCCGTATTTTATGTTTGTATTCAGGAAATATGTGGAAAATATCAAAAAAAATCTTAGCTTCGGGGGGGGGGGCGGACCCCCCAGCCCCCCCTTATATACGCCACTGGTAATAACTATTATGATGTCTGGTATTCAATTTCGTACTGAAAATGGGTCGATTTTCAAAATGTAGTACTTAGTGAATGAGCATTTTTCGTACTGAATTCAGTACAATTGTACTGAAACGGCAACACTGGTGCAAATATCCGGCTATTGCACGTTTACGTCAGAACACTTTGTAGAAATAGGGGTCCAATTCCACCTTTCCTGAAAGCACTTTTTAAAGGTTTGAAATACTGTTTTTATATAGTAGCACTAGTGGGGGGGTTGACCCACAGGTCTGACAAGTAGGCCAGAGTAGACCCTTTTTGCCATGCCCCAAGTCTGTCCCTTAACCCACTCTCTGCACTTCCCTTTGATGGTCGGGTAACTCATTGGGCCTTCCTGTTCTCTTTACAAAGTCCAGTAAGTCTGCCCATTTGAGCATGTGCAGTTCTTCCTCGCTCAGAGTTGGCGCTCTGAGTGCCTGTTGTCTCATCCTTGCGTAGGCCTCGCATTCTGCCACGAGGTGTCTTGATGTCTCTTCTTCCTGTCCACAGGCTGGGCAGGTAGGGTTATTCTCGACTCCTATACGTGTCATGTGTTCCTCAACCGGTTATGTCCGGTTAGAGTACCTATCAGCAGTCCGAGGTCTTTTCGTGTCCGTCCCAGCATCCATCTAATTCTGGTCGCTTTTGGACGGTCTACGAATTCTCTGGTCTGTCTGCAACCCGTTCCTGTTTCCCAGGGGGTTTAATAGCGTGTCCTGGGCCCATTTGTTGAGTCCGCTTTGCTCTTGTCTTTTTGTCAAAAGTGGCTCCGGTCCTACATAGGCGGTTCCTGCCCCGAGTCGTGCGAGTTCGTCGGCCTTCTCGTTGCCTGGTACCCCCGTATGTCCCGGAACCCAATCCAGCGTCACCCGTTTGCCATCGCTTAGGGTCTCCAGCGCCTCTGCGCATTCTTCCACCAAGCCATCAGCAATCTTGGGTGCGTTTAGCGCCTTCAGGGTGGCTTGACTGTCGGAGCATATATATATATATATATATATATATATATATATATATAAGCTCCTCTTCGCTGTTCCGAACCTCTTCTAGGGTTGCCGCCATTATTATGGCGTAGACTTCTGCTTGAAAAACAGTAGCCTCCTCACCGAGCGAGTAGCTCTTCTGAACTTCTAGTTTTTCCACGTATACTCCCGCTCCTGCGGTTTGCCTCTCTGATAGTTTGGATCCATCAGTGTAGCAAACTAAAACTGTTTTTATGTAGTGTGCCAACTGTGAGAAACAGAGAAATTAGCGGTTAAGAAGTTGAGGTTATGTAATAGAAAAACTGTGAAAATACAAATTACACTTTTCCTTCAAATTAAGTGTTTTTACTTCTGAAACAAAAATTTACTACTGAAAGCAAGTCAAGACACTATTGTTAAACCTCAGACCATTGGCGTAGCTAGCCTTGCTTTTCAGGGAGGGCCGTGGCCCCGGTCTATCTTGAACAAAAAGCAAACATAGGTTTTAAAGAGTCGTGCAAAGTGTGCAATGAATAAAAAAAAATACGCACATTAAATGTTCTAATATTTTAATATAACAAATTTAATAATACATTTACCAACTTATTTATATGTATACACAGGAAGTATGTAATTCAGCAATTCTACAAAGAAAGTTTTCTACGTCGCTGACTTAAAGCGTCTACCACACTGTCTAAGTCGACCTCAACATCTTTTTCTATGAATAACAATGACAAACCTGAGTGTCTCTCTTGAGTCATAGTTGTTCTAAGCCAATTAAAAACTCTCCTCATGGCAGAGAAAGACCTCTCGCAAGTTGCACTTAAAATTGGAAGAATACTCGCAACTTTAAAAAGTTGGTAGAGGTTTGGATAGGTGTTTTCTGCTATATGTTGTTTGATAGAATCATGACCAACAGTTTGATTTAACCGAAAAATACAATTCTTTAAAACGGTCATTTCTGCTCTTAGAGCAGAAGTATTAATATTAAAAATTTCCCGGTATTGCTCGACGAATTTATTCCATTTAACGACGTGGGAAAACTTAATATGAAAATGGTTATGAAATTGTCACCAAAATCGGAAAATTTCCATAAGACACTAAACGCTAACCTCAAAAAAACTAAAAAGATTATTATATTTATTTTAGAAAAACAGTTTAAAAAGGTCTTTTATAGCCTTACGACATCTACAACCCGATTTCGGAAACAGAGGGGCAAAGGTCGCTGTCTTTATTAAATGCGAAATTTAACTTACACTTACATTACACTATAATATTACACTATAATATTTTACAATATGTCGCCAATATGTATGAAATATTCAATATGCATAATTATGTTTAAATTTAAAAAATATTTTCGGGAAATTGCATAAGTGCAGAAAAGTTACCGATAATTTAAAGAGAAAAAGCCTAATTTCGCAAGATAAGGGCTTTTTCCTGAAATGTAAAGATTATCTGAATGATTTTAAATTTTAATGCACCTATTTTATTTGAATATTTCCCGAATAATAATAGAAAAGTATGTATTTTCAGCGTCATGTTCTTTTACTAGTAGTCGGTAGGGGAGGCCTAAAATATCTTAGGGGGGGCCTGAGGGACTTCAGGGGGGGGGGGCAGGCCCCCCCTGGCCCCCCCTTAACTACGCCAATGCCTCAGACTAACTCAGAAGATCTGAACGGTGTCTCACCCAAACTGATAGCCGGTCTTTTTGGAGGATTAGGCATACAGTGGTGAGAAACCACTCAAAAGTGAGCTACTGGTGGTCGCAGTGGAAGGGCTGCAAGGCCCACTCACATATGAATTATCATCAATCATCATTAACTCAGTTTTAGACTCATTCTAATACCCACCATAACTCATTACCGTAACGTACGTTACATTTATGCAATGTAGTGATTTAATATTTAATGATAAATGTAGTGCTGGTTATCGTTAGGTAATATTTGTTTTTCAAATTTAGAAGTCATTTTGTATATACAGTGAAGTCCGGATATAACGAACCTCAAAAATGAACTAAATACGGTTCGTTATATCCGAGGTTCGTTATAAACAGTAATAAATAAATTTTGTTTAATTTTTTGTGTTTCTTTTTTTAATAGTATCCCAGATTAAGGAAACTAAAAATATTACAAAAAATACTATAACTTTTTATATTTAAAAAAAAAGGCAGAATACATCCAAATAAAGATGTTTGTTATTATTGTTATACATAGAAATATGTAAAGTACATAATATGGTGGTATGTAATACATACATAAAAGAAGCCTAAATCTTTTTTTTTTATTATTATGAAATCCATAATTTTTGTTTGTACATTTCTACTTGAAAAATATTCCTTCAAGGTTACAAAATGATGTCCATATTTTATCAAGAACTTGGCGTGATTCCAAAAAGTTTCTGAAATTTTGTTTTCTATTTCACGAATGGTTGGAACATAAACCTTAGTGACTTCAACAGAATTATCTTGAACAGGATCATCATTATCTTCGTCATTATCACTTGAAACCATGTTTGAGGTTACGGAGAGATTATAATTTGCTCATCAGTCAACGTTCCTCTTGCTACAATGTCTTTATCAATAGTCACATATTCGTTAAAATCGAAGTCACACATTTTTCTCTTAGCTTGTTCTTCTACTAAATCAAGCATATCATTATCGAATTTATTCTAGTGATGATATTCTGGGTCTTGGGCATGTCTTTGCAACCATTCGTGTCGTTGCCGTATCCTCTAGTGTGAAAACGCCCATTGTCTGCTTATATAAAGTTCGTTTTAAAAGAAAAATACATATTCCAGATTATTAAAATTAGGTTCGCTATATCCAGACGTTCGCTATAAGCGGGATTGTTATAACCAGTAAGACAATACATGAGTATTTATGGATGACATTTCGTATAAAGAAAAAAGGTTCGTATTAACCACAAGTTCGCTATAAACGGGTTCGTTATAAGCGGACTTCACTGTATTTTAAACAATAAAAAAATATAAAACTGTGTGTGGCAATTTTTGTCGAAGCAAAGTAATTGTTAATTTTCAAAAAGTAATTAATGTTTTTTAAATGTATGCAAAATTAGCTTGTTTTTTGATATTTTTAAGAAGAACTAACCGGACGAAAAAACTGTGATCTACATTATCTATGTTACAGTTCCGTGCATTATCTTAAATATGAAACTTTTTTGTTGTTTAATGAAATTTGATTAAATAAAAAATTGTTGAATAAATCAATTACTTGAGTCCCAACTTATACAAATAAATCAATTACATTTTTTTCGTTCTACCTGCGTGGTGTAACGAAAACGATTAAGAGTAATTTTCATTTGAATTAATGTTTATTGAAACCTAACCTCATCCGTCTCTGTAAAAAGTTTTTAGTAGCCTGACTTAAAAACAAATAACAATTATTAATTTTCGCCTAGTCACCAGTATAAAATTAATCTTTCTACTCTGTTCTAATTGGTTTCACATTGCCTTTGGGAAACGCTAAATAAAATTAAACAATACAATATTAGATAAGCTCACCTGTATCCTAGCTTCTGTTAGTCCGATTTTCATTGCCAATTCTTCTCTAAAAGTAATTTAAATTATTAATTAAAATTTATTTGATATCCAAGCGTTAGCGATAAAATTATACCGGATGTTATATCAGGGCTATCAAAATGGACGGGCCACGATCCTCCACTTTGTTGACGTCACATCCGGGGCTGATTTTTTTTTGATGGTCACGTTACGACACAGCTGATTGTCTTTAAAATATTGAAGTTGAAATGACGGTTCATGGATATTTGATTTTTTTAAAATAAAGCCGTTTTTGAGATTGTTTTTACTTTGTTCTGGCAGAACAATTTTTTTTAAATGTATAGTAAGCCCTAATTTTTCATAGCCGCTTCAATAGCTCACACAAAAATTAAGTTTAAAGCAGAAGCGAATGTGACAATCACATATGACAAAGTCAAATACATGTCAAATATAACAGTTGGCATGTGGTACATGGCGGGTAATTTGAATTCAAAATAAGGAATGCTAAATCTTGAAGATTTTAACCTTTTAATCATGTTGCTTCCTTACAAACCTTTGGTGGAATATCGGGATGGTGTCTGAGAATATTTCAGTGAAATTTTGCGGAAATCTGTAGTGCCATTTTGAAAATATCCTAAAAAAACGTCTGACCTCCCATAAGACCCAATGTAAAATTCAGCCCCGGGAGAACAGCTGATTTTTTCAGGGTCGTGGCCTCTATTTTTGTGTTGGCCTTGGTTATATATTATATACTTCTCATGGGCGTACGCAGCGAGGGGCAGGGAAGGTCATTTCCGCCCTCCTCTAAATGCCTTAGAATTTTTAATATATTTGCTATATATTTGATGATAAAACATGAAAAATACCTTAAAATTTGACATCAGGAGGCTTCGGCTAGGCTAGGAGGCTAGATTGTTTAGTTTACACTTGATAACGGTTAGAGATACTTACTAACCGAAACGTCGTATTTTAAAATAAATAAAGAAAATGGAAGTCCGAAATTTTATTTCTACACAATCATTGTCTACGAGTTTCAAACAAAAAAAAGTTCATATAATGCATGGTTCAGAACTCTTTCTTTGTCGAGATACAGAGTATTAAAGTTGGCGATTTTGTGGCCTTTTTTGATAATAACTTAAAAAAAAACGCAGTAAAAATATGAAATTGGGTAAAGTCATGTACTAGAACAACAGCAATAAACTGAAATAAAAATTATTTTGAAAAAAAATTAGTGGGCCAATTTTTTTTTTTTTTAATTATTTTTATAAAAATAAAAATAAAAATAAAAACTAGTCTCTAGCAAGACAATAATAAAATATTATTGATATTTTTTAAAAGAATAAGTCAGCAACAATAATTTTTTTTTAACTATTATTTTTTATACATTTTTGAAGGTATTCAGCTTGCTGTAACAGATTTTCTGTGTTTTATAAAATCCTTTTTTCCCCTTTTAGATTAAATCTGAAACAGAAGCATTTGTTTTAGCGTGGAAAGTAATCGGGTCATCTACATGTATTTGTTTATATTAGGCACATTTTTAAAACCTAATATAGTTATTTACATGCGTCTACAAAAAAAAATTTGTAGTGTAATTTGTTTAAAAAAAATTAACATTGGTATTTTTGGATTTTAAATGAACTTTATTGTAAAAAATTATTAAAAAACGAAAAAGTTTTACAATACAAAATGTTTGAATTAAAAATAAAGAATGCCAAATCTTAAAGATTTTAACCTTTTAATCATCTTTCATCCTCACAAAAGTTTGGTGGAATATCGGGATAGTGTCTGAGAATATTTCATTGAAATTTCGAAAAAATTTGTAGTGCCATTTTGAAAATATCACAAATAAATCTCTACTCTGCCAGAAGACCTACTGTAAAATTTAGCCCATAATAACAGCTGATTTTTTCAGGCTCGTGGCTGTATTTTTTTGTTGACCTTGGAGAAACAAAAATTTGTATTGGCTTGTTTTGAAGTGAAAAAGACAGACCATGACAGGCTAACTACTAACAACCATCGTGCATCCATTCTTACCTAGTGAAAACGTCTGGATAATGTGTTCGACTAAACGCCTTTTCTAGTTCTTCTAGTTGATAACTTGTGAAGGTGGTTCGGTATCTTCTTTGCTTTCTTTTAGGAGTAAATTCATCTGGTTCTTGATCACTACCGTCACTGTGGTCACCAACTAAAATAACAGTCGAATCTTTAGTCCATTACCTATGCTTTTTTAGTCCTGCATGAAATGTATACTTCAATGTGTATAGCGTGTCCCATTTTCGATGGGATTAAATGGGAAACTCGGTTATGATTAAAGATATTGATTTTCTGATTGCACCTTACCGTGCTCTTTTTTTGAGCCCTTAAAAATGGCGTAATCAGATTTTTGTTATACCCCGTAGTTTTGCTAATACAGGGAGTTTTTGAAAAAATTCTATTTTTAATAATCCCTTGTATTTTGCTTATTTTGCGAGATATTTTTATTCTGTAAAAACCTTTTCATGGCAACTTTTTTAGAAGAAAATAATGACGTTGTCATATTTTTAAAATATTCTTTAGTTTTTGAGATATGGTATTTATCATAAAAAAATTAAATACGGACCTGGTTATTTTTTATTACTATTTTGATTGGTTTCATGCTAGTATTATCATAAAAGAATAAAACTTTTAAAAATTTTTGTTTTAAGGTAAAAAAAATATTTAATATTTAAAAAAAAAATTAGTCCGAACCTGGATATTTCCAACATAAATATAAATCAAAAATTGCTAGTTAAACAATTTTTAGTTTAACTGTTTTGATACTTAGCATATTAAAATTGTTTTACGTTAATTTACAGATTTATTTGAAACAAAGTCTACGAAAAATACAAAAAAAAAACAAATTATAAAAAATAACTAATTTTTCTGATTACCATTATGTGTAAGACATTGTTGGCATTTTTGAGTAATTTTTCTTAACGCATTTTGCATAAAAATATTTCTGCCATTTAAATATTGGGATTTTGTTGCTTGAATGAAGCAGTCAAACATATCACATTTTTCAAAATCTGGATATGGTCGATTTCTAGCCAGTTTAAAATAATTGTAAGCCATTCACAAAAATGACAAGTAAAATGACAATGTCAATTCCACGCTTTTGTTTTGTAAATTTCACGACCTGCTGTTCGGTTATCAAATAATTAGTATGATATTATTTTTGTAACTTTTTAACGTTTTTTACTTTATTTATAAATCTTTTAATTATCATTTCAAAACAGATAAACTAAAAATCGTTCAAATAGTGTATCTTGCAATTTTTAATTTATAATTACGTTGGAAATTTCCAGGTTCCGACTATAATTTTTTTTTCAAATATTAAATAGTTTTTTTTCACCTTAAATCAAAAAAATATTAAAGTTTTATCATTTTAAGATAATAATATCATGGAACCAATCAAAGTAGTAATAAAAAAAATCCAGGTCCGTATTTAATTGTTTTATGATAAATACCATATCTCAAAAACTAAACAATATTTTAAAAAATTGACAACGTCATTATTTTGCTCTAAAGAAGTTGCCATAGAAAGGTTTTTACAGAATAAAAATATCTTGCAAAATAAGCGAGATACAAGGAATTAATTAAAATGCAATTTTTTCAAAAACTCCCTGTATTAGCGAAACCACGGGGTATAGCAAAAATCTGATTACACCATTTTTAAGGGCTCCAAAAAAGAGCACGGTAAGGTGTAATCAGAAAATCGATATCTTTACTAATAACCGAGTTTCCCATTTAATCCCATCAAAAATGGGACACGCTGTACATCTTTCTAAACAATTAAACGAAGTTTTTTAATTAAACCGGGTTTATGTATTTTCTAGGAAGCTTTAATCTTTAACATCGTCATCTTGCCCCGCTCTCCCCTACTGCCGTAAAAAATGAGGGCTTGTATATACTTTGCAATTTTTTATTATGTAGACAGTAATTTTTAGAATTTAATTCAAATTCATTAGTTAGTTTAACGCTTTTGATCAATTTGAAGAAAATATAGATAAAATTTAATTATTTTCTGTTTTTCTTAGCTTGTAATCAATTAACAAAATTTTATAAAACGCCACAGATTGTTACCTAAAATATGCAGTTAACTTAATTATTATTGATTACAAAATTAATTCAAAACTTATTAATTTATGTACAGAATAATTGCGAAAATTGGATAAGATTAATTGTAGCATTCTATTTTATTTGGTTTTCCTCGCACAAAACGTATATTAGTAGAGTGGACCATTGCAGTATTAAAAAAAACTGCCGTTAAGCAGTGGCGTACCCAGGCATATGTGTTGGGAGAGACCCGAGAGTATTGGGGGCGACGCGAGGTTCCTATGTTATGTTTTTATTCATGTAATATCTCAAAAATATTTATGATTGGGGGGGGCTCCAAGCCTTCGTGCACCCATGTGTTAATCAGGCCGTTTGGCAGTCATAAAACCGTCCGACAAATCCCAAAGCGCGCGCAATGCAGTACGAGGACAGTTTTAAAACGGTTTAGGTTAGATGGAACGACCAAATAACTGTCCAAACAACGAATGCCATTCGTGTCGTGATCGATTTACTTCAGGCATGTGATCATATGCGAGAGAGTTAAATTCAAAGTCACGTGACTAAAAGAAAGAGGAGGTTTGTTCGTATCGCGTAAAGATAGATCGAAGGCAACGTATGAATTCGAGAGCACGAAATTAAAGTTGCACACAGAAAGGATTAGACAATTACATAGTATATTGTGTGTTATCCTTCCTCTTCTAACTTTTAGTTCATGTTCATTCATTATGTTTATATAACTATCCAATCACCGGCTAAACTAGTTTTTCTTTTTCTAAGCAGGCTACCGTATGGTCAGTATAGCTTTTTTCCATGTGGTATACCTACACGATCCGCAGTCCCGTACTAATAAAAATTAAGACGCTCTTGCAAGAAAATCAACAGATGCTACAATTTTTTTGTGGAAATTTAAAAAATATTTGTATATTTACGTGGCTTACCCGGTATTTTGTCATGTTTTAAAATTGGTTGTGAAACTACATTTATTTTGACAAAAATTTTAAATTTTTGGGTTATTTACTGTTTTTTGAATTTTCTTTCTCAGGTGATGTAAACTAGAAATGTGTGTGTTTTACATACAATTTTTCCGCGCCTTCTAATGCGCCTGTCTTCAATCCTTGTATTTCAGAGGAGTCCAAAACCAGTTTAAGTGGCTTGATGGAACGAAAAACTGACTGTCCGATAACAGTAAAACGTCGATCTGGAACGCAAAAACGATTTTTCGTACCGTTTTATGACGGTCGCACGCGATAGTGGAACGAAACTTATGTTTAGCAAGCAACTTGGGGCCCATCGCACCGACTTTATTTTCTGTTTCTTAGCCTAAAGAATACCTTATTTCGCAAAATTTCGTTGTATCGAACTTAAAGGCAGACTTATTCCTTCCTTAGTTTTGTTAAAATTAAGTCAGCTTTTTTCGTGACTTTACTGTTCCTTAAGAGCTGCTTAAAGATAAGATGCTGGTCACATAATGTTACCCGTCTGGCATAGCCATAGCAACTGACAATACATTCAAGTGACCAAAGTGAATTTTGTGTTTTTTAAGTGAATAAAGGAAAAAACATGTTTTTTTTTAATAAATAAAAATGATTTTGAAAAACTTTAGTGCACAAGATAACAGCTAGATTTTGGTTCTTTTGTCATAATGTTTTTGTGAAAAATATACCCATGTATCGATTACAAAAACATTTGTAAGGAAGAAAAATAATTTAGATAAAGTTGAATGTAATTTTTATTACAGTATTTTTGTCCGATTTTTGGATTAACTGTTGTTCACAGCCTGGTGGGTACAGCGGTAAGGGTAGGATAGGACTGACCAGTGTAAGAAAACCCTTGCATTTAAATGAAACTGCACTGCATGAAAATTGATGGGTTTTGACAAAAATATTTTGGGACGTACTGGGTGTTGTTGTTATTTTTTCATAGTTAAAAAATTTTGTTGGTTGAAACAGCGGGGTTGCCTGATTGGATCACAAGGTGGCCGCATCTTAACAAAGGAGAGGAGATTTTTGCTCGGTGCAACAAATTTAAAAATAAGGCATGCTTAAAATTAAAGCAATCCATAGTTAAGAAAGGGAATTTTAAAAGTTGGTGCGATGGGCCCTTAAAATAATAAGAATGACTATTTGCTTTAACTTTATCCTGTATTAATGCGACGTTAAATGACAGATGTCACGTGATAGTTAGAAGTCCCGTTGCTGACACAATTTTCACTTTTTTATTATTTTTACGCTATTTTTTTTGTACTTTATCTTTATTTGTCAAAAGATTGTTTTGTATGTGGGCAAAATTAATAAAAAAAACTTCGAAAAACAACTAGTGAACACAAAAAACAAACTAAAAAAACCAGTGAAAAACCGCCAGAAAAATATGGTTTAGGTCCCTGTAAAAAAAATTAAAAATTTTACATTTATGAAACAATGGTGAAAAGCACGCTGTTGTATGGAATAGAGACTTGTCGCGTAACAGAAAAATACAAAGCAAGAATGAAAAGTGTCGAAATGGATGCAATAAGAAGATCAATGAGAATATCTAGAACAGATCATATAAGAAATGAGATCATAAAAGAAAGAATGGGAATCGAGGGAAGCATAACGGATGACATCACTAAAAGGCAACTGATATGGTACGGTCATGTACAACGGATGAGCGACGAAAGATTACCAAAGCAGGTCCTAGAATGCACAACCAATAGGGCGCAGAAAAAGAGGGCGTCCTAAACAGTCAATCCAAAAATCAATGACTCAAAAAAACCTGACGGAAGATGACTGTCAGGATCGAAGGACGTGAAGAATAGGCGTCGGACTTCTTCTTTTTTTTACACACTTCACAGAACATGATGCCTTTTGGTTAGTTCGTGAACACTGTTGCCAAACAATATATATCTACCAGTGTTTGTAATAATTAAGTTTCAGTAATTGACAAAAAATTAAATCTGCTGATTACTTCGCATTGGTCGCCTTGAAATAATTGTTTGGTATCAAAAATATTTTAAAATATTGAATCTTGTCATATCGTAATATGCGCAGCAACACTTCCTCAAAATAAAGCATGGGCGCACCCAGGGGGGGCCTTAGCTTAGATTTTTTTTACATATTTTGCACATATTTTATGAAAAAACACAAAAAATATCATAAAATTCGACATCATAAGGCCTCGCACCCCCCCCCCCCCCCCAAGAGGCTTCGGGCCCCTCAAGACATATTTCTGGGTGCGCCACTGAATAAAGGAACTCAAGTCTGCGTTATTCGACCACAAGTAAGATCAAACATTATCCTTTAGTAAGGGATATAGATCAAACCAGTTAACTGGGCATGCCTTAAATAAAGGATAATGTGAAAAATAGGACATACAAAAGGTCCCTATTATAAATTTAAGAATTGTTAATCCTGCTATAATAATAAGATTCTTCTTGGTGGAAGAATTCAACATTGCTTTAGATCAAGTCTTGATCCGCTTGAGAAATACTAATTCTACAGTAATCTTGATAATAGAGTAGCTTCTTTTCCCCTGATTTATAAAGTGCCGTTCACCGTTAACGTTGACGGTTCATAGTTCGCAGCGGCGTAGCGTGGGGGGGCGCGGGGGGTTCGTCGCCCCCCCCCCCCGCCCCGGGGGTAGTGTCGCCCCATTGGTGGCCGAAGCGCCCTCAGCTTTATTAAGTCGGGCCGGTAACGGCCAATTGAGTCGGCGCCACAGGAAAGTAACGACATGAAGACCTTTATTTATTTATTTTTTTTTGGTCGCAAGATTTTTTTCAGTTTTTAGAGGCGCCCTTTTTAGCTGTCGCCCCCCCCTGCCCTTTCGGGCACGCTACGCCGCTGACAGTTCGTAGACGGCATTTTAGCGTTTATAAACTGCCGTCGTCCTTTCGGTAATAATAACCTCAAAAGAAATAGTCAGAGCATATTATTTTAAAAGGCTCTCCGTTTTCGGTCTAGAAGCAAATCATATTACTTTCTGGCAACAGACCATTTCCCCCTAATTTGACCCCGCTGAATCCGAATATCTCTGTTACCAACTCGAAAAATCGACAGGGACGGAGAAAATCCCCCCAAACCCCCAAAAACCTGTTTTTTTTTTCAGTTTTATGCAAATCTCTCGAAAACTAACTTTTTTATCAAAAAGCAAAGAACAGTTTTTTGTGGAGAATAAAATTCCCTTTCCAACAATGTATTGGTCAAAAAGGTTAGGAACAGCAAGTAGCTCTTCAGTGGCGTACGTAAATTGGGATTATTTAGGAAAAACATGTTTATTATAGGTTTTTCAAAATTTTCTCAAAAACTACACTTTTTAGGAAAAAATACGTAGTTGTTGCCATATTTAAGGCTTCAGGGGCGTACTAATATAAACTTATTTTCAAAAATAACTGAAATAATCAGTTTCTCTTGCATATTTAAATATTTTTTCTAACTAAGATTTTAAGAAAAAATGTACCTTTATTCTTTATTGAGGATAAGACAATTTCTTTTTAAATGATATATTACAAAGTGAGGTTGATGTTATATACTTCAAAAAGGTTCGTAATTTATACCTACTAAAATAAAATGTTTAACAGTAGTAGCTTTGACACAGGTGTTTTTGGTTATTTTTTTAAGCATATGGATCTAAAAATAAAGTGGTGAATCTTATGCAACGGTTTGGGGGGGGGGGGGCGGCATCATCATAATTAGGTACTCATACTTTCGACTATTTTTAATTTAATTTACGGATGCCCCTGAAGTTTTATTTATAAAACCGATTTAATCATATTATACGTCATTTTGAAGGAAACTTTATTGAATATACCAAAATGTAATACATGGTTTTTTGTATATATTAGTTTTAAAAAAAATTAAATAAATCTTGGAAAAAACATAGGTATTTTGTCAACTTTTTTTAATTACTTCAATTAACGGACGCCGCTGGAGAGCTTGTTATTAATCTAACTTTACTAAGTTATATCATGTCGAAAAGGGAATTTTATTGTCTACAATAAAGTATATTATACATTTTTCTCTTAGAAGCTTAGTTTTTAAGAAAATTTGAAAAAACCTCAAACTTTCAGATTTTAGGGGGTCTGGGGGATTTTTGGAGGTTTCTGCAGCCTTTAAAAAAAAATAATATGTTATTATTTTTTAATTATACAAATATATATTTTGAATGTACACCTGTGACAATTTGGGCTTCCCAGCGGCAATTTAAAATTCCGCCGCCAGTTTGGCCACCATCTTGAATATCTCAGCCCCTGTCAATATTTCGAGTTGGCAACAGGGATATTCGGATTCAGCGGGGTCAAAATAGGGAGAATTGCCCATTTGCCAAAAAGTAATATAAAATGCTTCTAGAAAGTGGATTTTCCCGAATCTAGCCTGAACTAAAAGTACTCTTTCCTGTTCTGACTTAGCTTTTGCCAACCAACTTAAGTATGACGCACGTGGCCGACTACGAATCTCTAACGGCGAAAGATAAAGATGCCAAACTGTAGTCCAACTTTAGCGGAACGGCAAGGTATAAATCGGGAGTTTACGTGTACAAAAGAACATGTTAAATTTTATTGTAAGGATTACTGCTGAAAAAACATTGTATACCCGTAGTTTAAGTATTTTCTTCAAAATTTCATCACTGCTATGTATGCTAAGCCGGTGGTAAATTATTATTTTAAGGGGGCGGGGAGGTGAGGGCGGAAGGGAAGAACTAGTAAAATGGTAATGGAAAACAGAGCTTAAAACGTGTGAGGAAAGAATTTTGGAAATCGCTCTATATTTGATAAAATTATGCGAAGATGGTTTTTGAAGAGGGTGAGGGGAAATGACAGGAGGGGACATAGGTGGGAGCAGGCAGAACTACAAAGTAATTAAAGCAACTTAGAGGAGATTTGCAATTTGTGATCAAAAGAATTTCATTAAAATCGCCTGAAATATAGGAGATTTGTATGTCTTAAATCTTACATCATGTGACGAAATGGCGTCTGACGACCGCCATTTTGATTCCTGTTTAAAAAAATATAGCACATAGCACCTTCAGGATCAGTAGTAATTTAACGACACCTTTTTTGTCAAAATCGGTTCAGCCGTTTAGCCTCTAGTGCGACACAAACATACATACAGTAAAGTCCGGATATAGTGAACTCGAAGATTGGTAGAAACTGGTTCGCTATATCCGAGGAGAAGACATATAGACTATTGTATACCTATGTAAAAAAAAATTTGGGTATTTTCAACGGGGTTTGCTATAAGCGAGTGTTCATTTTAAACATACTTTAATCATACATACACATTGGCGTAGCTAGTGGGGGGGCCAGGGGGGCCTGGCCCCCCCTGAAGTCCCTCAGGCCCCCCCTAAGATATTTTAGGCCTCCCCTACCGACTACTAGTAAAAGAACATGACGCTGAAAATACATACTTTTCTATTATTATTCGGGAAATATTCAAATAAAATAGGTGCATTAAAATTTAAAATCATTCAGATAATGTTTACATTTCAGGAAAAAGCCCTTGTCTTGCGAAATTAGGCTTTTTCTCTTTAAATTATCGGTAACTTTTCTGCACTTATGCAATTTCCCGAACATATTTTTTAAATTTAAACATAATTATGCATATTGAATATTTCATACATATTGGCGACATCTTGTAAAATATTATAGAAGTGTAAGTTAAATTTCGCATTTAATAAAGACAGCGACCTTTGCCCCTCTGTTTTCGAAATCGGGTTGTAGATGTCGTAAGGTTATAAAAGACCTTTTTAAACTGTTTTTCTAAAATAAATATAATTATCTTTTTAGTTTTTTTGAGGTTAGCGTTTAGTGTCTTATGAAAATTTTCCGATTTTGGTGACAATTTCATAACCATTTTCATATTAAGTTTTCCCACGTCGTTAAATGGAATAAATTCGTCGAGCAATACCGGGAAATTTTTAATATTAATACTTCTACTCTAAGAGCAGAAATGACCGTTTTAAAGAATTGTATTTTTCGGTTAAATCAAACTGTTGATCATGATTCTATCAAACAACATATAGCAGAAAACACCTATCCAAACCTCTACCAACTTTTTAAAGTTGCGAGTATTCTTCCAATTTCAAGTGCAACTTGCGAGAGTCTTTCTCTGCCATGAGGAGAGTTTTTAATTGGCTTAGAACAACTATGACTCAAGAGAGACACTCAGGTCATTGTTATTCATAGAAAAAGATGTTGAGGTCGACTTAGACAGTGTGGTAGACGCTTTCAGTCAGCGACGTAGAAAACTTTCTTTGTAGAATTGCTGAATCACATACTTCCTGTGTATACATATAAATAAGTTGGTAAATGTATTATTAAATTTGTTATATTAAAATATTAGAACATTTAATGCGCGTATTTTTTTTTATTCATTGCACACTTTGCACGACTCTTTAAAACCTATGTTTGCTTTTTGTTCAAGATAGACCGGGGCCACGGCCCCCCCCTGAAAAGCAAGGCTAGCTACGCCAATGTACATACATATCCCAAGCGAGAAACATATCCCAAGCGAGAAACATTACCCCCTTCCTTTCAATGTGCTGCAGTTGGGAAAAAAATACGGCAAATCAGTTTTTTAAATTAGGCTTAGTTTTTGAAAAAATTAGATAAAACTTGTAACAAAAATATTTTAATTTGTGATTTTTTAAAATTGGTTAAATTTACGGGCGCCTCTGAATTTATAACCATAAAACCAATCCGACTTTCTTGTACAGCATTTTAAAGGAAATTTTATTTGCTACAATAATGTATAACACATTTTGTGCTATAAACCTTGGTTTTAAAAACAATTGAATAAATCATGGAAAAAACATGAATATTTTTTTACTTTTTTAAATTACTTTAATTAACGGACGCCGATGAAGAGTTTATAAATAGTTGCCCCCATCGAGTTGTACCTTTTTCAAAAGGAAATTTCAGTGTCTACAATAAAGTATATTACACATTTTTCTCTTAGAAGCGTATTTTTTGAGAAAATTTGAGAAAACCTAAATATGTTAGATTTTGGGGGGTCTGGGGGGGTTTTTGAAGAGGTGGTTAGTTTAAGGAGGTTTTTGATCCCTAAGCTCTTTTGCCTTTTTGTACGTCACTAAAATTACACAAAAAAATAAAAATAAATAAAAAACGTGCCGTTTAAAGCACTAAATTTAAAAAAATGATTATTTTCTAACTTACTTACTTTAAGTTAAAAGTTACTCCCACTCCATTACAATATTTAAAAAAACATTTAAAGAATAGATTTTGTAGCTGATAAAATTCTGTACAAAATATGTTCTTAGAACTTTTACCCTAGAACAAAGTATTTCGTAGCTTATGCCGTCTAAAGTACAAAAAAATATGAAAATTTGCCCAAGCACGTGATTTCACTCATTTTTGGAAATTACCTAGCTCCGTTACTACTGCCGGCTGAACAACCATAGTACCACCCAATTGTAGATAATTATATCCTCTAAAAAATTTCATATAACTCTTTTTGCGATTTAGTGTACTGGAACGAAATTAAAGGCAAAAACTAAAAAAAGTGCCAATTTTTGATGGTTTTTTCAAGATGGCGGAGGGAGCACAGGGGTGGGGGTGACGAAAACTCAGATTTTTAACTACCCTCCTGAGCTTAACAACATATCCAAAATTCAGAACTACCGGACCTTTTGTAGGGTAACCCCCCTATTTTGGCCTATGTTCATTGAACTATAAATGCTCTACTCTGGATTTTTCGCTGCTGTAATCGAGGAAATTACTTAATTATTTGCACTTCCGTTTGTTTTAATCAATTTACACTAAATAAAAAATAATAAATAACAAAAAAAAAGGGTTATTACCAGCTCCCTGGGGTTCTGCTCCTATGATGGGGTTGGCAATATCTTCTGATACTCCCATTTCGTCAGGATGGCCCTTCGCTGAAAGAGATTCTAAAAAGAAAATAATTTATGTTAGTTTTTGAAAAGAAAAAAGCCAAAACAGACACTTTAATACAAGTAAAGTCCCCTGAAGGGCCGAGGAGGCGATGCTCGCTTTTTGCAGAGAACTACAAATACAAGAAGCACATTCTGGGTAGCTATTCTGGGTCTTAAACGATGTGATCATCCACATCACACACTTTGACCAATAGCAAACTCTAAACGATCGGGTGTTGTGCAAAATGACTTCTCGACCAATGGCATAGTCGCCCGCTTATTAGAGTTAGTGAATTTTACGCATTTGAAGTGAAATCGATTCTCCTGCCTTGGACCGACTGAACGTTCCGCGGTCGGATCGTAGGAGAAGCTTGCGCAACGGAGGTCTTTTCGCATATCACGTGGGCTCGGAGCTAATTTAACACTTCCCATTGGCTAAAGCATGAGATGGGAACTAGTATCACATCGTTCAAGACCCAGAATAGCTACCCTGGTCTGTTACACACCTGTGCAAAACTTTTTGTTTCGTGCAAAGAATCTAAACCACCCGCCTCACCTCCCCTTTTTCAAGCTCTGGGACTGCGTCTAATACAGTCCTGCACCACTATATGAAAGTGTTTACTATCATTAGTTGTACTATCGTATAATAAAAAAAATAGGAATAACTCTTTTGGTTTATCTTTTAAAATAACGCTGTAAAATAAAAAAACTGTCGTCCGTCAAATTGTTAGTTATTTTGTTTTTAAGTATATCTCCGTTTGATTTTTTAAATATGAATGATTTAGAGCACGTGAACAAATCTTTTTAATACTAGCTTGACATGTGACAGTTGACATATTTCATTTGGCAGTTCAGGGCTATCAAAATGGGCCACGATCCTCCACTTTGTTGACGTCACATCCGGGGCTGATTTTTTTTTGATGGTCACGTTACGACACAGCTGATTGTCTTTAAAATATTGAAGTTGGAATGACGGTTCATGGATATTTGATTTTTTGTTAAATAAAGCCGTTTTTGAGATTGTTTTTACTTTATTCTGGCAGAACAATTTTTTTTAAATGTATAGTAAGCCCTAATTTTTCATAGCCGCTTCATTAGCTCACACAAAAATTAAGTTTAAAGGAGAAGCGAATGTGACAATCACATATGACAAAGTCAAATACATGTCAAATATAACAGTTGGCATGTGGTACATGGCGGGTAATTTGAATTAAAAATAAGAAATGCTAAATCTTGAAGATTTTAACCTTTTAATCATGTTGCTTCCTTACAAACCTTTGGTGGAATATCGGGATGGTGTCTGAGAATATTTCAGTGAAATTTTGCGGAAATTTGTAGTGCCATTTTAAAAATATCACAAAAAAACGTCTGACCTCCCATAAGACCCAATGTAAAATTCAGCCCCCGGAGAACAGCTGATTTTTTCAGGGTCGTGGCCTCAATTTTTGTGTTGGCCTTGCACGATCTACAACTTTAAGCCTTTTTCCTCGAGGTTACTAGTCACTCATTTAAGTTACTCGAAATGACGTCATGGTTACTCGGAGTAACCGCTGTATGACGTCAGACAGTCAGCTATGGATGACATTTCCAATTGCTTATTTTTGTTTTTACCAGCAATTTCCGAAATGCAAAAAATAATTGAAATGAACCAATGCATGCCCACCCCGATTCAAAAAAACGTATCACGGGCCATGGATTTGCACCAATTTTAAATGCAGCGTTACCTGATGCTTTTTTTGAATCGGGGTGGAAACAGGGTGCTCCTTTGGTATTCTGTGGTAAGGCCGCAGTACCACAAGAACAGCAAAGGCAGTACATTTTAAGACTAGTTGCAGTTGAATTGATATAGTACCAACTTCAAGGGATGTGCTTCATTTTCTACCGTTACGAAACATAATTCGTTGTTAATATATATATTAAAATCAAACATTTTGAAAAAAAAACAAAAAAAAACGATCTTAACCTTAAAATATTTCAGCAACCACGTCTGCTAGGCTGGTTACACTGTGTGATTACTCATGACGTCATAGTTAGTGTTACTCAGCGAAGAAAAACAGAAAACGAGTAACCAGGTTACCTGGTAACTTGTAGTTAATGCGAGGAAAAAGGCTTTTTCTTGACGTCACAGCGGAGGCGGAATTTTTTTTTTGATGGTCACGTTACTCCACAGGTGTTTGTGTTTAAAATATTAAAGCTGTTAATGACGGTTGATGTATATTTGATATTTTTTTTAAATAAAGCCGGTTTTGAGATTGTTTTTACTATATTCTTGTAAAACCAATTTTTTTTAATGTATAATAATCTTTAATTTTTCAGAACCTTTTCATTTTCACACCAAAATTAAATTTAAAGCAGAAGCGAATGTGTTCGTTTCTGAGTGGAAAGTAATCGGTTCACCTACACCTATTTGTTTATATTCTGCAACTTTTAGACGTGTTTACAAACATTACAACATTAAAAAAATGATTTTTTTAGTGTAAATTTGTTTTGAAAATATTAACACTGGTATTTTTGAATTTTAAATAAACTTTATTGTAAAAAATCATTAAAAATCGAACAAGTTTTACATAACAAGCAAATAAATAAATGCCATAACCAACAATGACAGTTATATACATGTCAAATATAACAGTTGGCGTTCGGTGCATGGCGGGCAATTTGAATTCAAAATAAGGAATGCTAAATCTTGAAGATTTTAACTTTTTAATCATCTTGCATCCTTACAAAAGTTTGTTGGAATATGAGGATGTTGTCTGAGAATATTTCACTGAAATTTCGCGGAAATCTGTAGTGCCATTTTGAAAATATCACAAATAAACCTCTATCCGCCCATAAGACCCAGTATAAAATTCAGCCCCCCAACAACAGCTGATTTTGTCAGGGTCGTGGCTTGTATTTTTTTGTTGGCCTTGAATATAGTTAAGAAAAAATACCAGAAGGTATACCACAGAAACGCCCGATGCATGAATTAATCGATGACAGGTTTCATAATAAACTTCTTAGCTCCAAGTACACCGTTCGAAAGCAGATTACCTGTGCTACGCAACGCATCTATTTATTTTTTCTTTCAGTTTTTGATTTAAGCATAAAACACTGCTAAACATTTTTTAAAACATAATTTAGATGTAGATAAGTAGCTGGTTTTAACAAGCTTTGACTAAATATTTGGTTGACTATAAAAGACATTAGTAAAAGTATTGTCGTATATTATTATAGCCCAAACATCGAATTAAAACTAAGTGATATATTAAAAGAAGCGGATTTACCAGCTTTATAAAAAAGTGTATGACAATTTAAAATTTGTTCCAAAAGCTCTGAAAGAGCGGCCCGTTGTTAAGCACTACTACAGCTAGCTGTCAAAGTTGTCAAAATATTAAGCGGTCCAAAATTTTCTAGGCATACATGATCCCGGTTTGAAACACTTTCTCAATATTTACGTCATTGATTAGTGACGTCACAACTCCACAGCGGCGTAGCGTGGGGGGGGGGGCGCGGGGGGTTCGTCGCCCCCCCCCGCCCCGAGGGTAGTGGCGCCCCATAGGTGGCCGAAGCGCCCTCAGCTTTATTAAGTCGGGCCGGTAACGGCCAATTGAGTGGGTGCCAAAGGAAACTAACGACATGAAGACCTTTTTTTTTTTTTTTTGGTCGCAAGATTCGTGAGAGGCGCCCTTGTGACTTATCGGTCGCCCCCTCACACATGATGACCTTTTTTTTTTTGTTTTGGTCGCAAGATTTGTGAGAGCCGCCCTTTTGACCTTTTTGTTTTTTTTTTGTCACAAGATTTTTCATCAGTTTTCAGAGGCGCCCTTTTTAGCTGTCGCCCCCCCCCGCCCTTTCGGGCACGCTACGCCGCTGCTTGGCCAAATGAAGCAAGCGGACTAGGACGTTTATTCTTGACAGCCCGTGAGGTGAGGTTTCAAAAGCCTGTTTTCTGTTCTGCAGGCAAAATTAATTAAAAAGTTCTAAAAACAACTAGAGAAAAACTGAAAGAGCAATACCAGCGCAAACTGCCAGGAAAATATAGGATTAGGGCTGTGTTTACTGGGTACTTCTTATTCTTTTAACGCATTTCACAACACATTAATGACTTTTGGTTGGTTGGTGACCACTGTTGCCAAATAACACATACCTTCTAGTTTTTATAAAAAATATTTTGGAGAACTTGATTATACTTTTATTTCAACTATTTTTACGGAATACCATTTTCGCGTACTTGGCTTTTTTTACATGAAATGTTTTTGTTATGATTTCATTCCTTTTTAAAGAAATTAAAATATGCAGAATATGTTCAAGACTTTTGTGTTACCTGTTTTAATTTTCCATTTAAAATGAATAAATTTCTATTTCTATCAATTTGTGCTTGGGGGGGGGGGGGGGGGGATTTAGAGTTTCTTTTTAAGAACGTGTCCATAATTTTTGTTAGTTTGCCTAATCTTAACTATGTATAATTTAAGTTCAGCTATCTAGCGCTTCTCGAAGTGGACAATGTTATACTTCTACATAAATTTAAGTGTATAGA
Organism: Aspidapion aeneum; assembly: GCA_963576565.1. Taxonomy (NCBI): domain Eukaryota; kingdom Metazoa; phylum Arthropoda; class Insecta; order Coleoptera; family Brentidae; genus Aspidapion; species Aspidapion aeneum. The sequence continues at coordinate 530,197 of OY755041.1, read as the reverse complement.
TAGGGGACGGAAGTAAATAAAAATATTTTGGTTTTTGAATTTTTTCCTATACTTAGTTTTATCATAGTTTCTGCCAAAACCCAGCCCTCTAGCACTGCTGGAAGTGGGCAATGTTACTTTTACATAACTTTACAAGTATTACATAACTCTAAATGTATAGGGGAGGGGACTAAATAAAAATTGTGGGGTTTTTTGATTTTTCCTGACTGAGGGTCAGGTCATAATTTCTATCAGTCTTTCAAATTTTAGCTTTGTAGCATGTCTGGAAGTACAGTAGAATTTTGATGATCTATAAATGAGTGAGTGAGTGGCAAATTCGACGTTTTCTAAAATTCCGTAACTACTTCATTGCTTTATGGAAATCCATGAAACTGGGAGGGATTGTTAATTCTAGCAAAGTTTGAGTTACGTAGCTCATTCCGTAGTAGAATTATAGATAGGTCAAAGATGGGCTGAAATGTTTGAAAAAAAGGTGGTACAGCAGTTTGCGCAAACTTCCGAGATACACATACTTTTGCTGCAGTTTCCATGTTTTAAATTGACACTAATAAAGTAAACGATGATTCTTGATGATTCATATATGAGTGGGCCTTGCAGCCCTTCCACTGCGACCACCAGTAGCTCACTTTTGAGTGGTTTCTCACCACTGTATGCCTAATCCTCCAAAAAGGCCGGCTATCAGTTTTGGCGAGACACTGTTCAGATTTTCTGAGTCAATCTGAGGTTTACCGAAAGTGTTTTGACGTAAACGTGCAATAGCCGGACATTCGCACACACAGAAAAAAAAGCTGCGGTTCGGTCTGCGTGGCTTAAGCTATGTTCGCACAGTACATGTCAAACTGTTTCATCATCCTCCATACAGAGTCTACATTCGGTTTCTTCTGTTATTCCCATTCTGTGCATAGGTACTCTTAGTCGTCAGTGACCCGTTAAAAGACCAGTCACTATACGGATCTCCTCTTCTGACAAGGTCCTTTAATGAACTCTTTAGAGTGAGCCAGTTCTGGTATATTCATCCAGTGTTGTTGGAAGCTGTCCTCCATCCATCCCAATATGGTTAATTTAGCAGCATTGTATGATATGCCCAAGGCTGGTTCGGGGCCGATAAATTCGGCAGATGCCGCTTCCCTCGCTGCCTGGTCCGCGGCCTCATTTCCCTCGTGCCCAGAATGCCCTGGTATCCATACTAATGACACCTTATTAGCGCTACCAAGCGTATTCCGCGAGTCTTTGCAGTTCCTCACGGTTCTCGATGAGACCGTGTAGGAATTAAGCGCTTTTAAGGCTGCTTGACTGTCGGAGAAGATTTTTATTGTCCTGTTGGTCCATTCGTGGTCAGTAATCCACCGGACACACAGTTGAATGGCTACGAGTTCGGCCTGAAATATAGTAGCCAATTTGCCGAGACTATGTTGAATCTCGACTTTTTCTTGGATACTAACAACTGCAGATCCAACGCCTGATGGCATTTTGGATCCGTCGGTATACCAGAAGCTATCGTTGTTTGAAAAGTTGGTCCTGTTTTTTAACCATTCCTCCCTCTCTGGGAGTATAATGTTGTATAGCTTTCTGCTGTACACCGTGTTGGGCATGACGTCGGATATCATTCCTAGAGTTGCATCCAACTCTTGTTCCCTAATTAGGGCTGTTGATATCACTTTGTTTGCCCGGCCATCCTGGTGGTTGACCCTTATTCTATAAGTTGCTCTTCGTGCCTCCGCCTCTAAGAAAATGTGAAGCGGAGGTAAGTTTAGTAAGCATTCAAGCGCAGTCGATGGGCTAGAGCTCATTGCACCACATATGGCAAGACTGGCCTGTCGTTGTAAGCTGGTTAGTTTGGCTCTCGAGGTTCTTTGATGTCCCTTCTCAAACCAGACCATACGCAATCATTGGTCTAATGACTGTTATATACAGCCAGTACATTTGTTTGGGGCTAGTGCCCCAGGTTTTTCCGCAAATTCTTTTGCACGTCCATAGGGACAGTGTGGCTTTGCGGATTACCTTTTCCAAATGGGCGTTCCAGGTGAGAGTTTTATCTAGGGTGACCCCCAGGTATTTACCCTCTGACGCAAATGGAAAGTGCCCTCCCAAAACTAGACAACAAACAGTATTTTTAATTGATTTATTTTACAAAAGTTAAATCTTCCCTTACGACATGATTGTCTAGTTCTTTTTATTATCTTTTTGAACGTAAATAATTACAAGCCGGCAGCGCCGCGCGTGGCAAGGTTTCAACTTCACCCGTTTTTCAGGGGTGTATGGGTGGCGGGGGCGGGAGGAATGTTTGTTTTTAGTTCGGCCATCATCATCGTCCCTAAACGTTCGTTGCCCTTTCTAGTGTTGCCGGTTCTATCCTTAGTGAAGACGTATGAGTTTCTTTTGATTTGGGGTATTTCAGTAGTAAAAAGCATTGCCAGTCGCGTGTCATTTTTTTGTTATCGTTTGTTTATAAAATGGAAATAAATACCGTCGATTACATAATTAACTGCGCAAACTTAAATACGTTAATTTTAGTGTAAATAATGCCGAGGGGTATTCCATAAACACTTATAATAGAAAATTTAATAAAAAATTATACGATGCTCAAAACTGGTTGTGAAAAAAGAAAAGTTTTCTTTGCTTTATTTGTCTGGTTATGAACAATCTACGAAGTGATCCTGCGTGCAAAGGGAATGTGTGATATCAAGCACTTTAGTGAAAAATTAAAAAGTTACAAAGTAAGTGGTATTTATTTAAATCACCACATAGAATTTTCTATGCTAGGCAAATATTAGGTGCCAATTGAATAGTGCCTATAGGCAAAACATATCTGGTGCATTTTAGGTTTTTAAAGAGTAATACTAACAAATTTCAAGCATGTTTTTTTCACTGTTTCTTAATACGCTGCTCAGACTAGATATGCTTTTTCTATCCCTTTAAAAAAAATGCATGCAGATTAAGTATTCTCTCTCTCTCTTTCTCTCTCTCTCTCTCTCTTTCTCTCTCTCTCTCTTTCTCTCTCTCTCTCTCTTTCTCTCTCTATAGGCATGTAGTTTGCGATATGGTTTATATTTTGATGAATTGTATACTTGTTAATGAACTAAAAAAGTTTCTTTTGTAATTTATACTCAAAAAACAAAAAATACTTTCAAAATGTAACCTTAAAAAAAATACCAAAATTGTAATAATATTGGTATTGTGACGGAGAATATTTTACAAAAATCCATAGTGCCATTTTTAAAATATCCCAAAAAATTTCAAGTCTGACCTAAGAGGTTTTGCATTACCTTGTCTGCGTAGCATTCCATTGTTTCACATTGAAAGCGATTTTTCAGTTTTTTGTGCTGCCTCAGGATCTGCAAAGAAAATTTTTGTTGTGTCTTTTTTATTACTATTAATATTCCCTCATATATGAGACGAACCTGCACAATATCGCTAATTTTATTCAAAGCTTAAGGATATTTAGGTAAATTTTGATTTTAAGCAAAATTTAAAAAAATGTATTTGCGAGGTTGCAAAGCTTAATAACCTTCCTCCAAGGTGTAATATTTACCGCTAACTTCAACTCTTAAACGATGACGGGAAAAGAGCTCATTTGTGACGTCACTCTTTAAAGAGTGGTATTTGGAGTTCGCGCGGCGAGGATTGAAGCCACCCACGTCATGGCTGAGGGGGATCTACTGGCCGCCTCTAGCTTGTGATTGCCTCTTTCGGAGATCCATAGGCGTAGTGTTTTATATTGGGAATTAGTTTAATAAATTATTAGTTCTGTTTCATCAAACAGTTCGACGGTCATAGAACCGTCCAAAAAATCCCAATGCGCGCGCTTTGCAGTATGAGGAGTTCGAGGACTGTTTTAAAACGGTTTGGGTTAGATGAAACGACCAAATAACTGTCCAAAAACCGAATGCTGTTCGATTTACTTCAGACACGTGATCATAGCGCCATCTAGCGGACGGGCTCGAGCACTCAGACAAGACGATGCCAGTGTGCTTAAACTTTCGAGTGCTCGAGCCAGTCCGCTAGATGGCGCTACACCTTGTAGTTTACTCGCATTGCATCTTCGCGAGTATTTCATATGTAGGAGTTGGTTTTGGTTAAAATTGGCTTACCTGGGTTTGCTGTTCTCTACTGATGACGTGATAAACACAGAAACGTACGTCTAGAGATGCAACCTTGTGTAAGTAGGAAAACAACCAAAATCAACTCTTCCCTCTCCTTCTGACACTCGCTAGTTAGGCACACATACCTTTGTGTGAAGTATAAAATTCGTTTTGAGAAGTATTTAGTCTCCGCATTAAAACGAGATGTAATTCCTCGTCTGCAGAGTGCGTTGTTGCCAACATACTACATAATATTTATGCCCATGTCGTGCAGCGCTCCGTCCCGTTGTCAGAGGTTCGCGTCCGGTTAAGGGAAGTTTCAGAATTTTTTAACCAAAAAAAATTGTCGGTGTTTGGTTATTAGAGTGTCCGGTTATAGGAGTGAATTTTACATGTAAAGAAATAGGGAAAAGCTTGGTTGCAACAAATTTGTCCGCCTAAAGGAAGTGTCCGCTTAAAAAATGGTGTCCGCAAGGAGAGGTTTCAGAGTATTTATAACCATTTTATAAGTTTTTCAGTGTAAGTGTTTTAAAAGTTGGAAGCTCAAGTAATTTGAAAATTAGCTTAAGACTCGAGAAAAATGTATATACCTACCTACCGAAAAAAAAACACTTATAAAAAGTAAACAAAACAAAAAATATTCAGGCGTTCAATAATCTATAATAAGTTTTAAATATAGGAAGCCAAATTAAAATTTTTGGGTAGAATCATAGCCCAAAGCGTACGGACAAATTAAAATTAAAAACAGGTAGTTACTAATTTTTGCGGTCCAAAATTACTACTTTAACCGGTGAACATAATAACAATTTACCATAATAGAGATCTGAGTGGAGCTTATTAATATAATTTTGGTATTAAAGTATAATGTAAATATATATAAACTGACATTAATAATATATTAGTATCTGTAATCAGTGTCATCCCAATTTCGTTTAACACCAACCGATACATCAAGCTTTTGCTTTTTATTATCATAGATATAATACAGGGTGTCTCTAAAAGGTCTGTATAATATCTACTCGCGGCTACAGACTAAACTGCACTCTGGCTTCTTCGATTTCGCGGGTTAAATTGAATGTATATTTTTAAAATTCGTAGTAGTTCGGGGCCTAAGAGGGAAATTTTGGGGTTTGTCTGCATTTTTCCGTACCGTAATAAAATTTGGCACAGAGGTAGTAGACACCTAGAGGTGCCATTTTAGAAGAGGTGCTCCGATGGAACCCAGTGCAGGGCCCAGATACAGGGGCGTACTTGAGGTGGGCAAGAAAAAATGTATAAATTAAATATGAAACTCATTTCGCGTACACTTTTTTGTTTGTTTCACCTTATAGCTTGTAAATCCAAAAAAATTACAAAAAGTAAAGTTTTGAAAACGGGTTTTTTCAGGGGAGGGAGCAAAAGGAACGAGGACAGATATAAATTAAGTCAAAACGTCAAACTGTTCACATGATATATCAAAAACTGACACCTGAAATGTACCTGTTCTGAGATCTACGTGGGAGAATATTAAAAACACCTAATCAAACCTTAAGTAAAAATGAAGTTTCTGGAATTTTTGAATTATAATGTACAGGGTGTTAAGAGTTAAGTCGCCACTATTACTTACTTCGTTAATATTAGAGCTACAGGGTCGGTTAAATAGACAAAGTTGTGGTATTTTTTTTCTCTGATTACGATGGTGATGAACGAAAAGAAAATCAAACGACGAGTAGGTGAGTTTTGTTAAAAAAAAGACATTTTCTTAAATGGGACACCCGGTATTCAGTTCAGCCAATAAAATAATACTACCGTGTTGTACTATATTCGTACCAAGTATCATTACGGTACCCAAAAATGCAGACAAAAGTGGCTTAGGCTCCGAACTATAGGAATCCAGGCTTAATCTTTTTGAGGTTTAGGAGTTATGAAAAATTTGGTACTATATAATTAAATCACATTTATAATGAAGATTCGATATAAAATAAAAATAAACAAAATGTGAAATGTTTAAGCTATTAGCTGAACTCAAAAACAGATTTTGGGAAACACAAAAATAACAAGTGGGCAGATGCAAAAATAAATTATTCTTCTAGGTAAGTATTTACTCTATTAGGTTTTTATTATTTTTAGGAATCAAGAATGTAACAATTGATTTGCTATTACAATTGCCTCTTCTGGCTTAGGCTCAACTCCAGACTAAATTACCTTTCGTTTGATACCACACAAGCCATGTTTTAATAACTCTATTTTTTGAAATCTACCCCCACCCTTTTTTTTGCCTAAAATTTATTTTGTTTAACTCCAGACTCAATTATCTTTCGTTTGATATCACACATGCCATATTTTCACTTAAACTCTAATTTTTGAAGTATACCCCCATCCTTTTATTTGACTTGTGTTTGGTGGATTTTGTTCATTTTCAAATGGCACCATCTCGACCCAAGACCCAGCCTAGGTACCAAATATCATTGAAATCGGGCAAGCAGTTTTTGAGTTATGCGCGTTGGTCCTTACAGACAGACAGACGGACAGACAGACGGCGCAACAAAAAAGGTTCAAAATCATCTGAAACGCAAAGATATATAAAAAATTTTGACATCGGAGCAACTTTTTTTTTCTCGAAAAAATTAGGATCACACTACTATAGTATGGTATATGTGTGATAATAATAAATAATAAAAAGCATCAGGGTCAAAAATTTACTTGGATGAAATTTTTTTAAATAAGCTCTTAAATTAGACTTGGAAGAAAAACTGACCTCTTGAGTGCACTCGGTACATTCCATATTTTTAGGTCGATGTATTTTTATATGAATTGAAACAATAACACAAAATAAATTTGACCGAACTAACTACACGACAAATATAAAATACGGACTAATTTTTAAAACTGGAAGGGACTTCAAACTTTAAACAGTCCCAGGCTATTTGAACAAAAACAAAACAATTAAAACATAACCTCGAAATCGAAGGAGCCAGAGTGCATTTTAGTCTGTAGCCGCGAGTTATAATATCTTAGCACATATTTCTGAGGTCAAAATAAGTCGATTTAAAGCAACTTAGTCTGAAATTGCTCCGTTCCAGAGATACAGGATGCTAAATTTAAAAATTAAAAATCGATTGTCTTAAAATTTTTCAACGCATTACTTTAAAAAATGGTAGGTACTCGGGGGTTTTTTGGGATGCGAAACCTAAATATGGATACCTTTTCACTGTGGCCGTAGAGGGCGCTTCACAATGCTCTTTTTATAATTTTAAATGACTATAACTTTTTTCTCAGTGTAACTTTTAACTTTTTTTGTTAAGAAAATATTTTCCTGAATCTTTTTAAGCCATAAAGGTACTCTTGTTAACATGCGCTAAAGTTAGTCGTTTTCGAGATATTTCCATTTTTAGTGTTCGATGCCGCAACGGAATACTAAAATTATTTTGAATGACTATTTCACTAGAGTGTTTTACACTGGCAAAATGTCATTGCAACGGCTAGTTTTCTACTGACTATTGTTCTTAAAGCTTTATTCATGAAATTTTTTTATTAAAAAATTTAATTTTTAAATTCACCACCCTGTATCTCTGAAACGAAGCAATTTTGGACTAGGGTAATTTGCATTAAATCGACTTATTTTGACCTCAGGAATATGTCCTAAGATTTTATACAGACCTTTTAGACAAACCCTGTATGTATACTAATTATTCAATCCTTGCACGTTAAGTAAAATAAAATGTTTAAAACGCCAGTGAAGTCTTTATAAGTACAAGTAGACAGTACAAGTTCATAATTAAGTATTGAGTACTGGGCAGTAAAACTAAAAGCATCTCTAATTAATAGCCGAATAGATCAGAGATACCAGACTTAACAGCCAATATATATATATATATATATATATATATATATATATTCTATATATATTATCCAATCCGCATAAGAAGAAGGGTCAACAAGCGTTACTCAATATCCCCTAAACTATTTAACCAGGCCCTAGAAGATGTTTTTAAAAACTTAGGTTGGGAAGGAATATGTATCGAAGTAAGCGGACAATACTTGAACCACACAAGATATGCTATATTGCCTTAATAACAAATAACAAAGAAGAACTGATAAAAATGTTAGAAGAACAGGATATCGCAGTCAAAATTTCATATAGACTTGAGTATGATTTATGCTAAAACTAAAATCATAACAAAACAGATGAAGATATCACAGTCAGAATAATTCAAGAAAAAATAGAACAAGTTGATGAATGTATATGTTTCGGATATATTATTAACTTAAAAAAAGAAACCAAACAGCTGAAATTAAGAGAGGAGTAAGATTGGCCTGGGCAGCATTCGGTAAATAAAACTACATATTATTAAAATATAAAAAATGTATCCTTCCTGTACTCACCTATGAATCCCAGACCTGGGCACACACACAAAATCAAAAATGGTTAACAAAAGCCAAAATATTAATGGAAAGACCAATATTATCTGTAAAGCTAACACATTGAAAAAGGAATGAATAGATGAGAAATAAAACAAAAGTGAGGGATGTCAGAAGATAGGTAGTAAAATTAAAATGGAAATTTGCCGGTCATAATATCAGAAAAAATAACGATCGATGGAACAAATGTATGGTAAACTGTAGACCTTGGGAAAATAAAAGAAGTAGACCCCAAATGAGATGACCCCAAACTAGATGGATGAACACGGTGACAGACAGAGAAGAGTGGAAGTTATTGGGGGAGGCCTATGTCCAAAGATGGATCGAAGAAGGATCAATAAATTGATAGTTACGAAAAAGGAGTATTTATTTACTGTAATAGAAATATATTTTTTTTTACGGGTATGCGCACTCGCAAGGAGATCCCTATCACGCTCGAGAAGCGGCAAGTGCGCGGAAATGTTGGTGTGTGTTGGTTTTGAAACGGTTCAGGTTGTAACCTGCAGGGAAAACTGTCGCAGGGAGTTTATTCCACAGCGATGCTGTTCTCCAGAGATATGAATTCTGATATAATGAGGTTCTTGGTGCCTCTATTTTGACAATAAATTGATGGTTACCGTCTGTTTGACGTGTTCGCCTAGTAGGTGCTACTCCCGGGGGGATCATATGTGTCAACTCTTCAGAGCATTTTCCGTGATAATACCTGTAGAAGAGAGATAGATCGCCCACAGTTCTTCGATGTTCGAGACTATCCAAGCTACGGGTAAGTGCGGGGTCATTGATCAGCTTGATAGCTCGTTTTTGCACGGTGTTCAAAAGCATTAAGGTATGTTTGGGTGCCGCACTCCATATATGTGAGCAGTACTCAATAGTTGGTCAAATCTGGGCTTTCTAGAGTGTCAGCAGTTGGCTTGGTGTATACAGATGTCTTGTACGAAATAGCACCCCAAGCTTTTGGGACGCCCTTTTAGCTATATCTGCCACGTGACTGTGCCAAGACATGTTGGTCTCGGCAGTGACTCCTAAGATGTTCAACTGGCTCTGCAATGCGACAGCCCTTCGAGATAGCATGATGTTTGGCTCACCGGTGCTGGTCTTTTTTGAAAACAGGACTGCTTGGGTTTTCTGCGCGTTGAACTGTACAAGGTTTTTGTTGCCCCAATCCTCTATTATCTCCAAGTCGTTATTTATCTGTGATATTTCAGTTAGTCTAAGGTAATGGAATTCAGGTGCGGAGAGACATGTGGGTGGTATGACTGAGGAGACTACATTGCCATCATCTGCAAAGCAATAAAGTGGATTTACTGTTTTATATATGAGGTCATTTATGTAAATCAGAAAAAGTGTTGGAAAGGATTGCTCCCTGTGGCACACCAGCATTTATTTGGTAAGAGTTGGAGTTCCGGCCATCCAGTGCAACATAAATGGATCTATCCTTAAGGTAACTTTCAAACCAAGTGCAAAGCCTCGGCGACAATCCCGTTGCTTTGAGCTTGTTGAGCAGATTTTCATGCCAGACTTTATCGAATGCTTTAGATATATCTAAGGCAATTGTTCTTGTTTCACCTCGCAACTTAATCGCTTTTTGCCATAAGTGAGTGACGTATGTAAGTAAATCGCCAGTTGACCTATATTTTCGAAATCCGTATTGCTTGTCGTTGATAATTTTGTACTTTTCCAAGTACTTGGTTAGGTGATTGCTCACAACTCTTTCCATTACTTTTGATATCACCGGAAGTAGAGCAATTGGTCTATAGTTTAACGGATCTGTCTTTTTTCCTTTCTTTGGAATGGGTTGTACTGCGGCAGACTTCTATGATGATGGATATACTCCTTGCCTATAAGATAAATTGAATAATTTTGCGAAAGTTGGGGTGAGTTCGCTAGCACAATTTTTGAGTACTATCGCGGGAATGCCATCTGGACCCATTGCTTTGTTTGTATCCAACTTTTTAAGGGATTTTCGTATTTCTCTGTGACAAAAGGGTACCTCTGGCAAACTGTGGGAAACCTTTTCAATGAACGGTGGAGTTTTTCCATTTGGAACTGTTAGGTTTGAGTTGGAGGAAAGGATTTTGGCCAGCATATTGGCTTTTTCCTCTGATGTTGTGGCTAAGTGAGTATTTTTATCTGTAAGTGGTGGTATGGATGACTTGGTGAAGTTTGATCCAACGGCTTTTGCAAGAGACCAAAAGGACCTAGAACTACTTGGACAATTCAGCAACCTGTTTTTTATTCTTTGATTGTATGTTTCTTTGGCGGCGTCAATAGTAATTTTGCAACTATTTCTGGCTTCTATAAATTCTGTGTGGTTTTGAGCGGTTTGTTGTCGTTTCCAAAAGTTATATGCTCTGTGTTTTTTTCTACACAGCCGTTTGACACTGGCTGTTGAACCAAGGTTTTGCATTAGCTCTGCGTTTTGTTGTATGTGGGATATATGCATCCATTCCAGATAAGATTACTTTTGTTATTTTCATTACAGCAAATAGCGAAACAAGTTAAACAACACCTTATCTATGCAGGGGCGGATCTAGAAACCTTATTTGGAGGGGGAAATTTCATAATAAATATTGCATAAAACTACTTTGCATAGTGCCAGGCCGCGTATTTACGTTTCCGTGCTGATTTCACGGTAGCGCTGTTTTGAAATAGATACGGAAATGTTGCAACATATTTGGTTACAAATGCGTGTTGATTTTAAAGCGCCGAGGCTCGAACAAGGCACGGATTTGTATTGAATTACGCAGCGCAGGGGTTTACTTATAAGTGCACATTTGAACCTGAAATTGGATTCACGTTGTTTATTAGTTTGATTTTGAGGTTATATGTTTGTTAATATGAAAATTATGGAGCGGTTTAAAAGTATTTTTACTAATATTACTCAAGATTTTGAAATTCTTTGAAGTTTGAAGAACACTATCCCATTAACTATACCTGCAAAGTTCAGTGTTCATTGTCTTACACCGGCAACTACAACGACAGATGTTGTTCTGTTATTAATAAATTTTAATAATTTAAATGATTTTCACTTGATTTCTAACCACATGAAAATAGTTTCAAAAACCTAACCTAACGAAAGCTAATCAATCAAATCTAACCGAACCGAACCAAAGCAAACTGAACCAATAATTTTTTTCAAAAAAAAAACTTTCCTGAGTTCCTACCCGGGATCCTAGAGGATGTGAATCCGAACCGAACCGATCCTAACTAAACCGAACCAAACCTAACCTAACCAAACTAAACTACAACACTATTCACACCCTCTAGGATCCCGGGAAAGAAGTCAGGAAAGTTTTTTTTAATTGTTGGTTCAGTTTGCTTTGGTTTGGTTCGGTTCGGTTTAGTTCAATTCCGTTCGGTTCGGTTCGGATTCACATCCTCTAGGATCCCGGGTAAGAAGTCAGGAAAGTTTTTTTTTTGAAAAAAATTATTGGTTCAGTTTGCTGTGGTTCGGTTCGGTTAGATTTGATTGATTAGCTTTCGTTATGTTAGCATTTTAACCTGACAGTTGAATACGCTTTTGTAATAGTTTAATGAGCGATGTTCTCTTACAGATCCGTGCTCATTTCAAAATCAAAACTCTTAAAATCAACACGTATTTGAACCCAAATATATTGTAACATTTCCGTGTCTATTTCAAAATCGCGTCGAGGTGAAATGAGCACGGAAACGTAAATACGCTGCCAGGCCAGAAGGTGTATTTTGTGTATCAAAACTAAATATAGTTTGAGATTTTGCCGGGAATTTCCCCTGTTTCCCCTCCCGTAGATCCGCGCCTACTCTATGTAAATCTCGAAAACCGTACGACAAATTACGACAAACTTTACCACGACATGGCTAAGATAAGTTAAAATATCATTGGCGTAGCTAGGGGGGGGCAGGGGGGGCCTGGCCCCCCCCCTGAAGTCCCTCAGGCCCCCCCTAAGATATTTTAGGCCTCCCCTACCGTCTACTAGTAAAAGAACATGACGCTGAAAATACATACTTTTCTATTATTATTCGGGAAATATTCAAATAAAATAGGTGCTTTAAAATTTAAAATCATTCAGATAATGTTTACATTTCTTGTCTTGCGGAATTAGGCTTTTTCTCTTTAAATTATCGATAACTTTTCTGCACTTATGCAATTTCCCGAAAATATTTTTTAAATTTAAACATAATTATGCATATTGAATATTTCATACATATTGGCGACATCTTGTAAAATATTATAGAAGTGTAAGTTAAATTTCGCATTTAATAAAGACAGCTACCTTTGTCCCTCTGTTTCCGAAATCGGGTTGTAGATGTCGTAAGGTTATAAAAGACCTTTTTAAACTGTTTTTCTAAAATAAATATAATAATCTTTTTAGTTTTTTTGAGGTTAGCGTTTAGTGTCTTATGGAAATTTTCCGATTTTGGTGACAATTTCATAACCATTTTCATATTAAGTTTTCCCACGTCGTTAAATGGAATAAATTCGTCGAGCAATACCGGGAAATTTTTATTATTAATACTTCTGCTCTAAGAGCAGAAACGACCGTTTTAAAGAATTGTATTTTTCGGTTAAATCAAACTGTTGGTCATGATTCTATCAAACATCATATAGCAGAAAACACCTATCCAAACCTCTACCAACTTTTTAAAGTTGCGAGTATTCTTCCAATTTCAAGTGCAACTTGCGAGATGTCTTTCTCTGCCATGAGGAGAGTTTTTAATTGGCTTAGAACAACTATGACTCAAGAGAGACACTCAGGTTTGTCATTGTTATTCATAGAAAAAGATGTTGAGGTCGACTTAGACAGTGTGGTAGACGCTTTCAGTCAGCGACGTAGAAAACTTTCTTTGTAGAATTGCTGAATTACATACTTCCTGTGTATACATATAAATAAGTTGGTAAATGTATTATTAAATTTGTTATATTAAAATATTAGAACATTTAATGCGCGTATTTTTTTAAATTCATTGCACACTTTGCACGACTCTTTAAAACCTATGTTTGCTTTTTGTTCAAGATAGACCGGGGCCACGGCCCCCCTGAAAAGCAAGGCTAGCTACGCCAATGTAAAATATAAACACACTTTCGGCGTTATCTTAAATTTTTCGTCGAAAACAATACCTTCTATAGTCATTACTGCCCGGGCCAGGAAGGTAAAAATATCCTGGGAACAAAACTGTATTTGGGACCACTATTCATATGATGTAAGGGTCTGGAGTTTAATGAAGCCTCAGAACCGTAGACATTCCGTCGAATTTTAAAACAGACTTGCCAACAGCTTTAACGAAATTGTGCTTTATAGTGGGTTTACACATGCATGAATTTAGTGGCGCCAGTGTTCGCGCCAGTTCTATTTGCACGCCAGTAAAGGTTTACACTATTGTGCGAAAATTAAAAAGACTGGCACGCCAGTTTCATTTTTAAAGTGTACACGATACGCGATATGTCGGCTGAACTCTCGGAAGCCTGCAAAATAGTCGCTAAACTTTTATTTAAAAAAAAAAATAAAAGAGATTCAGGAAAAGGAACAACGAAAAGGCCGTATCTGCATGGGTTAAAGCATGGATTGCTAGTCGATCTACTTTGGGTGCTTCCGAAAAACTTTTAGAAGAACTTGCAGCAGAAGATCCTGCGAGCTATAAAAACCATCTTCGAATGACAAAGCAACATTTTGATATTCTTCTAGAGTTTCTCTTATTTAAACAACATTCTTTAAAATTCGGTCTGCTACTTTAAACCATGGTACTTTTGGGGTGTATACTTCATTTGCACCGGCTCCGGAACGTTGGCTTTTTTAAATTTTTGTCGATTCCAAAGCATATGTATTTCTTATGGATCATATTTTTGCTTTTACTTCTGCAACTTCAAAGCCTTCAATAGTCATTATTTTACTAATTTTTTGGGAAGCATTATCTCGACTATCTTTGTTTTTATACGAACTACTGTGTACATCCCATAAACAAGGAAAACATTCATAGCCTTCAAGAAACTGTATGGTCAGTTCTGCTGACCACTTTTTTTAGCCATATTAAGCTATAAAAACAAAAATAAACAAAATTTCTAAGCTCAAACACAATGAAAATAAAAAAAATGTAAAATAATGAACTTAAAACTGGCGAGCCGACGTGCAAGCACTTGTTTACACATGAAAATTTTCCTTTTCTGCGCGCATGCGTCACCACTGGCGCCAGCAAATTCAGTCAGCTGCAGACTTTTTTGATACATGCATGCAAAAAAATAACTTGTGTGCAAGTCGGTGTTTACACTTGCAAATTTAAAATACTGGCGCGCCAGTTTTTATTGGCGCCAGCAAATCCATGCATGTGTAAACTCTCCTTTATGCTGTGCACGCCAACCTCCACAGCCCACCAAAATTGGGCGCCCAAGAGGGATTAAATTACCACTTAACCTTTTCTTCTTTGACTGTCTGTTTAGAAGCTTGGTTAATTGTTTATTAACACCTGCAAAATTCGTGCTAGAGTCCGATGCGTGCAATCAGGCGCGGATTTACGGGAGAAGAAAAAGGGGAAATTTCCCCCTCAGTGGCGGCTGGTGACGTTATAAATTGGGAGGGCCGAAATTTAAATTGTATATAAAACATTTTTATTTTAGTATTTTCCAAACAAGCAGCTACTTGGTGTAGTTTCTAGTTTATTTGTTTATAGATAAAGTTCATTCACCTTTCTTTTTTATGGCCCCGTAGAGCAACCTCAAAAATCCCACAGAATTTTAAACAGTGGCGGCTCGTGAAGTATAAGAATGGGTGTGCGCTATAAGGGAACGTCCTTAAATTACGGAACGCAAAAATTCAGGATTTTGGAACCCCCTCCCCCCTCGTAACGCATTTTTAACAAAAAACACATTAATAAAACATTGAGTGTAACGCAAAGCCAAACCCCCCCCCCCCCCCTAGAGCGTTACGTAATTTAAGGACAGGCCCTAATAAGTGAGTCAATATAAATTTAAAATAAATAAAGTTAAAAAAATTTGCATATTTATTTGTAGCCAAATAAAAGAACTTATGGTGCCCACTAGGTAATAAGATTGTCAAAGTAAAAAAAGCAGGTCTCCAATAAATAAAAATATGCCTACACAAAAAAAAATTACCTACAGTATACATACATATTAGTTTTTAGCCAACGATGGATAACATTAATTCAATGTTGCTATAATGTTTTGTACACAATTAAGTCTTGAATTACTTCCAGGATTAACCGAAACCGAACTTATAACTGCCTCAGACATATTCGACACTTGTAGATAATAATTAACCAAAAAATTACAAACAAGAAGCCGAAAACAGCATAAAATTCAATTACGCCCAATACACGCATACTAACGATAATATAAACAGTAATCAGCTGAGAACTATAAAAAAACGATGCAAGTGTGTATTGATTTAGCGCACCACCCCGCCCTTTTCTCGGCCGATATCCCGAGCATTTCCGATCCAATTGCGTGGCAAAAATTGGATTAAAAAGGAACGCCGAATCCACGCGCACCTCCAGATTCAAGCCCGCCCTCTCATATCTCTAGATTCAAGCCAGGCGAGGCGAAGCGATCGAAGGCCACCGTATGCGGCAGCAAGCGTCAAGTCCAAAAGATCTGAATTAGTTCCGTTAATGGCCGATAGATGCCACTAGGGGGATCGCGATTATTAAAAAATAAATAAAAAACAACAGTAATTATTTAATAATAGTTTGTCTTTATTTTTTTCTTATTTTTGCTGGGGGTGCGCGCGCACCAGCGCTCCTATGGACGAGCCGCCCCTGCAGTCTATTAACCTACTAAGTATATGTCTAATTTTTGTCACATTTTCATTATGTTCGGTAATGTTTTGCCTAGAGGCACTATTCAATTGGCACCTAATATCAGTCTTGCCTAGCATAGAAAATTTTATGTGGTTATTTAAATCAATACCACTTACTTGATGTCTTTTAACTTTTCACTAAAGTGCTTGATATCACACATTCCCTTAGTACGCAGGATCACTTCGTGGATTGTCCATGACACGACAAATAAAGCAATGCAAGCTTTATGAAATTTTCTATTATAAGTTTGTTTGCTGCATTACTTGCACTAAAAAATTTTGGTTAATGTTTAGGTCCGGTCTATGTGGCCCTAAAGATTTCATTTGTAATCAAAATTCATATGCCAACGTATTTAAATTTGCACAGTTAACTTTATAAACGACGGTATTTATTTCCATTTTGAAAACAAACAATGGACACGCGACCAGCAAGGCTTTAACTACTGACCTACCCCAAATCAAACAAACTCATACGTCTTCACTAAAGATAGAACCGGCAACGCGTAGGAAGGGCAACGAACGTTTTCGCACGATTAACATGGCCGACGTCACCTAAAACAAACATTCCTTCCGCCTCCGCGCTTAAACACCGAAAAACAACCGAACCGAACCCATACACTGGGAAAAAACGGGTGAAATTCAAATTTTGTCCCGCGCGGTGCTGCCGGCTTGTAATAAGTCAATTAAAAATATTGTTTGTTGTCTAGTTTTGGAAGGGCATTGCCCCGTTGCCCTCCCTGTAACAGGCGCCACTGGTTAATAGATAATAAGGTGACCAACCGCTGGTTCGGTTTTGCTGGGTTTTTAATTTTTTTGTCCTCTCTTAGATTCTTAGATTAGTATATTTAGTCTGGAAAGAAGACGTGAAGCAGCGCTTCACCTGCGTCATTGTGTAAGTGGCAAAACATTGCCAATTTTTGCCTACTCTGCTTTAATTAGCAGTGCACGCCACGCACGCCACTGTGATTTAAAGAGTATTAATACAGTTGGGTTTTTTACCGCGGTACAGCTCCAGCCGCAGCCAACGATAAAGACCGGCCATGGCGCGTTATAAGCAAGTCGGAGGTCACGTGATCTTAGGAGTCCCAGGATTCTTATTGTATTGCTTAATATATTATATGTTTTTACACAATTTAAATAAATTAACAAAAAATTTTTGTTTTTTTATAGGCAAAAATTGAAAAAAATATTTTGCTGATATATGTGTTTATTATGGATAAAAGAACTGAATCTATAAAATAAAAAATTTGCAAAATTTGCGCTCTAATATCTTCAGGTACATATATTAGGTACATAATATCGTTAGTAACTACAAATCTATACAAGTCTTTCAAAATTCGACATATCAAACCTAAGCTTTTAGTTTTTAATTTTTCTTTGAGTGTCATCATCTTTGTCTGAGTTCTTATTCAAAGATTTATTAGCAGACACTAAATCAATGTGCTTTTTAATAAAATTATTTAAAAAAACTTTACATGCCCTTAAACTAATTTTTTCAAGCTTTGACAATAGTTTTTCTCCACAAAAACAGTCGCTAGAGGTATCTGAAGAAAAATTTTCAATATAAAACATTTCACAATAATTTATTAAAAAGAAACAAGTGATTTTGTGTAAGAGTGAGATGGTTTTCACATTCAATGAACTGAATGTAGTGGTCGTCAATAATTTTTTGAAAAATTACCCAACACAAAGTTTAATATATATTTCATTAAAGTGTAAGTTAACTACCAACTCATATTCTTTTAAAAGCTGTATCTTTCTTTTTAAATATTTTACACTACCAGAGAAATTACTATCTGTTAACAATATTTTACAAATCAGTTTTTTAATATTGCGAGGGTGCGGAAGACATATTACCTTAGAATTGTAAATTGACGTGTATGCACTGGATGACTGGATAAACAAAGATGAAGCCAACATTAAAGTGTATCCACAATATCTTCGATTCTCAGGTTACCTTTTCAAGAGACCTAATTGTTCAATAAGAAATGACAACTGAACACATTTTTCACTCTCACTATAGAAAATGTCACTAAGGATGTCTATTACTTGATCAATCTTATCCAAGAACTTATCTTTTACCACTTCTTTCCCGTTTGCAACATATTAGGTTTCAGTTTTATAGTTGGACCGACAAGGAACAACACTAATTACACGTTCGCGGCATTGTTTATCTTATAGGTATTTTCTTTATAATTTACTCATTAGCCATTAATTATTAACGCAGCCCACTACAGTCTTTTTCGTGGGCTGCGTTATTTTCATAACTTTGATAAAATTCACATAAAATTCGTGCCCGAATTAAAAAAAAATCGACGTAAACAAACATACCAAAACTGAACACACACATGTTTTATAATGACAGCGGGCCGTTAGGCGTTTTTTTGTGGGACTCTTACGGTCACGTGATATTTCCGCGCCCGAGCCGGTCTTTCTCGTGGGCTGCGATATAGTTGGGTTTTTACCGCGGTACAGCGCCAGCGGTGTAATTCCAAAATTGACACCCTGGTAATGGAAACAACCAACAAAGCAGATCATTAAGATATGGTTTCAATTTTCGCACCCCAAATAGTTGCTAAGTATTGGCCACACCATTGAATATAACACGCATTGACAATGCACTAATTCGTCATCACCCTTCTATAGAAATACCTGAGGATAATAATGGACTAAAGCATACAAAAGACCTACTCGAAAATTACCAGCTAATACAAGCGTCGGAGCAAACATCTAATAAAAAGCTCATGCTGTGACAATCTGATATTATTAGAAACCCTTAGCAATATGCTTCTTTTGAACTATTTACTATTGACAAGCACCTATGCTACAAATCTGTTCATAAAATCCCAAATAATAAACACCTAGGGCACAAAGTAACAATAGTGTGCAACACATGCTTTCATTATGAAAACAAGAATAAGAAAAAAGCGTGTTTTGGCAATACCTGATGTAGTTATATAAATAGAATAGATATACCTATTTAGGTAATACAATATTGTGGTAAATTTAATACCTACTAAGCATGGCAGAAGCATTTTATAAAACCAAAGATTTAAGGTTTGGATAATAGCTATTTAACCTTTCGTTACACGCGCTCCAAAATTAAATAAAGTCAATTATTAGCGATGGACCGTCCGGTTATATTCGTTGCCTTTTTTTCTTCTTATAGTGCCTTATCCTCAATGGCATATCCTCAATACATAAAAAAGGAAACAAGCTGGATTGCAACAATTACAGAGGATTTTCAGTAACCAGTACTCTAAGTAGATTGTACGGTAGGATTCTTAGAGATCTAATAGGGAATGATTTTCATGAACAAGAAGAAAAGCAAACCCACATGGGTTTCGTGCAGGCAGATCTTGTAGTGATAATGTTTTTTGTCTTAAACAAGTAATTAAGAAAAGGAGCGCCACAAATATAGAGACTCATGTTACCTTTGTGGACCTACAAAAAGCATATGATACCATTCCAGTAGAAAAATTATGGACAGTGTTAGAGCAGACTAATATCAATCATACATACATAAAAGCGATAAAAGAACTATACAAAGGGTCAAAATCTAAAATTAAAATTGGAAATCGATTTTCAAAAGAATTCCTTGTAAAAAAGGCTTAAGACAGGGATGTTGTATCTCTCCAACTCTTTTTAAAACATATATCGCAGTAGCTCTAAAAAACTGGAAACGTAAAGTGCACGGCATCGGAATAAAACTTAACGACCGATTTACCATATACACACTACAGTTTGCTGACGACGAAGTATTTGTAGCTAATGACAAAGAAGACATGGAGTACAAGATGAAAAAGTTATTGGAAGAGTACCAAAAGTGGGGATTAACAGTGAACGGGGACAAGACACAGTATTTATGTATTGGAAACGAATCCAGTGAGTTAGAACTAGACAATGGACAAGTAATATGTCCATGCAATGAGTATGTATACTTGGGTGTCATACTTGATAAAACAGGAACAGACTGTAAAGAAGTGGAAAAAAGAATTGTAAAAGCAAAAAAGGTTATTGGATGTCTTAACAGTATTTTATGGAGCAGAGTGATAAAAAAGAATGTAAAATTTAACATATGAAATAATGGTGAAAAGCAGGCTGTTGTTTGGAATAGAGACTTGTCGCGTAACAGAAAAATACAAAACAAAAATGGAAAGTGTCGAAATTAATGCTGCTTCGTCCCGGCGTTTAGTTTTAAGATATAAAATTTAGAGACATTTATCTAAATTAAAATGCTTTTTATTTTCTTTTTTTTGCTAGAGTTATGCTAAAACTTTATACTTAAAGTTACTTTTATTTCTTGGTTTAAACTAATTTAGTTACTAATATATGCCTTTCCTACAAAAGAGGTAAAAATTTGAAGTTGCGCGGTGAATTATATGCACAAGAATGCATTGACTTTACTTTATTATTTTTGCTTTCTTTCTACCTTGAGTATATCCATTTTTCATCCTTTTTTTAATTTAAGTTTTTTTCCCTAATTTTATACATACCTTTACTGCTGTATTGCTACATATAGCAGTGCTCCAAAGTCCGTCTTGCTATACGGAGCTCATGCGAATATTTGGGGTACTCTCCATACCAGTGATATATATTGATCGCCAAGTGAAATCACATGCGTGCTTTTAAGACCGCGGTCGTGTTTAAACATTTTATGGTTTGCTTTGTTGTACTACTGCTACTACTTTGATTGGAATTATTTGGATTCAACTGTGCAGTTCTCCATGTACCAAGTTCCTTTCATCCAAGGGTAAGTCAAAGTGTTTTTGAGCTGCGTTTCTTTACATTTTTTACTTATTCCCTATGCTACTATTCCTAACTATTGGACTGGAGTGGGGACTATTGGACTGGAGATCCCTATTGCTACAGTTCGGTTGGTTTGTTGACTTTTTCATGCGAAAGACGTCTCGACCGACCAAATGCAATAAGAAGATGAATGAGAATATCTAGAACAAATCACATAAGAAATGAGATCATAAAAGAAAGAATGGGAATTGAGGGAAGCAGAACGGATGACATCACTAAAAGACAACTGATATGGTACGACCATGTACATCGGATGAACGACGAAAGATTACCAAAGCAGGTCCTAGAATGGCAACCAATAGGGCGCAGAAAAAGAGAGCGTTCCAAACTAGAATGTCAATCCAAAGATCAATGAGTCAAAAAAACCTGACAGAAGATTATTGACAGAATCGAAGAAGGTGGAGAATAGGCTTTGGACAACGTAGAAAAACGTTCTAAACCGACATAGTAAGTAAGCATTTTTTGGATCGTCCCTCCTACTGGACAAGTAATTCATGTTCAAAGCCAAACGAAGCCAATATGGCCATATGTTGTCTCTGCCCAAGTCCTTGCTGTTTCGATATAAACATTATAGGGAAAGACTGAAAAACCAATACCAGTGAAAAAGCGCCAGGAAAATATAGGTTAGCTGGTGAACACTGTTGCCAAACAACACATATCTACGAGTTTTCATAAAAAATAATTGGCATAAAATTAAATCTGCGGATTACCCCACAGTGGTAGCTCTTGAAACAATTTTCTTCAATTTATTATTAAATTTGGCTTTGGTATGTCAATTTTGAGAGGTCAGCTGTTAGTTTTCTGTGTAAATGTGTCAAAATAAAGTCGACTCTAAAATAAAGTCAGGTTTTATTCCAAGAAGTCCCTACTGTCTCTAAATAAGGGAACTAGTAGCCTGGTTCATATGAACCGAACAAAAGTTAGGTTAAACATTATCCTTTAGTAAAGGATAAAGTTCAAACCAGGTAACTGCGTATGCCTCAAGTAAGGGATAAGAGAAAAAGTCCGGCCAGAATAAAATGAGGCGCAAAAGAGATGGCTCCACTCAATCTATCTCCCTCTGTTTACAGCACTTTTGTCTTACTGAGTGGTCTTTATTTTTATCAAATTTACTGTGGTGTTCAGAAATAAACTACCCGTTTAAATCGAACTTTTATATTAATTTGTTCTAAAAAAATGAATGATAAGAAAAATGATTATTATTAATCAAAATTACATGTGTCTTATATAACTTCAAACATTCAAAAAGTGGCTGGTAACTATATAATCACTCAATAAAATTAAAAATTATATACAAAGAGGATATATATAATTCCAAAACCAAAATTGTTCGAAAACTGGAAGTTAACCTCACATTTACTACGAACAAAATGTTTATATTACAAGAAAAACGGTACTCGTCAAGTACGTTTAACGAAATCGACTCTAGCCCGTTCATAGTTTACACCTTTTTATTAGGTTTCTATTGTTACCGCTGGCTCAACTCGAATCCGGCCCGTTCACAATTCACACCTTTTTATTGGGCTTCTACTGTTATCGCTGGGCTCAAACAGGATGACTAGGCACGTTTCATATAAATTCTATACCAAAAAAAAAGAAACAGTGGCGTATTTAGTTTTTTAATAAAACTGTATGGAGTTAAAATTTCGAAAATATAACGAATGGTTTTGGATTTTTGCCATTTTTAGAAAGTCAATTGGTATTTTTTTAGATTTCTTGATTTGTACGCACCTACCTACTGAAATAGGTAGGTACCTATATAATATAATAAGTATAAATGTTTTGAAAAAATACAGTGAAGTCCGGATATAACGAACCTCAAAAATGAACTAAATACGGTTCGTTATATCCGAGGTTCGTTATAAACAGTAATAAATAAATTTTAATTTTTTGTGTTTCTGTTTTTAATAGTATCCAAGATTAAGAAAACTTAAAATATTACAAAAAATACTATAAATTTTTATATTTTTAGAAAAAGGCAGAATATATACGAATAAAGACGTTTATTATTATTGTTATACATATAAATATGTGAAGTACATAATATGGTGGTATGTAATACATACATAAAAGAAGCCTAAATCTTTTTTTTTTATTATTATGAAATCCATAATTTTTGTTTGTACATTTCTACTTGAAAAATATTCCCTGTTTATATAGCTTTCAAGGTTACAAAATGATGCCCATATTTTATCAGGAACTTGGCGTGATTCCAAAAAGTTTCCGAAATTTTGTTTTCTATTTCACGAATGGTTGGAACATAAACCTTAGGGACTTCAACAGAATTATCTTGAACAGGATCATCATTATCTTCGTCATTATCACTTGAAACCATGTTTGAGGTTACGGAGAGATTATAATTTGCTCATCAGTCAACGTTTCTCTTGCTACAATGTCTTTATCAATAGTCACATAATCGTTAAAATCGAAGTCACACATTTTTCTCTTAGCTTGTTCTTCTACTAAATCAAGCATATCATTATCGAATTCATACTCGTGATCATATTCTGGGTCTTGTGCATGTCTTTGCAACCATTCGTGTCGTTGCCGTATCGTCTAGTGTGAAAACGCCCATTGTCTGCTTATATAAAGTTCGTTTTAAAAGAAAAATACATATTCTAGATTATTAAAATTAGGTTCGCTATAGCCGGAAGTTCGCTATAACTGACGTGTATAATAATATACAAGGCGCAGAGCGCAAAAATTAGTTCAAACAGACAGCTATGGGATGGCGCTGTTCAAATGCCATTAATTGTATTAAGAGTTTAACATAGGGGTGTCCAATCTATTTCTGTGGTTAGTAATCTGTGGGCTATATTTAAAAAACCTCATCTATAAACCTGCGTTCAATAAAATACTATTTCATTGTTCAATTTTTTAAAACTAATTTAATAATACGAGAATAAATAACATTTTTTTGTTTGTGGTTTTTAATTTGCCAAGTCAAGAACAAAACTCTATTTTCTTTAAATCATTAAAAGTTAATTTTCCACTTGGGTGAGTTCGTGACAGCCAAAGTAGTTTTATACAATTAAAAACCATTAAGTTAAATGTGAATTTTTACGGCTACACGATTCTACTCAAAAATTCTAAATCGGAAGTAATTTTGGTTAATTATAATTATATTTTTAAAGAAATAGTTTATTTGGAAGCCCCAAGCTACATTTTTCAAATCAGTAAACAATAAGGTTCTAAAATTATTCAGCATAAAAGGTAAAATTCTATGTAAAATAAGTGATTGCGTAAAAATTTAGAATTTTTTAAATTTGGTAATCTGGGGGCACGTCTTTGGCAGTATCCCGACAGCGTATTTACGTTTCCGTGCTCATTCACGTCGGCGCGGTTTTGAAATAGACACGGAAATGTTACAATATATTTGGGTTCAAATACGTGTTGATTTTAAGAGTTTTGATCTCGAAATGAGCACGGATCTGTAAGAGAACATCGCTCATTAAACTATTACAAAAGCGCATTCAACTGTCAGGTTAAAACGCTAACATAACGAAAGCTAATCAATCAAATCTAACCGAACCGGACCAAAGCAAACTGAACCAATAATTTTTTTCAAAAAAAAACTTTTCTGACTCCCTACCCGGGATCCTAGAGAATGTGAATCAGAACCGAACCGAACCGAATTGAACCAAACCGAACCGAACCAAAGGAAACTGAACCAACAATTAAAAAAAAAACTTTCCTGACTTCTTTCCCGGGATCCTAGAGGGTGTGAATAGTATTGTAGTTTAGTTTGGTTAGGTTAGGTTTGGTTCGGTTTAGTTAGGATCGGTTCGGTTCGGATTCACATCCTCTAGGATCCCGGGTAGGAACTCAGGAAAGTTTTTTTTTGAAAAAAATTATTGGTTCAGTTTGCTTTGGTTCGGTTCGGTTAGATTTGATTAATTAGCTTTCGTTAGGTTAGGTTTTTGAAACTTTCTATTTTCATGTGGTTAGAAATCAAGTGAAAATCATTTAAATCATTAAAATTTATTAATAACAAAACAACATCTGTCGTCGTAGTTGCCGGTGTAAGACAATGAACACTGAACTTTGCAGGTATAGTTAATGGAAGAGTGTTCTTCAAACTTAAGAATTTCAAACTCTTGAGTAATATTAGTAAAAATACTTTTAAACTGCTCCATAATTTTCATATTAACAAACATTTAACCTCAAAATCAAACTAATAAACAACGTGAATCCAATTTAAGTTTCAAATGTGCACTAATAAGTAAACCCCTGCGCTGAGTAATTCAATACAAATCCGTGCCTTGTTCGAGCCTCAGCGCCTTAAAATCAACACGCATTTGTAACCAAATATGTAGCAACATTTCCGTGTCTATTTCAAAACAGCGCTGCCGTGAAATCAGCACGGAAACGTAAATACGCACCCCGGCAAGACCCACTCTTTTCTTTCAACATTGCAGCCCATATTTGACCTTTCTATAACTCTACTTCGGAATGAGCCAGTGTTGCCAGACTGTTCTGACGACTTTCCTTCAACTAAGTAACAGAAACCCTTAATATCCTTGAAAACAGTAACGGGTGGATGGTTGACACCAAACACCAAAAAAAAAAAAAATTTTTTTTTAACATGATCATATTTCTTTAATAAGAATGGAAGAAAAAGCAAGACAAATAAAAGATTTATAATTTAAATCATAAATTATAAAAACCAAAATTACAAATAAATTATTCGCCGTGAAATAATCACAGTGAGACATATATTAATTGACTGCCCAAACTACAACAACCATAGACACAAACACAAATTGAAAAACAATTTAATGGAACTACTAAACAATAGTGAACAGACCACCAATTATCTTCTTAACTTTTTAAAAGACTGTAAATTGGTACATTGTATTTAACTATTGTAAACTTCTTTGAGTGCGCTAATGACCTTAGTGGTCGATGCGCCTTACAATAAAAGAAAAAAAATAAAATTATTCAAATTTACCGACATAAGTTAAGTTTGGTAAAACTATTGGAATATTTTGCCTCAAAATAATCAAAACCCTTTTTGTTCAAAACCCTTCATATCGAAGTAAAACCTTCAAGTCTGGCAACACTGGAATGAGCTACGAAACTCAAGCTTTGCACAGTCGTAGATCTCGATAGAGCCAACCGCTCCTCCAAGTTTCACTAACTTCCTTCCATAAAGTAGTAAAGTAGTGGAATTTTGAATAACATCGAATTCGCCACACACTCACTCATGTATGATCATAAAAATTCTAATATACTTCCAGAAATGGTAGAAAGCTGAAATTGAGCAGACAGAGAACCCTTGGAAGCAATTAAAAAACCTCAAAATTTTAATTTATTCTCCTCTCCTCTACACGTAAAGTTATGTAAAACTACCATTGTCCACTTCCAGAAACGCTAGAGAGCTGAGATTTGGCAGGTTAATAGAAATTATAACAAAACTATTGAAAAAATCAAAAAGCCCAAATCTTTAATTCAATTCCCTCCCTTATACATGTAAAGTTATGTAATTTAATATTGTCCACTTTCAAAAAAGCTTCAGAGTTGGAAATTGACAGACTAACTCCTTTTTCCATTTTTCATTATAAGATTTAATTTGTACAAAATGGATATAAGCAGAATACTAAATAGATACGCAAAATTTTAATCAATTCGTTATTATATGGTTGTATAGGTAATCATACAAAGAAACTTTAACTCTTCCTATAACAAATAAAAGATTTTTAAAAACTCGAAAACTCACCAGGGATAGAATTGCAATGGCACACAAAATTACAAATACATACATAAAAATAGTAATAGAAATTTATTCATTTTAATAGGAATATAAAAAAATATAAAAGCTTGAAAGCGATTAGGCATAGGCATTGTGAATGTCCGTTTTAAACATTATTCCAATCCAATCATTACAATCATGTTATAGTCTAAATTATACGCATTTGTAATGACGTCACCAGGTGAGAAAAAAACGTATGTTGGCAAACTCATGTTTTTGATTGACAGTGACGGATAGACATCATAGACACTACTTTTTTTAAAAAAGTTTATTGTCACCGCTGTTTATAATATACTAAACAAAGATAACAAAAATTACGTCATTACAAATGCGTATAATTTGGACTATAAAGTATTGTTCATACTCGTCTTAGTCTTTTGTTTTTGATTAGTCTTTGTCCTTTGATTAGTCTTAGCTGTCTTAAACAAAATCGGCTGTTCATACTCGTCTTTTGTTTTTGATTAGTCTTAGTCATAACCCACTGCAAAAAAATTCAATTTCAATAAAAAGGCCCTCTTCAAAAGTCATTTTCTACACAAAACAATCTTATTTAACCTAATCTGTGCACGAAACACAGACACGAAAGAACAAAAGCGAAAAAGAAAAAAAAAACAAATAAAATTTTGAGGTTATGTTGAGATTTTCTGTTAAAAACATGATTAATGGCGGTAAATTCAAAATTTCGGCCGCGCGCTTGCGCTCTTCGGACGCCCTGTAAAAAAACCAACAAATATCAGCTGATGTCTGTCACTCGTCTTAGTCGTTGTCCTAAGGATTGAAAGTTGGTAACTCTTAAGACAAAGACTAATCAAAAACAAAAGCAAAAACATTGTATGAACACTCCCATAAGAAACAGTGGTTTTAACTTTCTTATGACAAGACATATGACTAAACCAAGACAAAAGACTAGACAAAAGACGAGTATGAACGATCCATAAGACACCGCTAGCCCAACATTTCTCACTAAAACCTTTTCTAACCATCACCTTTTAAAAATAACTTACTGGGGTGAAAAAAATCTCTAATATATGCCACAAATGTCAAAAAACATAAACAAAAAGCGAGAATTTGAAGGATCGGTCAGCGCAAATGCCATGCGAGAATGGTGCTGTGCGTTTCGATTTTCGTTTTCAAAACGTAGCGTTTTTAAGCCAATTTATGAGAATACCAGTACTGGTCCATCCAAGGCCAACATAAAAATAGAGGCCACGACCCTGAAAAAATCAGCTGTTTTGCCGGGGCTGAATTTTACATTGGGTCTTGTGGGAGGTCAGACGTTTTTTTATGATATTTTCAAAATGGCACTACAGATTTCCGCAAAATTTCAGTGAAATATTCTCAGACACCATCCCGATATTCCACCAAAGGTTTGTAAGGAAGCAACATGATTAAAAGGTTAAAATCTTCAAGATTTAGCATTCCTTATTTTGAATTCAAATTACCCGCCATGTACCACATGCCAACTGTTATATTTGACATGTATTTGACTTTGTCATATGTGATTGTCACATTCGCTTCTGCCTTAAACTTAAGTTTTGTGTGAGCTTATGAAGCGGCTATGAAAAATTAGGGCTAACTATACATTTTAAAAAAATTGTTCTGCCAGAATAAAGTAAAAACAATCTCAAAAACGGCTTTATTTAAAAAAAATCAAATATCCATGAACCGTCATTCCAACTTCAATATTTTAAAGACAATCAGCTGAGTCGTAACGTGACCATCAAAAAAAAAATCAGCCCCGGATGTGACGTCAACAAAGTCGAGGATCGTGGCCCGTCTATTTTGAGAGCCCTGGTCCATCATCAAAACAACTTTTGGTAAATAAACGCAACTTATGTTCCCAGTCCTCAAAATATATCAAAAATCGTTTCTGTTCCGATTATAGCAACCCTGTGAGCGTAAAGTAAAATATTATGACTTGACATTAATAGATCCAATATGCATACATATTTGAATTTTGACCAAAAACATCATGTCAAACAAAGCAATGGTTTAATAAAATCCCACGAGTGTCCTGCGTCGCGCAATTACATTAAAGTCCTCGTATTCCTATTTTATGTTAGTTATATATTTTTATGGTATTTCAAATTGACAGAAGAACAAGAATCCCGTGGTGATCATCGGATAGTTAGCGGGGCTTTTTAACATGATGCCATAATTGTTTCTGGGCATGTGACAGGTAGATGGGTTTAGTGTTTTTAAAAGCCGATAAAAAAGTATTGAAAAATGAATAACGACAATTATGTCTGTGTGCACCAATTTCATGTGTTTTCATAATTAGCTAATCCCGACTTAATCGGCAATCCGAGCTAAGAATTTTGTGCAATGCACCAAATAATTTTTGGCTCTGATTAGAGTCCCTGTATATTTTTTTTTTTATTTGTCAAACACACTGTGTTTTTTTTATTACAATCTAGTCAGTAAGAGTAATTAGCAATTTTGTTTTAACTTAATTTACTAGAAAAGTCAGATTTAAACTTAGGGTTCACTCAACAGTTCTCCCCGCTTTGTTTAGTCTGTAACTCACAATTGTGTTGTGTTTATAGCATTATTTTGTTTTATGTGTAATTCACTTAGTTTACTAGCTCAAACGGCTTCACTCTTTTTAGTCGTCGAACTAGCATAGTATTGTCTAGAAGCTGAATTGCTTCCACATTCACATGCCGATGGAGTCTATCTTCATGGCTTTTTGCGTACTTTTTTATAGTCTCTGCAACAGTTTCGATTTTTAGATCTCGATGAAGGTCGTTATTTCGAACGTACCAAGGTGCATTCACAATGTTTCTTAATACTTTATTTTGAAATCTCTGTACAACTAGAATGTTACTCTCTTTAGCACAACCCCATAGTTGAATACCATATGTCCATACTGGTTTCAGTATTTGTCTATAAAGCAGTAACTTATTATGAATTGTTAAATTGGACTTCCTTCCAATTAGCCAGTTCATTTTTCTATACCTTATCTCAAGTTCTTCTTTTTTTTTCTTAACATGTGCTTTCCTGCGCAATTTGGCATCAAGTGTCATACCTAGATATTTTGCCTGATTCGAATATGGTACTGGAATGTTGTTAATTGTTATTTGTATGTGATTTATATTTTTGTTTGTAAAATCAACATGAATTGATTTGGTTTCATTTAATTTTATTCGCCACTTTGTGGTCCAACTGGGAACTTCGGTGTCTGCATCCTGAAGTTTTGCTGAGTGACAATTTTCTGGCTTTGGGATATCACAAGTGAATAATAAGTATAGATAAGGGCCTAGTACGCTACCCTGGGGCACGCCTGCTTGAATTTCTCTTAAATTTGAGTATGAGTCTTCCTGTTTTACTCTAAAATGTCTATCAGATATGTATGATTCCAAAATATCCGAATATTGTTTTGGCAGAAACCTTTTTAGTTCAAAATTAAGGCCTTCATGCCACACTTTGTCAAATGCCCCTGTATATTGACATATTTGGATTATTCAAATATGTCAACATACAGGGACTCTAGCTCTGATTAGCCAATTATAATTTACAGTGCCGGTTCGTGGATTTTAATATAGGACGGTAATTCTAGATAATTACAACCACAAATGATGACAGCGGGGTTTTCGTTTAAGCTTAGGCACAGAAAAACTAGCTAACGCTTTTATAGCTAGTTATTCTGTTCTTAGGCATAATATAGCTCTATATTTATATACCTTTTAAGATAACTTCCCACCTTCTGGACCAAAACATATTAAACTACTATAAAAGAGGTATGGTCCTATTGTCTCTTTTTTTCAAATAGTTTTAAGTCTTTGATTAACACAGGCACCATCTGGGTGCACGGCAGTGCCCCGTCAAGTTTTCGCAAACTGCTGTACGTACCATTTTTTCTTGGAACATTTCAGCCCATATTTGACCTATCTAAAACTCTACTTCGGAATGAGCTATGAAACTGAAACTTTGCATCGTAGATCTTCATAGAGTTAATAACCCCTCCAAGTTTCATGGACTTTCATAAAGTAGTAAAGTAGTTATGAAATTTCAAAAAACGTCAAATTAAAAAAAAAATATTTTCAAATTAGTAAGAACCTTTCATTTTGAAAGTTGTATTGGAGAACATGACTTTACTTTTATCTCAATTCTTTTTACGGAATACCATTTTCGCGTACTTGGCTTTTTTTACATGAAATGTTTTTGTTATGATTTATCTTTAATGAAGGAAAGCAGTATTTATTTTGTTTCTTATAATACACAAAGGTAAGCCTAATATTGACAGACCAGCTGTCCTTGTCCAAAAATACTGGCACTATTACTGTCTGGCTTTATTGCAATAAGTCCCTATTATAAATAAGGTGGCAGAGGGCTATTAGGCCCACTCTTTAATAAGGCCCACCCGTCGTATCTAAGGAAATAAGTAATCAATCCCAAATCTGACAAGACGTTAAAATACACTTAAGCAAGTGATGTCGTGGGTCCTTCAAGCATATTTTTTAAATATATTTTTGATATATTTCATGAATAAAAACATAATAACTACATTTCATGAATAAAAACATAAAATAGCATAAAATACT
The DNA here is from genome assembly GCA_963576565.1 of Aspidapion aeneum. Classification (NCBI taxonomy): domain Eukaryota; kingdom Metazoa; phylum Arthropoda; class Insecta; order Coleoptera; family Brentidae; genus Aspidapion; species Aspidapion aeneum. The sequence continues at coordinate 498,822 of OY755041.1, read as the reverse complement.
GCTACGTGGGGTCTCGCCCCCCCCTTTAAGTCTCTCAACCCCCCTCAACACATATTCCTGGCTGCGCCACTGCTAATTCGGTCGTAAAATTAAGTTGGACCTTATACCCCCCTCATTACCTGAGGTAAGTAAATACTCTGCCAATCTATGGGCACCTACCCAACAAACAATTAAAGTTGTAACGACGAAACCCCAACTAGAAAGAATTTCTTAAAAGTAACCGCAACGTACTCCCGCTACGTCTCAGTATACCATACAGCGACGTTATAATTCCCTAAGTGGGGAACCAATTTCTGGTTATAACTACTTGGCCAAGTGTTTAAAGTCACTGTAGTAACAACTACACTACTACGTCGTAGCCAGGTATCTACTACGTCGTAGAGGCTGTTTTTTTTCCGTAATGGCATAAAAGTTGCGATGTAGTTGCAAATAATATAATCGTTTCTTTTTGGTAGAATTGTTACACAATATGGTGGACACAACAGTAAACAGACTCGCTTAGTTTTTTTGTTTGGTTATGGTTATAATATGAACTATGTTATTCAAAAGTGTGAGAATTTACGAGCAGAGGATCAAAATTCGAGTGCGACGCAAAGTTTTTTGTATAACATGCATTATATATATTGCAAAAAACCGGTGCGCCCGTAAAATTGAGCCGTTTTTTGGTAGCTGATAGAATTTTTGTGTTGTGATTTTGGAGGTTATGTTTTCATAATCGACAGTTAACTCCAACAAATGGTGCTTAAGAAGAGCATTTTTGGTAAGCTTCAACTAATTTGTTTATAAAATAGTATGGCTCTTTAATATGAGCTCATAAAACGACAACAAAAATATTAAATTTTCTTTCTTACATAAAAACATGGCGTCCCAAACTATATTCCCTGATAGTCGAAAAGGTTACTTGAAAGTAGTTGCCGCTTTAAAGTTGATCCAAAAAGTTATTTTGTCTACATTGTTACATCAGATGTTACTATGATGACACAAACTTTTGTGGTAAAATTAAAGTTATAATGTAGTTGTCGGATACACTTGTTTGGGACTCCAATGAAGCTTAACTTTCTAGTGGTAATTAAGTAGGATATAAAAGTCAGGGCGACTACGAAATAACGACTAAAAAGAAAGTAAAACTTTAGCAACGTCCTATTGTGGTAGAGAAGACTATCAGAATCGACTATCAAGAAACAATCCTATGAAGTAGTTTAGAGGGTCGTTTTTACGAAACATCTACTATTTCCTGATACTAAATAGTTGTTAGAACTAAAAAGTAAGAAATTTTGGTTGGGATCACCACATTTCTACTATAAGAAAGTAACAAAGCCTTTAGAACATGTAGCCGCTACTATAAATGTTAGTTGGGTAAGCTCACACTAGGTACTATAGTTATAGTGTGAGCTAATATAATTAAAAACTGAAATATATTTTATTCAACTCCAGACTCAATTACCTTTCGTTTGATACCACACAAGCCATGTTTTGACTTAAATCTACCCCCACCTTTTTAAAAAAAACTAAAATGTATTTTGTTTAACTCCATACTCAATTACCTTTCGTTTGATATCACACACGCCATATTTTCACTTAAACTCTAATTTTTGACATCTACCCCCACCCTTTTTTTAAAAATAAACTAAAATTCATTTTTTTAACTCCAGACTTAATTACCTTTCGTCTGATATCACACACGCCATATTTTCACATAAACTCTAATTTTTGGAATCTACCCCCACCCTTTTATTTGACTTGCGTTCCGTGGATTTTGTTCATTTTTAAATGGGACCATCACGGCCCAAGACCCAACTTAGGTACCAAATTTCATTAAAATCGAACAAGCGGTTTTTGAGTTATGCGGGTTGGTCGTTACAGACAGACATACAGACAGACAGACATACAGACAGACAGACATACAGACAGACAGACAGACAGACAGACAGACAGACAGACAGACAGATAGACAGACAGACAGACAGACAGACAGACAGACAGACAGACAGCAAAACAAAAAAGTTTCAAAATCATCTGAAACGCAAAGATATATACAAATTTTTGAAATCGGAGCAACTTTTTTTTTCTCGAAAAAATTAGGATCACCATAGCTCACACTACTTATATAGTAGTAGTGTGAGCTAATATACAAAATTTCGATTTTTGTTTTTCGATTTTTCAAGATTACTACTGTAGATATCTCACACGCTACAACGGTGTAAGCAGTAAGCTCGCAAAATAATTTAAAAAGGCTTTTCTATTTTTCTGTATACTATATCTAACAATTCGGTAAGTGAATTATAATGTACACAAACTTGACGGAAATTATTAATCATACTTTCCTGTTCCAAGCTGATTTGTTTGCTTGATAAAAATGTTTTTGATACAAATGACTATAACATAGCTACTATTAATTTTATAAATACATGCGGGTGGTTTACTTTATTATGCTCACTAACTGCTGTTTGTTTGCAGTTGAAGCATATGTACGTATGTATAGTAGGTATTATTCGTTTATTCCAATATGAAAATATTAGTTTGTTGATTTGTTAATGATTTTTACAATTATGGTAAAGTTCTTGTTAAATTGAATTGCTGAAATTTTTAATATTTAAGGATGATTCTACCAAAAGTGGGCTATATGGATATCATTTTTAGTCATTGCCTTTAAATAACAGTACAGCACAGTAAATAATTTTGTTTTTTTTTAAATTTATGTAACTAATTAGGTGTAAGCCAAGAAACATGTATTTTCCCGAATTTTAGGAATTATTGCATAAAAATTCCAGAGGGATGAGTACCAGAGGAATGAGATTTTTAATGGTTTTCCAATTTAAATCAAAATTTATTTAGACTACTTAACTTAAGTTTTATATAAACAAAGTTCCTATACTTAAAATTTTAAAACAATCAACAAAAATATTATACTATTGATATCAGTCGAATATTCACTTAGAGGCATGATAATTGAAGCGTTTCTTCTTGATTTCTCTGAAAAAAACTAATTTTCTGCCGAAAATAAAAAGATCTATAACTTAAACCAAACTAAAGTTGACATTATCTGTCACAACTTGTCACCCACACAAGTAAATTAGATATCCAGGGCCGTCTCTTTCTCTAGAAATTAACCGGTGGTATTCACAAATATTGTGTTAATAAAAATGGAGCACGTTTAAAATTGTAAAATTTTCCGGAGAAAATATAAATTCGGATTTTCAAAAATATGACTGCAAACTTAAGTTTTATCAATTTTTTGATAAATAGTTAAGACTTGGTTAAATATTATTTATTAGGATATTTTTTTTAATCTGAGTTTTTAATATTTGGTTTGGGACTACACCAGAGCAATGAGGTATTTGCTTTGTAATAAAAAAAATTATAAACTTGCAATTTTTTTTATACATTAAACTCAAATGCTCCATAAAGAAAACATTTCGTTTTAAATCTTATAACTAAAATTATGCTTCATTTGCAGTTCACAGCGCCATTTTTGTAGAATCATCCATATACAGGGTTACTGTTAATTCCTAAGCTTTTCACGAAAATAATTACAGATAGACTAATAACAAAATTTGACGGATATCAATCAAAAGAACAAGCAGGCTTCAGAAAAGGTTTCAGTACAGTACAGTACAGTTAGACCACCTATTAATCCTAATAGAACGAGCCAAGGCCAACACAAAAATAGAGGCCACGACCCTGAAAAAATCAGCTGTTCTCCCGGGGCTGAATTTTACATTGGGTCTTATGGGAGTTCAGACGTTTTTTTATGATATTTTCAAAATGGCACTACAGATTTCCGCGAAATTTCAGTGAAATATTCTCAGACACCATCCCGATATTCCAACAAAGGACTGTAAGGAAGCAACATGATTAAAAGGTTAAAATCTTCAAGATTTAGAGTTCCTTATTTTGAATTCAAATTACCCGCCATTTACCACATGCCAACTGTTAAATTTGACATGTATTTGACTTTGTCATCTGTGATTGTCACATTCGCTTCTGCTTTAAACTTAATTTTTGTGTGAGCTAATGAAGCGGCTATGAAAAATTAGGGCTTACTATACATTTAAAAAAAATTGTTCTGCCAGAATAAAGTAAAAACAATCTCAAAAACGGCTTTATTAAAAAAAAATCAAATATCCATGAAACGTCATTCCAACTTCAATATTTTAAAGACAATCAGCTGTCGTAACGTGACCATCAAAAAAAATCAGCCCCGGATGTGACGTCAACAAAGTGGCGGATCGTGGCCCGTCCATTTTGATAGCCCTGAACGAGCCAACGAATTCAATATTACACTATATCGCACCCCCGCTAAAAAATAGTCACAACTCAAAAAACATTGTTTTGAGAAAATCGCTGTTAAGGAATTTAGTTCATTAGAGAGATTCATTTTTCACTTACATGACAAATTACGAGTTAACATGTTATTTTATATCAACAGGAACCTATTAACTCAATGTAATTGGTGCAGTACGTTTCTCAGAAAAAATGATTTTTGTCGTTTTTAGTTAAAAAAAAGACAAACACCCGATATTGTGACACTTTTTTAGAACAAGGCATCATGACGTTGTAAATCAGGATGTTACACAGGATGGTAAATAATATAAAAAAAACAAAACAAATAAAAAAGAAACTTTGTATTTATTTTTACAACGAGATAAAATGCTGAATAACAACTGGGAATGTGATTATTCTCTAATAAATTCAAAAGATTTTTTCTTATTCTCCTTAATTCTAAATACACTGAACAATTCAAAAAAACAGTCACAACACAAAAAAGAACAGTATTTTACTTGTTATAGGGGTTAGATTTAACCAATAGTTCACACGAAAACCTTCACAACTCGAACAGCCGCTTAGCGTGCCCGAAAGGGCGGGGGGGGGGGGAGGGCGACAGCTAAAAAGGGCGCCTCTGAAAACTGATGAAAAATCTTGTGACAAAAAAAAAACAAAAAGGTCAAAAGGGCGCCTCTCACAAATCTTGCGACAAAAAAAAAAAACAAATAGGTCATCATGTGTGAGCGGGCGGCCGATAAGTCACCAGGGCGCCTCTCACGAATCTTGCGACCAAAAAAAAAAATAAAATGGTCTTCATGTCGTTAGTTTCCTTTGGCACCCACTCAATTGGCCGTTACCGGCCCGACTTAATAAAGCTGAGGGCGCTTCGGCCACCTTTGGGGCGCCACTGCCCTCGGGGGGGGGGCGACGAACCCCCCGTGTCCCCCCCACGCTACGCCGCTGAACTCGAAATGTGACTCTTTTCAGGATGAAACTCCACGTTCACGCTGTTATAAAGTCAAAAGTGACACTGTAAAAGAACGCATCCTCAGCTAAACTGGACAAAATAAAAGTCACATCACCATCTCGCGGTGAATTGTCGAAACATAAATGTGACGCTTTTATGGAAGAAAGTACAAGTTATTTCGATGATGGCGGCAGGTTTATCTCAATAACGGTTGTGACTCTTTTTCAGCGGGTGTGCGATATATAGCAGAGCAACTACATAAATCGAAATCCACGAAGGAACCAAGCCAATCCGCATAACACGAGGTGTGAGACAGAGTGACACAATATCCCCGAAACTATTTAACCAGTGCCTAGAAGATGTTTTTAAAAACTTTGATTGGGAAAAAATGGGCATCAAAGTAAGCGGACAACACTTGAACCACTTACGATATGCGAACGATATCGCTTTAAAAACAGATAAGAAAGAAGAACTAATAAAAATGATGGAAGAACTGGATAAAGCAGCTAAAAATATAGGCAAGAAAAAAATATTTCTCAAACTAATTGTTATCCAAATTTGTTTTTTTTAACTTAACAGCTATTTCAGAAGAAATCCAAAAAGTAATGAAAATACGAAGTTTTTCAGGGTCCGATCCTTTGTCTACTGTAGTTTATCGCTTACATAAATGATATATTTAAGGTAGATTTAAATAATATTGCAGGAAATTTTGCTGGTGACAATATTATTTTTGACTGCTATGAAATTTTTAAAAATTAAACGATTGGTTTAACTAAAATACACTAACATTGAATAAAAACCAAAACCGATTTTATCAGATTTTCTTCCTGTGCCTCTGGAGCAATCAAAATAGATCACTTGAAGATATCAGAAGCGCAACTATAACATCTATAAAAACAAAAAACTTAAACAACAAATTTAGATATCTAATATAAATTTAAATTAAGAATACCAGGAAAGCGTTCAGTTATGGCAAAAGCCAAACCAAAAGCGGTTTTACTCCTTTGATTTCAAATGTCAAAAATTACCTCGGCAACATCGAAAACTACAAAAATGTCTAAACAAAAACTTATAACCTACAAGTTGCTTATTAAATGTAGGCATCATTTTAAATCTAAACAAAACTGCAGGCAGGAAAATCCATTCCACACAAGACACAAAAAAATTGCCAAAACAAAACAAAAACAATAGTTTTTGAGGTTAGAAATTTCTTGGACCAATCAAAACGTGTATCCCCAAATGTGATTTGGTTTAGCTGATTTCTAACAGACCGAACCGAACCACTTTTGGTAAAGTTAAGCTATTTCCGAACGAGTAATACCAATTTCCATATTGGTGCAGTCATGGCTGAACGTACCCCTGAGCTTAGAACACTTTTGATTCTCGAAAGACGTTGTATTCTGCAAGCTACTGGCGCTGTATGAATGAGAACAATGTCCATAGATAAAGGATTTGCGGCGCGGTTCAGTGAGTTTTTATTAGATAGGCAACTCCGGCTGTTTGACAGGTCGTTAGCTCTGTGGCGCCCACTGCAGAGCTTAGTGACGAACTAAAAGGCGAGGCGGGAAATTTGAATCGCCTTTTATAATAAATTTTCTTTAATTTTAAAGTTTTTTTTGAAATTTTTAATCAGTCAATATTTTATAAAGACATACAATGTCTTTATAAGATATAAACAGATTGAAAATGATATATAAAATGCAATAAATAAAACATTTTTTAAATGAGTTTTTATTATTATAAAAAAAGCTACAAATTAACGACTAACTGTTGATGAAATAATACATAGTCTAATTGATTGGTAAAATAAAATATAATGCAAAACCAAACACTGTCTAGTATATTTAAATTTGCTTTTAACATTTCTGGTGAGTGATGAGTGAATAAATAATGAAACAGTTCTTCGTGAAGAGAATCATTCTTAAGTGTCTACTTTTTAACAGCTCGACGAAAATCTGACATGATTTAAAAGTACCTCCTCGCCTTGGTTGTAAGTTGTGTAGGGTATGTTTCAAAGCAGTATATATATAGCTTATCAGTAGTCACACATATCATCGAAAAGCTGAAAACAATAAAAAAAATCAACTTATAACCACATTAATCATAGGTACTAGATTATGGTAAGATTTAAAATTAAGGAATAAATTTATTCAAAGTACATTACGCTGCCGGGTAATCCCTCGTTTACCCATCAATTAAGCCCCCCCCCCCCTTTTACTTAATATCAAACGAAAGGGATAGACATAAAATTAACACTAAATTTGTGCTTAGTTCATGGGCAAATAAGGCACCTACCAGGCATTGGAAACCTGTATTCAGAGTTCCGTAAAGTAAGCGATAAGAAGTTAAAAAGACACTACCAATACAAATTTTATCAAATGCCAATCTAACCTCAAATGAGAAAATAAGAAAACTTACCTTAAAATTTCTCGAAAAACTATGCATTTTATACTCGTCTGAACTTTAGACACTTCACCCAGAAAAGCAACTAGAAATTCTTATTCTTTTATATTTAAATTGCAAATGTTACAAATTTAACAAAATTTAATTTTAATGCGTCACAGCAGCAAAGATTACCTACATAAGCCAAAAAGACAGATTTTAAATGAACCCGAAATAAAATGCGGTGGAAGAGGTTTTTCTACCTGAAAAAAAGGGGGACGGAAAATCCAAACCAAAGATAATTCTCAAAAAAAATAGAATAAGGAACAAACGCGCGACCGCAGTGCCTCTTGTGAGCTTAGTGAGAACTTTAACCTAACGACCTTGATTTGTTCGCATCCCTTGCTTACGAATATTCGTGTGCCCCATGCATGCGTGAGCATTGTTTGGTTAAAATTAATTCTGCCCACAATAGTAGTATGATTTTAGAAATATTTTTATGTGTATTTAAAAAAGGTCCTTTTTGTTCGTGAGGATATATTTGGATAACTCTATAAAGCAATCGAAATTACCATAGAAATCTTACTGTTTTATTTACGGGTTTCCCCATTTACAGTTCAATAATACAATTTTAGAAATTTGATTATAAGTTTCTCTTATAATGTGTACAATTTTAGTCCTAAATGTAATAAATATTTTCCTTAAAAAATATATTATTGTATAGTATCACGGATTAGATTTAGGTCTTACAGTGTGGATTTTGTTTAACTCTATCTTTGTTCCCTTATTTTTTTTTAAATCAACTTAGGGCAATATTATCTTAGCTTTTCTGTTATATAATATAACTCAGGGGAGCTTCTAGGAACTATTTTGCATAGTGACCAGGACGTGAATTCTGTGTGTCAAAACTAAATAGAATTTTCCCCTTTTTCCCCTCCCGTAGATTCACGCCTGCATAATTCAGTCGTAAAAATAAGGTGGGCCTTATACCCCTCACCTACCTTAAGTTAGAAAGTATTCCTTAAATGGGCTGATGTTCTTTGAGACAAGAAGATATTATTTAATTAAAATTTTTTAAAGTATTCGGTAAATGATCTAATTGCCAAATTCCAAATAATAAAGATACAAAGACCGCCAGAGGGCCAGAGCCAGTTTTTTTACGCATTCCTTTTGAAATGTTTTGGGCGTCCGTTCCTTTATCGGTATGTTGCGAGTTAAATCTTAAATGTTCCCTTGAGTTAAATAGCAAAAAATTAAATAAATATATTTCTTTTAAGTAAAACGATTTTATAAAAAAAATGCACTAAGAACTAAAAAATAATTTAGAAGATTTCTGTGTACTGCAGTCTAGATTTAACAATAGAGACCTTTTGCACGCTCTCCTTTAGTAAGCTTTATCCTTTATAAATGCAACATTAAATGACAGAGATGTATTTTGTTTAACTCCAGACTCAATTACCTTTCGTTTGATATCACACACGCCATATTTTCACTTAAACTCTAATTTTTAAAATCTACCCCCACCCTTTTTTTTAAATAAACTGATATTCATTTTGTTTAACTCCAGACTTAATTACCTTTCGTTTGATATCACACACGCCATTTTTTCACATAAACTCTAATTTTTGAAATCCACCCTTTTATTTGGCTTGCGTTCGGTGGATTTTGTTCATTTTTAAATGGGACCATCAAGGCCCAAGACCCAGCCTAGATACCAAATTTCATATAAATCGGACAAACGGTTTTTGAGTTATGCAGGTTGGTTCTTACAGACAACTATAGCGCACTACATTATCTATATATACTAAAATTTAGAGCTATGTTTATGGAGGTATGACTGCTCGCAGTGCCTTTTTTGTAAAGGAGTATTACTTTTTTTTTTGTTGACACATTGTTGCCTTATAATTAATAAACGTGGAATTTCGTACCCGTGAATTTAAAAATCAAACCAGTTTCGTGGCTAATCGGGCAAAAGGAAGTTTTTGTTTCCCTCATATTTTTCCATGGGTATAATGAATTTTTTAAATAATACTTTTCTCATTTGTACTGGGTATATTATGTATGTAAGATACGCACATCTTGTTATATGTAAATTTACATTATAAACAATAAAGGATTGAATTGAATTGAATTGAATTGAATTGAATTGAATTGAATTGAATTGAATTGAACACAAGGTATTTTTTTAAAATCTATTTTTTAGTTACATTGATCTGAGATTAAAGCTTTTTAAGTTCTTTTTTAAAGATATTTTTGGGTTTGTTTTTAATTCTATCCGGGACATTGTTATAGGGCTTATGTAATAATAATTTATTGGCTTCTGAAAGTTTAATTTCATTTATTGAATATCAATGCTGTCTGTAAATTCGATTCAAATATTTTACGTCATTTTTTTTTTGTTAAATACAACTTGTCTTGCCGCTAGTGCCTAGGGCCCGTTAGGCCCTTGAACCGGCACAATTATAACAAATCATAAAAAATCTTAAAACTGCAGGTTTGTTTCTGTTTAGATTTCAAAGTTCTGAATTTACCCCCTTTACAATCCTTACTTACCCCTCGCCTTTTTTGTTTATAAAATTGTATTATCACCAGATCAAATCATAAATCTAAAATCCGCATGTTCGTATCTGTTTTGATTCCAAAATTATGAATTTTCCCTCTTTACACCCCTCACCCACCCTCGTATTTCCGATTTGTTTTTCACAAAATTGTATTGTCACCACATCAAATTATAAATCTGAAAACGGCATGCTCGTTTGGTTCCAAAGTATTGAATTTATCCTCTTTATACCCTTCAGCCACCTTCCAACCCCCAAATTTTTTCACAGCATTGTATTGTTATCAGACCTACATTACTGTGGCAAATTTCATTAAAATCGGTTAACGGGAAGTGTGTGTGCGAAATGAATCGCAAGATTTGATAGACAGACAGACAGGATGTGTAAAGTTAAAATAAAATAAAATCGTTTAAAAATATAATTTATTAATACGCACTTTTCAACAAGACTACCTATCTTGACTTACATGGTAATTTTAATAAATAAATAGTCCAAAGTGTAACTTGACCAACGCACTACAGGTTTTATATTTAGCACTAAATATAAAACGAAAAAATACAAATACTTGTTATAAAACGCGGCGATTTCCAATTAAGCAAGGTAAAAAATTAATCAGTGATATAATTGCCAATAGTAAAATGAATTGTGTCTAAATTACAGTAATTAAACAACTACGGTTATTAACTATTACAATTTAATTAGAGTACGGAATAGCTAATTTTGTTGAATCATGCGATAAACAAATCAAATGGACCTATGACGTTTCTGACGCTAATTATCTAAACTTACGATGAGATATATCAACTTTACAACCCTTAAAGCTATTTTGTGTGGGTAACTTAGAAACTAAAGCTCTAAATGGCCCAGTGGCGTAGCTACCGGGGTGACGGGGTTGGCAAAAACATCCGGCACCGGCGCACAATGGGTTATAATTATTAAGCAACTTCTAGACACCGGATCAACTTTAAATTTGGTAAATACAATATAATAATATTATGAAGTTTACAGCTCCCCCCCTTTGGGAATGCTGGAGGGGGGCATTGGCGTAGCAAGCCTTGCTTTTCAGGGGGGGCCGTTGCCCCGGTCTATCTTGAACAAAAAGCAAACATAGGTTTTAAAGAGTCGTGCAAAGTGTGCAATGAATAAAAAAAAATACGCGCATTAAATGTTCTAATATTTTAATATAACAAATTTAATAATACATTTACCAACTTATTTATATGTATACACAGGAAGTATGTAATTCAGCAATTCTACAAAGAAAGTTTTCTACTTCGCTGACTGAAAGCGTCCACCACACTGTCTAAGTCGACCTCAACATCTTTTTCTATGAATAACAATGACAAACCTGAGTGTCTCTCTTGAGTCATAGTTGTTCTAAGCCAATTAAAAACTCTCCTCATGGCAGAGAAAGACCTCTCGCAAGTTGCACTTGAAATTGGAAGAATACTCGCAACTTTAAAAAGTTGGTAGAGGTTTGGATAGGTGTTTTCTGCTATATGTTGTTTTATAGAATCATGACCAACAGTTTGATTTAACCGAAAAATACAATTCTTTAAAACGGTCATTTCTGCTCTTAGAGCAGAAGTATTAATATTAAAAATTTCCCGGTATTGCTCGACGAATTTATTCCATTTAATGACGTGGGAAAACTTAATATGAAAATGGTTATGAAATTGTCACCAAAATCGGAAAATTTCCATAAGACACTAAATGCTAACCTCAAAAAAACTAAAAAGATTATTTATTATATTTATTTTAGAAAAACAGTTTAAAAGGGTCTTTTATAACCTTACGACATCTACAACCCGATTTCGGAAACAGAGGGGCAAAGATCGCTGTCTTTATTAAATGCAGTGAAATGTCATAGTAGGGCGCGTAATTTTGTTTGCCGGTTTTTGTCGAGTTTTATCAGTGAGACAAGTAACTTAATTGAGAAAGTTGTATATTTTGACTTATCGTTGATCATTTTATACAATGAAAGTTTAAAACAAGTGTTACCTTGCTGCAGTTTCCAGGAAATTTGTATTTTCTTTCCTTATCGGCCGTTTATTTTTTATGTTTACGGCTCGATAAAAAACCCAGCATCTAGATCAGCTGTTTGCCTAGCAGAACAATAACATTAGTGAAGTTGGTTATTTATTGGGCTAATTGGCCACAAACCGTCTCTACTGAAAGCGTTTTCGATCACGACCGTCTTTAAGGTCACCAAATCAAGATTTTACGTACCGTATCGGTGTTTGAAATGAGTGACAGTGAATTATCCCAAAAATCAGGGGATGCCTCTTCTCAAACCAAAACAAAAGCTAAAAAATCGGATGGTGGACTTAAATCTTTAAGATGTCATGGTACTAGTTCAATTAAGCACTATATATGCATGATATGCATGGATGTGTTCCATCCAAGTTGCTTGGAGCGTGATTTTAGGAGTTCTCAAAAAATAAAAGATCACATAATCATTTGTAGCAGTAATTGTCTTGAGAGGAAGAAAAAACAGGATAACCAGAATGAGTTCATTTCGACTCTTGAGAATGAAGTGAAAAACTTAAAGGATGAGATTCTCGAAAAACAGAAAATTATAGATCAGATGAGTGAGGAGATGCATGAGTTGAATGTAGACACACGAGGAGCTGCCTCTGCCTCTTTTGATGTAAATCAGTACAAGAGCTTAATTGAGGATATCCAGAAAATTACAAAAAATGCAGTCAGTCAGGTAGAAAGCCAAATCTACGAAAATTTCTCTAAATTCTCATCTAATATCATTGAATCCAACAAAGAGCTGGTCAAAATAATGTCTAACCAAAAAGAGAGTGTTTCAACTTATCACGATCATCAAATAAACAGTGTAGATAGGCTGATACCATCCTTTCGAAGCCAATCTAACCATGTTCCTGCAGATAAGGAAGCCACAAACAATGAAAACTCACATGATCCAATACCCAAACCCCCCATTAAAAAAAATGTAATTCAAGATCAAAATATAGACAAAGCTTCGACTTTCACACTGAGCCAGGTTAATAACTCAATACAAAATGCTATGCACTATAAAAATGCTAGTCAAAATTTCAAAAAACCATCATTTTCTTTTAGAGGGCAAAGGCAAATGTCAAGTAATGAACTAGATAACAACAGTTTTGCTGGAATTCCCTCAAAAAAATGGTTTTATGTTGGTAGAGTGGCAAAAACAACCACAGATATTGTTATTAGAGATTATTTACTAAATAAAACTGGATTAACAGGTGAAGATAAAATAGTTGTCAAATTATTAAATGAAGGGGACTATAGCTCATCCTTCAAGGTGGGCATAGATCTTTCAATTGCAGATGAACTTATGGATCCAGATTTTTGGCCAAGAAATGTGATGATTAGAAGATTCAATTTTGGCGGTAGGAGAATCCAAAATCGTCAGAATGTGGGAAATTTTCAAAGCATGCCTCCAAAAAGGCTTCAATAGTAAAACTTTCATTATACTATCAAAATGTTTGTAGTATTAAAAACAAAAAAATGATGTCCAGCAAACAGCTGTAATAGATCAATATGATGTATTTCTTTTTACAGAAACCTGGTTGGATGATTTAATAACACCTGATATGTTGGGATTAGGTAACTATAATGTTTTTAAATGTGATCGTTCTCAGAATACCAGTAATTGTGAGAGAGGGGGTGGCGTCATGATTGCTATTAAAAAATGCTATTGCTCTGTTGTTCTTGATTCTGATGACTGTATTGAAAATTTGTTTATTAGAGTTACTATTGGAAACAAAACAGTACTATTAGGTTGTGTCTATCTATCCCCATCTACACCTTGCGAAAAATATAAAGCATATTGTGACTCAGTTGAAGATATTTTGTGCAGTCAAAAATTTGATCATATATTTTTGCTTGGCGATTTCAACTTGCCTAGGATACATTGGTGCAATATGGAAAATGGTTGTTGGGCAACTGGTCAAATGAATAATAAGTCTGAATGTATTTCCGACTTTTTTTCTTTTTTGAATTTTTTTCAGCACAACAAGGTACCAAATATATATGGTAATACTCTAGATTTAGTTTTTAGCAATCAAAATAACTTAAGTGTAGTAGTAGTAAATGATCCATTTATAAGATTAGATCAGAAGCATCCAGCATTGGAGATAAATATTGACATTCAGCCAGAGCAACCATCTCTTTCTTTTGATTATGAATTTTACAATTTCAAATATGCAAATTATGAAGGCATCAATCATCATTTAGCATGCTCCAACTGGGATGATATGTTTGAATCAGATATCAATACTATGGTTGATAAATTTTATAATGAACTTCAATATACAATAGATAAGTTTGTGCCAATTTGTCGGGCAAAGAAGTCAAGTTTTCCAAGCTGGATGCCAAATAATTTAAAAGAATTGATAATTACCAAAAAAATTTTGCACAAGGAATACAAAAAGAGTGGCTCGATCGATGACTATATCAAGTTTATGACATCACGTCGTGACTGTAAAGAATCATACAAACAGTCTCGGGAATTATTTATCAACAATCTAGAAATAAATATGCAAGTCAATCCAAATGAATTTTGGAGATATGCAAAAAATAAAAACAATTCCAGTTCCTTACCTAATACTATGTCATATGGTAATGAAACATCTTCAGATGCACAAGATATAGCCAACATGTTTGCCACTTTTTTTGGCGATGTTTATGAATCTGATTTAGAAAATGACATTGATTTTGAGGTTAATCATGGCATACCCTCCGACTTAAACTTATGTGATATAAATATAGATTTAATTGATGTATATAATGCAATAGAAAAACTCAAAAGATCTCTAGGAAAAGGCCCCGATGGCATTCCTCGGGATTTCATATATAACTGTAGGTTTATTTTGGCACCAATTTTACACAAAATATTTACTAGGTCATTATCATTAGGGGAATTTCCAGAAAAATGGAAGATTAGCTTCTTAACTCCCATATTTAAAAGTGGTAATAAGGAAAAAATCGAAAATTATCATGGGATTTCGAAAATAAGTTTATTTAGCAAAATATTTGAACATATAGTAACAAATAAAATAACTCCTTTATTATCACCTCTTCTCTGCCAAGAACAACATGGGTTTCAGAGAGGTAAATCGACAGTAAGTAATCTTCTTATTTACACAGAATATATATCTGAGGCTTTGGAGAGCCGTTGTCAGGTGGATGCAATCCACACGGATTTCTCTAAAGCCTTTGATAAAATTAACCATAGGATCCTCTTAAGTAAGTTAAAACATCATGGCTTCTCTGGAGGGTTCTTTAGATGGATTATGAGCTACCTAAGCAAAAGAAGTCAAATTGTTAATATAAATAATATTCATTCATTTAGAATTGAAGTTTGCTCAGGAGTGCCTCAAGGGGGACATTTGTCACCACTTTTATTTAATTTATTTATCAATGATCTCTATTTCTGTGTAAAAAACTGTAAATTCTTACTATTTGCAGATGATTTTAAATTATATTTAGTAATTGGATGTCATCAAGATTGCCTATTAATTCAAGAGGATTTAGACTGCTTTAATTTATGGTGCCAAAATAACAAGTTATCATTGAACTTAAACAAATGTAGTGTCATGAGATATTTCAGAATTCATAAACCAATAATATTTGACTACATCTTAAATTCTACTACTTTAAACAGTGTGGATCAAATTAAGGACTTAGGTGTTATTTTTGATCAAAAAATTGAATTTAATTTGCACATTGAAAATATTTGCAACAAAAGTCTACGAGTGTTAGGGTTTATATCGCATACTTTAGAGGAATTCAATAACGTATATTGCTTTAAATTGTTGTACTGTTCTCTGGTGCGATCATTGATTGAGTATGCTAGTCAAATTTGGAATCCACACTATTTTAAATATATAGATATGTTAGAAAAAATTCAGCGTAGGTTTTTAAGGTTAATAAACTACAAGCTAAAAATACCAAAAGATCATATTGACTACATATCTCTACAGAGTTTATTGAGTATTCAATCTTTGGAAAAGCGGAGGTTTATGATGGATACCAGGTTACTGTTTAAAATTATAAATAATAATGTTGATTGTCCTAACTTATTAGAAATGATCTCTTTTCAAGTTCCACAAAGACAGACTAGAAATTATTCTTTATTGTTTGTGCAATTTCATAGAACTGCACATGGGATAAACTCTCCTCTTACTAGAATGGCAAATTCTTTAAATAAAATCGATGTAGATTTATTTAATGTAACTTTACAACAATTCAACAAGTTTGTGAAAAAATTTGCTCAATAATTATTACTACATAATACTGTTAGTTATAGTTCATACTATTGTAATTTAAATTTTTGTAAATGGCATGACCGTTGAAAATAAAAAATAAATAAAATAAATAAAATAAATGCGAAATTTAACTTACACTTCTATAATATTTTACAAGATGTCGCCAATATGTATGAAATATTCAATATGCATAATTATGTTTAAATTTAAAAAATATTTTCGGGAAATTGCATAAGTGCAGAAAAGTTACCGATAATTTAAAGAGAAAAAGCCTAATTCCGCAAGACAAGGGCTTTTTCCTGAAATGTAAACATTATTTGAATGATTTTAAATTTTAATGCACCTATTTTATTTGAATATTTCCCGAATAATAATAGAAAAGTATGTATTTTCAGCGTCATGTTCTTTTACTAGTAGTCGGTAGGGGAGGCCTAAAATATCTTAGGGGGGGCTGAGGGACTTCAGGGGGGGGCAGCCCCCCCCTGCCCTTCCTAGCTACGCCAATGGAGGGGGGTACTATCTAAGTATGTCCGATATTGTTCAAAATGGGTATGCTGGGACTTTTGAGAATAGGGATCAAGAATTTTTAGTAAGATTTTTAAAATTGTGAAACCGACGCCCTTGTCCTACCCTTTGGAAAATCTGGTAAGAAAATTTTGAGCAACTTGTACATATCCGATCAACATCTTTGTTTTGGACTTATAGTTACTATAAGTTACAGTGCCAATACAATATTATAATGCTTTAAAGTTGGCAACCCCCCACCCCTTTGAAGAGGGTGGAAGGGAAGAGGACCGTTTAAGTATGTCCGATTTCGTTCAAAATTGGTATGTAGGGACTTTTGGGGATCGGAATCACGAATTTTTAATTACATTTTTAAAATTGTGAAATTGACGCCGAACTTGTCCCTCTTTTAAGTCAATTTTGACCAACATATCCGATCAACATCAAATTTGGTGTGGACAGCGACAATACAATATTATAAAGCTCTAAACTTGGAAACTCCCAACCCTTAAGGATGGTGGAGGGGGTACCATCTCCGATTTCGTTTTTTTTTTCGGGGTTTAGGATCACGCACCATTTTCTTTTGTAATAAGCTTTCGAACAAGTTGTCACATGTCGGGTCTATCAGTTGCAAAAGAGGTTGTATGTTACTAACTGGACGCCTTCATGGGGGTCCACCCCCACTTTTTTAATTAAGTTATAAATTTTACTTAAAAGGACATTTTTTATTGTTTAAAACTGGCAAAAAAGTAAAGGTTAACTTTTTTTTTTTAATATTTGACAGGTGTCAACAAAAAGTAGTTTTCTCTCTCATTTGAAAAAAAAAATTGTATGTGAGTAGAGGGGCTCTATACAAAAAATTTTTGATAAAAAACATTGCTCGTTAAAAATCTCTAATTTCAATCCGCTGTCGAATTTATTCAATTTTTCACTGACTGTATAAAGACCTCGTACATCGCAGTGTTTAGGGCTACCCCAAAAAAAAAAAAAGAGCAGCTATATAGGAGCAGCAAATTTTTTGTTTTTTGAGTAAAGTAGACCCTCCTGTGTAATATTCTGGTGGAGATTTTACTAAGCCTTGCTAAGCTTGTTTCTGCAGGCTTTACAAAGAATAATAGAAACGAAAATAAACTTGCTATACTACAAAAATTTTTAAGTCATAAAAAGGGTTTTGGTTCGGTTCGGAATTAGGAAATAACTAATAATAAGTAGTTTTCGAAAGTACAGTTACTGGTTTTGCCCATTTTATACCCATATACCCAAAAAGTGCTGTTTGTATTGAATTTTTTTTATTTAAAAATACTGTAAAATAATTTTAAATACATTAATTTTTTTCCCAAAATATTTTTCAAGTTCAAGTTTTAGCTCTGTTACAGATAAATACATTATGACTTTTTTTTTCAATTGCATTTTTTTTATTAGCTGGACTATCTACAATACATTTGGGTGAATTTGGTTATCATAATTTAAAAAACATATACAGGGCTAATGTCGTGCTAGCTCTCCCATATAAGTCATTGAGCCCAAGCGCGGATTTAATGGGGGGGGGGGGGGTAACGGGGTAATTACGCCCCCCTATAAAAAAATATATGCACTTTTTCCTAATAATTAAAGGGAAAACAGAAAAATTACCCTCCCCTAAAAAAATACTCTGCCAATATATGGGCCCCTAAGCTCACACTAGATACTATAGTTACAGTGTACGTGTAAGCTAATATAACTAAAACTGAGATATATTTTATTCAACTCCACACTAAATTACCTTTTGTTTGATACCACACAAGCCATGTTTTGACTTAAACTAAAATTTTTGAAATCCACCCCCACTCTTAAAAAAAACAAAAACTAAAATGTATTTTGTTAAACTCCGGACTCAACTACCTTTCGTTTGATATCACACACGTCATATTTTCACTTAAACTCTAATTTTTGAAATATACCCCCACCCTTTTTTTTAAATAAATTAAAATGTATTTTGTTAAACTCCGGACTCAATTACCTTTCGTTTGATAGCACACACGCCATATTTTCACATAAACTCTAATTTTTGAAATCTATCCCCACCCTTTTATTTGGTTTGTCTTCGGTGGATTTTGTTCGTTTTTAAATGGGACCTTCTCGACCCAAGACCCAGCCTAGGTATCAAATTTCATTCAAATCGGACAAGCGGTTTTTAAGTTATGCGCGTTGGTCGTTACAGACAGACATACAGACATACAGACATACAGACATACAGACATACAGACATACAGACATACAGACATACAGACATACAGACATACAGACATACAGACAGACAGACAGACCAACAGACAGACAGACAGACAGACATACAGACAGACAGACAGACAGACAGACAGACGGCGCAACAAAAAAGTTTTAAAATCATCTGAAACGCAAAGATATATAAAAATTTTTGAAATCGGAGTTTTTTTTTTCTCGAAAAAATTAGGATCACCATAGCTCACACTACTATAGTATAGGATATGTGTGAGCTAAAAGTTATATTGCAAAAAAAAAAATCTCGTCGATTATTAGCCCCCCCCCCCCTAGACTTTGACCCAGATCCACGCTTGATTGTTTTTGCGGCGGCAAGTCAAAATAGACGCCAAAGTCGCCCATCGCAAATTCTGAATTCTCTATTAAATAATTTATAAATACATAAAAAACACGTTTGCTAAAAAGATCTTAAATCATCAATCTATGCATGCATTCACAGCATAGTACCATTCATATTTTTTAACTGGGTAATCTATTTTATAGGCTATTAACCTTAAAAGAAAAATGACAAAGAAAAAAATGCCACGTGGTGTTTAAATTACCCCCATAGCACGGTACAGGGCACTTACATTGAGCCCGTTCCATCATCACATTGGACAGTCATAAAAACTGTTTTAAAATTGTTTTGGTTAGATAGAACCAAATACGTTAGAGTAATTCTACGCCAAATCATCCAATGGGGGTAGCTGCCATGTCACGAAAAAAATCCAAATTTTGATAAGTAAGAACCTTTCATTTTGAAATTTGTATTGGAGAACTTGGCTTTACTTTTATCTCAATTCTTTTTACGGAATGCCATTTTCGCGTACTTGGCTTTTTTTACATGAAATGTTTTTGTTATGAATTCACTTCTTTTTTAAAGGAATTGGATAATACCTAACTTTTAAAGTAGTAAAATATGCGCAATATTGTTCAAAACTTTTGCAATGCCTTACTTAAATTTTTGAGGTTTTTTAATTTTTTTCCATGGTTTTATCGTAGTTCCTATCAGCCTTCCAAAGCTCAGCTCTCTAGCGTTTTTGAAAGTGCACAATGTTACTTTTACATAACTTTACATGTATAGGGGAGAAAAAAATTAAAATTGTCGTGTTTTTAGATTTTGTATGTTTCTGGAAGTGGGTAATGTTACTTTTACATAACTTTACATTAATAGGGGAGGAGAGTAAATAAAAATATTGGACCTTTTAATTTTTAGCTCACACTACTACTATAAGTAGTGTGAGCTATGGTGATCCTAATTTTTTCGAGAAAAAAAAAGTTGCTCCGATTTCAAAAATTTTTATATATCTTTGCGTTTCAGATGATTTTGAAACTTTTTTGTTTTGCTGTCTGTCTGTCTGTCTGTCTGTCTGTCTGTATGTCTGTCTGTATGTCTGTCTGTAACGACCAACCCGCATAACTCAAAAACCGCTTGTCCGATTTTAATGAAATTTGGTACCTAAGTTGGGTCTTGGGCCGTGATGGTCCCATTTGAAAATGAACAAAATCCACCGAACGCAAGCCAAATACAAGGGTGGGGGTAGATTCCAAAAATTAGAGTTTATGTGAAAATATGGCGTGTGTAATATCAAACGAAAGGTAATTAAGTCTGGAGTTAAAAAAAATGAATTTTAGTTTATTTTTAAAAAAAGGGTGGGGATAGATGTCAAAAATTAGAGTTTAAGTGAAAATATGGCGTGTGTGATATCAAACGAAAGGTAATTGAGTCTGGAGTTAAACAAAATACATTTTAGTTTTTTTCAAAAGGGTGGGGGGTAGATTAAAAAAATTTGAGTTTAAGTCAAAACATGGCTTGAGTGGTATCAAACGAAAGGTAATTGAGTCTGGAGTTGAATAAAATATATTTCAGTTTTTGATTATATTAGCTCACACTATAACTATAGTACCTAGTGTGAGCTTAGGTGCCCATAGATTGGCAGAGTATTTTTTACTGATTCTCGATAGTTTGTTTGTGTGTGTGTGTGTTAATTTTAAGATAAAAATATTTCTTTTTATGATTTCCATTGTTTGAATAGAAAAAATTATGTTAGGTACCTACTGTATATATTTTGGTCCAGAAATTGGGCAGTTACATCTTAAAATGTTTTATGTTACCGGCACTCCTGACAGTGGCGGCGCGTGGTAAACAGCTGGGGGGTGCACACCAGTGGTGCCGCGTTAACTTCCATCGGCCATCGAGTGGGCCGTCATATCATATAATTTAGAGCAAAGAATTAAAAAATGAGATATTTAGTCAGATATTAGTTACCTACTTATTATTATTGTTTTTATAAATGAATAATAAATGTATCATACCTAGTTTACATATTTTCTCTTCTAATGGCAAAGATGAAAATTTAATTATCTTTAAATATTGCACGCTAATGCTATCAAAATTACAAACTTCCGCCATTGTCGTAAATACCAAATCGTCAAAATCAAAACAAACCGCCAGCGTCCGACCGTCGGTTGTTGTCTAAGCGCACTAATTAAATGTGCTCGTGAACTGCTCTAACATGCAACGCGCAACGTGGACGCGGGGGTCATCACGGGGGTGCGGGCGGCAACGAGCCTAGTTTTTGTATAAGCGCGTACCGAAGGAAGGTTCAGATTCTATGTACTGTAAAATTCTATTGGGACATGTCGTCCTCTCTATATTTCGTAATTAGAATGAGACATACCATCTACGGTGCATAGAATTTGGTTCCAGTCCAGTTCCATTTACCGGAGGCTGGTTTGAACACGAATACAAACACATACATACCGGGTATTAATTTCTAGATAATATTCCAGTCTTTAGTGAATTTCTTTTGGGGTAATTAGGTATTAATTAAATTAAAGAATGATCAAATTTTAATATTTTTAGCTCACACTACTACTATACTATAGTAGTGTGAGCTATAGTGACCCTAATTTTTTCGAGAAAAAAAAAGTTGCTCCGATTTCAAAAATTTTTATATATCTTTGCGTTTCAGATGATTTTGAAACTTTTTTGTTTTGCCGTCTGTCTGTCTGTCTGTCTGTCTGTCTGTCTGTAACGACCAACGCGCATAACTCAAAAACCGCTTGTCCGATTTTAATGAAATTTGGTACCTACGCTGGGTTTTGGGTCGAGATGGTCCCATTTAAAAATGAACAAAATCCACCAAACACAAGCCAAATAAAAGGGTGGGGGTAGATTTCAAAAATTAGAGTTTATGTAAAAATATGGCGTGTGTGATATCAAACGAAAGGTAATTGCGTCTGGAGTTAAATAAAATACATTTTACTTTTAAAAAAAGGGTGGGGGTAAATTAAAAAAATTAGTGTTTATGTGGAAATATGGCGTGTGTTATATCAAACGAAAGGTAATTGAGCCTGGAGTTAAACAAAATACATTTTAGTTTAAAAAAAAAGGTGGGGGTAGATTTGAAAAATTAAAGTTTAAGTCAAAACATGGCTTGTGTGGTATCAAACGAACGGTAATTGAATCTGAAGTTCAATAAAATATATTTCAGTTTTTACTTATATAAGCTCACACGTACACTATAACTATAGTACCTAGTGTGAGCTTAGGTGCCCATAGATTGGCAGAGTATTTTCCCATGGTTTTATCATAATTTCTATCAGCATTCCAATGCTCAGCTCTCTAGCGTTTCTGGAAGTGGGCAATGTTAGTTTTTTATAAATTTACATTTATTGGAGAGGGAAGTAAATTAAAATGTTGGTGTTTTTAAATTTTTTCATATAGTTTTATCATATTGTCTTTCAGTCTTAAAAAGTTCAGCTCTCTAGCGTTTCTGGAAGTGAGCAGTGTTACTTTTACATAACTTTACATTTATAGGGGAAGGAAGTAAATTAGAATTTTGGGCTGTTTTAATTTTTTTCTATAACTTTATCATAGTTACTATCGGTCTTCCAAAGCTCAACTCTCTAGCATGTCTGGAAGTAGGCAATGTTACTTTTTCTTAACTTTACATTTATAGGGGAGGGAAGTAAATTAGAATTTTGGGGTGTTTTAATTTTTTCCTATAGTTTTATCATAGTTCCTATCAGTCTGCCAAAGCTCAACTCTCTAGCATTTCTGGAAGTGGGCAATGCTACTTTTACATAACCTTAAATGTATAGGGGAGGGAAGTAAATTAAAATTTTGGGGTTTTTTGATTTTTTCCTATAGTTTTATCATAGTTTCTATGAGTCTGCCAAAGCTCAACTCTCTAGCATTTCTGGAAGTGGGCGATGCTACTTTTACATAACTTTAAATGTATAGGGGAGGGGAGTAAATTAAAATTTTGGGGTTTTTTTTTCCAGGGGTTTAGTCATAATTTCTATCAGTCTGCCAAATTTCAGCTTTGTAGCATGTCTGGAAGTACAGTAGAATATTGATGATCTATACATGAGTGAGTGAGTGAGTGAGTGGCAATTTCGACATTTTTTGAAATTTCGTAACTACTTTACTATTCTATGGAATTCCATGAAACTTGGTGGGGTTGTTAACTCCATGGAGATCTATGACTGTGCAAGGTGTGAGGTTCGTAGCTCATTCCGAAGTAAAGTTTTGAGGTAGGTCAAATATCGGCTGAAATGTTTCAAGAAAAGATGGTTACGGCGCACGAACACGAATAGCTAGCTAACTTTTAACCCGAGCATCGCATCAATATGCGGTTTTTGGAATATATTAGAACATCCATAATAATTTATGTTATTACAAAAAAATTCGTAGAAGCTTCCGTTTCTGAGATATTTATAAAAATTGTTTTGAAGGCTGGTCTAGCGTGGAGATTACTTGGAGTGTGCTAATAAGCTAGGAAGCAGATCAATAATTTATTTATTTATTTACATTCACTCGGAGATCACACTGGTGCTTAACAAAATATTGGAGAAATAATAAAGGTGGCTGAGGGGTATAAGGCCCGTTCTGTAATAAGGCCCACCCGTTGCATCTAACAAAGTAATGTTTATCACAAGTGCGTATTAACAAATATTTCCACTTTTGTAATAAACAAAGATAACAAAATACGAAATAACCAATTACATTGTTTACTTTTCAGGGTAAGTAGAAGCTACATTAAATAAAGAAACGTACTTATTTAAAAAAAATCTACCAAACATATTTTAAAAGAAAACTACAAAAAATGCAAAAAACTTTATTTTTCAAAAAATTATTCTTGTTCTTTTTTCTTTAAAACTGTTTAAAATTTTACAACTTACTTATCATTTTGGTTACTGGAGCATCTTAAGAATACTGTACACCGAGATGCATATGTGTTCCTCATCCGTCCAATTAATAAATTTTTCGTCCTGGCAAAAACAAAGCAACAAAAAATTAAAATTATATGGAAATCCTAGTAGTACATCTTAGTTAAGAGAGTCCCGTGGGATAGTTGTGGAAAAATTTTAAAAGTACCCTAGATTATTTGCCTCCAATTTGAGAAGGAAGGCCTGTGTGACGTCATAAATCCAAGATGGCGGCGTTTTTCATGTTTTTTAACAAACTTCGCCTTACAACTTTCGCTTAGTTTCACGGAAAAACTATTAATACGTTTTTTGTATGCAAGAAAACGGCAGTTAGTACACTAAAAAAATTAGCTTTATATCTCCAAAACTAACAAAGATATTAATTTTTTTTTAATACTAAAAATACTGGATTTTTTTACCAAAAAACAAAAATTAAAGTTTTAAACTATCCTTAACCGATTGTTTATAGATCTCAGAAAATACGAGAACAGTCAGCTGATCCACCAGAACAAGGTGGAGCTCAGCAGTGGTTTGGGTGCAAAACAGCGCAAAGCCAAGAAACACAGTGCTGCCAACTAGGGCCGTACCTAGGGAAAATTTTCTAGAGGGGATAAGTACTTTAAAATAAAATTTTGGAAAATTTGCGTTTTGGAAAATTTGTGAAAATTTTGCATCCTGTCATTTATGTCCCTTTATCAATATTAATGTTAATCCTGGATTAAAATACATAAACGGAGTAGAACGAATTCAATACCTTTCCAACTAAAAGATATTGAAAAAATAGTCCTTGTTGGGTGAAAGATATTGCTTTAAAATAAAATGTTCTGATAGTAATTTTATTTATTACAAATAATGGTTGGAAGTAATTTTATCCAATGCCGAATTTCAATATATTTTGTGGTTTAAAAGTTATATAATTTTTTTATTATTGTACTCGGATGAAGCCACTTTTTTATTTCTAATCTGCCCTTAAAAAGATATATATTTAATGATCTGCATTTTACTAAATATAAAAAAAATGGTGATAAAAAAATTAAAAAGTGTTTGAATCAGCAATATTTTTCTTTTTTGATTACAGCATCATTTTTATTTTTACATTTATCATATAGAGGGGGAGGTAAAAGTCATTGCACACTATACATAATTTTATAATACGACCATTCAATTTCTGCCAAATCTGCTATATTTTAATATGTTCGAATACATACGCAATTATCGTACATGTTTTGGAAAGTACTAATTTAGAATAAGAGCCCTGAAGCGCTTGACAGCTCTTCCTCTTTTTTTGAATGAGTTTCATGCTCTTCAATGTAATTTATTTACTATGGCGTAAATGAAATAAATTAAGAACAAATGTTATTTAGAATCTGAATATATTTTTGAATTTACTTCTACACGCCTTTTTGATTAAAATAGGTATAAAACATTTTATCATAACAAAAACATTTCATGTAAAAAAAGCCAAGTACGCGAAAATGGCATTCCGTAAAAAGAATTGAGATAAAAGTAAAGCCAAGTTCTCCAATACAAATTTCAAAATGAAAAGTTATTACTAGTTAGGAAATGTTTTTTTAAACTTTGCTATTACAGCCAAACTTCTTTATGTTCAATTTAGCACTGTGTCTAAGAGTCATTTACAGCCGTAATAGCCAAGTTTAGAAAAATATTTCCAAACTAGTAAGAACCTTTCATTTTGAAATTTGTATTGGAGAACTTGGCTTTACTTTTATCTCAATTCTTTTTACGGAATGCCATTTTCGCGTACTTGGCTTTTTTACATGAAATGTTTTTGTTATGATTTCACTTCTTTTTTAAAGGAATTGGATAATACTTAATTTTTAAAGTATGTGGAATATTGTTCAAAACTTTTGCAATGCCTTACTTAAATTTTTGAGGTTTTTTAATTTTTTTCCATGGTTTTATCGTAGTTCCTATCAGCCTTCCAAAGCTCAGCTCTTTAGCGTTTCTGAAAGTGCACAATGTTACTTTTACATAACTTTACCTGTATAGGGGAGGGGAATAAATTAAAATTGTCGTGTTTTAAAATTTTGTCCTATAGTTTTATCATAGTTCCTATCAGTCTCCCAATGCTCAGCTCTCTAGCGTTTCTGGAAGTGGGTAATGTTACTTTTACATAACTTTACATTTATAGGGGAGGAAAGTAAATGAAAATATTGGATTTTTTTACATGGTTTTATCATAATTTCTATTAGCATTCCAATGCTCAGATCTCTAACGTTTCTGGAAGTGGGCAATGTTAGTTTTATATAAATTAACATTTATAGGAGAGGGAAGTAAATTAAAATGTTGGTGTTTTTAAATTTTTTCATATAGTTTTATCATATTGTCTCTCAGTCTTAAAAAGTTCAGCTCTTTAGCGTTTCTGGAAGTGAGCAGTCTTACTTTTACATAACTTTACATTTATAGGGGAAGGAAGTAAATTAGAATTTTGGGGTGTTTTAATTTTTTTCTATAACTTTATCATAGTTACTATCGGTCTTCCAAAGCTCAGCTCTCTAGGATGTCTGGAAGTAGGCAATGTTACTTTTACTTAACTTTACATTTATAAGGGAGGGAAGTAAATTAGAATTTTGGGGTGTTTTAATTTTTTCCTGTAGTTTTATCATAGTTCCTATCAGTCTGCCAAATCTCAACTCTCTAGCATTTCTGGAAGTGGGCAATGCTACTTTTACATAACTTTAAATGTATAGGGGCGGGGAGTAAATTAAAGCTTTGGGTTTTTTTGATTTTTTCCTATAGTTTTGTCATAGTTCCTATTAGTCTGCCAAAGCTCAACTCTCTAGCATTTCTGGAAGTGGGCGATGCTAATTTTACATAACTTTAAATGCATAGGGGTTTTTTCCAGGGGTTTGGTCATAATTTCTATCAGTCTGCGAAATTTCAGCTTTGTAGCATGTCTGGAAGTACAGTAGAATATTGATGATCTATACATGAGTGAGTGTGAGTGGCAATTTCGACGTTTTTTGAAATTTCGTAACAATTTACTAATTTATGGAATTCCATGAAACTTGGAGTGGTTGTTAACTCCATGGAGATCTACGACTGTGCAAATTTTGAGATTTGTAGCTCATTCCGAAGTAGAGTTTTAGGTAGGTCAAATATCGGCTGAAATGTTTCAAGAAAAGATGGTTACGGCGCGCGACCTTGGCGCGGCACTGCCGTGCCCTCAAATCTATTAGTTTAGTATTATGCACATACATATTGTTGTAGCTTGTAATATTATAGGTGTATTCCTCTCTACCAATGTTTACACAACTTACATCTCTCTACTTAGTAGACTGACTGACTCACCTGTACCGCAGTAAATAATGGAGTTGCAAAACCGCGTAACTAAGGTTTTATTGTTTACTGCTTTACAGTAACTGTGTACTATTCCCTTCGATAACTGTAGTACTCCACTGGCCTTAGATTTGTAAAAAGTTAAAATTTTAGAGTAGTAGAGAGAAACGACAATTGGGATGACTTACCCCACTTGTTCTTCTTTTTTGATCCTGGAGGTACCTCCTTGCAGCTGTGGCGACACCTTTTCACTCAAAGTTTATATTTTAAGGGGTTTAGAGTTTATAAAAAATAACGTTATGATTTCACAATTTTACAGGCAAGATCGAGTAATTAATTTCAAATATTAACAGCGCAGGTAAATAAGAGTTTATTTCGAGGTTTATTCGAAAAGCGAGTTTGAGATACTAAAAATCCACTTTAAATTTGTCTGTGCACAATGTCTATTTTTTTGCAGCAAAAAATATCATCCCAATTGAAAAAACGCGATAAAGAAAGAATATAAATCCAAAGTATACAAAATAAAAACAAGTTTCAATTTTCTTATAACCACAGTGGAATAGATAATTAATACCCAAAAATAATTAAAACTAAACTAATTAGCGGTAACGCTACAAACTGAGCTTACTGTCCCACAGTAAAGAATGGATTTACGCTGCCCGGCACCGCTAAGCCTAAAAATGTTTTAGATATTTTTCACGTATTACCAAAAAATCTGAGTACGTGACTGGATCTGACGTATTATCCGCGTCAACTAGTCGGAAAATCACCCCCTTTGTAATATAGAACATTTTGCATGGCATTACTCACCGAAAGTTTTATCGATGTTTGCTAACTGAGAAAATTACTATTGAACTTGAAATTTATTTTCATTGCATTGAAGAGCATGCAACCCCATTTAAAAATACTCTGCCAATATATGGGCCCCTAAGCTCACACTAGGTACTATAGTTATAGTGTACGTGTGAGCTAATATAACTAAAAACTGAAATATATTTTATTTAACTCCAGTCTAAATTACCTTTTGTTTGATACCACACAAGCCATGTTTTGACTTAAACTCAAATTTTTGAAATCTACCCCCACCTTTAAAAAAAACATAAAACTAAAATGTATTTTGTTAAACTCCGGACTCAATTACCTTTCGTTTGATATCACACACGCCATATTTTCACTTAAACTCTAATTTTTAAAATATACCCCCACCCTTTTTTTTTTTTAAATAAATTAAAATGTATTTTGTTTAACTGCAGACTCAATTACCTTTCGTTTGATATCACACACGCCATATTTTCACATAAACTCTAATTTTTGAAATCTACCCCCACCCTTTTATTTGGTTTCTGTTGGGTGGATTTTGTTCATTTTTAAATGGGACCATCTCGACCCAAGACCCAGCCTAGGTACCAAATTTCATTAAAATCGGCCAAGCGGTTTTTGAGTTATGCGCGTTGGTCGTTACAGACATACAGACAGACAGACAGACAGACAGACAGACAGACATACAGACAGACAGACAGACAGACAGACGGCGCAACAAAAAAGTTTCAAAATCATCTGAAACGCAAAGATATATAAAAATTTTTGAAATCGGAGCAACTTTTTTTTTCTCGAAAAAATTAGGATCACCAAAGCTCACACTACTATAGTATAGTATATGTGTGAGCTAAAAGACGAAGAGTTGCCGGACGCTCCTGGGCGTCAAATCAAACGCTCGAGCCTGATGTGAACATCCTTGGTGGAAACTGATTATATTTTATAATTTTTATTAAAAGTCGGGCAAAAAAGCTATAAAATTAAACATTAATAAATTTAGAAAAAAAACTTTTTGAAAACAAGCTTTTATAACATGGACTAAAAAGCATAAAATAATTTTTTGAGTGTTCTGATATCATAATAATAAAAGCGACTCCAGACTAAATTACCTTTTGTTTGATACCACACAAGCCATGTTTTTACTTAAACTCAAATTTTTAAAATCTACCCCCACCCTTAAAAAAAACAAAAACTAAAATGTATTTTGTTAAACTCCGGACTCAATTACCTTTCGTTTGATATCACACACGCCATATTTTCACTTAAACTCTAATTTTTGAAATATACCCCCACCCTTTTTTTTTAAATAAATTAAAATGTATTTTGTTTAACTCCAGACTCAATTACCTTTTGTTTGATAACACACACGCCATATTTTCACATAAACTCTAATCTACCCCCACCCTTTTATTTGGTTTGTGTTCGGTGGATTTTGTTCATGTTTAAATGGGACTCTCTCGACCCAAGACCCAGCGTACGTACCAAATTTCATTAAAATCGGTCAAGCGGTTTTTGAGTTATGCGCGTTGGTCGTTACAGACAGACATACAGACAGACAGACAGACAGACGGCGCAACAAAAAAGTTTCAAAATCATCTGAAACGCAAAGATATATAAAAATTTTTGAAATCGGAGCAACTTTTTTTTTTCTTGAAAAAATTAGGATCACCATAGCTCACACTACTATAGTATAGTATATGAGTGAGCTAAAAAACGAAGAAGAAATATGCGCAAAGAAAAAACGAAAAAAATCGCACGCGAAACGCGTCTGTTCATTTAGCGAGACCTACCTATTATGTAGCTATTCATATGTTTTTCAGTGAGCGATCCAAGGCCAACAAAAATAGAGGCCACGACCCTGAAAAAATCAGCTGTTCTCCCGGGGCTGAATTTTACATTGGGTCTTATGGGCGGTCAGAGGTTTTTTTATGATATTTTCAAAATGGCACTACAGATTTCCGCAAAATTTCAGTGAAATATTCTCAGACACCATCCCGATATTCCACCAAAGGTTTGTAAGGAAGCAACATGATTAAAAGGTTAAAATCTTCAAGATTGAGCATTCCTTATTTTGAATTCAAATTACCCGCCATGTACCACATGCCAACTGTTATATTTGACATGTATTTGAATTTGTCATATGTGATTGTCACATTCGCTTCTGCTTTAAACTTAATTTTTGTGTGAGCTAATGAAGCGGCTATGAAAAATTAGGGCTTATTATACATTTAAAAAAAATTGTTCTGCCAGAATAAAGTAAAAACAATCTCAAAAACGGCTTTATTTAAAATAAAATCAAATATCCATGAACCGTCATTCCAACTTCAATATTTGAAAGACAATCAGCTGTGTCGTAACGTGACCATCAAAAAAAAAATCAGCCCCGGATGTGACGTCAACAAAGTGGAGGATCGTGGCCCGTCCATTTTGATAGCCCTGAGCGATCTAAATGTTGCCAACAAATAAAAATTTTACATTTTACTAGATAAGATTAGAGACCCTGTATGAATGACATATTTTAAAGAAATATCAAAATATGTCATACATACAGGGTTTCCAGATATGACTAAACTTAATTAAAAAAAATCAGATACTATTTGACACTGCGCAGAACTACTTTGTAAATCCACATTTACATCTTCCATAGTTTTTCTACACATTTTCATAACTGCCATTTTTTACAATTTTGGGAGTTGCGCAACTTATTTTGTATGATCGAAAAATTGCAACGGGTTTTTATTTAATGTTCTCGAAGTTTTAGGGTGTGCGGTCAAAATGAACCCCGCATTCGGATTCAGCGCACCGAAGAACTTATATAGATAGGTAGGGTCTGATCAAAGGTATGTACAATTTTCTATTTCGTGTGCCGGTGTAAGCTTTCATAGATTTTCAAAATTTCAAGTTTGCTAAAACACAAAATTTTATGAAATTTTAATATAAATATTCTCGTCTTTTTTGTGGCGAAATGGTCTAATAATCTATACTTTTCTACATGGAAGGATCGAATTCTAGAAGCTTAACTTTATTTCATTGTGCACTGTTTTACTATGTGCGCTATTTTCCGTGTGTGCTTTTTCAGTGTGCGCTTTTATTAGGGTTACCAGACGTCCGGATTAATCCGGACATGTTCGGATTTTTACTACGTCCGGGTGGGTCCAGGCGGATTTTTCATAAACGTCCGGATTTTAAAGTAGCCGCCTTTATAAACATCAAGTAATGCAAAATAAACTAGTTTCAAAAAATGTAATTAAACAATAATCGTTGATAAATTTAGCAGTGTGAATTCACCTTTAAGCGGGGTCTTCACATAACGTTTTACCTTACGTCTTGCCTGTTCAGTCAAAACGCATCAAGTAAAACTTTGTGTGTAGACGGAAAAACGGACGTTTTACTTGAACTGATTTAAGACAGAAGACCGCCTAAAGAACTGACCGGATCACGCATTTTTTTCCAATAAAACCATCGTTTTGTATCAAAAACTGATCTAAAAACGTACGTTAAAACTATCAAGTGTCTACGCTAGTCTTTCAACCGTCATACTTGACCCTTTTGACTGACAGGTAAGACGTAAGGTAAAACGTTATGTGAAGACCCCGCTTAAAGTAGTATTATTAATTTCGCCTTGTTGAAGTTTACACTTCTGCCGTGTGATCTTAAGCACACACAATTTTTTTGATGAAGTTTGTAATCTAAAAAAGTACATATCAGACAATTCTACTTCTGATGACCACAATCTGCCTACCCACGAAAAATGGGCAAAATATTTTATTGCAAGTATTTCTACCCAGTGGACCAAAGAAAGAAATAGGCTGCTTTATCTTCTGTAAAAGGAATACTCATGACTTCATACAATTTAAGAAATATGAGCTGGTCAGAATTTTACGATTTTGTACTTCTGCCTAAAAATTCAACCGCGAATAAAATACAAAGCAGTGAAAAGTACCTATAAAATAGTAGGTATATTATGTTATTTCTTAGTTATTGTTTCAATAAAAAAAAGTTGATTTTTTGTGTGTGGCTTCGAAAAAATTTTGACGTCCGGATTTTGTCCGGATTTTCTTGACGGCTGGTCCTGGTTAGAGACGTTTTCATCTGGTAACCCTAGCTTTTATTCATGTGTGCTTTTTGACGTGTGCGTTTTTTTCCTATGAGGATCTTTCCTGTGTGCTTTTGTCATATCCCAACAAACATTTAAAGTTGTAACGACGAAACCCCAACTAGAAAGAATTTCTTAAAAGTAACCGTAACGTACTCCCGCTACGTCTCAGTATACCATACAGCGACGTTATAATTCCCTAAGTGGGGAACCAATTTCTGGTTATAACTACTTGGCCAAGTGTTTAAAGTCACTGTAGTAACAACTACACTACTACGTCGTAGCCAGGTATCTACTACGTCGTAGAGGCTGTTTTTTTTCCGTAATGGCATAAAAGTTGCGATGTAGTTGCAAATAATATAATCGTTTCTTTTTGGTAGAATTCTTACACAATATGGTGGACACAACAGTAAACAGACTCGCTTAGTTTTTTTGTTTGGTTATGGTTATAATATGTACTATGTTATCCAAAAGTGTGAGAATTTACGAGCAGAGGATCAAAATTCGAGTGCGACGTAAAGTTTTTTGTATAACATGCATTATATATATATTGCAAAAAACCGGTGCGCCCGGAAAATTGAGCCGTTTTCGGGTAGCTGATGGAATTTTTGTGTTGTGATTTTGGAGGTTATGTTTTCATAATCGAGAGTTAACTCCAACAAATGGTGCTTAAGAAGAGCATTTTTGGTAAGCTTCAACTAATTTGTTTATAAAATAGTATAGTTCTTTATTATGAGCTCATAAAACGACAAAAATAATATTAAATTTTCTTTCTTACATAAAAACATGGCGTCCCAAACTATATTCCTTGATAGTCGAAAGGGTTACTTGAAAGTGAGCCTAAGTTACGGCAACGTGTCACTTACGACTTTTATATCGGCATTCCTTTTTAGTTCTAGATAACACACTCGAATTTCTACTCCTTCGTTGCAGAAACGTATTATTAACTAGCTTTCGCCACTAGAAAACGTCTACAAAGTGATAGGAACCACGCGATAAGTATAACTACTACCCTCAAGTTATTGGGGTGTCGCCACTTGTCATTTGCCGCTTCTGTCAACAACAGCACCACTGCTTATAGGTTATGTACGAGCGTGAATTTGTGGTAGGTTTTAAAACAAAAACAAGATAAATTAAATTCCATTAGAACAATAAATGAAGTGCTAATAAAAAGTGTTTTTTAAAAATGTATGTTGCAGTCGGGAGCATGATTCCTATTCTTGAATTTCTAGGAAGTGTTGGTCAAGGAACTAAAAGAACGTAGTCACATCAATGAAATCAACTTATTGTTACTTTTTGTATTTACACATTGCTCTCACAATTCGTATGTAGTATGTTTTATTGTTTTTAGATATTTTGGCATTGTCAATATTCAGTAATTTTTATTATTATAAGCCCTATAAGTAAAAAAACAATCTCTGAGACTTGTTAGATCGCTTAGAAATCCGCATGTAACCACGATATATTTACCTTGTTTTTTTATTAGCCGCAAAAAGCGCAAAAGTTCCTAGATGAAGTCTAGCATATCCCAGAGGTTATTTTAGGGGCCGTGCATAAATTAGATATTAGGGACCTATTGCAATAAAGCCTGGCACATTGTACACAGCAGAAATTTAAGTTTATTCACTTCAAACCAAGCTTTAACAACAGCACAAATTTGAAGAAAACCAAAAAGACAATGACCCAAGCTCAACACATAAAATGAATCACAGTGAGACACGACACGTCAGCACAAGAGGGTTACGATGGCGATAGGGTGGTGCCACAGTACAAACCACGAACGACCGTAAAGACAGTACAAGAATAGAACAGCAACAAGTAGCGTAAAAGATTAAGGATGGAAATTAAGCATGGACCAGGGAATTCTTAAAATCCGTGTGCGGTACTCGATACTTTGGATCAATATTTTGCATTTTGATTGTTTTGCAAAATGGTCAAACAATGAGCTCGAAAAAATGGACTGCTCAAGGTAGTTAAAAAAATATTTGCAAAACTATTCCTAATATTCCCATATTATAAAAGGAGCCACAAAAAGTAGGGTTAAGAATGTGTGCGACCAAGATGCTACTTCAAAAAGTCTACGTTTTCAAAGTAGAAACAGGAAGGGGAGATTACTTTAAAAGATCGACATTAAAAAAAAGTCAAAGTAGTTGCGGCTTTAAAGTTGATCCAAAAAGTTATTTTGTCTACATTGTTACATCAAATGTTACTATGATGACACAAACTTTTGTGGTAAAAATTAAAGTTATAATGTAGTTGTCGGATACACTTGTCTGGGACTCCAATGAAGCTTAACTTTATAGTGGTAATTAAGTAGGATATAAAAGTCAGGGCGACTACGAAATAACGACTAAAAAGAAAGTAAAACTTTAGCAACGTCCTATTGTGGTAGAGAAGACTAACAGAATCGACTATCAAGAAACAATCCTAAGAAGTAATTTAGAGGGTCGTTTTTACGAAACATCTACTATTTCCTGATACTAAATAGTAGTTAGAACTAAAAAGTAACAAATTTTGGTTGGGATCACCACATTTCTACTATAAGAAAGTAGTAAAGCCTTTAGAACATGTAGCCGCTACTATAAATGTTAGTTGGGATGAGCTCTTTTCCTGTTCACTAATTGAAAGTCACAGCTTGACCATTACCCCAGAATTTGGCTCCGGAACCGCCCTTGCGTGTTACCGCTGGTGTCTAGGGCCCATTAGGCCCTTAAACCGGCACTGTGAGTAATCCATCACCAATCGATCGAGGGTAGTTAATAAATTTCTTTATAAATACAACCAGAGGCGTCTATAGCCCGAGACCCCATGAAGCCGTATTCATGAAATATTTATAAAATATCTAAAAAAATTAAAGCTTCGGAGGAAGGGGGAGCAAGCCCCCCAGTCGGCCCTCTTATATACATAATTGAATACAACATTAATAAACCGTCAAGCGCATTTTATTTGCTTAAAGAAAATGAACCTTTTGACTTGTGGGCGACGATTTAATATAAATGCAATTAGAATTGTATAAAAATGTGAAAATCTCGTTTGTGGCAGGAGGAATTTTAGTGGGCGCCTAGAGGCATCTCACCGGCATCATCCGACATTCTCATTTACATTATTGCCGTCAAATTAATTTATCTCTGGCATTAAAAATGCAAATTAACTTTAAGGTAATTCAAACGTGTATGAGATTATGTAGGTACAGCGTGTCCAAAATGTCCCGGGCGTCCTAAATATTTTTAAAACTAACAATGTAAGAGAATCATATTAAAAACCAAAATTTTTTTAAAGTTCTTGTAGACTCATTGGAAATTCCGAAATAATACTTATTATACGGCCGTGCCCAAGGGATGGCTCGGTATTTCTTTTTGGTGGACAGGTTAGGGGAAATACCAGGAAATACTTGAGAAGTACTGGGAAATATACCTCCTAGGAAATACCGGGAAGTGCTTGAGAAATACTGGGAAATACTATTAAAATTTGAAGAAATACTGAGAAATACCAGGAAATACCGAAGGTATTATACTACTACTTACTACGTCGGTTTATAACCTTTTTCTACGTTGTCCGACACCTATTTTCCACCTCCTTCGATCCTGACAATCATCTTCTGTCAGGTTTTTTTGACTCATTGATCTTTGGATTGACTGTTGCCATTCCAGTTTAGGATGCCCTCTTTTCGTGCGTCCTATTGGTTTCCATTCTAGGACCTGCTTTGGTAATCTTTCGTCGTTCATCCGATGACATGGCCGTACCATATCAGTTGTCTTTTAGTGATGTCCGTTATGCTTCCCTTGATTCCCATTCTTTCTTTTATGATCTCATTTCTTATGTGATCTATTCTAGATATTCTCATTGATCTTCTTATTGCATCCATTTCGACACTTTCCATTTTTGCTTTGTATTTTTCTGTTACGCGACAATCATCTATTCCATTCAACAACGTGCTTTTTACCATTGTTTCATATATGTTAAATTTTACATTATTTTTTATCTCTCTGCTCCATAAAATACTGTTAAGACAACCAATAACCTTTTTTGCTTTTACTATTCTTTTTTCCAGTTCTTTACAGTCTGTTCCTGTCTTATCAAATGTGACACCCAAGTATACATACTCATTGCATGGAGATATTGTTTGTCCATTGTCTAGTTCTAACTCACTTGATTCGTTTCCAATACATAAGTACTGTGTCTGTCCACGTTCACCGTTAACCCCCACTTTTGGTATTCTTCCGTTAACTTTATCATCATTTACTCTATGTCTTCTTTATCATTAGCTACAATTACTTGGTCGTCAGCAAACTGTAGTGTGTATATGGTAAATCGGTCGTTAAGGTGTATTCCCATGCCATGCCGTGTACTTTACGTTTCCAGTCTTTTAGAGCTACTACGATATATATTTTAAAAAGAGTTGGAGAGATACAACATCCTTGTCTTAAGCCTTTCGTTACCTGAAATTCTTTTGAAAGTCGATTTCCATTTTTAATTTTAGATTTTGACCCTTTGTAAATTTCTTTTATCGCTTTTATATATGTATGATTGATATTAGTTTGTTCTAACACTGTCCATAATTTTTCTACTGGAACGGTATCATATTCTTTTTGTAGGTCCACAAAGAGAACATGAGTTTCTATATTTCTGGCACTCCTTTTCTCAATTACTTGTTTGAGACAAAAACATTATCACTACAAGATCTGCCTGCACGAAACTCACTTTGCTCTTCTTCTTCTTGGTCATGAAAATCATTCTTTATTAGTAAAAGGTCTAGATTCGTGGGTTACAGGGGTAGATGTAGAGAAAACACTTTGGTTTTTGGCGACGTTTCGTGGACAATTTCCACTTTTTCAAGCCCTGGAAGTATCGGTGGAATGAAACAGGATTTAATCTTAAATACCGGGCAGCGAATTCAGTCCTGTGATGAGTATAAATAATTAGGTTTAAAAATTACAGCTGACGGAACACTAGACAAAGCTATAATAGATCGAAACGTACAAGGAAGAAAAGTAATAACTTTATTAAATGGAATAATTTGGGACCAAAGTATATCAAAACATAACAAAAAGCTTATATATAACACCATTGTAAAACGTATTATTACATACGGCTGAGAAGTATGGTCAATCAAGGATAGAACAGAAAAAATGCTTTCCGCTACGGAGATGGACTATTGGAGAAGAGCAGCAGGGAAATCAAAAAGAGAGAGTTACAAATCAAAGAATAAGAGAAATTATGACAGTGGGTGAACGTACTTTAGTGGATGATATAAGAACAAAACAACTAGAGAATGAATGATGAAAGACTACCTAAAAAAATACTACAATGGAAACCAACTGGCCTAAGAAAACGAAGACGGCCAAGGAGAAGCTGGAGCGAAGGAATAGACAGTGAAATAAGAATAAGAGGCCTAGATGATGAATTATGAGCAAACAGAAACGAGTGGAGATTGGGTATCGGAAGACGTAGAACGTTTTGAAACCGATAAATATATATATATATAAATTATTTAGCTCTGTTGCGGGACCATATCATTCCTGCAATTCGACAGGTGTCAGATTCCACTCAAATTTGGTTTATGTCAAGGTATGTAGACCTTGGTTTATGCAAGATGGTTTCCCAGCTCATGACAAACTGTGAGAGGTTTTTTTAAACGCCGATCAGCTGACCTCCAAGATCACCAGATTTGGCACCCCATGATTTTTTTCTTATGGAGCTATGCAACGAGCCAAATTTATTCGCATGGCCATTTAAGAGCTACCACTTTGTATAAAGTTCGCGCAAAAATAATCATAATAAACCCCCTTGACACCGTCGGAAAAAGTTTTCATTGTACTACCTAATTCTCATATATATAAATTTCAAAAATAACAATAAAACCAATAAAGTTAGGTTAGACAAGTCATCAGCAGCGGCGTAGCGTGAGGGGTTCGTCAGCCCCCCCCCCCCGTCCCGAGGGTACTGGCGCCTTAAAAAATAGTAGGGCCGGCAAAGGCAAATCGGCTGTCTAATAAAAAAGAGAGTAAACTAAAGACATGATGACTTTTTTTTTTGTTTTGGTCGAAAACATTTTTAAAAGCGCCCTTTTCAGCATTCGACCCCCCGCCCCTTTAGGCACGCTACGCTGCTGGTCATCAGCATTCAAAATATGAAAATTTACCTTTGCGTGCATTGCCTTAATAAACGCACTCTAATAGCTAATTACAGCAGAAAATCGTGGATATAAAATGTTGTCATTTAATTCTTAACTATTATCGAATTTTCTTATTATGTAGTCGAATTTTTATTTGGAATACCAAAGCCTGAGGTGGTAAAATTATGTAAAAATCCAAATTCGACAGTTGTATTAAAAATCACTTTTTTATATTTAAAAACGTCACTACTAGCAGCCTATAATTTCCTAATAACTGAAAAACGATGAATCACTGGAATGTTCTTTCACTGAATGGACTGAACGTAGGTAAAGCCCTTTGTTCTGCAGTTTTAGTGAATATCATTTTTTAGGAAAAGAATGCAACTAGGTACTCATTAAAAACTTCACCATCAAAACATATAAAACAATGTGCCCGACAAAAATAAAACACCTCTTTCAAGCCATGCTTGGTGGTTGCCTAAACTATTATCAGACGTACCGCAGCCAACGATAAAGACCGGCCATGGCGCGTTATAAGCAAGTCGGCGGTCACGTGATCTTAGGAGTCCCAGGATTCTTATTGTATTGCTTAATATATTATATGTTTTTACACAATTTAAATATATTAACAAAAAATTTTTGTTCTTTTATAGGCGAAAATTGAAAAAAATATTTTGCTGATATATGTGTTTATTATGGATAAAAGAACTGAATCTATAAAATAAAAAATTATACAAAATTTGCACTCTAATATCTTCAGGTACATATATTAGGTACATAATATCGTTAGTAACTTCAAATCTATACAAGTCTTTCAAAATTGGACATATCAAACATAAGTTTTTAGTTTTTTAATTTTTCTTTGACTGTCATCATCTTTGAGTTCTTATTCAAAGATTTATTAGCAGACACTAAATCATTGTGCTTTTTAATAAAATTATTTAAAAAAACTTTACATGCCCTTAAACTAATTTTTTCAAGCTTTGACAATAGTTTTTCTCCACAAAAACAGTCGCTAGAGTTATCTGAAGAAAAATATTCAATATAAAACATTTCACAATAATTTATTAAAAAGAAACAAGTGATTTTGTGTAAAAGTGAGATGGTTTTCCCATTCAATGAACTGAATGTAGTGGTCGTCAATAATTTTTTGAAAAATTACCCAGCACAAAGTTTAATATCTATTTCAATAAAGTGTAAGTTAACTACCAACTCATGTTCTTTTAAAAGCTGTATCTTACTTTTTAAATATTTCACACTACCAGAGAGATTACGATCTGTTAACAATATTTTACAAATCAGTTTTTAATATTGCGAGGGTGCGGAAAACATATTACCTTAGAACTGTAAATTGACGTGTATGCACTGGATAACTGGATAAACAAAGATGAAGCCAACATTAAAGTGTATCCACAATATCTTCGATTCTCAGGTTACCTTTTCAAGAGACCTAATTGTTCAATAGGAAATGACAACTGAACACATTTTTCACTCTCACTATCGAAAATGTCACTAAGGATGTCTATTACTTGATCAATCTTATCCAAGATCGTATCTTTTACCACTTCTTTCCCGTTTGCAACCTATTAGGTTTCAGTTTTATAGTTGGACCGACAAGGAACAACACTAATTACACATTCGCGGCATTGTTTATCTTATAGGTATTTTTTTTATAATTTACTCATTAGCCATCAATTATTTTAACGCAGCCCACTACAGTCTTTTTCGTGGGCTGCGTTATTTTAATAATTTTGATAAAATTCACATAAAATTCGTGCCCGAATTAAAAAAAAATCGACGTAAACAAACATACCAAAACTGAACACACACATGTTTTATAATGACAGCGGGCCGTGAGGCGTTTTTTTGTGGGACTCCTACGGTCACGTAATATTTCCGCGTCCGAGTACCTTTTTTAGTTAAAAAAGGGAGTAGTTTTTAAAAATGGACTCAAAATGTAAAAAAATGCAATACAAAAAAAAATTCTTGTTAAAACAACCCCCCACCCCTACCAAAAGTACCCTTTTGAGTTAAGTAATTATTTTTTTACCTTACCACAATGTGAAGGGTCAAAATTAATTAACATTTGCAATTTTT
The DNA here is from genome assembly GCA_963576565.1 of Aspidapion aeneum. Taxonomy (NCBI): domain Eukaryota; kingdom Metazoa; phylum Arthropoda; class Insecta; order Coleoptera; family Brentidae; genus Aspidapion; species Aspidapion aeneum. The sequence continues at coordinate 457,979 of OY755041.1, read as the reverse complement.
TGTAAAATTCCGTGGCTTTTTAAAGTTGCTGTATAAAAAAAAACCATTTTCGATATTAACCCTTTTGGTGCCCGTAGCTCCCCTACTATGCATTTTAGGACCTATGTTCAAATGAACTTTTTTTCTTATTTTTATGTGTACTATCACCTGTCAAAGTTTGTTACAAACTTTTAATGACACTCTGTATATATAGCAGTTTATTTTCGCCTGCTATTGTTTTGGTTTCTCTCGTATCTCGGTAGATGGCGCTTCTTGCGAAAGTTTTCTCATTATTTACATAGGATTAGAGACAAAACCGTCTAATTAACTTTGCAAGAGTGTCACATTGGCCAAGCAGTGTTCTAAGGAGTCCCATAAAGACGAAACAGTTAACTGTCAACTCTTATTAGGTGTCCATTAGATCTTAGATCTTGGACGCCCGTTAGGTTAAACTGTCAAGCTACCCACGGAAAAATATGAGAGAAACAAAAACTCCTTTTTACCCGATTAGCCGAACGAAACTTGTTTGATTTTTAAATTCACGGTTACTAAATTTCACGTTTGTTAAAAACGATTATGTTAAGATTATTCTTCTAGGTAATACTTTTAATAATTAAAAATTTAAGCATAATCCCTTAGCAATCTTGTAGCAGGCAAAAAATTAAATAATTTTTTTATTTAACATTGAATTTACCAGTACAGTTGACCACCTGTTAACCATAAAGATCCTAATAGAACGAGCCAACGATTACAACAATCCACTTCAGACTTCAGAGACGTTTATAGACTTTGAAAAAGCTTTCGATAGCATTGAGCACTGGGCAGTAAAAGCATCTTTAATTAATAGCCAAATACTTCACAGATACACAGACTTAATAGCCAATGTATATAACGAAGCAACTATCAAAACCTATGAAGGAGCCAAGTCAATCCGCACAAAAAGAGGAGTCAGCCAGGGTGACAAAATATTCCCTAAAATATTTAACCAGGCCCTAGAAGATGTTTTTAAAAATTTAGATTAAACTTAAACAAAGTTGCTGTATCTCGCCTACGCTCTTCAAGATATACTTGGAACAAGTCCTTAAAGTATGGATGAAAAAATGCCAAAACATGGGAATTCCGTTGGACAAAACCACCTTGTATACTTTATGTTTCGCCGATGATCAGATAGTAGTGGCTCAGGATTATGACGACCTCGAATATATGACACGAAAACTAATAGAAGAGTACAATAAGTGGGGACTAGAGGTTAATCTCAATAAGACAGAGTATATGTGTGTCGGTGGAATGAAACAGGATCTAATCTTAAATACCGGGCAGCGAATTCAGTCCTGTGATGAGTATAAATACTTAGGTCTAAAAATTACAGCTGACGGAACACTAGACAAAGCTATAAAAGATCGAAACGTACAAGGAAGAAAAGCAATAACTTTATTAAATGGAATAATTTGGGACCAAAGTATATCAAAACATAACAAAAAGCTTATATATAACACCATTGTAAAAAGTATTATTACATACGGCTCAGAAGTATGGCCAATCAAGGATAGAACTGAAAAAATGCTTTTCGCTACGGAGATGGACTATTGGAGAAGAGCAGCAGGGAAATCAAAAAGAGAAAGAGTTACAAATCAAAGAATAAGAGAAATTATGACAGTGGGGGAACGTACTTTAGTGGATGATATAAGAACAAAGCAACTGGTGTGGTACGGACATGAACAAAGAATGAATGATGAAAGACTACCTAAACAAATACTACAATGGAAACCAACTGGCCGAAGAAAACGAGGACGGCCACGGAGAAGCTGGAGAGAAGGAATAGACAGTGAAATAAGAATAAGAGACCCAGATGATGAATTGTGGGCAAACAGAAACGAGTGGAGATTGGGTATCGGAAGACGTAGAACGTTGTGAAACCGATAAATATATATATATATATATATATATATATATATATATATATATATATATATATATATATATAATATATAGATTGGGAAAAAATAGGCATCAAAGTAAGCGGACAATATTTGAACGACTTAAGATATACTGACGATATCGCCTTAATAACAGATAAGAAAGAAGAACTGATAAAATTACTGGAAGAACTGGTTACAGCAGCTAAAAATATAGGCTTAAGTATGAACTACACTAAAACAAAACATCATTAGAGCTTTAATTAAACTGCTGTTTTCATATCATCATGCTGGGCTACAAACGCTTTAATCTACCAGAGCAAGTTATTCTTTCGAAGATTGAAGAATGTGTTTACACCAATAAAGCTAAAGAGCCTTGCGCGCGGTTAGGCACCCATTTGACATAAAGATAAACGACATTATCGTTTCACTTGTAACATTGATGTTTTAAGCTAATTTATTTTCGGAAACCGAAACAACCTAAACCGAGATTATAAAACCCTGGCATGGGATCGAAGAGCATTTTTAATTGCATGATGCCTTATACCAGGGTTGTCTGTTAAGTTTTGCATATATAGTTCATTTCGTAATTTTTAAGAAAACTCTTTGACAGTAATCAGATGTTTACCATAACAAATAGCAAGGCCAACAAAAAAATAGAGGCCACGACCCTGAAAAAATCAGCTGTTCTCGGGGGCCTGACTTTTACATTGGGTCTAATGGGAGGTCAGACGTTTTTTATGATATTTTCAAAATGGCACTACAGATTTCCACGAAATTTCAGTGAAATATTCTCAGACACCATCCCGATATTCCACCAACCTTTTGTAAGGATGCAGGATGATTAAAGGGTAAAATCTTCAAGATTTAGCATTCCTTATTTTGAATTCAAATTACCCGCCATGTACCGCATGTTAACAGTTATATTTGACATGTATTTGACTTAGTCATCTGTGTTTGTCACATTCGCTTTTGCTTTAAATTTAATTTTAATGTGAGCTCATGAAGCAGCTCTGAAAAATTAGGGATTAGTATACATTTAAAAAAATTGTGTTGCAAGAATATAGTAAAAACATCTCAAAACTGGCTTTATTTTAAACAAAATCAAACATTCATGAACCGTCATTCCAACTTCAATATGTCAAAGACAATCAGCTGTATCGTGACGTGACCATCAAAAAAAATCAGCCCCTCCAAGTTTTGACAAAACTTTTTGACAGTAATTTACCATAACAAATAACATAGGCCAGCAAAAAAAAATCGTCAAGTTGTCTCTCAAATAATGAAATGAACTTTACAGCTGGAATCAAGCAGCAGACAACTTTTAAAGACTTTATTGTTTCTCGAGGATTCTCCATGAAAATTAGAGCACTTTTACATGCGCTCAAACTGCAAGCAGTTGGTGTCAAAAATTGCTCTCTTGAAGGAGTCGACTACTTTAATCACCTTGATCCGTGGTAAAACTGTTTATGTGAAGACTTAACAAACAAACAAAGATGTTTTACAGATTTTGACAGCTTTGCTCAACCTTATTATAAAACTAACCAATAACTCTTGGGCATCAACTCAATATTCCCATCAACCACCAAACAATAGGTACCTTCTCTAGCCATTGCTGCGCAGGCTAGGAAAATAAAAATTGGTACCAGTAGGCACTTGCAGCCATCCATAAGAATCAATTTGTAAAAACTTCGGTAGGTGCTTTAGCACTGCCGTCGTTTTTGAGATACTTATACATTGCTGACGTAAAAAATAGATATCAACTTCAAATAAAAATTGTGTTTAATGGTACAATTTTCCTACTTTTTAAGGTATTCCTAAATATCGTTGTGTGGCCTGACACTATAAGGTCACTAACAACTTCAAATTCTTACATGAGAAATGGGATCAAGTGATATCTGCTGTGGTTTATAAGATATTATTTTTTAAACATTTTTTCATATCTCATAAAATGTGACTGTGGCCAACTTGTATTGTTTTAATTTTTTAGTGCTATTTTAATTGTTTTTATATCTTTCATTGTTGTGTTTTTAACGTATTTATCTTTTTATATAGTTGTTTTTATTAGTTCCTATGCAATTTACCTTTCTTTTTATGTAATTTGAAATTAAAGGATTTTTTTTGTTTTTGACTTGTTCCTTTCTACTGTAATTCTGATGCTCGGAATTAAATAAATATCTATCTATCTATCTAACTTTGACTTTATGACAAATATTTTGAAAAATATAATTGTTATTAATGCCATTTTAAAAATATAGTTTTGCTAGCTCGAATTTTGATTTTTTTAAAATATTTGAACCCCTCTACTACCCACACACTCCGCCCAAAATATAATGGCCTCATCCACAGATATTGCAAAATGTTTTTTTTTTAATTTGTTAAAGTTGTTGGTATTTGCCGTAAAAAAAGGTCATTCAATTTAAAAACCCATTGTTTAAGGGTGGAGGTAGTACCTGTCGATGGCCTTCGTTAAACCTTACATGAAGAGATTATGTGCGTTCGATACTTTTACTTTAGGAACACGTAGTCGTGTCTAAAATAATGTAGCGCGTGCTACTTTTAGGGCAGCTTTTATGTGGCATACTAGGCCTTTTTTGACCCAAATAACTTATTTTGAATGAAAATAAAAATAAAAACTTTTGACGATCCCAATAGCCTACCGTATGAATGGCTACTAAACCTCCCTAAACCCCTACACCAGTATTTACTAAGGTGTAAGTTTTAGTCTAGGTTTTGGTTTAAGGTTTAGGTTTAAAATTTAAATGTGAATTGGTTTGAAAAAATTGATTTTTCGCCGAAACAGGCCGCAATTGATTTGGTATTTTTACCGGTATGGACGGTAAAATATCCTAAAAATTGAAATTTAAGACGATTTGTTCTTGAAATGGACCATATAGACCGGAAAAAAGAAGAAAACATGGAAAACTGATTTTTCTACAACTGTCTAATTTAGGCTACTACGTCACTTTAACCCCTACGTCATGGGATTCCGACTAAAAATCGTCCTAAATTTTAAACTACCTCCGGGGGGTGGTTTATCTCATTGTAACTTGAAAACAATCACGTTTTTGTTACTTTATTTGTTAAAAATGTAAAATTTGATCATATTTAGGAACGATATGAATGAAATTTTATACGATTTTTAGCTTCAATTAACTATTAGAGGGAGTTTTTGGATAAACCGTTTAGTACTAAATTCTCATATCTCTTTTATATTTTAGCATGTAGCTTTTAAACGATATTTGCCTTGACGAGGAAAGTAAAAAAAACGATCTTCAGATTAAAATCCAAATAAACTCATACGCAATTTGTTTATTTGCAAATAATCTTTAAATTAATATAATAAAAAATGTTTTTATTTATTTATTTATTTATTTATTGTAGCAGTCATTTTCCATTAATGGTTTTAATACGCTCTAGCCATACAGATATATTTAAGATGTACGTGCACCGAGATGACAGCAGATGACAATCCCAGTACTTAGTCCAGCAAGTGTCAGTCAAGTCACTTTTACGTCATTTTAATAAATTTAAAAATTTATTTTTCAGTTTCGCTTTGTTTGTGCAAGTTATATAATAAAAATTACGAAATTAGAACACATTTTCCGACAATGTCAAGTTTGGGAAGTAAGTGTAAATTGAAAAATGTAAGTAATTCACTTAAATATCGCTGCATTTTCACTTAAACCTCGTTCCCTACAAACTTAAACCTATAGTTTAAACCATTTCTTTTCCGTTTTTTCCATTTTTTTAATGAAATCCTTTCAGATTCTTATTTAAACCGGTTTTTTTTCCATTGCGATATAACCTATGTAGTTATAATTAGTCCAAAATTCCATTAACTTTTATTAAGTTTGAAAGAAATTCAGTTAAAACGTTTCACAAAAGATAAACTAAAAGTTAAACCTAAACCTAAACTTTAAACTTAAACCCTAAACCATTTTAGTAAATACTGGTGCTAGAGTCTAGAGCGTTACGTAATTTAAGAACGCTAACCACGTACGTCTTAAATAATCTGCACTGCTAAAGCGTATTAAAACCATTAATGGAAAATTACTGCTACAAACGTAAGGCTTGGATTAAAAGAGTAGACGCTTTTAATAAAATTTGAAAGAGACTGCTTTCAAATGTCGTTGACAATTTGTGAATGCCGTGATTTGACGTTGGCAAAATTTTTATTTTTGATTTAAATTTAAGAAAATTCTTTGTATTTTAGAACTTTTGGAGGACAAAGCCATTATCTTATGTTGACGTAGCCGCTCACTTGGCATTTTTTGAACAAATTAAAACGTATTTATCCTAAGATAACTGATAATGGGTGTTTTTAGCTTAGAAAAGAGATGGCGCTGAGAGCGACTACGTTGGGGTTCATTTGAAATCCAACATTTGAGGCCTTTTCTCAGTACATATATATTTATGACGTACGTGACGCAGCATTAATAATAGGGTCAGGATATTTAATTTGAAACATCCTGTAGGTATTCCGCAAATCCTACTTTTTTAACCCTAGAATACTAAGTATATTAGCTCACACATATACTATACTATAGTAGTGTGAGCTTTGGTGATCCTAATTTTTTCGAGAAAAAAAAAGTTGCTCCGATTTCAATAATTTTTATATATCTTTGCGTTTCAGATGATTTTGAAACTTTTTTGTTGCGCCGTCTGTCTGTCTGTCTGTCTGTATGTCTGTCTGTTACGACCAACGCGCATAACTCAAAAACCGCTGGGCCGATTTTAATGAAATTTGGTACCTAGGCTGGGTCATGGGTCGAGATGGTCCCATTTAAAAATGAACAACATCTACCGAACACAAACCAAATAAAAGGGTGGGGGTAGATTTCAAAAATTAGAGTTTATATGAAAATATGGCGTGCGTGATATCAAACGAAAGGTAATTGAGTCCGGAGTTTAACAAAATACATTTTAGTTTTTGTTTTTTTTAAGGGTGGAGGTAGATTTAAAAAATTTGAGTTTAAGTCAAAACATGGCTTGTGTGGTATAAAACAAATTGTAATTTAGTCTGGAGTTGAAAAAATATATTTCAGTTTTTAGTTATATTAGCTCACACGTACACTATAACTATAGTACCTAGTGTGAGCTTAGGGGCCCATATATTGGCAGAGTATTTTTTTATACATTAATACTAGACATTCGTAATTTTTACGATTGCAAATAAAAAATAAACAAAAAATTCAGTAATGATTAAATTGCAATTTAATTTAAATTTTACTGCTTGTATGTGGGGCAAAGTTGTCTATCCTTTAAATTTTTGTACTACGATTCTTTAAAATGTCGTATGTACACCTTGTCTTTAAGCCTAGCCGGTTTATTTATGTTCAATATAGAGGACGGCCTTTCAGAGTTCAAAAAGTATTTTTTGTCATCGTCGTTCCTCGTTGAAAATGGGTTTTCTAGTAAAACACACACAAATATTATGCAAAATAAAAAATACAAACCGAATCAGAACACAGGTTCAACATCTGATTCTTTGCCCTGCGAAAGCATGCGACGTTGTCATGACAACAAACGGACGCTTTCACCCCGTGGCATATCGAGTAGACACAAGCAAACGAAAAACAAAAATCGCTTCAACAATGCTGGTCTGTACGCTGGGCCTGCACAGAATCCGCGACGGGCAACGTTCACAGATTTTTTATCGGCTTTGCTGGCGCTGCGCGGCTCCGATTTTTGATGTTTTGTCGTTTCTAAGATTATTATTATTCGTATATTTAGTCTGGAAAAAAGAGGTGAAGCAGCGCCTCACTTGTATCATTGGACGAGCCGCTACTGTCTTGGGTACAACCAGTGGCGGTAACCAGTATTTTTAATTAATTTATTTAGAAAAAGTTAAATCTTTCTTTACAACATGTTTAGTTCTTTTTTTTAGTCTGTGGTTAACCGGGTAAACTTTTTTAGCGTAAATAATTACAAGCCGGCAGCACCGCGCTGGACAAGATTTCAATTTCACCAGTTTTTCAGCGGTGTATGGGTGGCTGTTATCGCGCGGGGGCGGGACGAATGTTTGTTTTAGTTGACGTGGGCCATATTCATCGTGCTAAACCGTTCGTTGCCCTTTCTACATGTTGCCGGTTCTATCTATAGACCGGGCCTAAAAATCCTAAAAATTAGCTAAAATTTTAGTGCAAGTAATAAAAAATTATACGATGTTGAAAACTGGTTGTGCGGTTGTGAAAAATTAAGTGATCCTGCGTGGGTGGCAAAGGGAATGTGTGATATCAAGCACACAGTGAAAAGTTAAAGAGACAAAGTAAGTACTACTTATTTAAATAACCACATAGAATTTTATATGCTAGCCAAGACTGATATTAGGTGCCAATTGAATAGTGCCTATAGGCAAAACATTACCGAACATAATGAAAATGTGGCAAAAAATAGACATATACTTGGTAGGTTAATAGACTGTTTAAAACTTTGTGGGATTTTTGAGGTTGCTCTACAGGGCCGTTATTAGTTTGATACTGGTGCTAATCAGAGCACTTTAGGCATGTAAAAGAAGGGCAAATAGACTTTGTCTATAAACAAATAAACTCAAAACTACACCAACTAGCTGATGCTTGTTTGTAAAATGCTACAATAGGTAAGTTTTTTTTATCTCCTTTTCTATGCAATATAAAATTCTGCCCCCCCCCCAATTTATAACGTCACCAGCTGCCACTGGATCAGCGGCGTAGCGTGGGGGGGGGGGCGCGGGGGGTTCGTCGCCCCCCCCGCCCCGAGGGTAGTGGCGCCCCATGGGTGGGAGAGGCGCCCGTGTGACTTATCGGCCGCCCCCTGACACATGATGACCTTTTTTTTTTTTTTTTTTTTTTGGTTGCAAAATTTGTGAGAGGCGCCTTTTTGACCTTTTTGTTTTGCCACAAGATTTTTCATCAGTTTTCAGAGGCGCCCTTTTTAGCTGTCGCCCCCCCCGCCCTTTCGGGCACGCTACGCCGCTGCACTGGATACAACACCAAGGCTAATAATGTATATTTATTAGGAATTTAAGTCGTTTTAATATAAAACATAATTTTCGATTAACGTTGTTGTAGTTTTGCCTTTATGTTAAATATGACCCTGTCGCCTATTTTTTTCCCGGGCCGATTTACAGTTCCGCCTCCACCCCTGGTTAAGAGATACTTAAAATGTGAAATGATATGAAAAAAAAAAAGAGTTTTGAATTAAATCTAGGCTAGGCAACTAACTAACTAAAATGCAATCGGCCGTCGTAAACTATACGATGCTTAGTATTCTAGGGTTAAAAATACTCTTGACAATAACAAAAAGGTCTCTAATTTCAATATAAAAGATTGCAATGCGATTTGCACAATATACCTACCTACTCAAAAAGAAAAAGCCTGGGCTGTCTTTGTCCTTCAGTAACAAAAATCACTTTAATAGAGTTCTCGTATCAGCAATTAGGCTTATCTTTTGCCGCATCGGGGCAAATGTTTTGTCTGCATCTGCCTACCGAAAATTGCTTTAACCGATTTCGACAGAATTAAAAGAGGTAACGTAAAGAATTGGTCAGATGAGCTGCGATAAAACGTCTTGCATGGCTTAAAAGCTTTAAAAGTTCACTTAAGTTAACCAACGCCTAAAAGCTAATTTTTCTGATTTTGATGACACTGGACTAAAAGCAAGTGATTTACCATCTCGACACACACCGGCAGTTCTACGGGGGGTACTGGGGGTAATTACCCTGCGACCCCAGAGACCGAAATTTTTAATTTTTATTTCTTTTTTTTTTAATTTTTTGTTTGTTTGTTTTGCCTTTTTCGGGATTTCGTTATCTCTAAATAAACTTACGATACTTATCTGTTTTCATTCATTTATATTTATCGGTCGATCATTTTTCTTATATCTATATCTGTCCGGTTGAGATTCTAAAATTGTGTGTTTTGGAGGGCAGTTATGTTAGCTCCCGCTAAATTTCGCGGTTGTTTTTAACTTTTTAAAACCACACAATTGGATGAAGGACAGAGTGCATTTCGCGCATTTGGACATGCGCACCAACAATCAAGGAGATCCTTTGTCAATCGCCTCGAGAAATGGCGTGTTAATTTCGTTCTCCAACTATTTCAAATTTCTACACCTGAAAGTGCTCGATTTTGGTGTACTGAAGCATAGAACTAGAAACTTCAGCCCTTCAGCTACGTGGTGACATCATTAGATTCAGAAAGGGGCCCCTTGGAACGTGGAGAAATTGGCTACAAACTGGTGAGTGCCTTGTCTATGATTGCCGTTGTGTGGTACCAACAATTAACCTATGGACGTTTGATTATTTCGTGATTTCGTATCAATATATTTACATATATATTTACATTTACAGTCCATTGCAGTTATCGTTTTTCTAACCGCGGGCTAACATAAGTGGTCTTTATCAGATTTCTGAAAATAAGCGTACAGGAACAAAATGCACAGGAATAACTATCCGAGCAAGAAAAACGCGCATGAGGAAAAATCGCACGTGAAAAAAGGCGCACATACATCTGTACACAAAATGCAAAATCAATATGCATTTGACCAAACTTACTACACCTAGCTATATGTTTTTCGGTACGCAATCCAAATATATTGTGTTTTGCCGCAGAACTCCAAAATGTCGAATAAATTATAAAATACGAAAAACTTGATCAAAATATTCTAATATTCATCATCATCAATCAGCCTGTTTAAGTCCACTGCTGAACATAGGCCTCTTTCATCCAGCATTTTTCAATCTTTCTTATGTCATCGGACCATCTGGTGGGCGGTCTCCCTCTGCTGCGGAGTGCGTCTCTACGTGGTCTCCATTTGAAAAATTTTCTAGTCCACCGATTGTCTGACATTTTGGCTATATATAGCAATCTCGAACAAGTCCCAGCTACATTTAGTTTGATAACAGGCGACCTAAACGCAAAAATAGGAAAAAAGGCACCCGAAACTGAAGTACCTATTGGACCACGTGAATACGGTGTAAGAAACGAAAGAGGCCAAACTTTAATAGAATTCTTAATGCAACAAGGATTATTTGCAATGAACACTTTTTTCTAAAAACCACCACAACGGAAGTGGACATGGGCAAGCCCTGATGGACACACAAGAAACGATTTTGACTTTATTATCACAAACAACAAAAACATAGTGCAGGATGTTTCTGTCCTGAACAATTTTCAAGTAAATAGCCACCATCGATTAGTGCGAGCAAATGTTGAAAGAAAAGAAAGAGAGGCTTAAAATGACAAGAAACTTCTGTAGAAAATGACAACTTTTGAAAAGTGTTGAAAGTTATTAACAAGAATACATGTCTAACTGAGGGAGAAAATGAATTGTTAAGTATAGAGGAGTTGAATGGCAAGATCACAAAAACTCTAAATACAGTCAAAGAGAAATTTCAAACTAAGGCAAACACCAAACAGGATAAACTTAGTATAGAAACCAAAGCACTTATGAAGGAAAGAAGAAAAGAACAAAGAACGTTGATAAAATTAAGAAACTGAATAAGGATATCTCTAAGGCGATAAGATACAATAACACATAATACAGCAGAAGTAAAGAGAGTTATCAAAGGTAACAAAGGTATAAAGTCTCTCAGAAAAACATTTTCAGAAGGGAAGAAAGGCATTACTAAACTTAAAAACGCAAATGGAGAAGTTACGTCAAAAAAATCAGAAATCCTCTTGATTGTCAAGCCAACACACCTAGAAGGGAAAAAGCCAACATTTCCAAGATTCAAAATTCTAGTATTACATAATGAAAATAACAACAAGCGAAAATACATTTTTAAAGCCAAAATAAATTATTTACATTAAACTAAATAAGACCAACCTAATTTTTTTTAAAAATCAAAGACTATTTCACCACTGCGCAGAATTACTTTATAAAGCTACTTTAAACTTTAAAAAGAATTTTAATAACTGCAATTTTATGGTGACGAAAAAAAACGAATCCTAGATTCGGATTTAGGGTACGCAATACTTATCCATAGGGACTGGTCAAATCTACAAATTATTCTGTGTCGATGTAAGTTTTTATGGATTTTTCCTAAGTTTTATAAAACTTACATATTTTTAAACTTATTTTATTTCTTAAATTAAAAATTTTATTGAATTTTTAATATATTATAATATAACCATTCAAATAACCAACCTGATACTGGAAATAGGGTAAATTTCCCCCCTACCAAATCTTAAACTACATTTAGTTTTGACAAACAGAATGCACCTCCTGCATTGGCGTAGCTAGCCTTGCTTTTCAGGGGGGGCCGTGGCCCCGGTCTATCTTGAACAAAAAGCAAACATAGGTTTTAAAGAGTCGTGCAAAGTGTGCAATGAATAATAAAAAAATACGCGCATTAAATGTTCCAATATTATAATATAACAAATTTAATAATACATTTACCAACTTATTTATATGTATACACAGGAAGTATGTGATTCAGCAATTCTACAAAGAAAGTTTTCTACGTCGCTGACTGAAAGCGTCTACCACACTGTCTAAGTCGACCTCAACATCTTTTTCTATGAATAACAATGACAAACCTGAGTGTCTCTCTTGAGTCATAGTTGTTCTAAGCCAATTAAAAACTCTCCTCATGGCAGAGAAAGACCTCTCGCAAGTTGCACTTGAAATTGGAAGAATACTCGCAACTTTAAAAAGTTGGTAGAGATTTGGATAGGTGTTTTCTGCTATATGTTGTTTGATAGAATCATGACCAACAGTTTGATTTAACCGAAAAATACAATTCTTTAAAATGGTCATTTCTGCTCTTAGAGTAGAAGTATTAATATTAAAAATTTCCCGGTATTGCTCGACGAATTTATTCCATTAAACGACGTGGGAAAACTTAATATGAAAATGGTTATGAAATTGTCACCAAAATCGGAAAATTTTCATAAGACACTAAACGCTAACCTCAAAAAAACTAAAAAGATAATTATATTTATGTTAGAAAAACAGTTTAAAAAGGTCTTTTATAACCTTACGACATCTACAACCCGATTTCGGAAACAGAGGGGCAAAGGTCGCTGTCTTTTTTAAATGCGAAATTTAACTTACACTTCTATAATATTTTACAGGATGTCGCCAATATGTATGAAATATTCAATATGCATAATTATGTTTAAATTTAAAAAATATTTTCGGGAAATTGCATAAGTGCAGAAAAGTTACCGATAATTTAAAAAGAAAAAGCCTAATTTCGCAAGACAAGGGCTTTTTCCTGAAATGTAAACATTATCTGAATGATTTTAAATTTTAATGCACCTATTTTATTTGAATATTTCCCGAATAATAATAGAAATGTATGTATTTTCAGCGTCATGTTCTTTTACTAGTAGTCGGTAGGGGAGGCCTAAAATATCTTAGGGGGGGCCTGAGGGACTTCAGGGGGGCCAGGCCCCCCCTGCCCCCCCCTAGCTACGCCAATGACCTCCTGGTCATTATTCAAAATAGTTTTATGCAATATTCATTATGATATTTCCTCCCCAAATAAAGTTCCTAAATCCGCCCCTGCTTTTTTACATGGAACATCGAATTTTCAAAACATAACTTTATCTCACTGCATAATTACTAATCGGTTGCACTTTGGAACTTCAAAACAGCGGTAAATCCCTCTCCATGAGGCTATATCACCATTTTCTTTCTCTTTCAAATGTACCCTGCAATTTTTAAATTATTTACTTTCTCTAGTTAAAGGAATTTTTTGCGCCAATGTTTATTATAGTTCACTGTATCTACCAAAACCCAACTTAATCGGAGTGCTATACATTGTATAAACGAATAAAATTGGGCGATTCATCCTAAATGGATAAATAAAAAAATAAAAGGTAATAAAAATGCAGAAAAAAATAATTTTAATAAGCGCTAATCAACGGGTAGAGTATTTCTTAAATATCTTATCCCAATTGTTTCGCAGCGGATATGAACAACTAGCAAATATTAAAGATTACTACTCTACCCAAACGCAGAAAGAATACCCTTTTTATTAAATCAGGGCCGACTCAAGGGCAACGCGACCAGGGCGACCGCACGGTGCGGAACGATCCAGGGGCGCCAAATTGGTTGAGACCGCAGCCCACGAGAAAGACCGGCCCGGGCGCGGAAATATCACGTGACCGTAGGAGTCCCACAAAAAAACGTCGTATAAAACATGTGTGTGTTCAGTTTTGGTATGTTTATTTACGTCGATTTTTTTTTAATTTGGGCACGAATTTTATATGAATTTTATCAAAGTTTTGTTAATGGCTAATGAGTAAATTATAAAGAAAATACCTACAAGATAAACAATGCCGCGAACGTGTAATTAGTGTTGTTCCTTGTCGGTCCAACTATAAAACTGAAACCTAATATGTTGCAAACGGGAAAGAAGTGGTAAAAGATAAGATCTTGGATAAGATTGATCAAGTAATAGACATCCTTCGATAGTGAGAGTGAAAAATGTGTTCAGTTGTCATTTCTTATTGAACCATTAGGTCTCTTGAAAAGGTAACCTGAGAATCGAAGATATGGTGGATACACTTTAATGTTGGCTTCATCTTTGTTTATCCAGTTATCCAGTGCATACACGTCAATTTACAATTCTAAGGTAATATGTCTTCCGCACCCTCGCAATATTAAAAAACTGATTTGTAGAATATTGTTAACAGATAGTAATGTCTCTGGTAGTGTGAAATATTTAAAAAGTAAGATACAGCTTTTAAAAGAACATGAATTGGTAGTTAAGTTACACTTTATTGACATAGATATTAAACTTTGTGCTAGGTAATTTTTCAAAAAATTATTGACGACTACTACTACATTCAGTTCATTGAATGGGAAAACCATCTCACTTATTCACAAAATCACTCGTTTTTTTAAAATAAATTATTGTGAAATGTTTTATATTGAAAATTTTTCTTCAGATAGCTCTAGCGAGTGTTTTTGTGGAGAAAAACTATTGTCAAAGCTTGAAAAAATTAGTTTAAGGGTATGTAAAGTTTTTTAAAACTCAAAGATGATGACAGTCAAAGAAAAATTAAAAAACTAAAAGCTTAGGTTTGATATGTCCAATTTTGAAAGACTTGTATAGATTTGAAGTTACTAACGATATTATGTACCTAATATATGTACCTGAAGATATTAGAGTGCAACTTTTGTATAATTTTTTATTTTATAGATTCAGTTCTTTTATCCATAATAAACACATATATCAGCAAAATATTTTTTTAAATTTTTGCCTATAAAAGAACAAAAATTTTTTGTTAATATATTTAAATTGTGTAAAAACATATAATATATTAAGCAATACAATAAGAATCCTGGGACTCCTAAGATCACATGACCGCCGACTTGCTTATAACGCGCCATGGCCGGTCTTTATGGTTGGCTGCGGTTGAGACTAAAGCCATTAGAAACTACGAAATTTGTCAATATACATTAATTCCGAATGCTTCAATTAGGTATCTTCTAGTATCGAAAAAACATGTCAGAAACTCTCTTTTTTATAAGGATCTAGGGGCACGGCATCGGCAGTGCTCCGCCAAGTTTGCGTAAACTGCTATACGATCTTTTTTTAAAACATTTCAGCCCATATTTGTCCTATCTAAAACTCTACTTCGGAATAATCTACGAAACTCAAACTTTGCACAGTCGTAGATCTCCATGGAGTTAACAACCCCCCTAAATTTCATGGACTTCCATAGGGTAGTAAAATAGTTACGAAATTTCAAAAAACGTCAAAATTCCCACTCACTCTTATACTCACTCATGTATAGATCATTAAAATTTTACTGTACTTCCAGACATGCTACAAAGCTGAAATTTGGCAGACTGATATAAATTATCACGAAACTCTTGGAAAAATATCAAAAAACCCCAAAATTCTAATTTACTCCCCTTTCCTATATATGTAAAGTTATGTAATACTAACATTGGCCACTTCGAGAAGCGCTAGAGAACTGAGCTTTGGCAGATTAATAGGAAATATGATAAAACTATGGGGAAAAATTTAAACACCCCAAAATTTTAATTTGCTTTCCTCTCCTATAAATGTAAAGTTATGTAAAAGTTACATTGCCCACTTGCAGAAACGCGAGAGCTTTAGAAGGCCAATAGGAACTTTGATAAAACTATTAAAAAAATAAAAAGAACTCTACAATTTTAAATAACTTCCCTCCCCTAGAAATGAAAGGTTATGTATAAAGTAACATTGCCCACTTCCAGAAATGCTAGAGAGCTGAGCTTTGTAAGACTGATAGGATAGGGACTATGATAAAACTATAGGATTTTTTTTAAAAAACAATATTTTAATTAATTTTCCTCCCCTATAAATGTACAGTTATGTAAAAGTGACATTGCACACGTCCAGGAACGCTAGAGAGCTGAGCTTTAGAAGGTTGATAGGAACTATGATAAAACCATAGGAAAAAATTAAAAATCCTAAAATTTTTTATTAAGGCATAATAAATAAAACTTAAATATTATCCAAATCCTTTAAAAAAGGAGTGAAATCATAAGAAAAACATTTTATGAAAAAAAAAGCCAAGTAAGCCAAAATGGTATTCTGTAAAAAGAATTGTGATAAAAGTAAACCCAGGTTCTCCAATACAAATTTCAAAATGAAAGGTTCTTACTAGTTTGGATTATTTTTTTTTAAACTGCTATTACAGCCAATCTTCTTTATGTTCAATTTAGCACAGTGCGTAAGAGTCGTTTGCAGCCGTAATAGCCAAGTTTAGAAAAACATTTCTTAACTAGTAAGAACCTTTCATTTTAAAAATTCCGCTGATTGACGGTCACGTCTGAAGGTGGGTAAAAACGCTAATCAGCGTGGCTCTGACCTGAAAGACAGAACTGCTGTCGGAAGTCACGTATGGTTTCTTTTTCTTTGTATCAGCAATGAGTATATGACCCATATAGATTGGCAACTGGCAAGCTTTGCAACATTGGTAGATGGCGCTGAAATAAATTCGTCTAGTACGCAAACTTGAAAGATGGATACAAAAGTGGAAATTGCAGCTTAACATTGATAAGTGCTGTATTCTACATATCGGTAACAACAATCCAAACTTAGCTCTTGTATGACAAAGAACTAAAACCTGTTGAAAACCAAAGTGACTTAGGTGTAACAGTCTCCATATACCTTAAATGGGACTCGCATATAGATAAAATTGTAAAGAAGGCTAATTCCATGATATACCTAGTAAGACGCGCATTTGGTAAATCAAAATTTATAAAACCTACATTAGGAATCCATATTCTCAAAAAGATATTGACCTTTTAGAGAAGGTACAGCGCAGATTTACAAAAATACCACTTTCTTTGAGAAACAAGATTGAAAATTCGTTCTCGACGTTTCGCCTTCTCGAGTGGATGGCATCTTCAGGAGATATTGACTGTTTGTCGGCTTCTCGAAAACTGGTTGTTAGTCTGTCTCGGGCGCAGGTTATATACGCTATGGTGGGCGGGGCATATATCAGAGCTAGTCGGTGATTGGTCACTTTCCCGAGATTCAGTTTTGTTGTTGTAAGCGAGCCGTTTCGTGTTTTTAAGAACCGGTACCCATATTCTGTTAATTTTAAGAGTTTCTTCAGATCTGTTGAAGTTCTGCTGGTGTTTATGAATTTCGATTGCTTCTCTATAGAGTCTTGGATAGTATGAAGAGGAGGCGCAGAGAACTTGTGTGTCTTCGAATTTTATTGAATTTATGAACCGAATAAAATTTGAAATATTCACTACATTATTTGACAATAATTGTCAAAAATTTAGGGTTATGTCTATTATTTTTTTTCTAAAAACTAGTTGATTGGGTGAAAATTTATCAAATTGTGGATTAAAATTGTAGTTTTTCTAAAATTAATTGTGCAGATTAATTTTGGACACCATGAAGAGTGTTTAATGGCATCTATAAACCACTTTTCACTTTATTAACAAATTATAAAGAAAAATACAAGTACTTACCTATGGAATGGCACTCCTTTACTTTTCCCGAACATTTTTCCACAAACCGCACATATCTTACGTGAATTATTTTCCATTTTTTACAGAAAAAAACATAATTTTACACGAAAAACGCAAAACACCGCAAAATGTAAATAAACAACAAATATGGCGTCTACCCACACAACAGCTGTATGTCTATGTGACAAAACACACGCATGCGCACTTGGAAATTCGCGTCTGCGAGTTTAAATTACCATTATTTCCAAAGCAAGCTATGAGTAATTCGCTTTTTGATTTTTTGAACATGTCTTTATGCTAAAACGTATTTCCATCCATACATATCAAAATTATTGCTTAAAAGAATAAAACCCATCATAGAAAGTCAAGAAATTATTCCATCTCATCAATTTGGTTTTCGAGACAAGCATTCCACGATAGATCAAGTACACAGAATTACTAATATAATAGAAAAAGCACTAGAATAGGGAAAAGTTTGTTCTGCAGTTTTTTTTAGATGTAGCACAAGCATTTGACAAAGTGTGGCATAAAGGCCTTAATTTTAAACTAAAACGGTTTCTGCCAAAACAATATTCGGATATTTTGGAATCATACATATCTGATAGACATTTTAGAGTAAAACAGGAAGACTCATACTCAAATATAAGAGAAATTCAAGCAGGCGTGCCCCAGGGTAGCGTACTAGGCCCTTACCTATACTTATTATTCACTTGCGATATCCCAAATCCAGAAAATTGTCACTTAGCAACATTTGCCGATAACACTTGTTTATTGACGGTAGAAAAATCTATTGAAAAAAACATAGAAAAACTTCAGGATGCAGTCACTGAAGTTCACAGTTGGACCACAAAGTGGCGAATAAAATTAATTGAAACCAAATCAATTCATGTTGATTTTACAAACAAAAATATAAATCACATACAAATAACAATTAACAACATTCCCGTACCATATTCAAATCAGGCAAAATATCTCGGTATGACGCATGATGCCAAATTGCGCTGGAAAGCACATGTTAAGAAAAAAAAACTTGAGAAAAGGTATAGAAAAATGAACTGGCTAATTGGAAGGAAGTCCAATTTAACAATTCATAATAAGTTACTGCTTTATAGACAAATACTGAAACCAGTATGGACATATGGTATTCAACTATGGAGTTGTGCTAAAGAGAGTAACATTCTAGTTTTACAGAGATTTCAAAATAAAGTATTAAGAAACATTGTGAATGCACCTTGGTACGTCCGAAATAGTGACCTTCATCGACATCTAAAAATCGAAACTGTAGCAGAGACTATAAAAAAGTACGCAAAAAGCCATGAAGATAGACTCCATCGGTATGTGAATGTGAAAGCAATTCAGCTTCTAGACAATACTATGCTAGTTCGAAGACTGAAAAGAGTGAAGCCGTTTGAGCTAGTAAACTAAGTGAATTACATATAACAAAATAATGCTACAAACACAACACAATTGTGAGTTACAGACTAAACAAAGCGGGGAGAACTGTTGAGTGAACCCTATGTTTAAATCTGACTGTTCTAGTAAATTAAGTTAAAACAAAATTGCTAATTAGTCTTACTGACTAGATTGTAATACAATAAACACAGTGTGTTTGACAAAGTTAGAAAAAATATATTAAAATTGAAAAAAACTTGAAGGGGATCCAAATTTCGATTTTGCCCGGGCTGTTAACATTTTTAGAGTCAGCCGTGATTAAATAGCCAATCAATGCAACGGTTATCGCAGAAACCCTTCGTAGGTACATAAGTACTTCTTTTAAAAATTAAGAGCAAATTAGTGTATACGATAATAATACACTCATCAGACAAAAATCAGGCTCAAACGAAACAGATGTAGAAAACAATGACAGGGTTCCGAAAATTTTAAAGGTCATTCTCATCATTACACACCTGTTTGGGATAAACTGCAGCAATTACATCTTTTTCTGCTAAACGTGAAATTGGGTAATTTCTTCACGGTACTCTTCTGTATTTTGGATAGTAACCCCTCCCATATTAATTGGTGGTTTCAGATACATTCAGAAATTTACGCAAAAAATTGTTATGCCTTATTTTAAGAATCCTGGTTTTACTACTCCTGGTCATTTTGAGACATTCAGGATGGTAGCAAACGATTAGGAATAAAATAATATAAAAAAGTGTTTAAAAACTTAAAATCAAGACCGGGGCCACGTTAATGTAAATTGGCGCCAGAGACATATTTCCTATGCCGTCTTCTTCCACTAATAATAACATTTTTGTTTTGTAACATTCTTTTATCATTTTTATAACATTTTTATAACATTTATATAACATTGTTGTATCATTTTTATAACATTTTTATAACATTGTTATAAAATTTTTATAATATTTTATAAAAATTTTATCTAAAAAAATCTCAAAAACAAATATATCGCATTCCATTCCTTTGAAAAGCATAAACCCTTTCTTGTCGATCTAAACTTGTTTTTAAATCTTGTTTTAAAATTGCTCTTTCAGATGAAGTATTAGCAACCGCAATTGATAAGTAAATTGGACACGCGATGTCGAAATTGGGAAATATTTATTTTGATCCATTTTCTCTTAACACATTTAATGAAGATTTAATGTCGCTTTCTAAATGAACTTTTAAATAAATCCAAATCCTTTAAAATAGGAGTTAAATTTGATGAATCTTTATATGTTCAGTTCAATGGAAAGTCTATACCAGTTTTAGAATTTACAGATTTCTTAGGAATCACAATAGATTCATGTCTCCGTTGGGAACAACAAATAAATAAGTTAAAAAACAAACTTAATAGTCTTGTGCTGTTATAAGACGCCTTAGAGATCTGGTTTCATTTGACAGTCTTAAAACATACTATTATGCAAGTAGACATAGTGTACTGTCATATGGTATTATTTTTTGGGGGTCCTCCTCTTTTGCAATGGATGTTTTCCGAACGCAAAAAAGAATCATAATGTGTTTACTAAAACTTAAACCAGGCACTTCATGTGCTCAGCACTTCACCAGACTAAGAATACTGACAGTGCCATCTATATATTTCCTACAACTTGTTATTTTTGTTAAAAAACACAAAGCCCCTTTTTCAACAAATAGTGACAGATACGGCAGTAATATGACTGTTGAAACCAGAAACAGAGCTGAGCTCGCTATTCCCATGGGCGCACCCAGGGGGGGGGGCCGGGGCCCGGGCCCCCCCCAAGCCTTAGAATTTTTAATATATTTTCTATAAATTTGATGATAAAACATGAAAAATACCTTAAAATTTGACATCAGGAGGCTTCGGGCCCCCCCCAACCCCAAGCAGTGGCGTAGTTGCGAAAAGACATGATGACCTTTTTTTTTTTTTGGTCGCAAGTTTTTTGAGGGCGCGCTTCGTAGCTGTCGGGCCCCCCCAAGACACATTCCTGGGTGCGCCACTGCTATTCCTATTATATGCATAGATCAACATTTTTTGAAAAGGGACCATTTTATAAAGCTATAAAAGCCTACAACAGTTTACCAACAGAGATCAAATCAATTGAGAATGAAATAAAATTTAAAAACGCTACATAAAACTATCTTTATCAAAAATGTTTATATGTATTTATTTAAGTATTTTACTTACTAATTTAAAAATGAAATAACATATTGTTCCAACTATTTTGTACAAATTTTTGAAGCTGCTTTGTCAAACATTGTTTTGATTTTGTCGGCAATAAATGTTTTGAGTTTGAGTTTGAGTTTAACAAAACCATTTTAAAAAAAGAAGAACTTGAGATAAGGTATAGAAAAATGAACTGGCTAATTGGAAGGAAATCCAATTTAACAATTCATAATAAGTTACTGCTTTAGAGACAAATACTGAAACCAGTATGGACATATGGTATTCAACTATGGGGTTGTGCTAAAGAGAGTAATATTCTAGTTGTACAGAGATTTCAAAATAAAGTATTAAGAAACATTGTGAATGCACCTTGGTACGTTCGAAATAGTGACCTTCATCGAGATCTAAAAATCGAAACTGTAGCAGAGACTATAAAAAAGTACGCAAAAAGCCATGAAGATAGACTCCATCGGCATGTGAATGTGGAAGCAATTCAGCTTCTAGACAATACTATGCTAGTTCGACGACTAAAAAGAGTGAAGCCGTTTGAGCTAGTAAACTAAGTGAATTACACATAAAACAAAATAATGCTATAAACACAACACAATTGTGAGTTACAGACTAAACAAAGCGGGGAGAACTGTTGAATGAACCCTAAGTTTAAATCTGACTTTTCTAGTAAATTAAGTTAAAACAAAATTGCTAATTAGTCTTACTGACTAGATTGTAATAAAAAAACACAGTGTGTTTGACAAATAAAAAAAAAAATGTAAAAAAAAGCCAAGTACGCGAAAATGGCATTCCGTAAAAAGAATTGAGATATTTATTTAGAATATTTTTTTAAAACTTTGCTATTACAGTTAATCTTCTTTATGTTCAATTTAGCACTGTGCCTAAGAGTCGTTTGCAGCTGTAATAGCCAAGTTTAGAAAAACATTTCCAAACTAGTAAGAACCTTTCATTTTGAAATTTGTATTGGAGAACTTAGCTTTACTTTTATCTCAATTCTTTTTACGGAATACCATTTTCGCGTACTTGGCTGTTTTTACACGAAATGGTTTTGTTATGACTTAACTCCTTTTTTAAAGCATTTGGATAATATTTAAAACTTTTGTAATGCCATATTAGAAATATTGAAGTTTTTTAATTTTTTCCTATGGTTTTATCATAGTTCCTATCAGCCTCTCAAAGCTCAGCTCTCTAACGTTCGTGAAAGTGAATAATGTTACTTTTACATAACTTTACATTTATAGGGGAGGGAAGTTTATAGTTTTATCATAGTTCTTATCAGTCTTCCAAAGTTCAGCTCTCTAGCATTTCTGGAAGTGGGCAATGTTACTTTTACATAACTTTAAATTTATAGGAAGGAAATAGGTTTTTTAATTGTTTTCTATAGTTCTATCATAGTTCCTATCAGTCTTCCAAAGCTCAGCTCTCTAGCGTTTCTGGAAGTGGGCAATGTTATTTTACATAACTTTACATGTATAAGAGAGGGAAGTAAATTAGAATTTTGAGGTCTTTTTATTTATTCCAAGGGTTTAGTCATAATTTCTATCAGTCTGCCAAATTTCAGCTTTGTAGCGTGTCTGAAAGTACAGTAGAATTTGAGTTCCTTCTAAACTTCGTGATCTAGTGTCCTTAGAATGAGTGAGTGAGTGGCAAATTCGACGTATTTTAAAATTTCGTAAGTACTTTACTAATTAATGGAAGTCCATGAAACTCAGAGGGCTTGTTAACTCCATGAAGATCTACGACTGTGCAAAGTTTGAGTTTCGTAGCTCATTCGGAAGTAGAGTTTTAGATAGGTCAAATATGGGCTGAAATGTTTCAAGAAAAGATGGTAAAGCAGTTTACGCCGCTACCTTGGCCGGGCACTGCCGTGTCTTCAGATCGGTAGCCTTTTATAATATGAGACAAAATCAAAATAAATAAATAAAACTTTTACCATTCGTTTTAAAAATTATTATCTTGTTAGATCCGTCAGGTTCCGTTTCATATTAATGAATAGATGAATAGTGCAATTCACTGTCAATTACTGCATGATTTTTAATAAAATCACTATATGGTTAATAATACTCTTATTAAAACAAATGATTTTTCTTTACACAAGTTGGTAGTGACTGGCAATAATTAAAACTAAGTTACTTTTTTGATTTTGTTTAAGCAGCGCAGAACTTTTAAGAATGTTTTCAAGTGGTCAGGGTGGAGTCCGAGACATACAGGTGGTTTGTTCTCTACTTCATGGTCCACCATATGGAATAAATACTTCCAGTAGCGGCTCGTAAGCGAGGGGTGGCTCTGTATTTCCTTTTGGTGTACAGGTTAGGGGAAATACCAGGAAATACTTGGGAAGTACTGGGAAATATACTATGTAAGACCGGGCTTGGGAAATACTAGGAAATACCAGTGCTTGGGAAATACTAGGAAATACCATTGAAATTTGAGGAAATACTAGGAAATACCAGGAAATACCGTAGGTATTATACTGTAGGTATTTGCTTTTGGTGTACAAATATCAGCGATCGGGCCACCCCTCGCTCGTAAGGTAGTGCCAAGGAGCCATTGCACTACTAGTCAGAGCATATTATTTTAAAAGGCTTTCCGTTTTCGGTCTAGAAGCAAATCATATAATATAAGAACAGTTTTTTGTGGATAATAAAATTCCCTTTCCAACGATGTATTGGTCAATAAGGTTAGGAAAAGCAAGTAGCTCTTCAGTGGCGTACGTAAACTGGGATTATTTAGAAAAAAACATGTTTATTATAGGTTTTTCAAAATTTTCTCAAAAACTACAGTTTTTAGGAAAAAATATAAAGTATCCTTTATTGTAGAACATAACATTTTCTTTTAAAAACTTTATTAAAATGTCGGGTTGTTGTCATATTTAAGGCTTCAGGGGCGTACTAATATAAACTTATTTTCAAAAATAACTGAAATAATCAGTTTCTCTTGCATATTTAAATATCTTTTCTAATTAAGATTTTCAGAAAAAAATGTCCCTTTATTCTTTATTGAGGATAAGACAATTTCTTTTTAAATGATATATTACAAAGTGAGGTTAATGTTATGATAAATACTTCAAAAAGGTTCGTAATTTATACCTACTAAAAATAAAATGTTTCCAAATTAAAATAAACTGTTTTTTGATTAGATATTTTGATTTATCTAAATAAGTTCATTAAAGCAAAAAAACACCGGTGGTTATAAGGGGGGGGGGGCATAGGGGCCATGGCCTAAGCAATATTTTTGTGTAGAAAGTAACTTTGACACAGGTGTTTTTGGTAATTTTTGCAATTTACGGACGCCCCTGGAGAGTTTTCTATACTATGGGTCACATTTTGTGACACACTGTTTAAAAGGACATTTTATTATCGGGCCCGCCGCCGAAGCCATAAAAGGTCGAAAGTACAAAAGGTCGAAAAAAAAACGACAAAAAAAAATATTAAAAATACAAATTTACCGTATCAAGTCGAATTGACCTGTCCAGTCGATGTGGACCTTTTGTAATTTCGACCTTATTTTTTCGACCTTTTGTACTTTCGACCTTTTGTACTTTCGACCTTTTATCCGCCGCTCTTTATTATCCACCGAAAAGCTAATAAGACACAAAATTGATTAGTTTGGATTGATCTTAAATAATTTCTTTAAATTAAGAACACCACTGGAGCGGTAAATGTAAAAAAACTTCCACTTTATACATCGTTTGAAAGGAAATTTTATTGGCTATGACGAAGTATAGAACACATTTTTTGATAAAGAGCTTGGTTTTTAAGAAAATTGAATAAAACGTATGAAAAACATGTTTTTTTTTAATGATTTGTTGAAATCACCCCCATTGACGGACGTCGCTGGAGAGTTTGCTATAAGTCAAACCCCACCGAATTTCACATTTTTAAAAAAGGAATTTTCCTGTCTACAAAAAAGTATAGAACAAGTTTTTTCATGTTAAGTTTAGTTTTTGAGAAAATTAGATAAAACCTGTAACAAAAATGGTTTATTTTCTGTTTTTTCAAAATTAACTTAATTTACGGATTCCCCTGAAGTTTTATTCATAAAACCGATTTAATCATGTTACACGTCATTTTGAAGAAAATTTTATTGAGTATACCAAAATGTAATACATGGTTTTCTGTAGAATTTAGTTTTTAAAAAAATTAAATAAATCTTGGAAAAAACATAGGTATTTTTTCAACTTTTTTTAATTACTTCAATTAACGGACGCCGCTGGAGAGCTTGTTATTAGTCTAACTTTATTAAGTTATACCGTGTTGAAAAGGGAACTTTATTGTCTACAATAAAGTTTATTATACATTTTTCTCTTAGAAGCTTAGTTTTTAAGAAAATTTGAAAAAACTTCAAACTTTCAGATTTTGAGGGGTCTGCGGGAGGTTTTTGGAGGATTTTGCAGCCATTTAAAAAAAAATAATATGTTATTATTTTTTAATTATACAAATATATATTTTGAATGTACACCTGTGACAATTTGGGCTTTCCAGCGGCAATTTAAAATTCCGCCGCCATTTTGGCCGCCATCTTGAATATCTCAGCCCCTGTCAATATTTCGAGTTGGCAACAGGGATATTCGGATTCAGCGGGGTCAAAATAGGGGGATTTGCCAATTTGCCAAAAAGTTATATAATATGCTTCTAGAAAGTGGATTTTCCCGAATCTTGCCTGAACTATACCGTATTTTTCTACAAAAATACGTTTGTTTTATTTTTAAGACATCTTTATTGGTTTTTATATTATTTTATGCATTTCTTTTTCATTTATATATTATATGAAATTCGGTAGCCCTGTGCAGTGCAGTGCCACACGCTGCCACTTTTCCCTTGGCTCCTTCGCAGTGGCGTATATATGGGGGGGGCTGGGGGCCCGGCCCCCCCCCCCCCGAAGCTTAGATTTTTTTGGATATTTTCCACATATTTCATGAATACAAACATAAAATAGCATAAAATACAGCCGCATGGGGTCTCGGCCCCCCCCAAAACTATCTCGGGCCCACCCCGAAACTTTTTTCTATATACGCCACTGCTCCTTCGAATAGAAATAGATTTTATCTACAGCCTATATGAGCGACCGTGATAGGGCCAATGGTGGGCAATTTAGCTTCTCTAAATAAGAAAAATCAAAGAAATTTTGTGCCATTAGTTAGCCATATTACTCGCATGGTTTTTGTGCGTCGAGCATGGCTGTTTTAATTTACGCCCTTTACAATACATTTCAATTACTTCAGCAGAATTTTTTGATCAATTTTGAGTCCTGTCATGTCGCAATTTGGGTGGGCATCGGTAAGTTTCTTTCAAAAAACAATAGAATTAGAAACCTCAAACATATTGTTACAAATTTCAGTTATTTAAATTTTATAGCTAAAATTATTTAACTAGGCTCTAGCTAGAAGATATTTTTAAAAGCTTAGATTGGGAAGAAATATGCATCAACCCAGCAAACATCGACCTGCTGGTACTTTACTAATTTTGTACTTTAATTGATGGCAACTGCTGGCATCGGCAACGATGTGCATTATTTTTATTATTTTTGTATTGTCTAATTTGCATTTTTTTTAAAAGTGCAAAAAATGCATCATTTTAGTACTTTATTTTTACTACAACGAAAAGTTTAGGTTAATTCAGTTTCAATTTATAATAAAACAATTTCTGTTTCAAATTAAATTAAAGAGACGAGATATTTTTGGTGCTATATCAAGAAAATATTCCCTTGGTGAATAGGAAAGCACAAATTATTATACTTCAAAGGAATTTGCTTTGATCTAAGACAATTTTTTTACCGTGTCGGTTCGGTTCGGTTCGGTTTGGTTCGGTTCGGTTCGGTTGGTTCTCTTGTAGCAATCCTTTTATACGATTTTCCCCGGCTTGAACCACACTTTTCTATTAAAATATCGGGCAATGGCCGTCCTTCTTCTTTCAGTTTTAGTTTTTCTTCATAAGTAAAGAGAGAGAATTTTTTTACATTAATTAAATTATCCACCACATTCATTGTGACACAATTATACAAAAACAAACAACAAACACGACCATAACCTCCCGGTCATGCGTTTGGCGTCTTCTAAATAAATAAATGCGCCTGCAAACACACAACGTTGAGCCCGCCCGCCCGGAATTGTACTGGAACTGCAAGTTTTGGCTTGCCCCCCCCAAACCTTGGATTTTTTTACATATTTTCCACGTTTCATAAAAAAAAACACAAAAATAGCTTAAAATTCGACATCATGAGGCTTTGCCCCCCCCAGCCCCAAAAAGCCTCGGCCCCCCTCAAGACCTATTCCTGGGTGCGCCACTGCTTTTATATTATTATATTTATATACTTTTAATTTTTTTTGGATTTTTGGAAACTGCTTGCTCATTCAATTAATAAAATTGAAGAAAATTGGTAATTATGCCGCAAACGTACTTCTTTTGTTAAACTGATTTTTGGAAAGTTTATTTTGTAGACAGTTTCTCCAACGGGCGCTGGGTGGAATAAAAACAACTCATAACACAAACAATGCAAATCATTTGAAAAAAACCTTATGAAAATCTATTGATTTAAAGCATAAGAAGTTGAAAAACACATCTTATTTGGCTGTTTTCTCCAAAAACTAATTGGTTTTTGACATAATAATATAATAAATATTGCAATTTAAGATCTGTAATATCAAATAAATACCTTTTTGTTACTACATAATTAAGTGTATTTTATTATATCCGCCACAACCCAACTAACATTTATAGTAGCGGCTACATGTTCTAAAGGCTTTGCTACTTTCTTATAGTAGAAATGTGGTGATTCCAACCAAAATTTGTTACTTTTTAGTTCTAACTACTATTTAGTATCAGCAAATAGTAGATGTTTCGTAAAAATGACCCTCTAAACTACTTCATAGGATTGTTTCTTGATAGTCGATTCTGATAGTCTTCTCTACCACAATAGGACGTTGCTAAAGTTTTACTTTCTTTTTAGTCGTTATTTCGTAGTCGCCCTGACTTTTATATCCTACTTAATTACCACTAGAAAGTGAAGCTTCATTGGAGTCCCAAACAAGTGTATCCGACAACTACATTATAACTTTAATTTTTACCACAAAAGTTTGTGTCATCATAGTAACATCTGATGTAACAATGTAGACAAAATAACTTTTTGGATCAACTGTAAAGCCGCAACTACTTTCAAGTAACTTTTTCGACTATCAGGGAATATAGTTTGGGACGCCATGTTTTTATGTAAGAAAGAAAATTTAATATTTTTGTTGTCGTTTTATGAGCTCATATTAAAGAGCTATACTATTTTATAAACAAATTAGTTGAAGCTTACCAAAAATGCTCTTCTTAAGCACCATTTGTTGGAGTTAACTGTCGATTATGAAAACATAACCTCCAAAATCACAACACAAAAATTCCATCAGCTACCAGAAAACGGCTCAATTTTACGGGCGCACCGGTTTTTTGCAATATATATAATGCATGTTATACAAAAAACTTTGCGTCGCACTCGAATTTTGATCCTCTGCTCGTAAATTCTCACACTTTTGGATAACATAGTTCATATTATAACCATAACCAAACAAAAAAACTAAGCGAGTCTGTTTACTGTTGTGTCCACCATATTGTGTAACAATTCTACCAAAAAGAAACGATTATATTATTTGCAACTACATCGCAACTTTTATGCCATTACGGAAAAAAAACAGCCTCTACGACGTAGTAGATACCTGGCTACGACGTAGTAGTGTAGTTGTTACTACAGTGACTTTAAACACTTGGCCAAGTAGTTATAACCAGAAATTGGTTCCCCACTTAGGGAATTATAACGTCGCTGTATGGTATACTGAGACGTAGCGGGAGTACGTTGCGGTTACTTTTAAGAAATTCTTTCTAGTTGGGGTTTCGTCGTTACAACTTTAATTGTTTGTTGGGAAAAACAATACATTATACATCTAATGATTTAAATTGATTAAACTTTTAGAAAAAATCCTACTTCTATTCTAAAACTTTCAACTATTTAGAAAAGAAACTCCAACATATCGTCTGGTAGGAGAATTCAGCTCTCAGAGCAAACTCTTGATTTATCAAATCATTTGTTTTGAATGAATGAAATTATTAATTATATTTAGTAACACGAATAAAAAATTTGTTTGCAAATAAGCAAGAAAAAGCGGGAAAAACTCACGATTGCAATGTGTATTAAATCAAGCGCGCTGAGCAGAGGTCCACTAGTGACGTAAGCAAGGCACCGCCTACCGCTAAAAGATTCGAGCAAATAAGCAATCCTGTGTGTTTATAATCGTTGCCCCCAGATTACAAGTTTTATATAATTAACAAACATTTGAGTAGTATAACTTGTCCAAGAACTGACTTGGTTTTGATATAATGTTTAGTATATAATTTTTTCACATAATAAGAAAAGTAAATTCAACATGTACATTTCAGCAACATTTTAATCATCCTGTTGTTGCAAGGCACCGCCTACCGCTAAAATATTCGAGCAAATAGGCAATCCTGTGTGTTTATAATCGTTGAGCTGAGCACAGATCTCATTAGCCGCCCAGCTACGTTGTGTTGCAATTTAGCAGCTCAACAATGCCAATAACTTCATTTGACCGACTGTAAAATGCAACCTTCGGCGACGGCACGCGGCGTCATACTCAACACACGTACGCAATTTGAAGGCCTACTATACCAACACCGGACCGAAAATATACTGCTATTCCAATAATTTTAGAAATAAAATAATTATATTAGAAAAATAGCAGCGGCTGAAAAATAGTCAAATAATGTGAAAATTTTGGGGGGTTTGCAGTTCTGCAGCCAGAGGTGCTTCTTGGGGGGGGGGGGGCACTTTAGGCGACATTCTGTGTTGTTAAAAAACGGTATATATTTTTTTAAGCAGCATTTTATTGAATTAGTCAGTGGTTGTAATTTCGATGATAATAACAATAGACTTTCATGCGCCGCAGGCAAAAATTTTGAATTTTTATTAGCAAAAGCATTACTTTTTACTCATTTTTTGTATGTTCAAAAAATTCTCGGGGGGGGGGGGGAGCAAGTGCCCCTAGTGTCACCCCCCAACTAACATTTATAGTCGCGGCTACATGTTCTAAAGGCTTTGCTACTTTCTTATAGTAGAAATGTGGTGATCCCAACCAAAATTTGTTACTTTTTAGTTCTAACTACTATTTAGTATCAGGAAATAGTAGATGTTTCGTAAAAACGACCCTCTAAACTACTTCATAGGATTGTTTCTTGATAGTCGATTCTGATAGTCTTCTCTACCACAATAGGACGTTGCTAAAGTTTTACTTTCTTTTTAGTCGTTATTTCGTAGTCGCCCTGACTTTTATATCCTACTTAATTACCACTAGAAAGTTAAGCTTCATTGGAGTCCCAAACAAGTGTATCCGACAACTACATTATAACTTTAATTTTTACCACAAAAGTTTGTGTCATCATAGTAACATCTGATGTAACAATGTAGATAAAATAACTTTTTGGATCAACTTTAAAGCCGCAACTACTTTCAAGTAACCTTTTCGACTATCAGGGAATATAGTTTGGGACGCCATGTTTTTATGTAAGAAAGAAAATTTAATATTTTTGTTGTCGTTTTATGAGCTCATGTTAAAGAGCCATACTATTTTATAAACAAATTAGTTGAAGCTTACCAAAAATGCTCTTCTTAAGCACCATTTGTTGGAGTTAACTGTCGATTATGAAAACATAACCTCCAAAATCACAACACAAAAATTCCATCAGCTACCAGAAAACGGCTCAATTTTACGGGCGCACCGGTTTTTTGCAATATATATAATGCATGTTATACAAAAAACTTTGCGTCGCACTCGAATTTTGATCCTCTGCTCGTAAATTCTCACACTTTTGGATAACATAGTTCATATTATAACCATAACCAAACAAAAAAACTAAGCGAGTCTGTTTACTGTTGTGTCCACCATATTGTGTAACAATTCTACCAAAAAGAAACGATTATATTATTTGCAACTACATCACAACTTTTATGCCATTACGGAAAAAAAAAACAGCCTCTACGACGTAGTAGATACCTGGCTACGACGTAGTAGTGTAGTTGTTACTACAGTGACTTTAAACACTTGGCCAAGTAGTTATAACCAGAAATTGGTTCCCCACTTAGGGAATTATAACGTCGCTGTATGGTATACTGAGACGTAGCGGGAGTACGTTGCGGTTACTTTTAAGAAATTCTTTCTAGTTGGGGTTTCGTCGTTACAACTTTAATTGTTTGTTGGGCCCTGGATCCGCCACTGCGCCCCTGACCCGTGTTAAATTATAAAGGTCAATTTGATGTAGAGTAGAGTAGAGTAGAGTAGAGTAGAGTTTATTTGACTATTTTTTGTACAATATACAATTATAGCAAGTCAGAAAGTCAGAAAGTTGAAAAAAAAATACAATGCAACAAAAAAGCATAAAACTAACCATAGTAAAATAGTAAGCGTAAATACATAATATTGTAACACTAATAATATTTTGTATAAACAAATAAAAAAAAAAAAAATAATAATAAAAAAAAATAAATAAAAAAAAAAAAATAATAAAAAAAAAAATAAATAAATAAATAAAAACAAAATAAAATCCTTACATGTCATCATAACCTGAGCTAAAAGGACGTAAGCGTAACAGAAGCGGCTTCTAAAAACATAGAGCATGGTCTTCACTTAACAATAAGTAATTAAAAACCAGTAAATCTTTGAAATGCGAACGAGAATGTACGTCTACAACTCTTAACATTGTTAACCGGAGTTAAGCTGATATAGGCACTTAAACTATCTTCTCTTAAACTAACTAATGGAGTCTTTATCGAATTTAAGCAGACAAAGAAGTCTGAGCAGAGCTGCCCAATATTGTTTGTTGACGGTCAGATCTTTAACAATATCTCGAAGGCTTTTAACCTGCATACCAAGCATACTTTTTAATATTGTGTTTTGTTTATGGCTTCGTACGATGAGGGATTTGCTTGATATTTTGATTGGTATATTTTGTTTTTAATTTGATAACATAAGTAATTGGTTTAATTGGTTTTGAGAAGTAATTAAAATTATTATCTCTTTCAATCGATCATCAAAAATAGCCTTAATTCCAGTAGCGGCTAGTGGATTTTCATATAAGAGGGTAATTCTCGGTCATCACTCATCACAAACCTCAAATTAGGCTTAGGCATTGGCGTAGCTAGGGGGTGGCCAGGGGGGGCCTGGCCCCCCCTGAAGTCCCTCAGGCCCCCCCTAAGATATTTTAGGTCTCCCCTACCGACTACTAATAAAAGAACATGACACTGAAAATACATACTTTTCTATTATTATTAGGCTTTTTCTCTTTAAATTATCGGTAACTTTTCTGCACTTATGCAATTTCCCGATAATATTTTTTAAATTTAAACATAATTATGCATATTGAATATTTCATACATATAGAAGTGTAAGTTAAATTTTGCATTTAATAAAGACAGCGACCTTTGCCCCTCTGTTTCCGAAATCGGGTTGTAGATGTCGTAAGGTTATAAAAGACCTTTTTAAACTGTTTTTCTAAAATAAATATAATTATCTTTTCAGTTTTTTTGAGGTTAGCGTTTAGTGTCTTATGAAAACTTTTCGATTTTGATGACAATTTCATAACCATTTTCATATTAAGTTTTCCCACATCGTTAAATGGAATAAATTCGTCGAGCAATACCAGGAAATTTTTAATATTACTAAGAGCAGAAATGACCGTTTTAAAGAATTGTATTTTTCGGTTAAATCAAACTGTTGGTCATGATTCTATCAAACAACATATAGCAGAAAACACCTATCCAAACCTCTACCAACTTTTTAAAGTTGCGAGTATTCTTCCAATTTCAAGTGCAACTTGCGAGAGGTCTTTCTTTGCCATGAGGAGAGTTTTTAATTGGCTTAGAACAACTATGACTCAAAAGAGACACTCAGGTTTGTCATTGTTATTCATAGAAAAAGATGTTGAGGTCGACTTAGACAGTGTGGTAGACGCTTTCAGTCAGCGACGTAGAAAACTTTCTTTGTAGAATTGCTGAATCACATACTTCCTGTGTATACATATAAATAAGTTGGTAAATGTATTATTAAATTTGTTATATTAAAATATTAGAACATTTAATGCGCGTATTTTTTTTTATTCATTGCACACTTTGCACGACTCTTTAAAACCTATGTTTGCTTTTTGTTCAAGATAGACCGGGGCCACGGCCCCCCCTGAAAAGCAAGGCTAGCTACGCCAATGGGCTTAGGTCCAAATTATTCGCGAAAAACGGTCTAAAACTACGTAGGGGAAGACCTCCATAAACTTAGCATTACCACTTAAGAATTGGATATTCGCAATATATGCATTAATTGTCGTAAATTTGTCGTGAAAGAAAAAAATTTGTCGCGCCACCCGTTTTCCTGAAAAGGGTATGTAATGAAACAATCATTATATTACGTCCCGTTTTTTTATATCTGAACACTGTCGTTTCGATATCCTCCTGTGGGATTTTACGAGGTTTCCCTCTTTTCATTGTGTACTTACGGAATTATTAATAAATAAAATTAAACAAAAACGTCTTGTCGGTTCGAAGAACTTTGGTCAAAGATATTATTTTTTCGATGCTTTGGTGCAGGGCTTTCAATGTTGCCAGGTCGACATAACACGCGTCCGAAAAGATTTTTCTTGAGAAGTTTATTAAAATCCTGGCGATCAATGAATATTTACACAAACACCACAAAAGGTTATATTGAAAAGTAAAAGCGGAACGTAAGATAATGATTGTTTCACCAAAAATTTACAATCATTAGCGTAGCTAGGGGGGGCCAGGGGGGGCCTGGCCCCCCCCCCCCCTGAAGTCCCTCAGGCCCCCCTAAGATATTTTAGGCCTCTCTTACCGACTACTAGTAAAAGAACATGACGCTGAAAATACATACTTTTCTATTATTATTCGGGAAATATTCAAATAAAATAGGTACATTAAAATTTAAAATCATTCAGATAATGTTTACATTTCAGGAAAAAGCCCTTGTCTTGCAGAATTAGGCTTTTTCTCTTTAAATTATCGGTAACTTTTCTGCACTTATGCAATTTCACGAAAATATTTTTTAAATTTAAACATAATTATGCATATTGAATATTTCATACATATTGGCGACATCTTGTAAAATATTATAGAAGTGTAAGTTAAATTTCGCATTTAATAAAGACAGCGACCTTTGCCCCTCTGTTTCCGAAATCGGGTTGTAGATGTCGTAAGGTTATAATAGACCTTTTTAAACTGTTTTTCTAAAATAAATATAATTATCTTTTTAGTTTTTTTGAGTTTAGCGTTTAGTGCCTTATGAAAATTTTCCGATTTTGGTGACAATTTCATAATTTTTTTTCATTTAAGTTTTCCCACGTCGTTAAATGGAATAAATTCGTCGAGCAATACCGGGAAATTTTTAATATTAATACTTCTACTCTAAGAGCAGAAATGACCGTTTTAAAGAATTGTATTTTTCGGTTAAATCAAACTGTTGGTCATGATTCTATCAAACAACATATAGCAGAAAACACCTATCCAAACCTCTACCAACTTTTTAAAGTTGCGAGTATTCTTTCAATTTCAAGTGCAACTTGCGAGAGGTCTTTCTCTGCCATGCGGAGAGTTTTTAATTGGCTAAGAACAACTATGACTCAAGAGAGACACTCAGGTTTGTCATTGTTATTCATAGAAAAAGATGTTGAAGTCGACTTAGACAGTGTGGTTCAGATGCTTTCAGTCAGCGACGTAGAAAACTTTCTTTGTAGAATTGCTGAATCACATACTTCTCTTTGTAGAATTGCTGAATCACATACTTCCTGTGTATACATATAAATAAGTTGGTAAATGTATTATTAAATTTGTTATATTAAAATATTAGAACATTTAATGCGCGTATTTTTCTTTATTCATTGCACACTTTGCACGACTCTTTAAAACGTATGTTTGCTTTATGTTCAAGATAGACCGGGGCCACGGCCCCCCCTGAAAAGCAAGGCTAGCTACGCCAATGTTTACAATTGCGCGAAAGGGTTAAATATAATCACCTACATCTTCGTAAGTTTTATGAAAAAGCTTAACGAGCAATAAGATTTGGCTGAGAAATCTTAAAGTTGCTCACTGCCCGTTTCCGGAAAAACGGATGACGCGACAATTGTTTTTCTTTTACGACAAATTCACGACAATTGATGCATTTATTAGTTTTTGAAAATGTTAATTTTTTCTGGGGTGGTCGTGCTAAGTTGAGACTCAACTTAGCATTGCATACCCTTTTCAGGAAAACGGGTGGCGCCACAAATTTTTTTCTTTCACGACAAATTTACGACAAATTTACGACAATTATTCCATAGATTAGTTTTTAAAAAATTTCATTTTAGCTCACACTACTACTATAAGTAGTGTGAGCTATGGTGATCCTAATTTTTTCGAAAAAAAAAAGTTGCTCCGATTTCAAAAAATTTTATATATCTTTGCGTTTCAGATGATTTTGAAACTTTTTTGTTTTGCTGTCTGTCTGTCTGTCTGTCTGTATGTCTGTCTGTAACGACCAACCCGCATAACTCAAAAACCGCTTGTCCGATTTTAATGAAATTTGGTACCTAAGTTGGGTCTTGGGCCGTGATGGTCCCATTTAAAAATGAACAAAATCCACCGAACGCAAGCCAAATAAAAGGGTGGGGGTAGATGTCAAAAATTAGAGTTTAAGTCAAAACATGGCTTGTGTGGTATATTTATATGCCGGTAACATAAAACATTTTAAGATGTAATTGCCCAATTTCTGGACCAAAATATATACAGTAGGTACCTAACATAATTTTTTCTATCCAAACAATGGAAATCATAAAAACAAATATTTTTATCTTAAAATTAACACACACACACACACAAACTATCGAGAATCAGTAAAAAATATAAAAACATAAAAAAATGTTGCTATACTATATAAAATTCAGGCTGTTAGGCCAGTAAAATATTTATAAAGAGCAATTATTAACGATTAAACAAATATTTAAATTTAACAGTTTATACAATAAACGGAGAACGACATAGACAAAATAATAAAAATTTATTTAGAAAAATTGACGTCATGAATAATTATTATTAGAATTAAAATATTCGATAGTGTTATAAAAACAGTTTTCGATTAAAAGCATTTTTAGCTTCTTTTTAAATTTAATAGAATTTGTCTCTTTATAATTGTGGGTAGATGATTAAATAATTTACATCCCATATAGTCTGGACTTTTTTCATACAAAGCTGTTTTATGTTTTTGGTTTATAAAATCTTGTCTATTTCTAGTAGAATGACAGTGAAAACTGAAGTTCATTTCATATGTGTTACGGTAATCTCTAACAAACAAAATGCACTTATATACAGTGCTGGCATTGGCGTAGCTAGGGGGGGGGGAGGGGCAGGGGGGCATGCCCCCCCCCCTGAAGTCCCTCAGGCCCCCCCTAAGATATTTTAGGCCTCCCCTACCGACTACTAGTAAAAGAACATGACGCTGAAAATACATACTTTTCTATTATTATTCGGGAAATATTCAAATAAAATAGGTGCATTAAAATTTAAAATCATTCAGATAATGTCTACATTTCAGGAAAAAGCCCTTGTCTTGCGGAATTAGGCTTTTCTCTTTAAATTATCGGTAACTTTTCTGCATTTATGCAATTTCCCGAAAATATTTTTTAAATTTAAACATAATTATGCATATTGAATATTTCATACATATTGGCGACATCTTGTAAAATATTATAGAAGTGTAAGTTGAATTTCGCATTTAATAAAGACAGCGACCTTTGCCCCTCTGTTTCCGAAATCGGGTTGTAGATGTCGTAAGGTTATAAAAGACCTTTTTAAACTGTTTTTCTAAAATAAATATAATAATCTTTTTAGTTTTTTTGAGGTTAGCGTTTAGTGTCTTATGGAAATTTTCCGATTTTGGTGACAATTTCATAACCATTTTCATATTAAGTTTTCCCACGTCGTTAAATGGAATAAATTCGTCGAGCAATACCGGGAAATTTTTAATATTAATACTTCTGCTCTAAGAGCAGAAATGACCGTTTTAAAGAATTGTATTTTTCGGTTAAATCAAACTGTTGGTCATGATTCTATGAAACAACATATAGCAGAAAACACCTATCCAAACCTCTACCAACTTTTTAAAGTTGCGAGTATTCTTCCAACTTCAAGTGCAACTTGCGAGAGGTCTTTCTCTGCCATCAGGAGAGTTTTTAATTGGCTTAGAACAACTATGACTCAAGAGAGACACTCAGGTTTGTCATTGTTATTCATAGAAAAAGATGTTGAGGTCGACTTAGACAGTGTGGTAGACGCTTTCAGTCAGCGACGTAGAAAACTTTCTTTGTAGAATTGCTGAATTACATACTTCCTGTGTATACATATAAATAAGTTGGTAAATGTATTATTAAATTTGTTATATTAAAATATTAGAACATTTAATGCGCGTATTTTTTTTTTATTCATTGCACACTTTGCACGACTCTTTAAAACCTATGTTTGCTTTTTGTTCAAGATAGACCGGGGCCACGGCCCCCCCTGAAAAGCAAGGCTAGCTACGCCAATGAGTGCTGGACATCGAACGTTTATCCTTTATGAAAAGCGTATAAAAAAGGATGAACTTATGGAAAACAAGAAGTCACTGAGGGACCAAAGACGCACATAGGTATTTAGCAGCGTTTGCCGCTGTGACTCAAAATTCAATAGTTTTTTATTACTAAACAGGAGCGAGCACAGTAAGATTTCCACTTTTAAAAGACAAAGAAATAGTCATGATTCTTTATTTCGTTATTTTAGCTCAGTACAGTGGCGGCTCGTGACAGTAAAGTTTGTGAGTTCTGCCGATAGGGTATAAAAAATGCCCCCTCCCCCCGAAACTTTTTTCTATTTTTCTATATACGCCACTGGTCCGGGTTATGGTTAAAAAAAGTCTTTTGTGTCAAATTTGATCGCACGCCACTGATAAAGGCCTACTTTGTGCAGAGAAGAAGCAAGAAGCGCGAGTGCGAGAGATAAGGTATGCAATTTAAAACTAGGGGAGACCTGGGTTTTAGTTGTAACACAATTTGGTTTTTTGTTAATCACTTTTAGTTTTGGCTATTTTTTCCAGATTTTATAGGTATAGTTATATTTGCTATGGAATAGCAATAGCATATATTTCAATTGGTAAAAAGAAAATTTTTGTACAATGTGACAAATAAGAAATTAGAGGTTAAAATGACCTTCTTTTTTGTTCAAAGGAAAAACCATTTTCTATCAATAATAATTACGAAACCAAAATAAACCATAATTAAGTCAATTATTTATTAAGTTTTTAAACTAAAAACCGACTTTAAAATGTATTGCACAGGGGCGGCTACTGCATAAGGGCTGCAGAGCTGCAGAACCCCCAAAATTTTCACATTATTTGACTATTTTTCAGCCGCTGCTATTTTTCTAATATAATTATTTTATTTCTAAAATTATTGGAATAGCAGTATATTTTCGGTCCGGTGTTGGTATAGTAGGGCTTCAAATCGCGTACGTGTGAGTATGACGCCGTGCGCCGTCGCCGAAGGCTGCATTTCACAGTCGGTCAAATGAAGTTATTGGCATTGTTGCGCTGCTAAATTGCAACACAACGTAGCTGGGCGGCTAACGAGATCTGTGCTCGGCTAGGAACCCCTTCCTTCGCCCCGCACCGCACTTGCTCAAGGGTTTAGATAGCCAAATCTAGGCAAAAATAGAGCTGCAAAACTTGCAGTTCCAGTACAATTCGAGGCGGGCGGGCTCAGCGTTGCGTGTTTGCGGGCGCATTTATTTATTTAAAAGACGCCAAATGCATGAGCGGGAGGTTATGGTCGTGTTTGTTGTTTGTTTTTGTATAATTGTGTCGGCAGAACTCACAAACTTTACTGTCACGAGCCGCCACTGATATTGAAGCTCAAAAGTCAAAAATTTAGACAATCTTATTTAATAATAACATAAAAACCTATTTTAAACTAATGGATACATTTAAAGAACTAATAATAATAATTGGTGTAAATTATATGTTGTTCTTAGTTCCGAGGTGTCTAAAATAAATAAAGACAATGGAAGCCCGAAATTTTGTTTCTATGTTTTAGCATGTTACCTACAACCAGCGGCGTAGCGTGCCCGAAAGGGCGGGGGGGGGGGGGGGGGGCGACAGCTAAAAAGGGCGCCTCTGAAAACTGATGAAAAATCTTGTGGCAAAAAAAAACAAAAAGGTCAAAAAGGCGCCTCTCACAAATCTTGCGACCAAAAAAAAACAAAAAAGGTCATCATGTGTGAGGGAGCGGCCGATAAGTCACAAGAGCGCCTCTCACAAATCTTGCGACCAAAAAAAAAAAAAAAAAAATGATCTTCATGTCATTAGTTTCCTTTGGCACCCACTCAATTGGCCATTACCGGCCCGACTTACTAAAGCTGAGGGCGCCACTTCCCTCGGGGGGGGGCGACGCACCCCTCGCGCCCCCCCCCCCCCCCCACGCTACGCCGCTGCCTACAACTTGCCCTAGTAGGGTAAATGCGGGAGAGTTGCCGCGGATTACGCTACAACATAGGCAACCAAGTATGCCCACATTCAGAGTTCATCATTTAGTGAACGGTTATAACATCGGACGTGTTTGTTTTCTAAAATATCGCTTGCAATCAGTGGCGGCTCGTGACAGTAAAGTTTGTGAGTTCTGCCGATAGGGTATAAAAAATGCTACAAACACGACCATAACCTCCCGCTCATGCGTTTGGCGTCTTCTAAATAAATAAATGCGCCCGCAAACACGCAACGTTGAGCCCGCCCGTCCGGAATTGTACTGGAACTGCAAGTTTTGCAGCTCTATTTTTGCCTAGATTTCGCTATCTAAACCAATGAGCAAGTGCGGTGCGGGGTGAAGGAAGGGGTTCCTAGCCGAGCACAGATCTCGTTAGCCGCCCAGCTACGTTGTGTTGCAATTTAGCAGCGCAACAATGCCAATACCTTCATTTGACCGACTGTAAAATGCGGCCTTCGGCGACGGCGCGCGGCGTCATACTCAACACACGTACGCGATTTGAAGGCCTACTATACCAACACCGGACCGAAAATATACTGCTATTCCAATAATTTTAGAAATAAAATAATTATATTAGAAAAATAGCAGCGGCTGAAAAATAGTCAAATAATGTGAACATTTTGAGGGTTCTGCAGCTCTGCAGCCCTTATGCACTAGCAGCCCTGCTACATGAAAAGGATAGCCAGTCAGCAACGCTTTCGCGCTACCTGCGTTTTCATTGGATGTAAGTCGTTTGCTTTCTCAGTTTTGTATACCTACACTTAGATCATACATATAGGACCTTCATTATATACATTGCCTCACGCACTCGTGATTTGTTAAATAAAGAATTGAATTGAAACACCCTGTATTATGCTTTCTAAAGTAGATATGCCATCGGTTCAAATCTTTTTGACGGGGATCATTATACTGGTGCAGGCGTTAAAGGTAGTTGAGCATGCAAAATATGAGGATAGCTTAGAATAGGTCACAGATTAGCAATCCGGATGTTCCCAGACCTAAGGTCACTTTATCACGAAGTTCCTTTTCTTCGTGATATAGTGACCTTAGCCAGACCAATTTTTGGTCCATTTTTTTATATCCCCCCTTCCTCTTATAGTCGGGTTCGAATTTCTGAAAATTTAACTAAATTGACGGCCTAAAGCCACAATGACACAGAAATGCTTCCAAAATGTGTAAAATCTAACCAAAAAATTAAATTACAGTCGAACCTCTATAACTCGAACTCAAAGGGACAACCAAAACAGTTCGAGTTATGGAGAGTTCGAGTTATAGAAATTCGAATTAAACAGGTTAAAATACATATAAAAAGTGCAGGGACCACTTAAAAGGTTCGAGTTAGAGAGGTTCGACTGTATATTAGTTTGCTAAATTTTAGCTGCAAAACCCTCCAAAACCTATAATTTTTAATTGTTTTTTGTGAAATTTTCTTAAAAACTAAGCTCCTAGGGAAAAATATGTTATAAATTTCCTTCTCCACGACAAGCGCGGATCTGTCTGCAGAAGTAACAAATGGGCTAGGTGCCAAAACTGTTAAATGGAGATATTTAAAAAATTGATGACGAAAATGACCGATCACTTACCGAAAGTGCCATCTATTTGCCCGAATGCTTACGAAATTAGTAGTCCTGCGACTTTGATAGGATGTAGTCGATGGCCCATATTCAGCCTTTTTCCTCGCATTAACTACAAGTTACCAGGTAACCTGGTTACTCGTTTTCTGTTTTTCTTCGCTGAGTAACACTAACTATGACGTCACGAGTAACCACACAGTGTAACCAGCCTAGCAGACGTGGTTGCTGAAATATTTTGAGGTTAAGATCGTTTTTTTTTTTGCATTTAAAACTGGTGCAAATCCATGGCCCGTGATACGTTTTTTGAATCGGGGTGGGCATGCATTGGTGGAAACAATGAATTATTTTCTGCATTTCGGAAATTGCTGGTAAAAACAAAAACAAACAATTGGAAATGTCATCCACAGCTGACTGTCTGACGTCATACAGCGGTTACTCCGAGTAACCGTGACGTCATTTCGAGTAACTTAAATGAGTGACTAGTAACCTCGAAGAAAAAGGCTTATAGAACCTTTCTATGTAAAAATCTCGTTTTTAGGAAAAGTGGCACTTAGCCCCTTTGTTACTTCTGCTCCTCAATTATGCGGTTAGCCCGATATGTATTAACTAAAGTCCATATAATTTTAGCTCACACATATACTATACTATAGTAGTGTGAGCTATGGTGATCCTAATTTTTTCGAGAAAAAAAAAGTTGCTCCGATTTCAAAAATTTTTATATATCTTTGCGTTTCAGATGATTTTGAAACTTTTTTGTTGCGCCGTCTGTCTGTCTGTCTGTCTGTCTGTCTGTATGTCTGTCTGTCTGTCTGTCTGTCTGTCTGTCTGTGTGTCTGTATGTCTGTCTGTAACGACCAACGCGCATAACTCAAAAACCGCTTGGCCGATTTTAATGAAATTTGGTACCTAGGCTGGGTCTTGGGTCGAGATGGTCCCATTTAAAAATGAACAAAATCCACCGACCACAAACCAAATAAAAGGGTGGGGGTAGATTTCAAAAATTAGAGTTTATGTGAAAATATGGCGTGTGTGATATCAAACGAAAGGTAATTGAGTCCGGAGTTTAACAAAATACATTTTAGTTTTTGTTTTTTTTAAGGGTGGGGGTAGATTTCAAAAATTTGAGTTTAAGTCATAACATGGCTTGTGTGGTATCAAACAAAAGGTAATTTAGTCTGGAGTTGAATAAGATATATTTCAGATTTTAGTTATATTAGCTCACACGTACACTATAACTATAGTACCTAGTGTGAGCTTAGGGGCCCATATATTGGCAGAGTATTTTTGTAGGTGAAGGAGTAATTGTTTCACGATGAAAAGCCAGTATAATTGGGTAGGACTATTGACAAACTCTTCAGCGCTGTCCGTTCATTGAGGTAAGTAATGTAAAATTTTTTAAAAATAACA
Source organism: Aspidapion aeneum (assembly GCA_963576565.1). Lineage (NCBI taxonomy): Eukaryota > Metazoa > Arthropoda > Insecta > Coleoptera > Brentidae > Aspidapion > Aspidapion aeneum. The sequence goes on along the minus strand of OY755041.1, from coordinate 414,994 downwards.
TGTTTATTGATTTTACATGTTTACCCGATTTCCTTAAAACCCAAGCCCTATATCAAAAATGTGATTTATACGCTATTGTAGACAATTAAATTTACTTTTATACGCGATGTATAACAAGGGAAGATAGGAAGGTATCAGCAGCGTAGCGTGCCTGAAGGGGCGGGGGGGGGGGGGCCGACAGCAAAAAGAACGCCCCTCAAAAATCTTGCGACCAAAAAAAAAACAAAAAGGTCATCATATCTTTCGTTTCCTTTGCCGCCCTCTCAATTTGCCGTTGGCAGCCCTGCTACTTAATAACGTAATACAGCGTAGGGCGCTTCGGCCACCCGTGGGGCGCCAGTACCATCGGGGCGGGGGGGGGGCGACGAACCCCCCGCGCCCCCGGAAGGTATTATCTGTAACAATTTAGGAGCGTCCGTAATTTTTTTAAATCACTAAACTTACCCATTTATGGTTAAGCAATTTTCTGAAAAACTAAGCTAATTGGGAAAAAAATATTGTACACACATCAACAGCAGTGGCGTATATAGAAAAATATTTCGGGGGGGGGGGGGGCGAACAGTTACGGGGGTACGGGGGGGGCGAGACCCCATGAGTCCGTATTTATGCTATTTTATGTTTGTACTCATGAAATATGTGGAAAATATCCAAAAAATCCTTAGCTACGGGGGGGGGGGGGCGTGCCCCCCAGCCCCCCCCGTATATACGCCACTGATCAACAATGTCTAAGTCAGTGGGGTCAGACTAATGACAAACTCTCCAGCGGCGTCTGTTAATTGAGAAAATGTAGAAATATTTAAACAACCACATATTTGTCAAGTTTTTTACCCGATTTTCTTAAAGACCAGCGGCGTAGCGTGGGGGGGCGCGGGGGGTTCGACGCCCCCCCCCCCCCCGCCCCGAGGGTAGTGGCGCCCCATAGGTGGGAGAGGCGCCCGTGTGACGTATCGGCCGCCCCCTCATACATGATGACTTTATTTTTTTTTAGTTGCAAGATTTGTCAGAGGCGCCCTTGTGACTTATCGGCCGCCCCCGGACATATGATGACCTTTTGTTTTTTTTTTTGGTCGCAAGATTTGACAGAGGCACCCTTGTGACCGGCCGCCCCCTGACATATGACCTTTTTTTTTTTTTTTTGGTCGCAAGATTTGTGAGAGGCGCCTTTTTGACCTTTTGGTTTTTTCTTTGCCATAAGATTTTTCATCAGTTTTCAGAGGCGCCCTTTTTAGCTGTCGCCCCCCCCCCCCCGCCCTTTCGGGCACGCTACGCCGCTGTTAAAGACCAAGCCCCTTATCAAAAAATGAGCCCCATAGTTTATTGTAGACAATGAAATTTCCTTTCAAATAGTGCATAACAAGGCAAGATTGATCTTCACATTAAAACTTCACAGGCGTCCATAAAGTAAGTCAATTTTTACAGACAACAAAACAAATTAAGTTTTTTACAATATTTATTCAATTTTCTCAGAAACTTAGCTCAATAGAAAAAAATGTGTTCTATACTTTATTGTAGAAAATAAAATTACCTTTTTAACATTGTGTAAAGTCGGGTGTAATTGACGACAAACTCTCAATGGGGGTAATTTTTAAATTTTTAATTTTTCAAAATTGATTTAATTTACGGACGCCCCCAAATATATGTTATAATGAAACTAATGTTCCCTTATTTATAACCAATACATGATTGTAATTTTATTGTTTACAAAAAGGAAAAATCACATTTTTTTATATAGAGCTTGGTTCTTAAGAAAATCGGGTGAAACATGACTGTAACAAAACATGTTTCTTTTTTACAGTACCTCCAGGGGCGTAGCGTGGGGGGGGGGGTTCGTCGCCCCCCCCCGCCCCGAGGGTAGTGGCGCCCCATTGGTGGCCGAAGCGCCCTTAGCGTGATTAAGTCGGGCCGGTAACGGCTGATCCCAACTAACATTTATAGTAGCGGCTACATGTTCTAAAGGCTTTGCTACTTTCTTATAGTAGAAATGTGGTGATCCCAACCAAAATTTGTTACTTTTTAGTTCTAACTACTATTTAGTATCAGGAAATAGTAGACGTTTCGTAAAAACGACGCTCTAAACTACTTCATAGGATTGTTTCTTGATAGTCGATTCTGATAGTCTTCTCTACCACAATAGGACGTTGCTAAAGTTTTACTTTCTTTTTAGTCGTTATTTCGTAGTCGCCCTGACTTTTATATCCTACTTAATTACCACTAGAAAGTTAAGCTTCATTGGAGTCCCAAACAAGTGTATCCGACAACTACATTATAACTTTAATTTTTACCACAAAAGTTTGTGTCATCATAGTAACATCTGATGTAACAATGTAGACAAAATAACTTTTTGGATCAACTTTAAAGCCGCAACTACTTTCAAGTAACCTTTTCGACTATCAGGGAATATAGTTTGGGACGCCATGTTTTTATGTAAGAAAGAAAATTTAATATTTTTGTTGTCGTTTTATGAGCTCATATTAAAGAGCCATACTATTTTATAAACAAATTAGTTGAAGCTTACCAAAAATGCTCTTCTTACGCACCATTTGTTGAAGTTAACTGTCGATTATGAAAACATAACCTCCAAAATCACAACACAAAAATTCCATCAGCTACCAGAAAACGGCTCAATTTTACGGGCGCACCGGTTTTTTGCAATATATATAATGCATGTTATACAAAAAACTTTGCGTCGCACTCGAATTTTGATCCTCTGCTCGTAAATTCTCACACTTTTGGATAACATCGTTCATATTATAACCATAACCAAACAAAAAAACTAAGCGAGTCTGTTTACTGTTGTGTCCACCATATTGTGTAACAATTCTACCAAAAAGAAACGATTATATTATTTGCAACTACATCGCAACTTTTATGCCATTACGGAAAAAAAACAGCCTCTACGACGTAGTAGATACCTGGCTACGACGTAGTAGTGTAGTTGTTACTACAGTGACTTTAAACACTTGGCCAAGTAGTTATAACCAGAAATTGGTTCCCCACTTAGGGAACTATAACGTCGCTGTATGGTATACTGAGACGTAGCGGGAGTACGTTGCGGTTACTTTTAAGAAATTATTTCTAGTTGGGGTTTCGTCGTTACAACTTTAATTGTTTGTTGGGATTGAGTGGGCGTCAAAGGAAACTAACGACATGAAGACTTTTTTGGTTTTCAGAGGCGCCCTTTTTAGCTGTCGCCCCCCCCCCCCGCCCTTTCGGGCACGCTACGCCGCTGAGTACCTCATTAACAAGCGCGGATTTGAGGGGGGTAACGTGGTAATTACCCCTTCCCATAGAAAAAAAGTTAGTAAATATCGGGCTAACCTCAAAATTTAAAAAAAATAATTACATTAATAGTACTTCCGTCGACCTGTACCCCCCCCCCAGATTTTGGTCCAGATCCGCGTTTGCTTATTAAACGGACGCCACTGGAGAGTTTGTCAATAGTCGTATCTACCTTACTAACTTATAGGTATATATTTCAGTGGCGGACGCAGAAATGAATCCTGGTGGGTTGGGCGCGGATTGATACGCAATACGCTGGGGGGACCCCCCCCTGCGTATGGAAAAAAAAAGATATTTTATTGTCGACAAGAACTTAAAAATTGCCGCTTTGGGGGGTTTTGCAGCTAAAGTAAAAACTATAATAGGTATAATTTTATATTTAGGTTAGATTTTACCCAGGGGTGTCTCGATTGCCGATTTTTGTACACCAAAAGGAAATACCTGTAGGTATTTCCTGGTATTTTCTCAAATTTTAATGGTATTTCCTAGTATTTCCCAAGAACTTCCCGGTATTTCTTGGTATATTTCCCAGTACTTTTCCAAGTGTACTAACCTGTACACATGGGCGCACCCATTTTTCACATATTTCTTGAAAAATCACGAAAAATAGCTCAAAATTCGACATTATGAGTCTTCGGGCCCCCCCACCAAGAGGCCTCGGGCCCCCCCCCCAAGACAGATTCCTGGGTGCGCACACCAAAAGGAAATCTCGGAGCCACCCCTAAGATTTTACACATTTTGGATGCATTTCTGTGTCATTGTGGCTTTAGGGCGTTAAGTTTTAAAAAATTTGAACACGACTTTAAGAGGAGGGGAAAAAATTGAGCCAAAAACTTAATCCAGTGGCGTACCAAGCAATATGTATAAGGGGGGCACTGGCGAGACCCCATAATGTCCTTCTTTATGCTATTTAATTTTTTTTATTCATGAACTATGTGAAAAATATCTTTAGACGTGGGAGGGGCGAGCCCCAGGGCCCTGCCATGGGTGCGCCCATGGTTAATCACTTAATCCATGGGCGCACCCAGGTGGGGGCCCCCCAAGCCTGAGATTTTTTTACCTATTCTCGACATATTTCATGATAAAATACAAAAAATAGCGTAAAATTGGACATCATGAGGCTTCGGCCCCCCCCCCAAGGAGCGGCGTAGTTCCGAAAGACATAATGACCTTTTTTTTTTTTTTGGTAGCACGTTTTTTGAGAGGCGCCCTTTTTAGCTGTCGGACCCCCCCAAGACACATTCCTGGGTGCGCCACTGCTTAATCTACGACCTAATCCATTTTCAAAATGCACTCGTCATATTTTATATAGGTACTCAACTACCTCTAGCGCCTGCACTATATTCCAGTCCAATTTTTACACTGATAATATATTCACTATCACTCACCCAGGGCCGTTGTCAGAATCACCACAAAAGAAAACAAAACAAACGAAGTCAATCAATAAAACTAACTAACTACAATACTACAACCACTTTTAAAACACGGATAAAAACATAACCTTAACGTTTAGGCGAGCATTCACAAAGCAACTGGTTTCCTATTCCGAAACGAGTATCCCATTACGTTAAGTTTTGCTTGGACTGAACCAATCACAACAAGGGGCGGGAAGTTGGCGCGCTATTTCGACCAATGAAAGTCCGGGGCGGGAATCAAACTTGATTAAAATAATGGAAGATATGAGATATAAGAATATACGATTATTATGGTAGTTAATTATTTGTAAACATTCTCTAATTGCTTTTAATATATCTACTTATTATTGAATGCTCTGTATGCCTACCCTACCTACCTAACTATAAAATTGGCTTGATTAAACCTAGAGGATATTAGGTACGTATAGATATCTATATTGCTATGCTAAGATATTAATAGGTTTTGATATAGGGTAACCTGTCACAAATAATGCCATGCGTCTAATAAGGCCAGTGCCCTCTTTAGGCTATAATATTTAAACCTCTAGGCGAAATCCTATTGCCCTCTGGGTGTAAATCATAGCAATTGCTAGAGGAAAGGTGCCTATTATCGCATAGGTTCCTAATATCGGATAGTCAAGTATTTTCTAAACTACTGGTCCGATCTACCTGCGTGTGCATGTACCAATGCCAGTGGCGGCTCGTGAAGTATAAGAATGGGTGTGCGCTATAATAAGTGAGTCGAAATAAATTTAAAATAAATAAAGTTAAAAAAATTTGCATATTTATTTGTAGCCAAATAAAAGAACTTATGGTGCCCACTAGGTAATAAGATTGTCAAAGTAAAAAAAGCAGGTCTCTAATGAATAAAAATATGCCTACACAAAAAAAAATTACCTACAGTATACATACATATTAGTTTTTAGCCAACGATGGATAACATTAATTCAATGTACAAAACCGTTTTATCTTGACTTTTGATTCAATGTAATGTTCGTATACGTTGGTTCAAAAATTCATGCTTTTTAATTTTTGCCTGTAGATGATTTAGGTCAGTTACCTACCTCTAAGCATGGAAAACAAAATAACGAGTTTGTAACATCACATCCACAAATCCATTTGTTTTTTTGGTAAATATATTTTCTAAAGTATCTTTTAAAATTCCTACCTTCTTTTCTTTTGGAGCAAGTTTGTGATAATTCTAGTTCTGGAGTCGGCCTTCCCAATCTTTTAATTTCAATTTTTTGATTTAAATTAAAGGAGGAAAAGCTTGCTATAATGTTTTGTACACAATTAAGTCTTGAATTACTTCCAGAATTAACCGAACCCGAACTTATAACTGCCTCAGACATATTCGACACTTAGTAGATAATAATTAACCCAAAAATTACAAACAAGAAGCCGAAAACAGCATAAAATTCACTTAAAACTGCGTAAATAAATTTTAATTACGCCCAATACACGTATAGTGTATACTAACGATAATATAAATGGTAATCAGCTGAGAACTATAAAAAAACGATGCAAGTGTGTATTGATTTAGCGCACCAGCCCGCCCTTTTCTCGGCCGATATCCCGAGCATTTCCGATCCAATTGCATGGCAAAAATTGGATTAAAGAGAAACGCCGAATCCTAGCGCACCTCCATATTCAAGCCCGCCTCTCATATCTCTAGATTTAAGCGAGGCGAGGCGATCGAAGGCCACCGTATGCAAGTCGAAAATATCTTAATTACTTCCGTTAATGGCCGATAGATGCCACTAGCGGGATCGGGATTATTAAAAAATAAATAAAAAACAACAGTAATTATTTAATAATAATTTGTATTTATTTTTTTCTTATTTTTGCTGGGGGTGCGCGCGCACCAGCGCTCCTATGGACGAGCCGCCCCTGACCAATGCTATACACCAAGCTGTACAGATTCTACATAAATTACAGATTTCTGCGGCAAGTTTTTATTTGCTGTTCAGTTGTTTACATGAAATCATAGTGCACGAAAATTTTACCGCTGCTGCTTATAGGCAATCTATTCTTAGAAGGTAAGACAAATTATTAATTTGATTTACATCATTTGATTAAGCATATTATAGGGTTTTATTTGATGTATAATTTATTAGGCTTAGTGCAGTTTTGTCTTTTCGAAAAGGTTGATAAACTCACATTAATGTATGCCCTAATATCGGACATTATGGGTTTCCCAATTTTGTTTTTAGTTTTAAGCGTTGACAAATTATTTTTGTATTGCAAAAATATTATGCTAGTGTATTTGCGATATTGGGACTACTATCCGATATTAGGACACCATTTTTAAAATGGTGATTTTTGTATTCCAAAATATATTTTTATCTGTCTCAGAAAAGAATTAAGTTTGAAATATAGGTTACGTAATTGTTTGCCGACACGTACTTCTGAGATATAGTCCAAAACCAAAAAGTATCTGATAATAGCAGTGGCGCACCCAGGAATAGGTCTTGGGGGGGGCCGAGGCCTCTTGGGTCATGATGTCGAATATTAAGCTATTTTTTGTGTTTTTTTTCTGAAATATGTCGAAAATATGTAAAAAAATCTAAGGCTTGGGTTCATTATCCTATTATCATGGGCGCCCCCTGGGTGCGCCCATGATAATAGGCCAGTGGCGGCGCGTGGTAAAAAGCTTTCGAAGTGCACACCAAAAAAAAAATTAAAATTGCGACGCAGGCGGAATTTTTTTTGCAAATAATTAAAAAAATGAGATATTTAGTTAGATATTAGTTACCTACCTATTATTATTGAAATTATAAACAAATAATAAATGTATCATACCTAATTTAAATATTTTCTCTTCTAATGGCAAAGATGAAAATTTAATTGCTTTTAAATATTGCACGCTAATGCTATCAAAATTAAAAACTTCCGTCGTAAATACCAAATCGTTGAAATCAAAACAAACCGCCAGCGCCCGACCGATAATGCCAAATGAGTGGTGTGCAAATACTATCTACTCGATACTTTAATATCTGATACATGGGCGGATTCGAAGTAATCGAATATCCTTCGACTCCAAATACTCGTTACTCGAATCCCGAATGGGACCGAAGCCGAAGTGTTACTTTCGTATCAATTGTATCAGCATCGGCCGTATGAGTAACGAGTTTGGAGTACTTGTAATCATTTGGATCGATATTTATATATTGGATTTACCGATAATATAATATAAATAATAATAAAATCTAATACTCGAATAGGAAGTATCAGTATCTACTCAATACTTGGAAAAATGGTTGCACATCACTATGCCAAATTGTCACTTTGCACTAATTAAAAGTGCCCTTGAGCTCCTTTAACATGCAACGCGAACCATGGGTCCGGGGGCGGCACGGGGGTGAGGGCGGCATCGAGGCTAGTTTTTGCACAGATTTTGAAGAAGGTTCAGATTCTATGTACTGAAAATTCTATTGGGATATGTCATCCTTTCTTTCTATATTTCGTAATTAGAATGCGACACAACATCTACGGAGCAAATAAAAGTGAATAATTAGATTCGAACTAACTATATAGCGCATCCGCCAGCATGCACCGCAGGTGGTTTGAATACGAATACAAACACATACATACCGGGTATTAATTTGTAGGTAATATTCCAGTCTTTAGTGAATTCCATTCCGGGTACACGGTAAAAAAAATTGTCTTAGATCAAAGCAAATTGCTTTAAAGTAAAATAATTTGTGCTTTATTTACTAAGAGAATATGTCTTGCCTCTTATTTTAATGTGAAGCAGAAATTGTTTTATTATAAATTAGAACTGAAATAATCTAAGGCACCGTTTTCTCTGGAAGCAAAATATTACTTATATGAAACAAAACAATTAAAGGAAAAAAGTAAAGTCTCATTTCAAAATTAAACGTTGCGTTGAACTAAAAAGAAATATTTTAATTCAAATCAAATTGTCTTAAGGTAAAACAATTTATTCAAGAAAAAGAATGCGTTTTCATTCTAGGCAAAATTTTCTACGGTGTAAAGTAGGTGAAGGGCTTCTTTACCAAACAAAAAATAAAAAACTAAAGACAAATTTTATCCACCATTAGGTCTACATGTCATCAATGAGTAACCTCTATAAACTTAGCATTACCACTTAAGAATTGGATATTCGCAATATATGCATTAATTGTCGTGAATTTGTCGTAAATTTGTCGTGAAAGAAAAAATTTTGTCGCGCCACCCGTTTTCCTGAAAAGGGTATGTAATGCTAAGTTGAGTCTCAACTTAGCATTACCACCCCAGAAAAAATTAAAATTTTTAAAATCTAATAAATGCATTAATTGTCGTGAATTTGTCGTAAATTTGTCGTAAAAGAAAAACAATTGTCGCGTCATCCGTTTCCCCGGAAACGGGCAGTGAGCAACTTTGAGATCTAAATCTAAATCTCAGTGATCTTTAAGCTTTTTCACAATACAGTCGACATACCACGTGTACACACGTGTCCGAAAAGTTTTTTCCCAACCATTGCCTATGCTATGCTTGATCTTTATTTTATTAGGGGTCGCCTATTAATTACGTAACGGGATTTGGAGGGCTTCCTAAAAGTTTGGCATAGTTTAACAAGGGGTAGGGAGGGCTTCTCGACTTTGTTAGGTAAGAACTTTCGCCTACAATAAAATAAATACAGCTATACAACTAGTAGGTACCTAGTGTTACTAGAAGATGGTGTTTTGTTAGTATGAAACATATTTATATCCGTTCTTTGTAGCAAAATGCCTATGATTGTTAAAAGGACAACATAATATTTCTTGAGAAGTTCGCTTTTTTTCGTTAATTCTAAAACAACGCAAAATCCTGAGCGTTAGCTTGATCATTGAAAACAGCGAGCAATGAATATTTATATTAACACCAAAAAGGGTAAGGGTAAAAGTAAAAACAGCACGTAATATAACGATTGTTTCAGCAAAAATTTACAATCACGCGACAAGGTTAAATATACTACATCTTCGTATTGTGAAAAAGCTTAAAGATCACTGAGATTTAGATTTAGATCTCAAAGTTGCTCACTGCCCGTTTCCGGGAAAACGGATGACGCGACAATTGTTTTTCTTTTACGACAAATTTACGACAAATTCACGACAATTAATGCATTTATTAGTTTTTGAAAATTTTAAATTTTTCTGGGGTGGTAGTGCTAAGTTGAGACTCAACTTAGCATTACATAGCCTTTTCAGGAAAACGGGTGGCGCGACAAATTTTTTTCTTTCACGACAAATTTACGACAAATTCACGACAATTAATGCATATATTGCGAATATCCAATTCTTAAGTGGTAATGCTAAGTTTATAGAGGTCAATGAGTAGGTATATGACCCATATAGAGTGGCAACCGACGAGCCTTGCAACATTGAGGGGCAGATGGCGCTAAAATAAATTCGTCTAGTACGCAATATTCAGATATAACTAGTACGATTTATTTGCATGTGCAAGTTCCGAGGTTTATGCCTATCATACGAATGCCAGTAGATCATAGTAGGGTAGAAGGTCCGGTTTTTGTCCGGTTAGTGAAAATGTCAAGTTTAAACCTTAAATCTTTATCTTCTTTTAAATAATATATTCTTGAAATTGAATAATTACCATACCTTAATGTTTTAAAAACGAAAAAAACTGCATTTTCTTCGTCCAAAAATTTCCAGTTTTCGACCGGTCTAAAACTAGGGTTTTCCTAGGTCGAAAAACTGGCCCGTAAATGTCGAGAACCGGGTATTTTTCGACCATTTATTAGCGGACGAGACATTGGTGCACATTTTTGCCGTGATTTAAGAGCAACCGTTCAAACTAGGAACTAAAATTTAGAAACAGATGATTTTTTAATAAAAATAGCAGATAAAACATTAAGCGGCGTTTTCATTACAGTGAGTACCACCGATCGAATTTGCTTCCTTGCGCTATGCAAATGCAGTACTCCCCTCGCTTGTACTCAAAGCAGAAGTTAAAATATCCTTTTTTGGCAATTCTGGTCAAAAAATTCCCCTCACTAGGACATATGGGGTTCTTTTTATGCCGGGGGTTCGGTTTGCCTAACGATAGCTACGCCACTGGTTCTTACACCTCCTTAAACCTAGCATTACCCCTTATTATAGGGTAAACTGCCCGGTTAACCGTCCACCACCAGTTTTAGTCCATTTTGATCCTTATTGCCATAAAATAAGAAAACGAACTATGTGTGGCCTAATTCAGGTGGGGGTATTTGTTCGTTGGTCCTCTCCCCACCAATTGGTGAAAATAGGATTAAAATCGCGCCAAAAACAACGTTAGTGCAACTTTTTCTTTAAGAGCATACACACGCTCTCAAAGCTTACTCAATAAATCTTCATTTTTGGTTAGTGGAGGTGTCTGCGGGAAATAGCATATAAGTTGAGGAGTTTTACAAATATAATACATATTTTATGTTTTTTAGGGAGATTATGATTTTCTAAATCCAAAAATATATCTTTTAAATAAAATTATTAACAATTTGTTTAAAAAAATGGTGGGTCGGCTAACTAGAATAATGAAAAGGCAAATTGAATATTAAGGTTTTTAAGTTTTTGCCTTTGATTCTCTCTTGTGTTGTATTTATTTAAGTTAGATCAATTTTAACAGACATAGAAGAAAGTTTTTATTATCTACAATCTATGTCCCAGTTCCAGACCGCCTTTTTTAAATTATATCTTTAGAAATTTTTGCAAGAAAAATCTAAAATTTTTGGGGGTCGAAATACTGGTATTATTCGAACTCTTGAAATCTGACCGGTCGAGAAACTGGGTTGCCTTGAACCTACTAATTATTTTATTGTTTTTTATGGTCGAAATATAGGTTTTCTCGACCTTGTTTAAGAGGATTATCCCAAACGATAAATATGTATGCTTTACTCTAAAAAGATGATGCGTGAATGTTATAACAGGTTATGATTTGTCTGAGCAATAGAACTCCAGTAAAGTAAAGTTTTATCATATACCTACATATGTACCTACCTATATTAAACACACAAAATAAAAATTATTTTAATTAGGTACATAGGCATTTTATTATATATTAAGGAAATTTTATGGTACTTGAAGTACCAACCTTTGATGTAGTACCTTGTTTTAGTGTACTTGAAGTAGGTACCTCACAAAATCAAGTACAATTTGTACATTGTTATAAATAGTTTAAGTAACAAGAGCCTATATGTAAGTAATGTTCAGTTAGTTGTACTTTAAGTAAAGTACTTAAAGTTTACCCTTTTTAGCAATTTTTAACAAAAATATGTCCTTTATAGTGAGGGGAATTTTTTGAGCAGAATTGCCAAAAAAGGATATTTTCACTTCTGTTTCGGGTACGAGCGGGTGGGAGTACTGCATTTGCATACGGCAAGGCTATTCTTCTCTAGAAACGACGCTTAATGTTTTATCTGCTATTTTTATTAAAAATCATCTGTTTTAAATTTTAGTCCCTAGTTTGAACCATTGCTCTTAAATCACGGCAAAAATGTGCACCAATGTCTCGTCCGCTAATGGTCGAATAATACCCGGTTCTCGACACTTACGGGCCCGTTTTTCCACCTAGGAAAACCCCAGTGTTAGACCGGTCGAAAGCTGGATATTTTTGGACGAAACGAGGGCAGCACCAGGTCGAAAACTAGGAAAAGTGACAATTTTTGCTTTTTAATTCTCTAGAAACTCCAGATTTACAGAGTTGTACCTAAAATAAAGTTTTTTACATTTTTAAAGCATTAAGGAATGGTAATTATTCAATTTCAAGAATATAATGCTTTCAGGAGATAATGATTTAGGGCTTTAAACTTGACATTTTCACTAACTGGACGAAAACCGGGACTTCTACCCTACGCAATATTAAGATACAACTAGTACGATTTATTTGCATGTGCTGATTCGGGGTTCATGCCTATCATACGAATGCCAGTAGATCATAGTAGGGTAGAAGGTCCGGTTTTCGTCCGGTTTGTGAAAATGTCAAGTTTAAAGCCCTAAATCTTTTTCTTCTCAAAAGAATATATTCTTAAAGTTAAAGAATTACCATTCCTTAATGCTTTAAAAACGAAAGAAACTTCATTTTATGTAAAACTGTGTTAAGCTGGAGTTTCTAGAGAATTAAAAAACAAAAATTGTCACTTTTCCTAGTTTTCGACCTGGTGCTGCCCTCGTTTCGTCCAAAAATTTCCAGTTTTCGACCGGTCTAAAACTAGGGTTTTCCTAGGTCGAAAAACTGGCCCGTGAATGTCGAGAACCGGGTATTATACGACTATTAGCGGACGAGAGATTGGTGCACATTTTTGCCGTGATTTAAGAGCAACCGTTCAAACTAGGAACTAAAATTTAGAAACAGATGATTTTTTAATAAAAATAGCAGATAAAATATTAAGCGGCGTTTTCATTACAGTGAGTACCACCGATCGAATTTGCTTCCTTGCGCTATGCAAATGCATTACTCCCCTCGCTCGTACTCGAAACAGAAGGTAAAATATATTTTTTGGCAATTCTGGTCAAAAAATTCCCCTCACTAGGACATATTTTTGTTAAAAATTGCTAAAAAGGGTACTTAAACTTTAAGTACTTTACTTAAAGTCCAAAAAATAAACAGTACTTATGGGCTCTTGTTACTCAAACTAATTATAACTTTCAAATATCTTCTTAAAGCAAAGCATAAATATTTATCGTTTGGGACAATCCTCTTAAAGAAAGTCGAGAAAACCTATATTTCGACCATAAAAAACAATATAAATAATTACCTAGGATTGTTAAGGCAACCCAGTTTCTCGACCGGTCAGATTTCAAGAGTTCGAAGAATACCAGTATTTCGACCCCCAAAAATTTGAGATTTGTCTTTTCTAGATAAAAAAAACATATAATTTAAAAAAGACGGTTAGGAACTGGGACATAGATTGTAGATAATAAAAACTTTCTTCTATGTCTGCTAAAATTGATCTTAACTTAACTTAAATAAATACAACATGAGAGAGAACCAAAGGCAAAAACTTAAAAACCCAGTTTTTGACAGCCCGCGGTCGATACTATCCCTAAAAGAAAGGATTGCCACCTACGCTATGATCACTGTACCGAGGTCCATTCTCTCCGCCTTTCATATCGATGTGGTCTTCTCCCGTAACCTTGGGAAAGGGACCCTATACAGGTGCTAACTCTCCGGGTCGGAGAGTACTTGGAATCTACGGAGGGCAGGGGTCGATTCATTTCCCCTGATAGACATCTGACGAGGTCTACCCGTACCCTTTTATTTAAATGCTTATAAAAGGTACGCCACTGATGTAAGGGGGGCGTCTTATACATCGTTAGAGAGGACTGTTCATGAGCCTTAATAGTTATTACTTAGTGGTTTTTTTCCAAGTTAAAAGTTTACAAATAATTGGGAAAATACTGTAAGAGAGCACTGAGGGGGGTGGTTAACTAGAAAGAGTCAGTTTTAAGTTATTACTAACCAAAAATTTTTTACTCACTCTCATTTTTATTTACTTATGGATCGTTCATACTCGTCTTTTGTCTAGTCTTTTGTCTTGGTTTAGTCATATGTCTTGTCATAAGAAAGTTAAAACCACTGTTTCTTATGGGAGTGTTCATACAATGCTTTTGCTTTTGTTTTTGATTAGTCTTTGTCTTAAGAGTTGCCAACTTTCAATCCTTAGGACAACGACTAAGACGAGTGACAGACATCAGCTGATATTTGTTGTTTTTTTTTACAGGGCGTCCGAAGAGCGCAAGCGCGCGGACGAAATTTTGAATTTACCGCCATTAATCATGTTTTTAACAGAAATTCTCAACATAACCTTAAAATTTTATTTGTTTTTTTTTTCTTTTTCGCTTTTGTTCTTTCGTGTCTGTGTTTCGTGCACAGATTAGGTTAAATAAGATTGTTTTGTGTAGAAAATGACTTTTGAAAATGGGCCTTTTTATTGAAATTGATTTTTTTTTCAGTGGGTTATGACTAAGACTAATCAAAAACAAAAGACGAGTATGAACAGCCGATTTTGTTTAAGACAGCTAAGACTAATCAAAGGACAAAGACTAATCAAAAACAAAAGACTAAGACGAGTATGAACAATACTTTAGTTAAAAAAATGAATGATCAACATTTTCGTTTGATTTAAGGATTTCTACAAACACATTTATTTTTATTTCAAGGCGGCTATTTAAAAAAAACATAAGTATTTAACGGTACACAATGGGCTTTTAAACAAAAATATTTTTTTGAAAAAGAAAATTGTGTTAAGAATAAAATATACCACAAAAAAAAGAGAAAAATAAATATTTTAAAAATGTTCCCCTTTTTTCGTACGCTAATGGAATGTGCACCACTACCGTCAGAGGGTACTAAGGTACATGATTTGAAAGGAAATTGTATCCGCTTGAAAAATGATCTTCAGAAGATTTTTAAAAAAGTTGATTGTTTTCGAGTTATTAGCAAAAAACTATCAAAAGGCACGTTTAAGGGGGGTTCGGTTCGCAGTATCGGACCCCGTAGGGCCTGAACTATTTTAGCAACTTGACTTACCTAGTTAGCTGCCGCTAGCAGATCGAACGGTGCGAAGCGCGACTTTAATACATGAGCAAGGTTTAATGTCTTAAGAAAAGATTATTACAAAATTAAATTTTTCTTGATTTAATGTTTCCTGATTAAAGCTAAAATAACGAAATAAATAACAATGACTATTTCTTCGTCTTTTAAAAGTGAAAATCTTACTGTGCTTGCTCCTGTTTAGTAATTAAAAACTATTAATGAATTTTGAGTCACAGCGGCAAACGCACCTAAATATGCGCGTCTTTGGTCCCTCACTGACTTCTTGTTTTCCATAAGTTCATCCTTTTTTATACGCTTTTCAGCCTAAACGTTCAATGTCGAGCACTGTATACTTTAAAGTTTATAGAAGGAACATGAAACCCGGCCATTTGACAAATTAAGCTCTTGTCATTCAAGATCTTCCCTAAAATAAATACCCACACCCCATGTACTTTATCTTTTCTGCAGAAGCTAGTTATAGCAGTAAAACTGTTTACTTTTAATTGACAGAACTCATCTTGCTTTAAACAGTGTTCGGTAATACAAAAGCAGTCTGCCTTTGATTCTTCAAGAAGTAATTCAAAATCAGAGATTTTATCCCTTATACCCTGCACATTAGTATTAAATATTTTAAAGTTTTTGTTGGTTAGGCACTTTCGTATTCGTTCCATCTTTGGTATGTGGATTGATTTCGTAGGCGTTGCAGGCTCAGAATAGTAGTTTACCTAACTAGTGCGGAAAGTGCCTCTTGATTGCTATCGCGTCGTTTGGCCAGCAATCAAGTGCGGAAAAGACACTTTACGCACGAGTTAGGTACACTATTTTTTCTATAAGTGTGAGGAAAAAACTAAAAATTAATCAGAAAATTATTTATATTCAAAACGTTTTAATCAAATCAATTATTATTATTCACATTCTAGCGGCTTTTAGAACTGACTGGGGTAGATCTTCGTCCGAAGAATCCATTGAAAATCTGATTTTTTTGTTTGAAAAATTCAAAAGACGCTTGTATCTGCAAAATTGGCTTTGTTTTGACAGTTTGTTTGTACTTTGTTGCTATGGTGATTTAAGATGCCAAATCTAAAACCACTAGTGTTCATTGTTGTTTGACATTGACAATGACGATATTTATACCGGGGAGGTTTAAAACTTATAATTTGAACCTATTTTACTGAAAACTTTATTTTATTGAAAATATTGAAAATATAGCAGAATTTTAGTCAATTTGAATATTCTTAGGATATTTCGTGTGCTAGGAAAGATACAAATGTATTTTGAACGGTCTAAATGTTATAGAACACCTCAAAATCGTAACAAATTTACTTTTCCACTAGTGCGGAAAAGTGGCACTTTCCACACTAAAATGCGTGCGGAAAAGTGGACTTTTCCGCACGCTTATAGAAAAAATTGTTTACAGAGATGGGTGGACCAGTCGATATACTCATTTTACGGTACTTTTTCTTGACAAAGAAGAAACGCATCCAAACGCAGAGGATGCTGAGACACTGTGTACAATAACTATCACGTTCATCTATTAGATTCATCGTTGAAAAAATTAGTTGTTATTTGATAATGGGTATTTTTTTCACGGCAAATTTTAAAATTAGGCTAGACAATATAAAAAGTTAAAGTCATGCTAATGCTATTAGGCTCCCTTATTGCTCGTTAATGCCTTATAACACGCCTTTGTTGTTTAGTCCAGACAATACAAGAAGCTTTTCACCATTATCGATCCCTATTTTGAGCATAAAAGATTAACGTTTCGGGTCCTTTTGCTTTTATATTTCAATTGTCTGCTTAATAATAATGGTAAACATATTGGTTATTGGAAAACGCTAATCTTGTCTTGTCTTGTCAGAATTGGTTCAATCTATTTTAAATTTAAAAACTTATTGGTACACTTTTTATTTATTTATAGTTATAAAAAAACATTGTCTTTATTAGTACTACCACTCTATCACAAACCTACTTTGAAATGCAATATTGTCGAAGGATGAGAGTGTTGCATTTCAATCAGGCTTATTATAGGCGGTGCTAGTACGCATAATTAATAATAAGGGCGGATCCAGCGTTGACAGGCCTAGGGATTTATCCCGAATCTAGCAGTGGCGGTTTCTCCATAAACTTTGATCATTCCTTAATTTAATTCATAATTATCCCAAAAGAAATTCACTAAAGACTGGAATATACTCTAGGAATTAATACCTGATGTATGTGTTTGTATTGGTGTTCATACTCTCCATATACGGAAGACTACATATATGCAAAGAACGCTTTTATTTACTGGAACGAAATTCTATGCAACCTAGATGTTATGTCGCATGCTAATTACGAAATATAGAAAAAAAGGACGACATGTCCCAATAGAATTTTACAGTACATAGAATCTGAACCTTCCTTCTGCACGGCGCGTATACCCAAGACCAGCCTCAATGCCGCCCGCACCCCCGTGATGACCCATGCCTCATCGGTTCGCGTTGCATGTTAGAGCAGATTAGCGGCACTTTTAATTCGTGCACTTAGTAGTTGTGTGTGCAACGATTCCTTTTGCAAGTATCGAATAGATACTGATACTTCCTATTCGAGTATCAGATATTTTGTATTCGGTACTAAGTAATCATTATATTATATAACACTGAGTAGAGTTAAAATTTTAAGTACTAAGTGTGCAAAAAATAAAAATATTGATGTTTTACATGTTTGTAGTTTTTGAAGTGTGAACTTCTTTAGGCGCGTTTAGTAGTTTTGGTGGGTATTGAATTCAACTGAGCCGTCAGGCTCGGCTATGTAACGCTCATTCGGGTGAAATCGGCTCGAGTCGACTAACTGTGAGAAACATTCAGCGAGCGATATGATGATGCAGAAGAAGGCCAGTACACGACACCACAGTAAGGCACCACATTTTTATGGATTACCAAAGATCCATAAGAAGGATATACCATTGCGACCAATCACCAGCTCCAGGGACTCACCCACCAGCACTTTGTCGAGATTTTTGTTGGACATAATTCAACCACTACAGCGTAAGTCCGAATCTTTTGTCAAAAACTCGGAACATTTTGTCGAGGTTAGATCCCGGCGATAGATTTGTAAGTTTTGATGTAGAAAGTCTCTACACCAACGTGCCAATAAATGAGTCACTTAGTATCATCAAAAACAAATTACAAACTGTTGATACACTTCACGAGAGAAACGCTATCGGTGGAGGGGGTGATGGATCTTTTGAAGCTCTGTCTCCGTAACTCTTACTTTCAAGTTTTTTTTTTATTTGTCAAACACACTGTGTTTATTGTATTACAATCTAGTCAGTAAGACTAATTAGCAATTTTGTTTTAACTTAATTTACTAGAAAAGTCAGATTTCACTCAACAGTTCTCCCCGCTTTGTTTAGTCTGTAACTCACAATTGTGTTGTGTTTATAGCATTATTTTGTTTTATATAATTCACTTAGTTTACTAGCTCAAACGGCTTCACTCTTTTTAGTCTTCGAACTAGCATAGTATTGTCTAGAAGCTGAATTGCTTCCACATTCACATGCCGATGGAGTCTATCTTCATGGCTTTTTGCGTACTTTTTTATAGTCTCTGCTACAGTTTCAATTTTTAGATCTCGATGAAGGTCACTATTTCGAACGTACCAAGGTGCATTCACAATGTTTCTTAATACTTTGTTTTGAAATCTCTGTAAAACTAGAACGTTACTCTCTTTAGCACAACCCCATAGTTCAATACCATATGTCCATACTGGTTTCAGTATTTGTCTATAAAGCAGTAACTTATTATGAATTGTTAAATTGGACTTCCTTCCAATTAGCCAGTTCATTTTTCTATACCTTATCTCAAGTTCTTCTTTTTTTTCCTTAACATGTGCTTTCCAGCGCAATTTGGCATCAAGTGTTATACCGAGATATTTTGCCTGATTTGAATATGGTACGGGAATGTTGTTAATTGTTATTTGTATGTGATTTATATTTTTGTTTGTAAAATCAACATGAATTGATTTTGGTTTCATTTAATTTTATTCGCCACTTTGTGGTCCAACTGTGAACTTCGGTGACTGCATCCTGAAGTTTTTCTATGCATTTTTCAATAGATTTTTCTACCGTCAATAAACCAGTATCATCTGCAAATGTTGCTAAGTGACAATTTTCTGGCTTTGGGATATCGTAAGTGAATAATAAGTATAGATAAGGTCCTAGTACGCTACCCTGGGGCACGCCTGCTTGAATTTCTCTTAAATTTGAGTATGAGTCTTCCTGTTTTACTCTAAAATGTCTATCAGATATGTATGATTCCAAAATATCCGAATATTGTTTTGGCAGAAACCGTTTTAGTTTAAAAGTAAGGCCTTCATGCCACACTTTGTCAAATGCTTGTGCTACATCTAGAAAAACTGCAGAACAAACTTTTCCCTCTTCTAGTGCTTTTTCTATTATATTAGTAATTCTATGTACTTGATCTATCGTGGAATGCTTATCTCGAAAACCAAGTGAAAGATAAGTTTTACGCACAAAATGATGGACTTCCAATGGGTTCATCTCTTTCTTTTTTTGCTTAAAGACTCCAAATCTCTTATGTTTGCATCATGAATGGGCAGTTACCGTGGGTATTGGAATATTATGTCATGTGTATTTTTCAAAAATTAATTAAAAAAAGAATAATTATTAAAGTTTGAAATTTCCTAGAATAAATGTATACCAAAAATTATGCCAAACCTAATTTTTGCCTTCCTAGCCCGCGCAGCAAAGGCTAGAGAAGGTATTGTTTTCAACGAAAAAAATGTTTTTGAGGTAACGCCGAAAATGTGTTATTCAGGTGTATTTTGACCTATCCTTTTTTTCGACGCCGACTCGACGTCGAAAAAATTTACATTATGATTACATTATCGTGTGAGCTTAGGTGCCCATAGATTGACAGAGTATTTTTGACGCGATAACCATAATAACTCACTACTATAGTTATAGTATACGTGTAATCTAAAATTGAGGCTTGTATTATTCTCTGTTCAATAATAAGCAGGCCCGGACTGGCCAGGTCGGTTAGTCGGCAATCCGCTGAAAAACCACTAAACCGATTTATTTTGGTTATCGGATTTTTTTAAATAAGACGGTCGTAAAAAGAAATAAAATTTCTCAATTTTGAACCGATAAAGGGTGCTGTGTATAAAATTTATATAAAACTAGCCACTGACGGGTCCAGGGAGGGGGTCCAGGCCTCCCCCCTACTTGAAACAAAGCTCATATTCTTTTGTTCCAGTAAATGAATTACCGTAATTTTCGACAAAATATATTTTTTTTACACAAAATGACATTATTTTCTAGAAATATTCCCCTGCGGCGCAGGTTATTTACATGTAAGCAAACTTCAGAGATTAGATTTATTAAAATCAGCTAATTTTTTTTTTGGTTTTTGCTGTCTCCTTCGCCGTTCCTCCCAAACATCTGAAACTAGGTTTTTAAAAAAGTATTTGGCTTTTTTATTACTAACTGACTTCGTTCGCCCCTCGGAGCCCAAAAAATTATGTAAGGTTAAGTAACATTTTGTTGACTTGTTTTATTAGAATCTCTGAAATAATCGCACAATGAAAAAATCGCATCCGTAGAAAAGGTTTGCACGGAAAAAGCGCACAGAAAAAATACTCTGCCAATTTATGGGCACTTAAGCTCACACTAGGTACTGTAGTTATAGTGTACGTGTGAGCTAATATTAGTAAAAACTGAAATGTATTTTATTCAATTCCAGACTCAATTACCTTTCGTTTGATACCACACAAGCTATGTTTTGACTTAAACTCTAATTTTTGAAATTTACCTCCACCCTTTTTTTAAAACTAAAATGTATTTTGTTTAACTCCAGACTCAACATTGGCGTAGCTAGGGGGGGGGCCAGGGGGGGCCTGGTCCCCCCTGAAGTCCCTCAGGCCCCTACCGACTACTAGTAAAAGAACATGACGCTGAAAATACATACTTTTCTATTATTATTCGGGAAATATTCAAATAAAATAGGTGCATTAAAATTTAAAATCATTCAGATAATGTTTACATTTTAGGAAAATCCCTTGTCTTGCGGAATTAGGCTTTTTCTCTTTAAATTATCGGTAACTTTTCTGCACTTATGCAATTTCCGGAAAATATTTTTTAAATTTAAACATAATTATGCATATTGAATATTTGATACATATTGGCGACATCTTGTAAAATATTATAGAAGTGTAAGTTAAATTTCGCATTTAATAAAGACAGAGACCTTTGCCCCTCTGTTTCCGAAATCGGGTTGTAGATGTCGTAAGGTTATAAAAGACCTTTTTAAACTGTTTTTCTAAAATAAATATAATTATCTTTTTAGTTTTTTTGAGGTTAGCGTTTAGTGTCTTATGAAAATTTTCCGATTTTGGTGACAATTTCATAACCATTTTCATATTAAGTTTTCCCACGTCGTTAAATGGAATAAATTCGTCGAGCAATACCGGGAAATTTTTAATATTAATACTTCTACTCTAAGAGCAGAAATTACCGTTTTAAAGAATTGTATTTTTCGGATAAATCAAACTGTTGGTCATGATTCTATCAAACAACATATAGCAGAAAACACCTATCCAAACCTCTACCAACTTTTTAAAGTTGCGAGTATTCTTCCAATTTCAAGTGCAACTTGCGAGAGGTCTTTTTCTGCCATGAGGAGAGTTTTTAATTGGCTTAGAACAACTATGACTCAAGAGAGACACTCAGGTTTGTCATTGTTATTCATAGAAAAAGATTTTGAGGTCGACTTAGACAGTGTGGTAGACGGTTTCAGTCAGCAACGTAGAAAACTTTCTTTGTAGAATTGCTGACTTACATATTTCCTATGTATACATATAAATAAGTTGGTAAATGTATTATTAAATTTGTTATATTAAAATATTAGAACATTTAATGCACGTAATTTTTTTTTTATTCATTGCACACTTTGCACGACTCCTTAAAACCTATGTTTGCTTTTTGTTCAAGATAGAACGGGGCCACGGCCCCCCCTGAAAAGCAAGGCTAGCTACGCCAATGAGACTCAATTACCTTTTGTTTAATATCACACACGCCATATTTCCACTTAAAATCTAATTTTTAAAATTTACCCCCCCCCCCCCTTCTTTTAAATGAACTAAAATGTATTTGTTTAACTCCAGACTCAATTACCTTTCGTTTGATATCACACACGCCATATTTTACATAAACTCTAATTTTTGAATTCTTCCCCCACCCTTTTATTTGGCTTGTGTTCGGTGGATTTTGCTCATTTTTAAATGGGACCATCTCGACCCAAAACCCAGCCTAGGTACCAAATTTCATTAAAATCGGGCAAGCGGTTTTTGAGACATACAGACAGACAGACAGACAGACGGCGCAACAAAAAAGTTTCAAAATCATCTGAAACGCAAAGATTTGAAATCGGAGCAACTTTTTTTTACTCGAAAAAATTAGGATCACCATAGCTCATACTACTATAGTATAGTAGTAGTGTGAGCTAAAACTTACAACTGTAATACCGGCACACAAATTAAAAGAAAATGGTCTAAATGTACATTTGACCGGACCACCTAATGACATATCTTTCAGTGCACCGAATCCAAAACGAGGGTGCTTTGCTCATAGATTTTATATGGTGAAGATCATAAAAATAGATAGATTGGATAAAACCACAGAATACTACGTATTCCTCTATGATAAAACTAACGTTGACATTATTAATGATCCATTTATGCTTCTAGTATAATAATGACGCTAAATTATAAGATACCCGGAACAAAATTTATTTATGGTTATGAATATTTACAATTTTTTTTTATAAATATTTAACATTAAATATTCAAAACTAAAAATATTTTGATAATTTAAAAATTTTTTTAAATATTTAAATATATAAAATAATGATGACGAAGTAACCTTATCTGATGCTTTTTTATATGGAACATTCTAATTTTAAAATCTTAAGTTTATTTTATTGCATGATTTTTTTGTAAGTGTAAAAATGTTTATTGTGTAGTTTCTTTGAACGCTATTACCATTAACCCCCCAGATTTTTAATCCAGAACCGCCGATGACTTGCTCGCACCGTTTAAGATTAAGCTACCTATGCACAATAGGGACTTTTTGAACGCCCTTCTTTAGCTAACTTTATCCTTAATAAATGTGATATTAAATGACAGATGTCACGTGATATTTAGAAGCCCAATTTTAACCTTTTACAGACACAATTTTTATCCTTTTTATCTGTCAAAAGCCTGTTTTGTGTTCTGTAGGCAAAATTAATAAAAAAGTTCCGAAAACAACTAGGGAAAAACTGAAAGAGCAATGCTAGTAAAAAACTACTAGTTTCGTTATTCTTGAAATCTCCCCGAGCGAGTACTTGTCGAAATTCGAGTGAAAGTGGGCGTTTCTCCCCCAATCGTATTCTTGAAATTCTCACCCGAAAAACGTGTGACATTTTGGCGACTTCTCACCGGGGAGATCTCGATAGGTGCCGACGTGGTGACTTTTGTCAAAAACTCTGAGATAACCTAGAAAATGTTGTTTTGGTTACGTGTGGGTTTTGTTTTTTTTAAGTTTTTTCCCTGTTTGTTTTGTAAATGTTGAAGTATATTTTTTGGCCTCCATTACAGGCTTTTCCTTGATAAATCTTTTTGGGCTAAATATATTTTTTTTTAAAACTGCTTTTTGAAAAATTATTATTAAAACAAATTTTTTAGTTTTTTTTATAAATTAGTTTTTGAAAAAACTACTTTTTAAGAAAGTATTATTTTCAAAAAAACTCACTCGGAGAGATTTCAAGAATACTGCCACAGGAAAATATAGGATTAGCTCTGTGTTTACTGTGTACTTCTTAGAACATTGATGACTTTTGGTTAGTTGGTAAACACTGTTGCCAAACACCATATAACCACGGATCACCTAGGTGATCCGTGATATAACCACCGTTTTTGTAAAAAATATTTTTCAATAATTGGCATAAAATTAAATCTGCGGATTACCCCACATTGGTAGCTCTTGAAATAATTGTCTAAATTTACATCACAATTTGACATAACGTTATATGCGTGGCAACACTGTCTCTAAATAAAGGAACTAGTAGCCTGCGTTATTGGAACACACGTAACTATCACTAAAGGATAAGGTTCAAACGAGGTAACTGCGCATGCCTCAAATAGAAGATAAGAGCAAAATGTGACATGCCTATAATTTCAAAAAAAATTTAGAAAAATATATGAAAATTTATTGTAAAAATTTATTGTAAACGACCACATTCCTAAAACTCAGAAGCCTACAGGGACTGATGTGTAGAGGGATAACCGGAGCTATGAGAACTACCCCGATCCTGGCCCTAGAGACAATTCTGGGACTACCATCGCTACCAACTTGGATCAAGAGGGAGACGATGGGGACCTACCTACGTCTAAGGGACACGGGTCAGTGGAGAGGAAGAGGGGAAACAGCTGGTCATCTAGCTATAGAAGAGCTGACAATTAGAGAAATCCCCCTCACGTCAATGACGGTCAGCAGAGCACACGCACCTTGGAGGCTCGAGAAGAGGTACAAAATCCACATCCCAGACAGGGAAGCGTGGCAGAGAGACGAAATGATGTTTGAGGAGAGCGCTTTAGTTTGCTACACTGATGGATCCAAACTATCAGAGAGGCAAACCACAGGAGCGGGAGTATACGTGGAAAAACTAGAAGTTCAGAAGAGCTACTCGCTCGGTGAGCAGGCTACTGTTTTTCAAGCAGAAGTCTACGCCATAATAATGGCGGCAACCCTAGAAGAGGTTCGGAACAGCGAAGATGAGCTTATATATATATGCTCTGACAGTCAAGCCACCCTGAAGGCGCTAAACGCACCCAAGATTGCTGACGGCTTGGTGGAAGAATGAGCAGACGCGCTGGAGACCCTAAGCGATGGTAAACGGGTGACGCTGGTTTGGATTCCGGGACATACGGGGGTACCAGGCAACGAGAAGGCAGACGAACTCGCACGACTCGGGGCAGGAACCGCCTATGTAGGACCGGAGCCACTTTTGGGCGTGACAAAAAGACAAGTGCAAAGCGGACTCAACAAATGGGCCCAGGACGCGCTATTAAACTCCTGGGAAACAGGAACGGGTTGCAGACAGACCAGAGAATTCGTAGACCGTCCAAAAGCGACCAGAATTAGATGGATGCTGGGACGGACACAAAAAGACCTCGGACTGCTGATAGGTACTCTAACCGGACATAACCAGTTGAGGAAGCACATGACACGTATAGGAGTCGAGAATGACCCTACCTGCCTAGCCTATGGACAGGAAGAAGAAACATCTAGACACCTCGTGGCAGAATGCGAGGCCTACGCAAGGATGAGACAACAGGCACTCGGAGCGCCAACTCTGAGCGAGGAAGAACTGCACATGCTCAAATGGGCAGACTTACTGGACTTTGTAAAGAGAACAGGAAGGCCCAATGAGTTACCCGACCATCAAAGGGAAGTGCAGAGAGTGGGTTAAGGGACAGACTTGGGGCATGGCAAATAGGGCCTACTCTGGCCTACTTGTCAGTCCTGCGGGTCAACCCCCCCACTACTACTACTACTACTATTGTAAACGTATAAGTAAACTACAACAGAAAAGTTAAGTCTTAAGTGGCAAAATGGGAAAATGTGGTTTTCAGGACCCACTTCATTCTCTATAATACCTAGGGCCCCCAAAGGGGCCAATCCGGGCCTGATAATAAGGACTTTAGGTTGAAGACGGTCAAGAAAAAATTTAATATCTTTCACCAATTTCTATCTGCACTTATCGAAATTGAAGCTTTGATTCTTCGAATCAACACTATTAACGTTATTACTTAAGATTGTGTGCTCAACCTGTTTAGCAATTTGATCAGACGAATTGGATACTTAAGACGTGAATTAAATTTTCTTATTGACTGAGGATTCCAATAATGATTCTCCCATTAACTTTTTGGTATAAACTGATGCCTATTAAAAAATCGTTTCGTATTGTGGTACGTTTAAATAATAAATGGATCCATGATGGATCTGATACCTTTCTCCCTCATTAGCACACTCCAAGTGAACTTTTTAATAATTCGTGTTATAATCAAAAACTTTGTAGAAGTTTTCCTTTCGGAGATACTTAAAAAAAACTGTTTTCAAGGCTGATATAGCGTAGAGTGTCCTAATGGGCTCTGGAACGAAATAGCGATGTACAAAATAGCGACGTACGAAATAGCGAGTAATGAAACAGCGATTATCAAAATAGCTATGTAATGAAACAGCGACTATCAAAATAGCGATGTATCAAAATAGCGTTTGTAAGAAAACATCGACATATCAAAATAGCGATGTATCAAAATAGCGACAATCAAAATAGCGATGTATCAAAATAGCGACAATCAAAATAGCGACAATTAAAATAGCGATTTATCAAAATAGCGATGTATCAAAATATCGAATCAAACCAAACCGAATCGATTCAACCCAATCCAAACCGAACCGAACCGAAATGCGCTATTATATCCTAGCGGTATTTTGACTATACCAACTTTTCTTTCTAACAAATTAAAAAAAAAAAAAAACTTCCCCGACTTCTTTTCCAGGATCCTAGAGGGTGTGAATCCGAACCGAACCGAACCGAACCGAACCGAACCGAACCGAACCGAACCGAACCAAACCAAACCAAACCAAACCGAACCGAACCGAACCGAACCAAACCGAACCGAACTGAACCGAACCGAACCAAACTGAACCGAATTCGGTTCAGTTTGGTTCGGTTCGGATTCACACTTTCTAGGATCCCGGAAAAGAAGTCTGGAGAGTTTTTTTTTTAATATCCTGGTTCGGTTCGTTTCGGTTCAGATTCACACCCTCTAGGATCCCGAGAAAGAAGTCAGGGAAGTTTTTTTTTTTTAATTTGTTAGAAAGAAAAGTTGGTATAGTCAAAATACCGCTAGGATATAATAGCGCATTTCGGTTCGGTTCGGTTTGGATTGGGTTGAATCGATTCGGTTTGGTTTGATTCGATATTTTGATACATCGCTATTTTGATTGTCGCTATTTTGATTGTCGCTATTTTGATTGTCGCTATTTTGATATGTCGCTGTTTTCTTACAAACGCTATTTTGATAGTCGCTGTTTCATTACTCGCTATTTCGTACGTCGCTTTTTTTTGAAAAAATTTGTTATATAGAAAGAAATCCCTTTGTCGAACTATATGCCAAAACCTTACCAAAATATCGCTATTTTGATAATCGTTATTTTGTTACATCGCTATTTTGTTACATCGCTATTTTGTTACATCGCCATTTTGTGACATCGCTATTTTGATAGTCGCCCTTTCATTACATCGCTATTTTGATTGTCGCTATTTCGATACCGCTATTTTAATACTCGCTATTTTGTACATCGCTATTTCGTTCCAGAGCCGTCCTAATGGGCTAGGACGGTATCAGATCCGTCAAGGATCCACACTGGTGTAACTATAAGGGGCCTGGGAGGGCCGCCCCTCCAGAGCTTTTCCGCCCCCTCCCCCCCAGAAAAATTTAACAACCATATATAGCAGTCGAAAAGACTTTTTAAAGCATTCCGAAGCAATAATATATTTATCTCCAAATTTTCGCCTGCGGCGCAAATCTAGAATCAATTCTAAATAACCCCATTAATGTTAAAAGGCAAGTTTCCAGACGCTGTCGATCTCTCTGTCCGTCGCTCATTTTGTAGACACTAAAACAACATTTTTATTGTTTTTAAGCTTGCAACTAAAATTTTATTCTCTAAAAAGCCTATAAAAATCTTAATTTAATATCGCCAAAATTTAGACAATTACTTACAACAAAATTTTTTTATTTGTGTTACCTGATGCTAGGGGAAAATGTATAAAAATTTTCGTCCTAATTAAAATCCACTTTTTTTTATTTTCAACTACAGTGAAGTCCGCTTTTAACGAACCCGTTTATAGCGAACTTCTGGTCAATGCGAACTTTTTTTCTTTATACGAAAAGTCATCCATAAATACTCATGTATGGTCTTGCTGGTTATAACGATCCCGCTTATAGCGAACTTCCGGATATAGTGAACCTAATTTTAATAATCTAGAATATGTATTTTTGTTTTAAAACGAACTTTATATAAGCAGACAATGGTCGTTTTCACACTAGACGATACGGCAACGACACGAATGGTTGCAAAGACATGCACAAGACCCAGAATATGATCACGAGTATGAATTCGATAATGATATGCTTGATTTAGTAGAAGAACAAGCTAAGAGACAAATGTGTGACTTCGATTTTAACGATTATGTGACTATTGATAAAGACTTTGTAGCAAGAGAAACGTTGACTGATGAGCAAATTATAATCTCTCCGTAACCTCAAACATGGTTTCGAGTGATAATGACGAAGATAATGATGATCCTGTTCAAGATAATTCTGCTGAAGTCACTAAGGTTTATGTTCCAACCATTCGTGAAATGGAAAACAAAATTTCGGAAACTCGTAATTTTTTGGAATCATGCCAAGTTCCTGATAAAATATGGGCATCATTTTGTAACCTTGAAAGCTATATAAACTGGGAATATATTTTAAGTAGAAATGTACAAACAAAAATTATGGATTTCATAATAATAAAAAAAAGATTTAGGCTTATTTTATGTATGTATTACATACCACCATATTATGTACTTTACATATTTATATGTTTTAACAATAATAATAAACTTCTTTATTCGTATGTATTCTGCCTTTTTCTAAAAATATAAAAAGTTATAGTATTATTTGTAATATTTTTAGTTTTCTTAATCTTGGATACTATTGAAAAAGAAACACAAAAAATTAAACAAAATTTATTTATTACTGTTTATAACGAACCTCGGATATAACAAACCGTATTTAGTTCATTTTTGAGGTTCGTTATATCCGGACTTCACTGTACTTTACTACTTGATGGAAGTCCATTAAACTTGGAGAGGTTGTTAACTCTATACAGGTCTGCGACTGTGCAAAGTTTGAGTTTCGTAGCTCATTCCGAAGTAGAGTTTAAGATAGGTCAAATATGGGTTGAAATGTTTCAAGAAAAGATGGTACAGCAGTTTACGCGAACTTGGCGGCGCACTACCGTGCCCCATATAAACATTTCTAAAAACCAAGTAAAACACGCAAGGAAAGTTTTCCATTTTTAGTTGTCACACTGTATGTTATTCAATGTTAAAAAAAAACGAGGTTGTTAAGCATTTATTTCACTGTATTACTAATATTTAACCTAACGTAATATTTTCCGACTATAATAGGTTATTTTAACGTTATTAAAATGTTTTGTGGAAGCTAAATTTAAATATTAATCCCTATTCATTTCCCAAATGCGAATGTGGCACACTCTTACCGAACGCTTTATTAGAGTGGCGCTCTACAGCTTTTATTAAAGTCGTTTAAATACTTAAAGCAAATAAAGTCAGTAAACTTCATTAGAAACGGATCAGGTCATATTATATGAACTCTCGAAGAAATTAATAAACTATTTGTGAGTGTGTGATTGCCTTCGGATAAGCTCAAAAGATAACATGCTTTTAGGGCAAAGGGTCTTACTAAAGGGAGCCAAGTAATAAACAGTGATCTCTCTATTCGATATGCCTTTTAGGCCAGTCAAATCACCTCGAAAAGAATAGGTGCAAACTGAATTTTTGTAAACTTATTCTGTAGCATCTAGTAGGATACATCTTTACGTATTCAAATATACAAGCCTTAGATTTTTTTACATATTTTCGACATATTTCAGAAAAAAACACAAAAAATAGCTTAATATTCGACAACATGAGGCATCGCGCCGTCGATTACATAATTAATTGTGTAAATTTAAATACGTTGACTTCGATTACAAATAAAATCTTTAGGACCACATAGACCGGACCTAAAAATTAACCCTAAATTTCAGTGCAAGTAATGCCGAGGGATGTAAAAAAGTGTTAAGTAAAAAACTTATAATAGAAAATTTAATAAAAAATAATACGATGCTGAAAACTGGTTGTGCGGTTGTGAAAAAAGAACTACTTTTTTTTGCTTTATTGTCTTGTTATGAACAAATCACGAAGTGATCCTGCGTGGGTGGCAAAGGAAATCTGTGATATCAAGCACTTTAGTGAAAAGTTAAAAAGACACAAAGTAAGTGGTATTCATTTAAATAACCTCATAGAATTTTCTATGCTAGGCAAGGTGTAATATTAGGTGTCAATTGAATAGTGCCTATAGACAAAACATTACTGAACATAATGAAAATGTGACAAAACTTAGACATATACTCAGTAGGTTTATAGACTGTTTAAAATTCTGTGGGATTTTTGAGGTTGCTCTACGGGGCCATAAAAAAGAAAAGAGAATGGACCCAAAACTCGATAATCTACCGCAGTATTAAAATTTTTAATAAGCTTCCAAATAGACTCAAAAGCATTCACTCGGAAAAAATATTTAGGGTTAAGGTAAAAGATTTGCTATTGAAGAAGGCATATTATAGTCTTAATGAATTTTTCGAGTACCAGTTATAGGATAATTGACAAATATATTTAAACATTTAAATTTTTTTATTTTACTTGTGTATGTATCAGATTGTTCTGTTTGTTGTTTCTTGTGTTTTATATCTAACTTTAACATATTTTATTTTTAACATATTTTGACGTTTTAACATATTTTAACATGATTTGACATATTTTAACATGTTTTTACGTATTTTAACATATTTTAACATGTTTTAACATATTTTAACATATTTTAATTTAATGGTCAAAGAATTTCGTTGTATTTCGATAATAGTAAGTGAATAGGTGTGATAGGTGGAAAGAGAGCATATTTGCATAGGAGAAATATTTAAAAAAAAATATATCGCGAAATTTATAGACTGTTACACTTTTTAAATGACTATTCCGTACCTCAACTTAGACTTGTAAGCAAGTGTTTATCTTATATTTACAATTAAGGACCATTTTTTGCTTTGTCTGTAAAACTCTACTTTTTTGACAATAAAGCATAATTTGATTTGATTTGATTGATTTGATTTATCTATAAATAAATAAACTAAAAACTCATTTTTCATGCGATTTAAATTTCTGCCCCCCCCCAATTTATAACGTCACCAGCCGCCACTGTTCGCTAGATATAAGGTACCAAACTTTTTCAAAAAAAGTCAAGAGACAAAAAGTACCCAAATTCATTCATTCTTTACCATAAAATTTAAAAAAATACCTAACCTATCACTTAAAAAAAAAAGTTTATTTAATTTTTTTCCCGCCCTGTCAGTGGCTGCTCGTGAGGTAGTGCCAAGGTGCCATGACACTACCGTATTTTTCTGCAAAAACAGGTTTGTTTTATTTTTAAAATATCTTTATTGGTTTTTATTTTATGCATTGCTTTTAAATTTATACATTATATGAAATTCGGTAGTCCTGTGCAATGCAGTGGATCACACTCCGACTCGATGCGACGGCGACGCGATGAATAGGCCCCTGAAACCCAAAGCAGCGTCGAAAAATCAGTGTTTGACTAAATTTAAATGTGACAATGGGGTTTAGACAAACAAATAACTGGAACATAAGGGTAGTTTGTTTAATGTTGGGAATTATAGACAAAGGTACTTACAACATAACACTTTGCCAAATACTCGCTTTAATATGAAATTTTCAGTTTTTTATAACATTATTTAATTATAAACTCTTTCGATAGGGCTGTCAGAAACCAGACTATTTATGGTTAAATTATTTTTTGAAGATCTCTTAGAACTTAGTAAAACTATATGTATCTATATTTGTAGTTTCAAACCCCTAAACAACTACCCTTTATATAATTGAAGGGCGTCCGGTACAAACAGGCAAAATGCCAATTTTCACAAAAAAAATTGCATAAAAATATTCCAAGTGTCATCGGACGTATCCTTAAACCAAGCTAACTGCCATGCTCACCTCGTATAGTGTTGCAATGCATTGGTAAATGTGGGAGAAGTCACAAATCACATGTCCTATTTCGATTGTTTTCCTTAATTATCTCTGTTTTCTAATTTTGGCACTTAGCCTATTTGTACACCCTTCAATTACTTTGTTTAAATCTTTGTTCCATTAAGGTTTAGTAAAACACTATTTTTCCTAAAAGATTTTTTCAAAATGTATCAATAGAAGTTTGACTGGAACTTCAAATATAATAGAGATTTGCGCATATTTTATAGCTGTGTCTTCCCAGAACTTTTTTTATAAATATACGCTTTTTTTGTATGTACAGTGCTTAATTGTAGAAAAATATTTTTTTCCTAATCCCATTTTAGCAATCTGGCTATGACTGACCATTTTAAACCAACCTTTACTTAAAGTTGTTTAACTTTAAAGACACAAATACTAAATTTAAACACATGGTATTTTGTACAAGTACGGATCTAGCTTAATATTATGAAGTACAGTTAAGTCCGCTTATAACGAACCCGTTTATAGGGCACTTCTGGTTAATACGAACCTTTTTTCTTCATACGAAAAGTCGTCCATAAATACTTATGTATTGTCTTACTGGTTATAACGATCCCGCTTATAGCGAACTTCCGGATATAGCGAACCTAATTTTAATAATCTAGAATATGTATTTTTCTTTTAAAACGAACTTTATATAAGCAGACAATGGACGTTTTCACACTAGACGATACGGCAACGACACGAATGGTTGCAAAGACATGCACAAGACCCAGAATATGATCACGAGTATGAATTCGATAATGATATGCTTGATTTAGTAGAAGAACAAGCTAAGAGAAAAATATGTGACTTCGATTTTAACGGTTATGTGACTATTGATAAAGACATTGTAGCAAGAGAAACGTTGACTGATGAGCAAATTATAATCTCTCCGTAACCTCAAACATGGTTTCAAGTGATTATGACGAAGATAATGATGATCCTGTTCAAGATAATTTTGTTGAAGTCACTAAGGTTTATTTTCCAACCATTCGTGAAAAAGAAAACAAAATTTCGGAAACTTTTTGGAATCACGCCAAGTTCCTGATAAAATATGGGCATCATTTTGTAACCTTGAAAGCTATATAAACAGGGAATATTTTTCAAGTGGAAATGTACAAACAAAAATTATGGATTTCATAATAATTTAAAAAAAGATTTAGGCTTCTTTTATGTATGTATTACATACCACCATATTATGTACTTTACATATTTATATGTATAACAATAATAATAAACGTCTTTATTCGTATATATTCTGCCTTTTTCTAAAAATATAAAAATTTATAGTATTTTTGTAATATTTTTAGTTTTCTTAATCTTGGATACTATTAAAAAAGAAACACAAAAAATTAAACAAAATTTATTTATTACTGTTTATAACGAACCACGGACATAACGAACCGTATTTAGTTCATTTTTGAGGTTCGTTATATCCGGACTTCACTGTATTAACATTTTAAAACAAATTACCTACAGGGTAATAAAAAAATAAAAACATATTTTTTCAGGGTTTTTTTACCCAATGTGACTGGGCTATTTACACACAGGCAAAGTGAGGCAAAAATATTACATGTTTTTTGTAGAGGGCGGAAATGTTGCGCAGTAAATGCAACCTTTCGTTTTATACAGGGTGTTTTTAAAAAGTAACAGAGGTTTTAATCCAGGGGCGGCAAATAGGCAAAAAACTTTCTTAACTTATTCTTTTAAAATACAAAGTTAAAAAAACAGCAAATAGTTTTGCCAAAAAACGATTTAAGCAATGTGCCAACGCAAGAAATTATAATTTTTCACGTAATTATTTTATTATTTGACTTAATGGCACGGATCACCTTTTGTTAGGTGATCCGTGTTAATGGGTTATTCTTTGGAAAACCATACAGATATCGTAGCCCAGTCATATCAGGTGAAAGAACCCTGAAACCTGGAAAAAAATAGGTGCAAGCTGGATTTTTGTATAAATATTTCTTAGCATCTACACATATAAGGCCCCAGTTTTAACGATTTTCTCGAAACTAATAATTTAAAAAAAAATGAAGACAGAAAATATACATATATGCTATAAAATTTAAAAAAAAAACCTAAGCTAACATTTAAAAAAATATTTATTTTAATTTTATTTTTTTATTACTCTGTGGTGGACGGACAAAATACAAGAAATGGTCAAAGAGAAAAAACGCACATACTTGAAATGGCTCAGTACTAAAGAGCAAAGAGACCTAGAAATCTACAGGGAAACCAGAAGACAGCTAAGAAATTTGATACGCTCAGAAAAAAATTAAATGTTCGAGCGCAAGTGCCACGACATAAATACACACGTAGGAGGTAGGCAGAGTTCTGAAGTATGGAAATTCATTTCTACAGTAAAAAACCCAACAAAGGAAAAAGTAAACATTCAGATAATCAAACCAGAACAATGGACAGAACACTACAAGGGACTGCTGCAGGAGACGAGACCCGAATATATGGCAGCCTCTCCGAGGAGAGACATAGAAGTACATGGAGAGGAAGTAATCATCGAAAAAGAAATGATAAAGAATAATATTAAAAAGCTTAAATCCGGAAAAGCTAGCGGACCTGGGGGAATATATGCTGAAATGCTCAAATATGGATCAGAGAAACTACTCGAAAATCTCACATATATTATCAATCAATGCATAAAGGGGCACCTAATGTTTGAAAAATTGCGTTTATATCCTCAATACATAAAAAAGGAAACAAGCTGGATTGCAACAATTACAGAGGAATTTCAGTAACCAGTACTCTAAGTAGATTGTACGGTAGGATACTTAGAGATCTAATAGAGAATGATTTTCATGAACAAGAAGAAGAAGAGCAAAGTGGGTTTCGCGCAGGCAGATCTTGTAGTGATAATGTTTTTTGTCTTAACCAAGTAAGTAATTGAGAAAAGGAGCGCCAGAAATATAGAGACTCATGTTACCTTTGTGGACCTACAAAAAGCATATAATACCGTTCCAGTAGAAATATTTTGGACAGTGTTAGAGCAAACTAATATCAATCATACATACATAAAAGCGATAAAAGAACTATACAAAGGGTCAAAATCTAAAATTAAAATTGGAAATCGACTTTCAAAAGAATTCCTGGTAACAAAAGGCTTAAGACAAGGATGTTGTATCTCTCCAACTCTTTTTAAAATATATATCGCAGTAGCTCTAAAAAACTGGAAACGTAAAGTGCACGGCATGGGAATACAACTTAACGACCGATTTACCATATACACACTACAGTTTGCTGACGACCAAGTAATTGTGGCTAATGATAAAGAAGACATGGAGTATATGATGAGAAAGTTAACAGAAGAATACCAAAAGTGGGGATTAACAGTAAACGTGGACAAGACACAGTACTTATGTATTGGAAACGAATCCAGTGAATTAGTACTAGAAAATGGACAAACAATATCTCCATGCAATGAGTATGTATACTTGGGTGTCACCTTTGATAAGACAGGAACAGACTGTAAAGAATTGCAAAAAAGAATAGCAAAAGCAAAAAAGGTTATTGGATGTCTTAACAGTATTTTATGGAGCAGAGAAATAAAAAAGAATGTAAAATTTAACATATATGAAACAATAGTGAAAAGCACGCTGTTGTATGGAATAAAGACTTGTCGCGTAACAGAAAAATACAAAACAAAAATGGAAAGTGTCGAAATGGATGCAATAAGAAGATCAATGAGAATATCTAGATTAGATCACATAAGAAATGAGATCATAAAAGAAAGAATGGGAATCGACGGAAGCATAACATCACTAAAAGGCAACTGATATGGTACGGCCATGTACAACGGATGAACGACGAAAGATTACCAAAGCAGGTCGTAGAATGGCAACCAATAGGGCGCAGAAAAAGAGGGCGTCCTAAACTAGAATGTCAACAGTCAATCCAAAGATCAATGAGTCAAAAAAATCTGACAGTAGATGACTGTCAGGATCGAAGGAGGTGGAGAATAGGCGTCGGACAACGTAGAAAAACGTTCTAAACCGACATAGTAGTAGGTTACTTATTTTAAAATGTTAATACTTTTTATTATTAGGCTTGATCTCCACTTGTACAAAACATCATGTGGTTAAATATAATTTTTGTTTCTTTACAGTTAAACAACTTTAACCCGCAGATGCACCGTAACGTGGCTTTGCTAATCCAGTTTCTTTCTTTGTTGTTTTGTATGTGAGCAACAAGGACTTAATCGCGATTAAACTTATGATCGCGCTTAAGTGCTTACGGTGCATCTGAGGGTAAGTAAAAGTATAGAAAATACAGTGTACTCCGGTTATAACGTACCCTCAAGGGACCAAAAAATTATTATGGCCGGACCAATGATAACCCAGGTACGTTATAACCGGAGTACACTGTACCGTAAAACCGGGTGAATAGAGACTGGGGCCTGAATAGAGACAAAAATCCGGAATTTGGTATAAAAAATTACAACTTTTTTTTGTTTTGCTCAAACTCACTTTTTTCGATTGATTTTTGTTTTCTCGCCTTTCCGGGAGCTTATAGGTTCACAAGTGCAAGTAGGTCAAACGTCACCTTGATGTTATGGTTAATTAAAAATTAGGTGTTTGTGACAATTTATAACCTAGAAATCTTTTACCAGAAAAAAATATTGCCGATTTTTTAAAAAGATTTTGCGGTAAGTATGCCAGATTAAGCTGTTTTTGAATGATATTTTAAAAAAAATATGTCACTAAACCCCCAGTGTGCAATGCTAGATTTTTTTTTATCGAACATGTCGTTTTTTTTAGATAATCGGGGTCAATAGAGACAGCCTAAGAAAAAACGTAGACAACAAAATTAAACAAAACATGATCCTCAGCAAATTACAAGTGCCATCCATACTATTGATAGCTATTTTAGAAGTTTTGGGCTATTAAAAAAATTATAATTTAGAAATTGTTTGGCTTTTTTTTTGTGTATATAACTTTACATAGGCGTCTCTATACACCCCATCGGCGGGTAAATATAGACAAAACACAAAAAAAAAAATATATATATAAAAGGAATTTTTTGATCAATTTTATTTTTTGTATAAATTGATTACTAAGCCATGGCAGTTTTTTAAAATAATCCACTGTGAAAATGCCTTTAGTTTCAGAGATACACAGGTTTAAACCTGCTAGGGTGTCTCTATTCAACCGGTTTTATAATATATCTGAGGGCACGGCAGTGCCTCGCCAAGTTCGCGCGCCGTAACCATCTTTTCTTGAAACATTTCAGCCGATATTTGACCTACCTAAAACTCTACTTCGGAATGAGCTACGAATCTCAAACTTTGCACAGTCGTAGATCTCCATGAAGATAACAACCCCTCCAAGTTTCATGGAATTCCATAAAGTAGTAAAGTAGTTACGAACTTACTCATGTATAGATCATCAATATTCTACTGTACTTCCAGACATGCTACAAAGCTGGAATTTGGCAGACTGATAGAAATTATGACCAAACCCCTGGAAAAAATTCTAATTTACTCGCCTCCCCTATACATTTAAAGTTATGTAAAAGTAGCATTGCCCACTTCAAGAAATGCTAGAGAGTTGAGCTTTGGCAGACTGATAGGAACTATGATAAAACTATAGAAAAAACTTAAAACACCCCAAAATTCTAATTTACTTCCCTCCTCTATAAATGTAAAGTTAAGTAAAAGTAACATTGCCTACTTCCAGACATGCTAGAGAGCTGAGCTTTGGAAGACCTAACTATGATAAAGTTATAGAAAAAAATTAAAACACCCCAAAATTGTAATTTACTTACTTCCTTTTTTTGAGATAACGCCGAAAATGTATTATTTGCTTATTAGCTTCTAAACGGCTGAACCGCTTTCCATGAAATTTTTTTTATCAGTTAAAAAATTTGAAATATGCTAACTCTTTAACGGAATATAGTCGAAAATATTTTTCTCAATAAATTGGGTCATAACCAAAAACTTCACAGCAGCTATCGTTTCTAAGATATGTACAAGTTTACTTGGAGTGTGCTAACGGGCTAGAAAGGTATCAGATCCGTAATTGATCCATTTATTTAAAAAAATA
Source organism: Aspidapion aeneum (assembly GCA_963576565.1). Classification (NCBI taxonomy): domain Eukaryota; kingdom Metazoa; phylum Arthropoda; class Insecta; order Coleoptera; family Brentidae; genus Aspidapion; species Aspidapion aeneum. The sequence continues at coordinate 376,756 of OY755041.1, read as the reverse complement.
TATTTTTTAAAATATTAGGTTAGTTTTTTCTGTTAATTTTATAGAACAGACCAAATAATTTTGCGTATTGAAATAAAAAAATAATCTAATGAAATTTCAAAAAAAAAAAGTACTTTTCGGAACAAAAGTTCTAGAAAAAAAATTGCCACCTGCGAAATTTTTGGAAAAATTTGGTTATTACAACATAGATTTTATTGAAACAGCAAAAATATCTTATTTATGGTTTGATGTAGTTTGTAGGCTCTTTTATACCGAGCCGACCAATCGGAAACTAATTGGTATCAAGCCAAAAGGCACAGTTGTTGGTTACCTACCTATCCTTTTTTGATTAAAATTTATTGCTTGCTTTTACCCTTTTAATAATCTCTATAACGAGGCGGTTTTTAACATTCCCTCAGGTCAATGAAAAATACGCTTTTAAACAACTCAAAATATATTTTTTAATTATTAATTAATATCAATATACCGAGTAGCCCATAAAATTTTTCACCTATTTGCTAATACTCATTTGAGTGCGGAAAGTACCACTTTACAGCTCTGCGTGCGCAAAAGTTTTGTTACTGCACGTCGTACTGGAATCGCCAAGTCCGCGCAAACTACTGTACTCTTTTTTTAAATCTATCTAAAACTCTACTTCGGAATAAGCTACGAAACTCAAACTTTCCCAGTTATAAATTTTCTTGTAGTAAAGCAGTTACAAAATTTCAAAAAACGTCAAAATTATGCCAATCACTCACTCACTCAAGTATAGATGATCAGAATTCTACTATACTTCCGGACACGCTACAAAGCTGAAATTTGGCAGACTGATAGAAATTATGACCGGACCAAACCCTTGGAAAAAAATCAAAAAACCCCAAAATTCTAATTTACTCTCCTCCCCTGTATGTAAATGTAAAGTTATGTAAAAGTAACATTGCCCACTTCCAGAAATGCTAGAGAACTGAGCTTTGAAAGGCTGATACGAACTATCGGCTATCGGAAAAAATTGAAATAAGGCATTGTAAAAATTAGAATTTTGGGGTTTTTTCCAGGGGTTTCGTCATAATTTCTATCAGTCTGCCAAATTTCAGCTGTGTAGCGTGTCTGGAAGTAGAGTAGAATTTTGATGATATTATTTTTTTTTTAAATTAATTGTCAAAAAACTGTCATTAGCAATAATGGATTTTGCCCAAAATGTAATCAGCTCGTTACAGTTACACTATTTTACCGGAAAATTTTATGAAAATCAGTTAAGCGGTTTACGAGCTATCGTGTCACGGACAAACACAGACAGCCATCACGACGATATTGGTAAAATAGGTCAAAATACACCCAAATAACACATTCCCGAAGTTATCTCAAAAAAAAAATTTCGTTGAAAATAATACCTTTGTTAAAGGAGAAGAAACGAAAAGTCCTGCTTACTTCACAAATATTTTATTGTCTAATCACGACGCGTTTCGGTTTTTAAATACTCTGCCAATCTATGAGCACCTAAGCTCACACTGGGTACTATAGTTATAGTGTATCTACGTGAAAGCTAATATAACTAAAAACTGAAGTATGTTTTATTGAACTCCAGACACAATTACCTTTCGTTTGATACCACACAAGCCATGTTTTGACTTATACTCTAATTTTTCAAATCTTCTCCCACCCTTTTTTTTTAACTAAAATGTATTTTGTTTAACTCCAGACTCAATTACCTTTCGTTTGATATCACACACGCCAGATTTACACCTAAACACTAATTTTTGAAATTTACCCCCCCCCCCTTTTTTAAATAAACTAAAATGTATTTTGTTTAACTCCAGACTCAATTACCTTTCGTTTGATATCACACACGCCATATTTTTTCATAAACTCTAATTTTTGAAATCTACCCCACCCTTTTATTTGGCTTGTGTTCGGTGGATTTTGTTAATTTTTAAATGGGACCATCTCGACCCAAAACCCAGCCTGGGTACCAAATTTCATTAAAATCGGGCAAGCGGTTTTTGAGTTATGCGCGTTGGTCGTTACAGACAGACATACAGACACACAGACAGACAGACAGACAGACAGACATACAGACAGACAGACAGACAGACAGACAGACAGACGGCGCAACAAAAAAGTTTCAAAATCATCTGAAACGCAAAGATATATAAAAAATTTTGAAATCGGAGCAACTTTTTTTTTCTCGAAAAAATTAGGATCACCATAGCTCACACTACTATAGTATAGTATATGTGTGAGCTAAAAACCATTATCAAGTGGTCTGGTCGACAGTTAAGAATCATCTTTGAAACAAATGAAAAACTGGAACACACAAAATAAAAATAAAAAATTAAAAAACATTTAAAATTAAAAATAATTGACAAATAATATTTGTTGTTTTAGACTATTTTAAATGTTTTTTAATTTTTTATTTTTATTTTGTGTGTTCCAGTTTTTCATTTGTTTCAAAGATGATTCTTAACCACGGATCACCTAACAAAAGGTGATCCGTGTCTTAACTGTCTACCAGACCACTTGATAATGGCTTTTTAAAATATTTGTGACGTAAGCAGGACCTTTCGTTTCTTCTCCTTTAACAATGGTTCAAGGACTTCACCCTGGAGAAATCTACAATTCATGAATAATACCTTTTGTAGCCATTGCAGTTCGGGCTAGGAAGGTAAAAATCGAACGTATGGTTATGCTAGAAAAAAGTTGGATAGTTCAGATTAAACAAAGTTACCAAATGCGTTGGTTTGGTCGGCTCAATATTTCCCGCTTGACCATATACTTAGTTGGTTGGTGATTGAGATCCATTGACACTATTGACAGCCAAAAATGACAAACCAACTTAAATGCTTCATTGGACGAACAACTTTCTGACACTCAATGTTTAGGTATATAGGGTTATTGTGTATACACACGCAACGAAAAAGCTTATTTCAAGTAAATTAAATTTATTTCTATTTTGCTGAGCTGCAGGAAGTCACCATCCATCCCCTCGATCGTAGCTAGGTGGTACAAAACAAAACGATAATTTAATTTTACCCAAGAATCATTTACAACTGACGATATTCACATAGAATCTTGCATTGGCGTAGCTAGGAAGGGGCCAGGGGGGGCCTGAAGTCCTTCAGGCCCCCCATAAGATATTTTAGGCCTTTCCTACCGACTACTAGTAAAAGAACATGACGCTGAAAATACATACTTTTCTATTATTATTCAGGAAATATTCAAATAAAATAGGTGCATTAAAATTTAAAATCATTCAGATAATGTTTACATTTCAGGAAAAAGCCCTTGTCTTGCGGAATTAGGCTTTGTCTCTTTAAATTATCGGTAACTTTTCTGCACTTATGCAATTTCCCGAAAAATTTTTTAAAATTTAAACATAATTATGCATATTGAATATTTCATACATATTGGCGACATCTTGTAAAATATTATAGAAGTGTATGTTAAATTTCGCATTTAATAAAGACAGCGACCTTTGCTCCTCTGTTTCCGAAATCGGGTTGTAGATGTCGTAAGGTTATAAAAGACCTTTTTAAACTGTTTTTATAAAATAAATATAATAATCTTTTTAGTTTTTTTAAGGTTAGCGTTTAGTGTCTTATGGAAATTTTCCGATTTTGGTGACAATTTCATAACCATTTTCATATTAAGTTTTCCCACGTCGTTAAATGGAATAAATTCGTCGAGCAATAACGGGAAATTTTTAATATTAATACTTCTGCTCTAAGAGCAGAAATGACCGTTTTAAAGAATTGTATTTTTCGGTTAAATCAAACTGTTGGTCATGATTCTATCAAACAACATATAGCAGAAAACACCTATCCAAACCTCTACCAACTTTTTAAAGTTGCGAGTATTCTTCCAATTTCAAGTGCAACTTGCGAGAGGTCTTTCTTTGCCATGAGGAGAGTTTTTAATTGGCTTAGAACAACTATGACTCAAGAGAGACTCAGGTTTGTCATTGTTATTCATAGAAAAAGATGTTGAGGTCGACTTAGACAGTGTGGTAGACGCTTTCAGTCAGCGACGTAGAAAACTTTATTTGTAGAATTGCTGAATTACATACTTCCTGTGTATACATATAAATAAGTTGGTAAATGTATTATTAAATTTGTTATATTAAAATATTAGAACATTTAATGCGCGTATTTTTTTTTATTCATTGCACACTTTGTACGACTCTTTAAAACCTATGTTTGCTTTTTGTTCAAGATAGACCGGGGCCACGGCCCCCCCTGAAAAGCAAGTCTAGCTACGTCAATGAAATCTTGCCTTGCATAGTAGACAACTGGTTAGACTGAACGGTTTTATTACTTTAGATAACTTTGTCATGAGTTTTTAAACAACGATATATAATATAGCGATTTGTCCGATTAACCAAACTTGAATTAAATATTTTTTCCTACTTGCGTGGGTAAAAGTGCACTTTTACGCACGCATTTGCGTGCGGAAAGTTGAACTTTCCGCACGCCGTGAATTTTAGGCCTAATTAGACTTATTGACCCATTTATAAACTCAATTAAATTAAAAATGAGGCCTAATTAGACTTATTGACCCATTTATAAACTCAATTAAATTAAAAATGAAAACAGAATTTGTTTTTTGCTGTTTTAATGTAAAAAATACCAAATATATTAAAATGTAAAACCAAGCTTTTTATGCAACTAGGAAAAATTTTGTACCTAACTCTTGCGGAAAGTGCCTTTTCCGCCCTTGACGGCGTGCCCGAACTCCGCAAAGCGTCGTTCGGGCAACTACCGTCGCGTGCGTAAAAGTATCACTTTCCGCACTAGTTAGGTAAATAACTATTACCATCCTAGCCCGCGCAGCAATCGTTCTTTTTTTTTTTTTTACGGGTATGCGCACTCGCAACGAGATCCCTATCACGCTTGAGAAGCGGCAAGTGCGCGGAAATGTTGGTGTGTGTTGGTTTTGAAACGGTTCAGGTTGTAACCTGCAGGGAAAACTGTCGCAGGGAGTTTATTCCACAGCGATGCTGTTCTCCATAGATGTGAATTCTGATATAATGAGGTTCTTGTGTCTGTATATTGACAATAAATTGATGGTTACCATCTATTTGAGGTGTTCGCCTAGTAGGTACTACTCCCGGGGGATCATACGTGCCAACTCTTCAGAGCATTTTCCGTGATAATACCTGTAGAAGAGAGATAGATCGCCCACAGTTCTTCGATGTTCGAGACTATCCAAGCTATGGATAAGTGCGGGGTCATTGATCAGCTTGATAGCTCGTTTTTGCACGGTGTTCAAAAGCATTAAGGTATGTTTGGGTGCCGCAATCCATATATGTGAGCAGTACTCCATAGTTGGTCGAATCTGGGCTTTGTAGAGTGTTAGCAGTTGGCTTGGTGTATACAGATGTCTTGTACGAAATAGCACCCCAAGCTTTTGGGACGCCCTTTTAGCTATGTCTGCCACGTGACTGTGCCAAGACATGTTGGTCTCTGCAGTGACTCCTAAGATGTTCAACTGGCTCTGCAATGTGACAGCACTTCCAGATAGCATGATGTTTGGCTCACCGGTGCTAGTCTTTTTTGAAAACAGGGCTGCTTGGGTTTTCTGCGCGTTGAACTGTACAAGGTTTTTGTTGCCCCAGTCCTCTATTATCTCCAGGTCGGTATTTATCTGCGATATTTGAGCTAGTCTAAGGTAATGGAATTCACGTGCGAAGAGACATGTGGGTGGTATGACTGAGGAGACTACATTGCCATCATCTGCAAAGCAATAAAGTGGATTTTAATCTAACGGAGTATAGTGTTTTTTTCCTTGTAAAAGTTGCGATTTATAAGGCTCCGTCGCGATGTGGATTTGTATCCTATTTTGACCAGAAACATAATTTTTGAAATCTACCCCCACCCTTTTTTTCGGCTTATGTCTATTGGACTTTATTCATTTTTAAACGGGACCATCTAGAGCTAAGACGCAACCTAGGTACTAAATTTCATTAAAATCGGGCAAGCAGTTTTTGGCAAAACCGAGGGGTGGTTCGATCGAGGCGAGGAGCGACAAAATCAATAACGCAATTACGATCTACCATGAAATAAATCAGTTATTTCTTCGATGGATCTACGTAAAGTTTGGCAGAGGCGATTACAAAAAAAAATTTGAAGGGGGCGCAAAATGTCGGTTTGTCCGGGGCGCTAAAATTTCGAGACACGGCCCTGCTTTTTCATAATCTCTTAAAGTGTTGTTTAAAACACAGGTATTACACTTTGCATTTGTCGGACAAAACTACATCCAACCACTGGCGGTTCTGAAAATTGGAGGGCCTCAAAAATAAAAATAAATTATAACTTTTTTGCAAATGTCTTAATATTTAAGGGTGCATATCCACTTGAAATCATATTCTTGAGAACTGCTCTCTCGAGAGAGTAGGTATTTTTCGCAAATGGAGACCCTTTAGAGTGTAACTGTCAGACAGCTATCAGACAGGGCGCGAGTAGTGAGTTGCCTGTTAGTAGATAGTTTGAATGTCGAAACGCAACTCTCGATCTTCCAATCGATTGCGATTTGTGACAGTAGGGGAGAGCGGCGCAAAATGACGAACGGGGCAAGTTAACGAACTCAATTTAACATAAAATGTTTAAATAGCAACGAGTTTATTACTATGCTCTAAGAAAAAAAGTCAAAGTTTTATGGGTTAAAGATAGATGGAGCACGTAAGAATAATAATAATACACTGGCTCAAGACCTATAATCATAACAAAAACATTTCATGTAAAAAAAAGCCAAGTACGCGAAAATGGCATTCCGTAAAAAGAATTGAGCTAAAAGTAAAGCCAAGTTCTCCAATACAAATTTCAAAATGAAAGGTTCTTACTAGCTTGGAAATGTTTTTCTAAACTTGGCTATTACGGCTGTAAATGACTCTTAGGCACAGTGCTAAATTGAACATAAAGAAGTTTGGCTGATGAACAAGAGGTATCTATCGAGATAATTTTTTTGCTATTTTTCTGATCCGAAACGTAGCCTAACATTTACCCAAGCATCTAACTCAGCCAAAGGCTTTCAAATAAATAAAGGTCTTAACAAGGTTGCTGTATCTCGCCTACGCTCTTCAAGATATACTTGGAACAAGTCCTTAAAGTATGGAAGAGAAAATGCCAAAACATGGGAATTCCGTTGGACGAAACCACCTTGTATACTTTATGTTTCGCCGATGATCAGATAGTAGTGGCTCAGGATTATGACGACCTCGAATATATGACACGAAAACTAATAGAAGAGTACAATAAGTGGGGACTAGAGGTTAATCTCAATAAGACAGAGTATATGTGTATCGGTGGAATGAAACAGGATCTAATCTTAAATACCGGACAGCGAATTCAGTCCTGTGATGAGTATAAATACTTAGGTCTAAAAATTACAGCTGACGGAACACTAGACAAAGCTATAAAAGATCGAAACGTACAAGGAAGAAAAGCAATAACTTTATTAAATGCAATAATTTGGGACCAAAGTATATCAAAACATAACAAAAAGCCTATATATAACACCATTGTAAAAAGTAATATTACATACGGCTCAGAAGTATGGCCAATCAAGGATAGAACAGAAAAAATGCTTTCCGCTACGGAGATGGACTATTGGAGAAGAGCAGCAGGGAAATCAAAAAGAGAAAGAGTTACAAATTAAAGAATAAGAGAAATTATGACAGTGGGTGAACGTACTTTAGTGGATGATATAAGAACAAAACAACTGGTGTGGTACGGACATTTACAAAGAATGAATGATGAAAGACTACCTAAACAAATACTACAATGGAAACCAACTGGCCGAAGAAAACGAGGACGGCCAAGGAGAAGCTGGAGAGAAAGAATAGACAGTGAAATAAGAATAAGAGGCCTAGATGATGAATTATGAGCAAACAGAAACGAGTGGAGATTGGGTATCGGAAGACGTAGAACGTTGTGAAACCGATAAATGTATCTATCTAACTCAAAAAAGTTGGGGGGGGGGCCTTGGCCCCCACAAGCCCCCCCGTAGATCCGCCCAGGCATCGAACTAATTTTTAATTAGTGTTAAAGGTTAATGTAATGCTTTCTGCTAAGTCAAGTTTAAAGGACGCATTTAGGTTTAGTTTGTTTTTTGTTAAAAGAAACGTGGGTTTTTGTTAAAATATTACATAAAATAGTTTTTGTAATTGTGAGTGAAATGGAAATAGATCATGATCATCCCGATTATCCCAGTATTGCAAAGTATATGTCGCAGTTTGGTTCAGGAATCATATCCCTGAAATGGGACTTTAAATCTGAAGGGATTGCCTTAATGGAAATTTATAATGAAAATAAAAAAAATGCTATAAGTGGTAAGCATTAATTTTAAACATTATAAAATTTAAAAAAAAATCAAATATTTTATCAAAGATAAAAGTTAATACCAATAGACAGTGACTAAATAAGAGAATTTATTTTTGTTATTTTAATCTAACGTAGTTCCTCTGTCCTCTACTTGGCAGATCAAAATCTATGATAAATTGATCGCAAACATATCCTAACCCAACCGGTGTCTGGACCACCAAGATTTGGCAAAAAAAATGTTTTTTCAATAAGTACTTTTTTAAAAAACTAATTTATAAAAAAACACAAATTTTTTTTTAGACATATCTATTATTTGAAATAATTAAAAATAATTCTATTTTGAAAAAGGAATTTTTGCAAAAACTAATTTATAAATAATTTTTTTAAAATATTTTTTTAAAAATATGATTACCTACAACACGAAATAAACAAAATTGCATTTTAACCTCATCGGCGACGAATTGTCCCCGCGGCAAATCGGTCGTGGTGAAATTTTCCATCCCCGTGTAGTTAATGCCAGGAAAATAGATGTCAATTAGGATTTTGTTCTATCGATTTCATGAAATTTTGCTTCAATCTGCCCTTCAAAAGTTATCCAAATTCATATAAAATCTTCCTGGTATAATTTCAACCCTACCGACAGAGAAGAGGCGCGACTCTTTGCGGTCCGAGCACAAAGTATTTGTTTTCTCACCGACCCGGCACAGGTGGATAGACGGCATCTGATTGGCAGATTTTTTTGAGATGCGCTTTTAAGTGCTTTCGGGTGTGCTTTTCGGGACCCTTTTAGTCGGCAGTATGCAGAGTTAGAAAATAAATCAGTGTCGTTTCTGTAGTTGTATCTATTTTTATTTCTTTAGTTTACGCCATAATTAAATGAAATAATTTTCATGAGTATATCTAGCGCCGCCCATGTCACTTTCTTTAAAGGAATTGCCGATGGTCGGCTTTAACCTTTGTGCAACTGACTTTGCAAAAACTATAAGAGATATTTATGTAATTTTAAAACTATTTGATAAACTTGCCTTAATGTCTGTAAAACTGTCAAGATATATCTGTGTGATCTTTAACTTTTACCCAAAATTAAATGAAAAGTGGTTTTTGTTGACAAAATAGACTACACAAACACAAACGAATATGGCTAACTTGTTTGCGAATAAGCAAACCAGTGGCCTTTGTTAGATTGTTTAGTTTACTCTTGATAACGGTTAGAGATACTTACTAACCGAAACGTCGTGTTTTAAAATAAATAAAGACAATGGAAGTCCGAAATTTTATTTCCAAACCAGTGGCGTCGCGTGCCTTAAGGGGCGGGGGGTCAAAGGCTGAAAAGGGCGTCCAAAAAAAACTAAACATGAAGGGATTGTTAACTCCATGGAGATCCACGATTGTGCAAAGTTTGAGATTCGTAGCTCATTCCGAAGTAGAGTTTTAAATAGGTCAAATATCGGCTGAAATGTTTCAAGAAAAGATGGTACGACGCGTGAACTTGGCATGGCACTGCCGTGCCCTCCTAAATAGTCAACCACACCATCAAATAAATGAAAAAACGCAAAAAAACGGAGGTAAAAACGTAAAAAACACCTTAAAATCACACGAACTCTCAATACAAACAAAGGAACTGGTCCGCTGGTGACGTAAGCAGACACTGTTCGTCTCGCGCGACGCTAACATAGAGTTAAATGGAAATAAGCAATCCTGTGTGTTTATAATCGTTGTATCGCACTAACGTTTTGAATTTAGGTTAGATAAAGTTTGAGGTTAAGTTTTAATAACGACACTCGATCAGTGTCGCCCTCTATGTTCTTATATGCAAAATATAAAAGACAGCCCTCGTAATGATAGTATTTTATTGCCAAAATAGGAAAGATGATGGTAGATCTACGAAACTGCCTATCAGACCTAGAAGCCTGGGAAGATGGCAAAGCCCTCATTTTATATGGCCATGGAAAAAATTTCTGCTCAGGGGGAGATTTGGATTTTGCTCGAGCGCATCATACACAATACGATGCATTTTGTTTAAGTGCCTTGATGATGGATAATTTATACCGGTTACGGAAACTACCTTATATAAGTGTTTGTATAGTAAGTAACACAAAAGTTTAGAAACGTAGAGTTTAAAAAACAACACTTTTTCGTGGCTAAGCGGGCATAGTACAGCATAGTGAGCTGCCCACGGAAAAATACAAAAGAAGCGAAAAATCTTTCTATGCCCGCTTAGCCACAAAAAATAGTTATTGTCTTTATTCACGGGTACTAAACTCTACGTTTGTAGTATTTTTGACTCACACTCCGCTAACCCGACATAAAACGTTGCGAAGGCGGCAAAAATGCAATATGCATTTACTTGACCTGAGTATGTAGTCATAAGTACTGTTTTTCGTTTCATCTGCCTGCCTCTGGTAGTTTCTTTTGTATTTGTTAGATGTAGCCACTTGTGTGAAAGCATACGGTATCGCAGGCATTATTATTAATTTCTCTTACCAATATCGTAAGATGAGATTTATATACCGTCTCTTTAGCTTTAAAAAAGGGTGACATTGACCATGCAGTTTTCTGAAGAGTTCCTTGTTCGTTATGGACGAAACAGTTAACTGTGAACACTTAATAGGTTTCAATTAGATCTTGGACCCCCGTGGATATACAGCCCAACTAACATTTATAGTAGCGGCTACATGTTCTAAAGGCTTTGCTACTTTCTTATAGTAGAAATGTGGTGATCCCAACCAAAATTTGTTACTTTTTAGTTCTAACTACTATTTAGTATCAGGAAATAGTAGATGTTTCGTAAAAACGACCCTCTAAACTACTTCTTAGGATTGTTTCTTGATAGTCGATTCTGATAGTCTTCTCTACCACAATAGGACGTTGCTAAAGTTTTACTTTCTTTTTAGTCGTTTTTTCGTAGTCGCCCTGACTTTTATATCCTACTTAATTACCACTAGAAAGTTAAGTGTCATTGGAGTCCCAAACAAGTGTATCCGATAACTACATTATAACTTTAATTTTTACCACAAAAGTTTGTGTCATCATAGTAACATCTGATGTAACAATGTAGACAAAATAACTTTTTGGATTAACTTTAAAGCCGCAACTACTTTGACTTTTTTTTAATGTCGATCTTTTAAAGTAATCTCTCCTTCCTGTTTCTACTTTGAAAACGTACACTTTTTGCAGTCGCATCTTGGTCGCACACATTCTTAACCCTACTTTTTGTGGCTCCTTTTATAATATGGGAATATTAGGAATAGTTTTGCAAATTTTTTTTTAACTACCTTGAGCAGTTCATTTTTTCGAGCTCATTGCTTGACCAGTTTGCAAAACAATCAAAATGCAAAATATTGATCCAAAGTATCGAGTACCGCACACGGATTTTAAGAATTCCCTGGTCCATGCTTAATCTCCATCCTTAATCTTTTACGCTACTTGTTGCTGTTCTGTTCTTGTACTGTCTTTACGGTCGTTCGTGGTTTGTGCTGTGGCACCACCCTATCGCCATCGTAACCCTCTTGTGCGGACTAAACCGAATTCGTTTCGCCGCCTTTCGGCGCCTCTTGTGCTGACGTGTCGTGTCTCACTGTGATTCATTTTATGTGTTGAGCTTGGTGTCTTTTTGGTTTTCTTCAAATTTGTGCTGTTGTTAAAGCTTGGTTTGGTAAAGTTTATTCACTTCAAATAAACTTAAATTTGTGCTGTGTTTTGTGCCAGGCTTTATTGCAATACGTCCCTAATATCTAATTTATGTACGGCCCCTAAAATAACCTCTGGGATATGCTAGACTTCATCTAGGAACTTTTGCGCTGTTTGCGGCTAATAAAAAAACAAATTAAATATATCGTGGTTACATTCGGATTTCTAAGCGATCTAACAAGTCTCAGAGATTATTTTTTTACTTATAGGGCTTATAATAATAAAAATTACTGAATATTGACAATGCCAAAATATCTAAAAACAATAAAAAATACTACATACGAATTGTGAGAGCAATTTGTAAATAAAAAAAGTAACAATAAGTTGATTTCATTGATGTGACTACGTTCTTTTAGTTCCTTGACCAACACTTCCTTAGAAATTCTAGAATAGGGATCATGCTGTCGACTGCAACATATATTTTTGAAAAACTCTTTTTATTGGCACTTCATTTATTGTTCTAATGGAATTTAATTTATCTTGTTTTTGTTTTAAAACCTACCACAAATTCACGCTCGTACATAACCTATAAGCAGTGGTGCTGTTGTTGACAGAAACGGCAAATGACAAGTGGCGACACCCCAATAACTTGAGGGTAGTAGTTATACTTATCGCGTGGTTCCTATCACCATAGAGTAAGATAGCCTATGGCAGTATTACTTACTCTATGCTATCACTCTGTAGACGTTTTCTAGTGGCGAAAGCTAGTTAATAATACGTTTCTGCAACGAAGGAGTAGAAATTCGAGTGTGTTATCTAGAACTAAAAAGGAATGCCGAAATAAAAGTCGTAAGTGACACGTGTCTGTAACTTAGGCTCACTTTCAAGCAACCCTTCCGACTATCAGGGAATATAGTTTGGGACGCCATGTTTTTATGTAAGAAAGAAAATTTAATATTTTTGTTGTCGTTTTATGAGCTCATATTAAAGAGCTATACTATTTTATAAACAAATTAGTTGAAGCTTACCAAAAATGCTCTTCTTAAGCACCATTTGTTGGAGTTAACTGTCGATTATGAAAACATAACCTTCAAAATCACAACACAAAAATTCCATCAGCTACCAGAAAACGGCTCAATTTTACGGTCGCACCGGTTTTTTGCAATATATATAATGCATGTTATACAAAAAACTTTGCGTCGCACTCGAATTTTGATCCTCTGCTCGTAAATTCTCACACTTTTGGATAACATGGTACATATTATAACCATAACCAAACAAAAAAACTAAGCGAGTCTGTTTACTGTTGTGTCCACCATATTGTGTAACAATTCTACCAAAAAGAAACGATTATATTATTTGCAACTACATCGCAACTTTTATACCATTACGGAAAAAAACAGCCTCTACGACGTAGTAGATACCTGGCTACGACGTAGTAGTGTAGTTGTTACTACAGTGACTTTAAACATTTGGCCAAGTAGTTATAACCAGAAATTGGTTCCCCACTTAAGGAATTATAACGTCGCTGTATGGTATACTGAGACGTAGCGGGAGTACGTTGCGGTTACTTTTAAGAAATTCTTTCTAGTTGGGGTTTCGTCGTTACAACTTTAAATGTTTGTTGGGAGCATGCGGGCTGACCACGGAAAAATACAAGAGAAACAAAATTTTCTATGCCCGCTTAAATTGTTGTTTCCAAAAGTTTAGGGCAGTGGCGTAGCTAGGCTTAGGCAGCTGCCTAGGGTATATTTAAAATTAGACCCCCAAAAAAATTAGCATAATTTATCAGGGGCGAATTGACCAATTGCGGCGTTATACTTTTGAAACTAACCAAAACTTTTGCATTTGGCACCATTTTCCCCAAAAAGTTCTAGCCTGCAGCGCCTTTTTTAATGATTTTGTATACTAAGAGTTTTTTTTCTTTTTTACCAAAAATTTTCCAAGGCGCCATTTTTTTCCAAAAATAACAGTTTTTCTAAAATTTCTCCCGGCGCCATTTTTTTTCGCTATGTCAACAAATATACCGATGCAATTTAAGCAAATTTTGCAAAAATATGTTGGTTCAGTTCGGTTTGGTTCGGTTTCGCACCCTCTAAGTCGAAATTTATATGGTTGTTTTGTTAATTAGATTCATGGTCCAACGCTAGGAGGTGGTGCAGAAATTGCTGTTCAAGCCGACTTTATTCTAGCCTGCGAATCTGTAAAATTTGGATTTGTTCATGGAAATATGGGTATTTCCACGGCTTGGGGCGGCAGTACAAGGTAATATTTTAAACAAAAAAATTTCCCGTTAGTTTTCGCTACGAAAAGTTTTCTTACTCAATTAAATTAGTTATAAAAAAGAAAGCTATTAGTTCTGGCCCTTCATTCGAGATTTGTGCAAAAATGAAAGAAGCAACGCACTTGGTGCCCAGTGCTCAATGCTATCGAAAGCTTTTTGAAAGTCTACAAACGCTATGTATAGTGGAATGTTGTATTTGTTGGGAAAAGTCTATAAATTAAATTAAGGAGTGTTATAGGTCGATAGTCTGCTCTATCGCCTTTCTTGTGTAAAATAATGGCTATGGATTCTTTTCAGTTGTTTGCGATTAGTTTTCCTTGTAGTATTTTTTTCAGGAGATTATGAATGACTTACAGCTTTACCACCGTACTTTAGTATTTTTGCCATTACTCCGTCTTTTCCAGGTAATTTGTTATTTTTCATTTTACTTTAGTGCTATCTTTATATCCGCTTTGCTTATTTCAGTTCTGAGTTTATGTTCTTTATTTTTGTTTGAAGTTTCTTCATGGTTTCTCGCGATGGTTCCCGTTTTGTTTGGTATAATTCTGTATACAATCGCTGTGTGATATTTTGTACAGCGTGTCCCATTTTCGATGGGATTAAATGGGAAACTCGGTTATTATTAAAGATATCGATTTTCTGATTGCACCTTACCGTGCTCTTTTTTGGAGCCCTTAAAAATGGTGTAACCAGATTTTTGCTATACCCCGTGGTTTCGCTAATACAGGAAGTTTTTGAAAAAATTGCATTTTAATTAATTCCTTGTATCTCGCTTATTTTGCAAGATATTTTTATTCTGTAAAAACCTTTCTATAGCAACTTTTTTAGAGCAAAATAATGACGTTGTCAATTTTTTAAAATATTGTTTAGTTTTTGAGATATGGTATTTATCATAAAAAATTAAATACGGACCTGGATTTTTTTTTATTACTACTTTGATTAGTTCCATGCTATTATTACCTTAAAATGATAAAACTTTAAATTTTTTTGATTTAAGGTTAAAAAAACTATTTAATATTTGCAAAAAAAAATTATAGTCCGAACCTGGAAATTTCCAACGTAATTATAAATTAAAAATTGCAAGACAGACTAGTTGAACGATTTTTAGTTTATCTGTTTTGAAATGATAATTAAAAGATTTATAAATAAAGTAAAAAACGTTAAAAAGTTACAAAAATAATATCATACTAATTATTTGATAACCGAAGGGCAGGTCGTGAAATTTACAAAACAAAAGCGTGGAATTGACATTGTCATTTTACTTGTCATTTTTGTGAATGGCTTACAATTATTTTAAACTGGCTAGAAATCGACCATATCCAGATTTTGAAAAATGTGATATGTTTGACCGCTTCATTCAAGCAACAAAATCCCAATATTTAAATGGCAGAAATATTTTTTATGCAAAATGCGTTAAGAAAAATTACTGAAAAATGCCAACAATGTCTTACACATAATGGTAATCAGAAAAATTTGTTATTTTTTATAATTTGTTTTTTTTGTATTTTTCGTAGACTTTGTTTCAAATAAATCTGTAAATTAAAGTAAAAGGAATTTTTAGTTTATATTTATGTTGGAAATATCCAGGTTCGGACTAATTTTTTTTTTAAATATTAAATGTTTTTTTTTTACCTTAAAACAAAAATTTTTTAAATTTTTATTACTTTATGATTATACTAGCATGACACCAATCAAAATAGTAATAAAAAAAAATCCAGGTCTGTATTTAATTTTTTTATGATAAAAACCATATCTCAAAAACTAAACAATGTTTTAAAAAATCGACAACGTCATTATTTTCTTCTAAAAAAGTTGCCATAAAAATGTTTTTACAGAATAAAAGTATCTCGCAAAATAAGCGAGATACAAGGTATTATTAAAAATACAATTTTTTCAAAAACTCCCTGTATTAGCGAAACTACGGGGTAGAGCAAAAATCTGATTTTTAAGGGCTCAAAAAAAGAGCATGGTAAGGTGCAATCAGAAAATCAATATCTTTAATAATAACCGAGTTTCCCATTTAATCCCATCGAAAATGGGACACGCTGTACATCCTCTTTTACGATAGTTTCTATGCCGTTTATATTCTTTATTTAAATTATTTCATAGCTAAAAGTCGGTCTTAGACATTTCATATTTCTGTTATTTTCTATAACTCTCTCAACTTTTATTTCTTGGTTGTTTTTTTTATTACTACATAAGCCAAAAAGATAGATTTTAAATGAACCCGAAATAAAATGCGGTGGAAGAGGTTTTTCTACCTGAAAAAAAGGGGGACGGAAAATCCAAACCACAGATAATTCTCAAAAAAAATAGAATAAGGAAAAACGCGCGACCGCAGTGCCTCTTGTGCATTGGCGTAGCTAGGGGGGGCCAGGGGGGGCCTGCCCCCCCCCTGAAGTCCCTCAGGCCCCCCCTAAGATATTTTAGGCCTCCCCTACCGACTACTAGTAAAAGAACATGACGCTGAAAATACATACTTTTCTATTATTATTCAGGAAATATTCAAATAAAATTTAAAATCATTCAGATAATGTTTACATTTCAGGAAAAAGCCCTTGTCTTTGCTTTTTCTCTTTAAATTATCGGTAACTTTTCTGCACTTATGCAATTTCCGAAAATATTTTTTAAATTTAAACATAATTATGCATATTGAATAATTCATACATATTGGCGACTTCTTGTAAAATATTATAGAAGTGTAAGTTGAATTTCGCATTTAATAAAGGCAGCGACCTTTGCCCCTCTGTTTCCGAAATCGGGTTGTAGATGTCGTAAGGTTATAAAAGACCTTTTTAAACTGTTTTTCTAAAATAAATATAATAATCTTTTTAGTTTTTTTGAGGTTAGCGTTTAGTGTCTTATGGAAATTTTCCGATTTTGGTGACAATTTCATAACCATTTTCATATTAAGTTTTCCCACGTCGTTAAATGGAATAAATTCGTCGAGCAATACCGGGAAATTTTTAATATTAATACTTCTGCTCTAAGAGCAGAAATGACCGTTTTAAAGAATTGTATTTTTCGGTTAAATCAAAGTGTTGGTCATGATTCTATCAAACAACATATAGCAGAAAACACCTATCCAAACCTCTACCAACTTTTTAAAGTTGCGAGTATTCTTCCAATTTCAAGTGCAACTTGCGAGAGGTCTTTCTCTGCCATGAGGAGAGTTTTTAATTGGCTTAGAACAACTATGACTCAAGAGAGACACTCAGGTTTGTCATTGTTATTCATAGAAAAAGATGTTGAGGTCGACTTAGACAGTGTGGTAGACGCTTTCAGTCAGCGACGTAGAAAACTTTCTTTGTAGAATTGCTGAATTACATACTTCCTGTGTATACATATAAATAAGTTGGTAAATGTATTATTAAATTTGTTATATTAAAATATTAGAACATTTAATGCGCGTATTTTTGTTTTATTCATTGCACACTTTGCACGACTCTTTAAAACCTATGTTTGCTTTTTGTTCAAGATAGACCGGGGCCACGGCCCCCCTTGAAAAGCAAGGCTAGCTACGCCAATGCTCTTGTGAGCTTAGTGAGAACTTTAACCTAACGACCTGTCAAATTGCATTGAGTTTCCTAGGCATGACTCACATCGTGTATGGTCGCTAATAGAACCTCTGACGGGCTGAGCGAAGTTAGGCACAAATCTATCAAACTAATGACGTCAAACGTTACGTTTTTAAAAAAGTTTTAAAACAGTTGGGCGCGAGAAAATGCTTTGGATAACTATGGGAGAAATACTAAATTTGTCGTATGTTTAATTATAAATGCGAAACACTTTAATTATATCTAAACTTGTCTAAACTCAGTGGCGGCGCGTAGTACACAGCTTTGGGGGTGCACAATAAATAAATTGCGCCGCAGGCGAATTTTTTTTTTGGGTGCCGCCTTAACTTCCATCGGCCATCGAGTGGGCCGTGATATCATATAATTTAGAGCAAAGAATGAAAAAATTAGATATTTAGTTAGATATTAGTTACTTACCTACTATTATTGTTTTTATAAATAAATAATAAATTATCACACCCAGCTTACATATTTTCTCTTCTAATGGCAAAGATGAAAATTTAATTCTCTATAAATATTGCACGCTAATGCTATCAAAATTAGAAACTTCGGCCATTGTCGTAAATACCAAATCGTCGAAATCAAAACAAACCGCCAGCGCCCGACCGATAATTGTTGTCTAAGCGCGCACTAGTTAAATGTGCCCGTGAGCTGCTCTAACATGCAACGCGAAACGTGGACACGGGTGGCATCACGGGGGTGCGGGCGGCCACGAGCCTAGTTTTTGTATAAGCGCGGTGCCGAAGAACTTTTGGGAGTGCACTTATGGAGAAAACCGCCACTGTCTAAATTGCACCTTTATTTTTAGGTTAGTTGAAATTTTGGGTCAAAAAGCAGCGTTGGACATCCTTTTAACATCTAAGATATTAAGTAGCAAGGAGTTGACATCTATTGGTTTGGCCACCGTAATTCTAAATGAAACAAATATGATAAAGGAATCACTTGCGTGGCTTCACTCTCGTACTAACCATGATTACAAAGTAATTAGAAATTTTAAAGAAATCATTTGTAAGACAAGCAATAGTATAAGTTACGTAGATTCTTTAAAAAATGAGAGGAAATTATTTTGTCCTTTGTGGGGTGGATCTGCCAACAAACAAGCTTTAGAAAAACAAATTAAACATGTCAAATAATTTTTTTTTTTTTTTTTTTTTTTTTTTACGGGTATGCGCACTCGCAAGGAGATCCCTATCGAGGAAATGTTGGTGTGTGTTGGTTTTGAAACGGTTCAGGTTGTAACCTGCAGGGAAAACTGTCGCAGGGAGTTTATTCCACAGCGATGTTGTTCTCCAGAGATATGAATTCTGATATAATGAGGTTCTTGATGCCTCTATTTTGACAATAAATTGATGGTTACCGTCTGTTTGACGTGTTCGCCTAGTAGGTGCTACTCCCGGGGGGATCATACGTGCCAACTCTTCAGAGCATTTTCCGTGATAATACCTGTAGAAGAGAGATAGATCGCCCACAGTTCTTCGATGTTCGAGACTATCGAAGCTACGGGTAAGTGCGGGGTCATTGATCAGTTTGATAGCTCGTTTTTGCACGGTGTTCAAAAGCATTAAGGTATGTTTGGGTGCCGCACTCCATATATGTGAGCAGTACTCCATAGTTGGTCGAATCTGGGCTTTGTAGAGTGTCAGCAGTTGGCTTGGTGTATACAGATGTCTTGTACGAAATAGCACCCCAAGCTTTTGGGACGCCCTTTTAGCTATATCTGCCACGTGACTGTGCCAAGACATGTTGGTCTCTGCAGTGACTCCTAAGATGTTCAACTGGCTCTGCAATGCGACAGCACTTCCAGATAGCATGATGTTTGGCTCACCGGTGCTGGTCTTTTTTGAAAACAGGGCTGTTGTAAATATTTTAATAAAAATTCAGAAACAGAATTAAAAAAGAAATATTTTTGAAAAATTAACTCAATGCAAATCCAGATTTTCTTCTCACATCATGGTCAAAGTATTAGCTCACACTACTACTATAAGTAGTGTGAGCTATGGTGATCGTAATTTTTTCGAGATAAAAAAAGTTGCTCCGATTTCAAAAATTTTTATATATCTTTGCGTTTCAGATGATTTTGAAACTTTTTTGTTTTGCTGTCTGTCTGTCTGTCTGTATGTCTGTCTGTATGTCTGTCTGTAACGACCAACCCGCATAACTCAAAAACCGCTTGTCCGATTTTAATGAAATTTGGTACCTAAGTTGGGTCTTGGGCCGTTATGGTCCCATTTAAAAATGAACAAAATCCACCGAACGCAAGCCAAATAAAAGGGTGGGGGTAGATTCCAAAAATTAGAGTTTATGTGAAAATATGGCGTGTGTGATATCAAACGAAAGGTAATTAAGTCTGGAGTTAAAAAAAATGAAATTTAGTTTATTTTTAAAAAAAGGGTGGGGGTAGATGTCAAAAATTAGAGTTTAAGTGAAAATATGGCGTGTGTGATATCAAACGAAAGGTAATTGAGTCTGGAGTTAAACAAAATACATTTTAGTTTTTTTTTAAAGGGAGGGGGGTAGATTGAAAAAATTTGAGTTTAAGTCAAAACATGGCTTGTGTGGTATCAAACGAAAGGTAATTGAGTCTGGAGTTGAATAAAATATATTTCAGTTTTTGATTATATTAGGTCACACTATAACTATAGTACCTAGTGTGAGCTTAGGTGCCCATAGATTGGCAGAGTATTTTGAGAAGGTTGGTGCCACTCGTGGTTCACTGACACTATTTTAGTTCTATCAAAAAATTGCCCTAAGCAGCTTGTTAGATTTATATTTCTTTAAGAATTAGTGATATAAACTCATCGTAATTAGCAAATGGTAATCAAATTAATTGTGATTTATTTGGTTGGTGTGTTATAACCTAAAAAATACTCTGCCAATATATGGGCCCCTAACCTCACACTAGGTACTATAGTTATAGTGTACGTGCGAGCTAATAAAACTAAAACCTGAAATATATTTTATTCAACTCCAGACTAAGACTTAAATAAATTTTGTTTGATATCACACAAGCCATGTTTTGACTTAAACTTAAATTTTTGAAATCTACCCCCACCTTTAAAAAAACAAAAGTTAAAATGTATTTTGTTTAACTCCGGACTTATTTACCTTTCGTTTGATATCACACACACCATATTTTCACGTAAACTCTAATTTTTGAAATCTACCCCCACCCTTTTTGAAGAAAAAAAAACTAAAATGTATTTTGTTTAACTCCATACTCAATTACCTTTCGTTTGATATCACACACGCTATATTTTCACATAAACTCTAATTTTTGAAGTCTTCCTCCACCCTTTTATTTGGCTTGTGCTCGGTGGATTTTGTTCATTTTTAAATGGGACCATCTAGACCCAAGACCCAGCCTAGGTACCAAATTTCATTAAAATCGGCCTAGCGGTTTTTGAGTTATACAGACAGACAGACAGACAGACAGACAGACAGACAGACAGACAGACAGACAGACAGACAGACAGACAGACAGACAGACAGACAGACAGACAGACAGACAGACAGACAGACAGACAGACAGACAGACAGACAGACAGACAGACAGACAGACAGACAGACAGACAGACAGACAGACAGACAGACAGACAGACAGACAGACAGACAGACAGACAGACAGACAGACAGACAGACAGACAGACAGACAGACAGACAGACAGACAGACAGACAGACAGACAGACAGACAGACAGACAGACAGACAGACAGACAGACAGACAGACAGACAGACAGACAGACAGACAGACAGACAGACAGACAGACAGACAGACAGACAGACAGACAGACAGACAGACAGACAGACAGACAGACAGACAGACAGACAGACAGACAGACAGACAGACAGACAGACAGACAGACAGACAGACAGACAGACAGACAGACAGACAGACAGACAGACAGACAGACAGACAGACAGACAGACAGACAGACAGACAGACAGACAGACAGACAGACAGACAGACAGACAGACAGACAGACAGACAGACAGACAGACAGACAGACAGACAGACAGACAGACAGACAGACAGACAGACAGACAGACAGACAGACAGACAGACAGACAGACAGACAGACAGACAGACAGACAGACAGACAGACAGACAGACAGACAGACAGACAGACAGACAGACAGACAGACAGACAGACAGACAGACAGACAGACAGACAGACAGACAGACAGACAGACAGACAGACAGACAGACAGACAGACAGACAGACAGACAGACAGACAGACAGACAGACAGACAGACAGACAGACAGACAGACAGACAGACAGACAGACAGACAGACAGACAGACAGACAGACAGACAGACAGACAGACAGACAGACAGACAGACAGACAGACAGACAGACAGACAGACAGACAGACAGACAGACAGACAGACAGACAGACAGACAGACAGACAGACAGACAGACAGACAGACAGACAGACAGACAGACAGACAGACAGACAGACAGACAGACAGACAGACAGACAGACAGACAGACAGACAGACAGACAGACAGACAGACAGACAGACAGACAGACAGACAGACAGACAAACAGACGGCGCGACAAAAAAGTTTCAAAATCATCTGAAACGCAAAGATATATAAAAATTTTTGAAATCGGAGCAACTTTTTTTTTCTCGAAAAAATTAGAATCACCATAGCTCACACTACTATAGTATAGTATATGTGTGAGCTAAAATAGCTTGTCCTGGGTTTTCCATATTAGTCATCTCAACTACCAGTGGGGGAGATTCAGCTAGAGCAGATGGGGGACATTCGGCTGGGAGCCAGACATAACTAAAGATGACAAAAGATTGAGTGATGCTGCTCTGATATCAAAAGAATTAGAAAAAACCCCCCCAGACCATCTACATCAACAAGTCTTTTGAGCGAAATTCGATCATTCCCAAAAGCAGATTTTAAAGAGAAGAAAACAAGGAGGTCCAGAAAAGGTAAGTCTGCAAGAACGGACAAAAAAAGAAAGAATTCTACCTCAAGTGAGTCAAGCATAGATATTTTTTTAAACGATTCATCCGGAGAAGATGAATTTATGGAGGAAATGAAGTTTCTTAATAAGGAAAACAGTGTTTCTGTGAAATTTTGTGCTGGTAAAATTCTCTGTTACAAATTCTCTGTTACAAATTCTCTGTTACAAAACCTATCTAAAAAATCAGATGATCACTATGCAGGAGAAATTTCATCGATAAAAGAAGGAGAAATCGAAGTGAAATTTCTGCGCAGAAATCTAGACCCCAACACTTCACGTTCCCTGACATCGAAGATATTTCTGTAGTCGAGGAAAGAGAAGTATTAGATAGTTTAAGTTCTGCTACGTATTTTTACGTAGCATGAGATTTGACAGTTACGCAAGCGCACTTCGTCACACCGTCGTCAAGGTCACGTTAGGAGCTTACGTATTTACGTTAGCTTACGGCAGTCTGCGGGCACCTTAACGTTACCAAAGAATAGAATTGGTTGATTGACTGATCGAAAAATGAGGCCTAGACGATAATTTCCGCTTCCAGTACAAACGATTATTTGCAAATATATTCCTACTGTAGTTAAAAAGACAAAAAACAAAATTGGAACATCAAAAAAACACAGTGCCGAATTCCATATTCTCTGCTACTAGTAGACTTGTTATGGTAACGTAAAATCATTCAACTTAAACTCAAATTTGGAACAAAACGTAGAGCGCTTAACATGCAGTTTTACGTAAAAATACGTAGCACAACTTAAACTATCTAATGAACCTATTTTGCCATTTTGCACCAAACAAGGAACTAGCAGAACTTACATATTTAACGTAAATCTTGAGTAGATTAACGTTTAAATTATGTTAAACTAAAATACTCCCGTTTTTTGTTAAATTTTAGTATCTCGACATAGAAGTGGTTCTCAGTTTAAGTTAGTTTGAGTTACTATTTGTAATTTTTCGACATTTTCTTCTTCATTTCAAAAAATAAAACTACTGGCCGAATCTTCCCCAGGTAATGGCCGAATGTACGCTACTCCTGGGGAAAATTCAGCTATATGACATAAAAAAGTAATTGTTTTCTTGTTTCCTAACCGTTACATTTAAAATCTAAAATGCACTTAAATAGTTTCTTTAATACTTAATACAGTTATTTGTAAAAGATCAGAAATTTAATAATTCAAATAGGTTCTTAGCTACTGCTAGTTAAACACTAATATGCCGAAGCATCCCCACTTTCCCTTAACTTTTTCCTCTGTGCGATTTTTTTCGTATGCGGTTTTTTCCTTTGCGCATATTTATCCCACGTTTTTCCTATGTGCTTATTATCGGGTAGAGGAAAGGAAGGTAATTTGGAATAGTGTTGGTAATTTGGAATACCAACGTATTGACGATGCCAGTAACGATATCCTGCTAAAAAAAGACGTATTAAGTCGATTTTCCACCAATTTTCACAGGTTGTAGGTTACCATGTGTTTATAAAAGTCAGTTTAGCAATGACAGTCGACTATAAAAAACGTGCTCTTGGAAAACTTTTTTGGTAAGAATAAAATTTATTTTTATTTAAGTCATCCTAAAAAAAAGTGGTTTTATTTTTTGTACATAGTTTTTAATGGTCTATGGCCCTCACACTCCTAAATATAGTTTTTAACTGGGTGCTGTATAAGACAAAAATTTGGTAAAGTTTTTAGAATGCTGTAGTGTTGATAATTTGGAATACTGTTGATGAAGCTAAGTTGGAATATTCCATATTGCATTCAGTTATCTGCACCATGAATGATTGTTTTTTGTTGTGAGTAAATTAGCAAGACGCAATCATGTCACTTTAATATATTTGCTGTCTCATTGCACCCATAAGGTTCAACCATTGGATCGAGCTTTTATGAGTCCCATGAAAACCTATTATTCTGAAGAAGGTCGACTGTGGCTACGTGAAAAAAACAAATCATTGACATAATATTATTGATATTATGGAGTTGTTTGGAGAGTGTCAAACAGGAGAAGTAGCAACAAAGGGATTCAGTGTGGGAGGCATTTTTTTATTTAATAGGAATGTCTTTCAAGATTCACATTACCTTGCTGCAGACTTTAAGGAAATAAATGCACCTCCATTAGTACTCCCATCTCGGAGCCAAGACAATCTTCCACATCTACTTCTATCGAAGATAAGTTGGAAGCAAGTAATTTAAAAATTGATTAATTAATTTAAAATCTACAATTATAACAAGTTCACCGAATAAACAAGAAGTGGAAAAAGTAAAACTAAATGTAAACAAAAGAGAAACTGCAGAAAAAAAAAGAAAGTTCCACCCTTAAAAGAAAATTTTAAGAAATCCAAGAAGGAAGATTCAGATACTGACACAAGTGGAAAATATCAATCTGCTTCGTCCTATGAAGTGGAACTGTTTGAAGAATCAACGAATCCTACTAAGCAGGATGCAGAGTATTTTTTTCTAATGGAAAGTTTAGCGCTGATGTTAGGGGAGAAAAATGGGTCATGTGCATCATGTGATATCACTGGGTGCATAGTGAATGTGCGGGTTATAAAGCGGGTATATACATTTGTGACTTTTGTAAGCAGATTTTAGTTTTAATTTGTTTTGAAAAGTTTATTTTTAACCAGGCAGGTAATTTGGAATACCCTATTCCAAATTATCTGCAGGTTATCTTTTTATGTCAAAATGTTAATTTTTTAGTTAGGTTTAAATATCTTTTGTTCTCTTTACCAGAATTTTATAACCATTTTGTGAGAAGAAATATATATTTTTCTTAAATAATTTTCCATATTTTTATCCGTTAACAACTAAGGAATTATTTTTTACATTTTTGTTATAAACGGTATTCCAAATTACCTTCCTTTCCTCTATATAATAAAGCTAACAAAAATATTTCTTTAAGCATTTAACTAATCTGTTGCAGCTAGCAGCCTTTATACCTAATATATTTTTTTCGGGCTCTGGGGGGGGCTAATTACCCCCAGTACACCCCCCCACCCCGTAGAACCGCCGGTGCATTGGGGGCTGATTTTTTTTTGATGGTCACGTCACGACACAGCTGATTGTCTTTAAAAAATGTATAGTTATCCTTAATCATTCAGAGCCGCGAATGTGACAAAGACAGATGACAAAGTCAAATGCATGTCAAATATAACAGTTGGCATGCGGTACATGGCGGGTAATTTAAATTCAAAATAAGAAATGCTAAATCTTGAAGATTTTAACCATTTAATCATGTTGCTTCCTTACAAACCTTTGGTGGAATATCGGGATGGTGTCTGAAAATATTTCAGTGAAATTTTGCGGAAATCTGTAGTGTCATTTTGAAACATCATATAAAAACATCTGACCTCCCATAAGACCCAATGTAAAAGTCAGCCTCCCGAGAACAGCTGATTTTTTTAGGGTCGTGGCATCTATTTTTTGTTGGCCTTGATCTAGTTAGAAATGCTCCATCTAGGAGAATACCACAATGCTATGATAATTTTTATCAAACGTGGAATTACGTACCCGTGAATTTAAAAATCAAACAAGTTTCATGGCTAATCGGGCAAAACGGAGTTTTTGTTTCCCTCATATTTTTCCGTGGGTAGCCTGAAAGCTTAACCTCACGGGGGTCCAAGATCTAATGGACACTACAGATGGGTTGTTCGCGAACGAACTAGAAAAATTAACTAGTTCATTCAACAAGGAAAACGAACTAGTTCACTTTTCTAAAATGAACTAGTTTAAAGTGAACTATAAAGAAGCAACACACAATACTCTTAACCCAATTATTTCTGTACACTAGGAACGCGGCATCTGTTTTCCTGTTCATGAAATGCTGAACGAGCACAGAACACTGAACGAGTGAACGATACCGCGCTGTTTTCTAGGGATGGCACTCCGGAGCAGTACCTGTTCTTTTCGGAACAGGTCTGTGCCCGGAGCAAGTCGGAACAGGTATGAATTTCCGGAACAAGTTGTTCCGCCGGAGCAGAAGTGACAAGGAAACTTCGAGAGAGCCAGAACATAACAGAAACAACTTGCTCCCTGCTTTTACGCCTGTTCCGAGACTTCACTTCAGCTAGCTCGCAGCCTTCGTAAACTAACGAGCCACGAACCAGAAGAAACGGCAACACAGCCTGGAGGCCCTTCATTTTCGTTCACGTGCGTCGCCCACCACGCTAGTTACTAGCCGTTTCTGCGCAGATAATGTTTTTTTTAAACTTTTAGTATATTTAAAATCGCGTTACCAAATAAAAAAACTGTTCTGGTTTTAGTCAGATGTGTGGTGAACTTAAAATTATATTACCTACCTAATAAAAGCTGTGTAAAAAAGACATTTTGTACACCGGTAATAAGTGAGGTTAGATGTTTGTTTTTGTTTGGAATTTTTGTATTGTTTTGTTTTTTCTTTTTAAATTTTAAAATGCCGCGAAAGTGTTGTGTACCCGGTTGCAAAAGTAACTATGCATCTGTGGTTAATGAAGAGGGCCACCAAACAACTAACGCTTCCCAAAAGAAAATGACTTAAAAAATGCTTGGCTTCGGGCCATTCACAGAGAAGATTATGTTGTGACTGCATGTTCAGTGGTTTGTTGGAAACATTTTGACAAAAGTGACGTTGTTAGAACCGAGATAATTAGGGATAAAGAGGGAGTACAAAAGGAGGTGCCACTAACATTCCCTAAGTTAAACAATGGGGCAATACCTCGGCTATTTGAATCTCAACCCGAGTATATGTCAAACCCCAAACCTCCAGTAAGAGAAAATCCTGACGACAGGCGAAAAAAATTGAAGAAAGGGAGGGTATGGAAATATATATAAATATATATTGTGTTTATAGACTCGAAAAAGCTTTCGATAGCATTGAGCACTGGGCAGTAAAAGATCTTTAATTAATAGCCGAATAGATCACAGATATACAGACTTAATAGCCAATATATTTAGTGAAGCAACAACATTAATCAAAATCCACAGAGGAACCAAGCCAATCCTCATAAGAAGAGGTGTCAGAGTGACACAATATTCCCTAAATTATTTAACCAGGCCCTAGAAGATGTTTTTAAAAGCTTAGATTGGGAAGAAATAGGCATCAAAGTAAACGGACAATTCTGAACCACCAAGATATGCTGATAATATCAATCAATCTAAAAGAAAATAGAACAAGTAGAGGAATATATAGGACCTGGGACAAATTATTAAACTGAAAAAAGAAAAGCAAACAGCTGAAATCAAGAGACGAGTAAGATTGGCCTGGACAGCATTCGGTAAATTAAGCAATATATTAAGAAATAAAAAATATCCTCAGTACCTCAAAACGGAAGTGTATAACCAATGTATCCTTCCTGTACTTACCTATGAATCCCAGACCTGGACACTTACAAAATCAAACATGGATAAGGTAACAAAAGCCCAAAGATCAATGGAAAGACAAATGTTACATGTAAAGCTAACAGGTAGAAAAAGGAATGAATTGATAAGAAATAAAACAAAAGTAAGGGATGTCAGAGCAGAAGTAGCAAAATTAAAATGGAAATTTGCCGGTCATATTATCAGACAGAAAGACGATTGATGGAACAAATGTATTGTAAACTGGAGAACTTGGCCAAAGATAGATTGACGAAGGCTAAATAGAATAGATAGAAAAAAAGGTAAGTTCATTTAAAGTTTAAATTAACATGTTACCACTTAAACTAGATTCATAGTTCTGTAAAGTAAGCAGTCAGACATAAGAAACTATCCCACAAACATCCTGTTGTTCAAACTTGACAGTAATAACTTAGCAGTAAGAAAGGAACCATTTTTATTTCTTACTGCTCACTTCATACTGCTTACTTCACGGTACTATGAATCGAACTTTAGGGTTGTTCTCACAAATTGTTTAAAAGTAATTTCTCTTCTGTTTATTCTAGGTTTTGTTACATATTTTTTAACATAAATAATAGCCACTGATATTGATTTCCAAATGTTTTGTTTGTTTTAAAAATTAAATGTAACACGCCTAAACACAGTTTATTAGTTTTTACAAAAAAAAATACAAAATCGCCAAACTACAATCAAAACAAATAGCAGATGTTTATATCTCCCATGTAAATATCGGCCTCCCAGCCGGCCAATTTGCGATGTTGCCTTTTCTGGTTCGTGGCTCGTTAGTTTACGAAGGCTGCGGCTAGCTGCATCTTTCTCAGGCTCGCTACGTAACCTTTATGAGACACACACTGGGTGTATCTTCGTCCTTTTCTAAATTGTTGTTTTGAAAAACGACAGAGATACACTTAGTGCGCACTGGGGCAACTCGTAGAAATTGCTGATAGACAGACAACACGCATGGTGCTAGGGTTGGAGGGTGCGGTGTGACGTACGGCAGATTATCTTTAACAGTGGCGTTTCTTGCCGGGTTTTTTTTCGTGCAAGCAACAAAAAAAATATTTGAAATTGAATATAAAAAACCTTTAATCCAATAAAATTTACGTGAAATAAAGAAAACAGCAAAAAGTGAAGCGTTTTGTAAAAATTGCATTTCTTTTTCTATTAAAAAAAATAAAATTGTTATAAGCGACAACCAGATATAGCGGTTAACACCCTGTACCTCATTTATATACCTTGTAACACCAATAACAGAGCACACGCATAGTTAGATTTCATGCAGCACACCTGTTCCTGCAGTGCAGGAACAAATTGTTCCTTTCATGAAATGCGGAACAGTTGCAATTTATTTCCCTTGAAAAGTCCGGAACAGTTTGGAGCAGGAGCAGATGTTTCGGAACAGGTCATAATAAAAATCGGAACAGGTCAGACCTGTTCCGGCAAATTTACTGCTCCGGCCATCCCTAGTGTTTTCTACGATGAACGAATGAACTGTTAGAAATGAACTATTGAGTTGAACTAATAAGTAAAAATCGGCGTTCGTTCAGTCGGTTAGTGTCGAATCATCTGTTTCGTTGCATTGAGTGGCACGCCTAAGCTACGATGAACTAGGTATTTAAAGTTTTGATTTGATTGCGGAAAATTAAGGAACTGCTAGCCTAATACAAAATAATAGGGCCATTTTGGGTCAGTTACTAAGAATAACGGCATCATTTCAGGGTAAAAAAGATAGATTTTATGACATTAGGAATGCGGCATCTGTCTTCCTGTTCATGAAATGCTGAATGAGCACAGAACACTGAAAGAGTGAACGATGCTGCGGTGCTTTCTACGATGAACGAACGAACTGTTAGAAATGAATTATTGAGTTGAACTAATGAGTAAAAACCGGCTTTTGTTTAGTCGGCTAGTCGAATCACCTGTTTCGTTGCATTGAGTGGCACGCTTAAGCTACGATGAACTAGGTATTTCAAATTTTGATTTGATTCCGGAAAATTAAGGAACTGCTAGCCTAATACAAAATAATAACATTTTGACGAATGTCCAATTATTTATTATGTATTTATACCTACTGTAAAATATTTTAGTAAAAAAAAAGCATTATAATAAAAATAATTTCAAACTGTTTTTGATTCTGCAAATATTTTAACTAAAAAGTAAACAATTAAATAAAACAACTCAGAAATACGATAAACAGGTTTATTTTTTTTAACATATACGCTTAATCCATATAGCCATTCCGTTAATAGTTCAAATGAACTAGTTCAGTAAACTAGTTCATTTTGGTGAACTAGTTCATTAAAAAGAACTGCTAAGCATATCTCTATTAGATCTTGGACCCCCGTGAGGTTAAGCTTTCAGGCTACCCACGGAAAAATATGAGGGAAACAAAAACTCATTTTTGCCCGATTAGTCACGAAACTTGTTTGATAATTTTTCTCAGCACTCGGGCGCATCTGCTCTCTCGTGCTGTGGACAAAATTATCGACAATTTGCTATGCACCGGTAGTAACTTTTACCTTTGTCACAAAATTCTAATTCTTGACGCCATTCACTTCAAGGATCGGAGAGAGATGCCTTTTGCCTCAAAATATGTTTCCAGAAGTTCACTTTTACAAAGATTTTCGAGATTTTGTCGATCTTTCGAGATTAAATTTTATTGTTTTCCTCTTCTTACCAGATAAAAATCAGATTAATCTTAGAGTCACTCTTTAAAAATTAGCTTTTGCCCATAAGAGAAATGTCAGGTTTTGCACTTGGTAGGTTTTATTTACTTACAAATTAATAAAAAATACAAAAAAAAGTACGTTTTAAGAGATTTGCTCATATCTAAAATTTAAAACATTTTTTACCCTCACAACAAAGGAAGAATACTCTGCCAATATATGGGCCCCTAAGCTCACACTAGGGACTATAGTTATAGTGTACGTTTAAGCTAATATAACTAAAAACTGAAATATGTTTTATTCAACTCCACACTAAATTACCTTTTGTTTGATACCACACAAGCCATGTTTCGACTTAAACTCAAATTTTTGAAATCCACCCCTACCCTTATAAAAAACAAAAACTAAAATGTCTTTTGTTAAACTCCGGACCCAATTACCTTTCGTTTGATATCACACATGCCATATTTTTACATAAACTCTAATTTTTTAAATATACCCCCACCCTTTTTTTAAAATAAAATGTATTTTGTTTAACTCCAGACTCAATTACCTTTCATTTGATATCACACACGCCATATTTTCACATAAACTCTAATTTTTGAAATTTATTCCCATCCTTTTATTTGGTTTGTGTTCGGTGGATTTTGTTCATTTTTAAATGGGACCATCTCGACCTGAGACCCAGCCTAGGTACCAAATTTCATTGAAATCGGCCAAGCGGTTTTTGAGTTATGCGCGTTGGTCGTTACAGACAGACAGACAGCGCAACAAAAAAGTTTCAAAATCATCTGAAACGCAAAGATATATAAAAATTTTTGAAATCGGAGCAACTTTTTTTTCTCGAAAAAAATAGGATCATCATAGCTCACACTACTATAGTATAGACTATTGAGTTTTCTCACTATAATTAAAAAACTGGTCTAATCAACTTTTTAAAGGTGTCACATTGATCAAGCAGTGTTCGGAGGAGTCCCGTAAAAACGAAACAGTTAACTGTCAACACTTATTAGGTGTAAATTTAAGTTCGACCTACCCACGGAAAAATACAAGAGAAACAAAAACTTTTTTACCCGATTAGCTACGAAAATTTGTTTGGTTAGATAAAATATTCATTTATCTAATATTATAATTTTTAAATAAGTTAATAAAAATTTTTATTGCAAATCTCCCTTAGGTTTATCACGCTTTTCTATTTGAACTCGTAATTTGAAACGTCATTTTTTTAGTATTTAATACTATTCATCTAGTCAATGTTGGATTGTCATATGCATAGTCCAAAGTACTATCTTCAGCAGGTCTTCGATTAATTGAGGTTGACACCGTAACAGGACTATCTTCAGAATGAATATTTGAATGTGACAAATCTAATCTTAAATCGTGTTTTCTTTCGTCATCTCTTCTTACTTCCGTTGCTGAAGCCACTGTTTCAGTATGCCTTTGTGGTTTCTAAAAATAAATTCTTTTTCAATGTAGTTCAACCTGGGGAAAATTGCTGAAATAACAAAGCCCCACAAAAAATATAAATGGATCTGATACCTTCCTAGCCCATTAGCACACTCCAAGTGAACTCTACGATATATCAGTCTAGATCAGTTTTGGCAAATATCTCAGAAACGGAAGGTCCTACGAAGTTTTTGGTACTAACATAAATTATTGAGAAAAACGTGCTTCGTCAAGAAGTTAGCATATTTTCAATTTATAAACTGGAAAAAAACTGTCATTAGCATAAATAGCTTTTGAGCAAAATAAATTCGTCTGAAAAGGGCCGGAATTTCTGAAGGCTTTAGAAACTCGTTTACTAAGGCATACTTATTTTAGGGCGTACGGTATTGCAAAACTACGCACTGTTTTCTTTATATTCTACAAATGTAACATTAGAAATGTGGGCGATTGTACAGGGGGTCCCAAATTGGGCACTTTTAGGGGGTTTAAGGTACTTCTAGGGAAGACAGAGAAAAACTGACCACGCATTGCGAGGCTCAAATTTCAAGAGAAGACTTATAGTGAAAACCGCATTTTGAAATATCGTCTGGTCTTTGAGCTACGGGGGCTTTTTGAAAAGTCTGCATGTTGGAAGGGGGTCGATAACTTCGTTATTAATGGAAATTTTGATTTAGAGTAAATTGCAATTTTATAAACTTTGTCACGAGGAATTCACCCGCTAAATTAAATTTTAACTGTCAGTTTTAGTTTTTGAGATATGACATAAAGTTGCATTTTTTCTTATGGAATAGCCTATATTTTAATTAATTTTCGAATTGGCCATTGAAATCTTTTCAAAATGATCATATGTCATAGTTTGATTGAGCAGTCTAGGAGATATTCAGCTTTTTCACTTATTTCTAGTGCGCTATGATTTCTTGCTGAGGAAGGTCAAGGCACTCCAGTATTTTTATTATTTTACACAGTCAAAAATATAGTAAGTCTGGTTTGGAAAAATTATAATTCAGCTGACGGCCTCAAAGCCTAGTTATAAAAAGTAACAAAAATGATACATATTTCAAAATAAAATTAAAACACTTTTGTGCAAAATAATTTCATATAAAAGCGTAATGTCAAATTGTTTAAACAATTGAAAACAATGACAAAACGCCAAGGCGTACGGCCAGCTTGATTTGCATAGTATAAGACAACAAAACTATAGGAGCATTGAAGTAGGATTTGACCGCAAGGCTTTCACATCAATGGCGCATGACGTCATTCAACGCACACTAGACAAAAATAAAAAACTTTAATTATCTCCGAAACCGCACTATCAAACTATGACATATGATACATCATTTTGAAAAGAATTCAATGACGAATTCGAAAATTAGTTAAAATATAGGCCATTCCATAAGAAAAAATGCAACTTTATGTCATATCTCAAAAACTCAAAGTGACAGTTAAAATTTAATTTAACGGGTGAATTCCTCGTTACAAAGTCTATAAAACTGCAATTTACTCTAAATCAAAATTTCCATTAATAACGAAGTTATAGACCCCCTTCCAAAATGCAGACTTTTCAAAAAGCCCCCGTAGCTCAAAGACGAGACGATATTTCAAAATGCGGTTTTCACTATAAGTCTTCTCTTGAAATTTGAGCCTTGCAATGCGTGGTCAGTTTTTCTCTGTCTCCCTTTGAAGTACCTTAAACCCCCTTAAAGTGCCCAATTTGGGACACCCTGTACACTTAATTTCATGAAAATTGGTTTAGCGGTTTAGGAGCTATTGTGATACGAACAGACATACACACAGACAGATGTTACGATAATATTGCTAAAATAGGTTAAAATACGCCCAAATACACCCCAACCCAGAGTTTTTTAAAATATGTTCCGTATCATTTGCATCAAATACGACATCTCGGGGTCTCGGGCCTCCTCCAAGATATATTCCTGGGTGCGCTACTGTTTCTAGCCATTGCTGCGCGGGTTAGGACAGTAAAAAGCCGCGTGATTCAAAGCACGGAACTTGGTGATCCGTGATTCAAAGCGTGTATTAATTTGAGGACAATTTTTGAATGCATAAGTTATTATAAGTTTTTTTCTGGGTGTGCGAATAAAAAACATTTCATGCAAAAACATTTCATGCAAGAAAAAGCCAAGTACGCAGAGGCATTGCAAAACTTTTGAACAATATCCCGCATATATTCCAACTTTGAAAATTAAATATGATTCAATTCCTTTAAAAAAGAAGTGAAATCATAACAAAAACCTTTCATGTAAAGAAAAAGCTAAGTACGCGAAAATGGCATTCCGTAAAAAGAATTGAGATAAAAGTAAAGCCAAGTTTTCCAATACAAATTTCAAAATGAAAGGTAATCGCCAAGTTTAGAAAAACATTTCCAAACTAGTAAGAACCTTTCATTTTGAAATTTGTATTGGAGAACTTGGCTTTACTTTTATCTCAATTCTTTTTATGGAATACCATTTTCGCGTATTTAGCTTTTTTTACATGAAATGTTTTTGTTATGATTTCACTTCTTTTTTAAAGGAATTGAATCATATTTAATTTTCAAAGTTGGAAAATATGCGAAATATTGTTCAAAAGTTTTGCAATGCCTTATTTAAAATTTTGAGGATTTTTTCCCATGGTTTTAACATAGTTCCTATCAGTCTTCCAAAGCTTAGGTCTCTAACGTTTCTGGAAGTGGGCAATGTTACTTTTACATTACTTTACATGTATAGGGGAGGGAAGTAAATTATAATTTTGGGGTTTTTTAATTTTTTCCTATAGTTTCATCACAGTTCCTAGCAGTCTACCAAAGCTCAGTTCTCTAGCGTTTCTGGAAGTGGGCAATGTTACTTTTACGTAAATTTACATGAATAGGGGGAGTAAATTCGAATTTTGGGGTTTTTTTTTCCCGGGGTTTGGTCATAATTTCTATCAGTCTGCCAAATTTCAGCTTTGTAGCATGTCTGGAAGTACAGTAGAATTGTGATGATTTATACATGAGTGAGTGAGTCAGTAAATTAACTTACCTTAAAAAACTTATCTCTTATCATTTTGATTGTGATTTGTTTCTTTATTTTCCATTTGTAGAGTTGAAAACAGAAAATGCAGCCAAGTACCAATAACATAAAGCAAAGCAGCAAAAGAGTGACTGTGACCAACTTAGACAGCTTAAGAACCGTTGCTAAAAAAAACATTTGTTTTAATGTAGTTTTAACTTGACAGTTAAATTAGTGTCATACAATCAATCAGTAGTTTTCGTACAGTAGTTAGTATTTTACACTCTTATTCTTTGGAGAATATTTGCCTGCTTAAAACAAACTAAATAAAAAGTGTCAGAAAATCTGCAAATATTCAATGTACAGCGTGTCCCATTTTCGATGGGATTAAATGGGAAACTCGGTTATTATTAAAGATATCGATTTTCTGATTGCACCTTACCGTGCTCTTTTTTGGAGCCCTTAAAAATGGTGTAATCAGATTTTTGCTATACCCCGTGGTTTCGCTAATACAGGGAGTTATTGAAAAAATTGCATTTTAATTAATTCCTTGTATCTCGCTTATTTTGCAATTTTTATTCTGTAAAAACTTTTCTATGGTAACTTTTTTACAGAAAAATAATGACGTCAATTTTTTAAAATATTATTTAGTTTTTGAGATATGCCATTTGTCATAAAAAAATTAAATACGGACCGGGATTTTTTTTATTACAATTTTGATTGGTTCCATGCTATTATTACCTTAAAATGATAAAACTTTAATATTTATTTGATTTAAGGTTAAAAAAAAACTATTTAATATTTTTGAAAAAATTATAGTCCGAACCTGGAAATTTCCAACGTAATTATAAATTAAAAATTGCAATTGATAATTAAAAGATTTATAAATAAAATAAAACACGTTAAAAAGTTACAAAAATAATATCATACTAATTATTTGATGGTAGCACAGCAGGTCGTGAAATTTACAAAATAAAAGCGTGAAATTAACATTGTCATTTTACTTGTCATTTTCACACTTCTTTGTGTGTCCCAATTATTTTAAACTGGCTAGAAATCGACCATATCCAGATTTTGAAAAATGTGATATGTTTGACTGCTTCATTCAAGCAACAAAATTCCAATATTTAAATAGCAGAAATATTTTTATGCAAAATGCGTTAAGAAAAATTACTTAAAAATGCCGACAATGTCTTACACATAATGGTAATCAGAAAAATTAGTTATTTTTTGTAATTTGTTTTCTTTTGTATTTTTCGTAGACTTTGTTTAATAAATCTGTAAATTAACGTAAAAACATTTTAATATGCTAAGTATCAAAACAGTTAATCTAAAAATTGTTTAACTAGCAATTTTTATTTTATATTTATGTTGGAAATATCCAGGTTCGGACTAATTGTTTTTTTTAATATTAAATATTTTTTTTTACCTTAAAACAATTTTTTTTTAAATTTTTATTATGTTGTGATAATACTAGCATGAAACCAATCAAAATAGTTATAAAAAAAATCCAGGTCCGTATTTAATTTTTTTATGATAAATACCATATCTCAAAAACTAAACAATATTTTAAAAAGTTGACAACGTCATTATTTTCTTCTAAAAAAGTTGCTATGAAAAGGTTTTTACAGAATAAAAATATCTCGCAAAATAAGCAAGATATAAGGGATTATTAAAAATACAATTTTTTCAAAAACTCCCTGTATTAGCGAAACTACGGGGTGTAGCAAAAATTTGATTACACCATTTTTAAGGGCTCAAAAAAAGAGCACGGTAAGGTGCAATCAGAAAATCAATATCTTTAATAATAACCGAGTTTCCCATTTTATCCCATCGAAAATGGGACACGCTGTACTCCTTTTGCCGGCCCCATATTCGTAACATTTCGAGCTTTGCCTAGGACATATTTCGATTATTTGCATATACAGTGAATATCGCTTATAACGATATCAGACATATCGGCTAGAGCGACGACATAATTATTAAGGTCCCGATGGAGTTCAATATACAGCGTGTCCCATTTTCGATGGGATTGAATCGGAAACTCGGTTATTATTAAAGATATTGATTTTTTCATTGCACCTTATCGTGCTCTTTTTTCGAGCCCTTAATACTCGTGTAATCAGATTTTTTCTATACCCCGTAGTTTCGCTAATACAGGGTGTTTTTGAAAAAATTGCATTTTTAATAATCCCTTGTATCTCGTTTATTTTGTAAAATATTTTTATTCTGTAAAAATCTATTTATGGCAACTTTTTTAGAAGAAAATAATGACGTTGTCAATTTTTTAAAAAATTATTTAGTTTTTGAGATATGGTATTTATCATAAAAAAAATAAATACGGACCTGGATTTCTTTTATTATTATTTTGATTGGTTTCATGCATGCATATAGCATGCTATTATTATCACAAAATAATAAAAAATTAATATTTTTTTGTTTTAAGGTAAAAAAAAAATATTTAATATAAAAAAAAATAATTTTAGTCCGAATCTGAAAATTTTCAACATAAAGAAAAATTAAAAATTGCTAGTTGAACGATTTTTAGGTTAAATGTTTTGAAACTTAGCAAATTAAAATGGTTTTACTTTAATTTAAAGATTTATTTGAAACAAAGTCTATGACAAAAACAAAAAAATAATGCATTACAAAAAATAATAACTACTTTTATTTAATGATATAAATGTTTAAACTGATTGCGATTATGTGTAAGACATTGTTGGGATTTTTGAGTAATTTTTCTTAGTGCATAAAAATATTTCTGCCGTTTATATATTAGGATTTTGTTGCTTGAATAAAGCAGTCAAACCTATCACATATTTCAAATTTCTAGCCATTTTAGAATAATCTTTAGTGACTTATTCACAAATATGACAAGTAAAATGACAATATCAATTACACTCTTTTGTTTTTCCATGTTGAAGTAAATTTCATTAATATCTATGAAATAATTACTATGATATTTTTGTAACTTTATTTATAAATCTTTTAATTAACGTTTTAAAACAGATAAAGTAAAAATCGTTCAGCTACTGTGTCTTGTAATTTTTAATTTATGTTGAAAATTTCCAGGTTCGGAATATTTTTTTTTTAAATATTAAATATTTTTTTTAACCTTTAATGAAAAAAATATTAAAGTTTTTTATCATTTTAAGGTAATAATAGCATGAAATCTTTCAAAATGTTAATAAAAAAAAATCCAGGTGCGTATTTAATTGTTTTATAATAAATACCATATCTCAAAAACTAAACAATATTTAAAAATATTGACAACGTCATTGTTTTGCTCTAAAAAAGTTGCCATGTAAAGGTTTTTACAGAATAAAAATATTTCACAAAATAAGCGAGATACAAAGAATTAGTTAAAATGCAAATTTTTCAAAAATTCCCTGTATTAGAGAAACTACGGGGTATAGCCAAAATCTGATTACACCATTTTTAAGGACTCAAAAAAAGAGCACGGTAAGGTGCAATCAGAAAATCAATATCTTTAATAATAACCGAGTTTCCTATTTAATCCCATTGAAAATGGGACACGCTGTACAAGGCTGCGACTTTTTGAAGTCTCGAAAAGACTTTGTATTCTGCAGAACGCTGGCGCTGTAAAACTGAAAGAGAAAGAACAAGAAGGCATAGCGTGAATTGTTCGCATGTCGTCTGCCCTGCATGCCTGTGCGTTGCATTGATTCTTTAAAAAGACTTCTGCTAACTAGGTGGTAACTGCGAATATTGAACTACTACTACTAAAGTACTATTTAATAATACCTTTCAGTTCGTAGTCATTGGTAAATTCACTTTTTTGAACATATCTCTGATCATGCAGGTAATCTAAAAATAAAAAATTATTGTAAAAATATAAATTATAACAGAACTCTAAAATATATATATTTTTTTAAATGTTGTAAAAATATTTTTTTAAAAATTTTCACTTAATACTAAAAATGTTTTTTTTACACACACATAGGGTGTTTGACAGTAGTAAAAAATAAATATATATTTATTTTTAGATCTCTTTAGGTCTTGTGAATGCTAAAAATAAACTTTTTTGTTTAATTTTTTCTCAAATTCATAGTTCTTTTAATTAAATAAATTCATTGAATTAAAACAATTAGCCACGTGATTCAAAACAGGCGGTCTACCAATCAGCTGCGAGTGACGTCACAAAACAGTAAACGCCTCGAACGAACCTATTTTCTGTGTTATTTTCTTATGGAAGGTAATGTTTGCTTTGTTTTAAAGTGCGAATTATCGTCCTAAATTAGATTTTATTTTGTGTTTTGCTTATAAAAAACATTTTCAATGGAAAACGGATTCTCCAAAGCCGATAGCTCCAACTTGCCAATGCTGAACTCCTTTATGGTGGCAGGCTTCTTTGCCAACAACAGTGATTTTTGTTCTGCGGAATTTAGAAACGTTAAAATGTTGATGTAAGTATTCGATGGGCTGTTTTGTATATAACTGAAAGTTTTTTTACGATATTATTCGCCTACTTTTACTCATTTAGATTTTGAGGTTAAGTTATATGTTTTGGTTTTTTGTTTAATATGCCACTTACAATAGATTCATTATCTGAAAAAAACAAAAATAAAAATCATGTAATAAACCGAGGGAGGGACAGGTAGGCAAAAAGTATACAACGACCAGCAATACTTGAAGTACTGCATAGGTTACACTGCATAGTCCTGCGTAGGTACTGCCTAGTCCTGCCTATGCACTGCCTAGTCTTGCATTAACACTGCCTAATCCTGCATTTAGAGGTAGTCCTGCCTAATAACTGCCTAACACCGCCTAAAAATTTGTACACCTTTCTGCCTATTATAGTTGTTCACCCCTTGTAATAAACATAACCTCAAAAATTTCATCGAAATTTACGAAATAGTTGTATTTATTATAGACAACGTGAGAAAAATTAATAGAAACAATTTAGTTATATTCACATCAAAGTGATCTTCACAAATGTAAAGTGAAGATGTATTAGATAAGACCCTTAGGTCTCTTCGAACAAGTTCTAGCCACTTTTTCCGTTATTTTACTGCTGTAGGCACATGAATAAATAGTTTTTTAGGTGTTTTTATGCTAGTATTCGAACACTCAGGCACTACACACCACTCATAGGACATTTTTTTACATAAAAAACAGTAAAAACAAATAAACACTTGAGTGCCGTGTATCTGTCTGTAGGTTTACTGCGCTGTGACGTCATTGCAACGCCATGCTAG
Organism: Aspidapion aeneum; assembly: GCA_963576565.1. NCBI lineage: Eukaryota > Metazoa > Arthropoda > Insecta > Coleoptera > Brentidae > Aspidapion > Aspidapion aeneum. The sequence goes on along the minus strand of OY755041.1, from coordinate 336,328 downwards.
AAATGAGCGTTTTAGCGGCAAATTCAAATCGGAAATTAGAAAACTTGATTTTAATTGTGTTCCATGATAAAATATACTATTTTAACAATTTTGCATAGCAAATTAGGGGTATATAGGAAACCTACACACACGGGACAGTACCTAAATTTTAAGTCTAATCATTCTGTTGCAACAAAACAAGGAGTTATAAGAAGTTTGTATTTAAGAGCCGTAAATATTTGTAGTAATAATGAAGAATTAACCACAGAAATTAACAACATTAAAAAGGACTTACAACAGAATGGTTATTCCGAGAAATTAATAAACTCAACGATATTTAAAATTAAAAACAAACTAAATGTACCAAATTCTCAAAATAATAATCCGTTAGGTGGTATTAATATTCCATATGTTCAAGGGATTTCAGAAAACATAAGACGAATAGCTAAACACTATAATATAAAAACAGTATTTTCTTCGGGAAATACGATAAGAAGTTTTGTAACTAAAACAAAACCAGACAATCCCTCAAATAATAAGGAATGTATTTACCAAATCCCGTGTGAGTGTGGTAAATCATATGTAGGTGAAACGAAACGCCCTCTTCAGGTTAGAGTAAATGAACATCTAAAAAGTACCCAATTAGGGGATATTGAAAAATCCGGTTTAGCAGATCATGCTTGGTCAAATGATCACAGGATTCAGTGGTCAGAAGCTAAAGTTTTACATAAGGAGTCGCATTGGCGAAAACGAAAGTTTATTGAAGCTGCGTATATAATGCAGAATAAAGAAGTTTTCAGTCAACCAAGCACGGACATACCAAACATATGGAAACCACTCCTTAAGGAAAACAGGCGTCTTAGGATTAAAAAAAGGGGGCGGGCCGTCACACCTGACTGCACACCAAGTAGTATAAGTAGTAGCCTAGAGACTAGATTGTTTAGTTCACACTTGATAACGGTTAGAGATACTTACTAACCGAAACGTCGTGTTTTAAAATAAATAAAGACAATGGAAGTCCGAAACTTTATTTCTACACAATCATTGTCTACGAGTTTCAAACAAAAAAAATTAGGGATCTATGTATCATTCTAAACTCTTTTCTAAAATTTGTCAAATACACTATTATGGTTTCCAAATGCGGGAATAAAATAATAATTTTGCATCTTGCAGGCTAAATAGTTATTTACTTAAGAAGTGCGGAAAGTAGTACTGTCCGGTCAGAATAAAATGAGGCGCAAAGGAGATAGCTCAACTTAATCTATCTCCCTCTGTTTACAACACTTTGGTCTTACTGGGTGGTCCTCATTTTTAGCAAATTTCATGAACAAAATTTTAATATCACAAGAAAAAACGGTACTCGTCGGTACGTTTAACGAAATCGACTCCAGCCCGTTCATAATTCACACCCTTTTATTGGGTTTCTATTGTTACCGCTGGCTCAGCGCCGGTTTAAGGGCCTACCAGGCCCTAGGCACTAGTGGTAAGACGGGCCCCTTCCCCCTTTACAAAGCCGCGCAAAAAATGGTACAGCGAGACAACTTGTGCTTTTTATATTTTTTTATCAAAACTTTTTTTCACTTAATAATTTTAAACTTTTACATGTCAGGACCAAAAATCTTTTAATGTTCACAGGAAAAATTATTACACAGCCTCACAGCAAAAGCTCACACTAGGTACTATAATTATAGTGTACGTGTGAGTTAATATATAACTAAAAACTGAAATATATTTTATTGAACTCCAGACTCAATTACCTTTCGTTTGATACCACACAAGCCATGTTTTGACTTACTTAAACTTTAATTTTTCAAATCTACCCTTACCTTTTTTTTTTAACTAAAATGTATTTTGTTTAACTCCAGACTCAATTACCTTTCGTTTGATATTACACACGCCATATTTCCACATAAACACTAATTTTTTTAATTTACCCCCACCCTTTTTTTTAAAGTAAAATGTATTTTATTTAACTCCAGACGCAATTACCTTTCGTTTGATATCACACACGCCATATTTTTACATAAACTCTAATTTTTGATATATACCCCCACCCTTTTATTTGGCTTGTGTTCGGTGAATTTTGTTCATTTTTAAATGGGACCATCTCGACCCAAAACCCAGCGTAGGTACCAAATTTCATTAAAATCGGGCAAGCGGTTTTTGAGTTATGCGCGTTGGTCGTTACAGACAGACATACAGACATACAGACAGACAGACAGACAGACGGCGCAACAAAAAAGTTTCAAAATCATCTGAAACGCAAAGATATATAAAAATTTTTGAAATCGGAGCAAATTTTTTTTTCTCGAAAAAATTAGGATCACCATAGCTCACACTACTATAGTATAGTATATGTGTGAGCTAAAATAGGTAATGTCGGTCGAGACAGACCTTAATATTCCTATGTATTTTTTCCTAAGGAAAGACATCTAAATTTTCTCCAGTGAGACAAAGACTTTTTTAACCCCGAATTTGATTTACTTTTTTGTAGAATTCGGTTATAAAAAAATTTAGATAAAGAAAATTTAATTTTTTGCTATATTAAATAAGTCTTATCCCCGAAAATTTGAAATCCAAAATCTTTGGGGGGCCCTCTTTTTAAAAAATTATTAAATACCTAGATTTAAAAAAAGTTGTTTTTTTCAAAAAAACCAGTAATAAAAATACTCTGCCAATATATGGGCCCCTAAGCTCACACTAGGTACCATAGTTATAGTTTACGTGTGAGCTAATATAACTAAAAACTGAAATATATTTTATTCAACTCCAGACTAAATTACCTTTTGTTTGATACCACACAAGCCATGTTTTAACTTAAACTCAAATTTTTTAAATCTACCCCCACCCTTAAAAAAAGCAAAAACTAAAATGTATTTTGTTAAACTTCGGACTCAATTACCTTTCGTTTGATATCACACACGCCATATTTTCACTTAAACTCTAATTTTTGAAATATGCCCCCACCCTTTTTTTAAAATAAATTAAAATGTATTTTGTTTAACTCCAGGCTCAATTACCTTTCGTTTGATATCACACACGCCATATTTTCACATAAACTCTAATTTTTGAAATCTACCCCCACCCTTTTATTTGGTTTGTGTTCGGTGGATTTTGTTCATTTTTAAATGGGACCATCTCGACCCAATACTCAGCCTAGGTACCAAATTTCATTAAAATCGGCCAAGCGGTTTTTGAGTTATGCGCGTTGGTCGTTACAGACATACAGACAGACAGACATACAGACAGACAGACAGACAGACAGACAGACAGACGGCGCAACAAAAAAGTTTCAAAATCATCTGAAACGCAAAGATATATAAAAATTTTTGAAATCGGAGCAACTTTTTTTTTCTCGAAAAAATTAGGATCACCATAGCTCACACTACTATAGTATAGTATATGTGTGAGCTAAAAATGTTTTTTAGCACACACATATACTATACTATAGTAGTGTGAGCTATGGTGATCCTAATTTTTTCGAGAAAAAAAAAGTTGCTCCGATTTCAAAATATCTTTGCGTTTCAGATGATTTTGAAACTTTTTTGTTGCGCCGTCTGTCTGTCTGTCTGGAGCTACTCGCTCGGTGAGCAGGCTACTGTTTTTCAAGCAGAAGTCTACGCCATAATAATGGCGGCAACCCTAGAAGAGGTTCGGAACAGCGAAGAGGAGCTTATATATATATGCTCTGACAGTCAAGCCACCCTGAAGGCGTTAAACGCACCCAAGATTGCTGACGGCTTCGTGGAAGAATGCGCAGAGGCGCTGGAGACCCTAAGCGATGGCAAACGGGTGACGCTGGTTTGGGTTCCGGGACATACGGGGGTACCAGGCAACGAGAAGGCGGACGAACTCGCACGACTCGGGGCAGGAACCGCCTATGTAGGACCGGAGCCACTTTTGGGCGTGACGAAAAGACAAGTGCAAAGCGGACTCAACAAATGGGCCCAGGACGCGCTATTAAACTCCTGGGAAACAGGAACGGGTTGCAGACAGACCAGAGAATTCGTAGACCGTCCAAAAGCGACCAGAATTAAATGGATGCTGGGACGGACACGAAAAGACCTCGGACTGCTGATAGGTACTCTAACCGGACATAACCGGTTGAGGAAGCACATGACACGTATAGGAGTCGAGAATGACCCTACCTGCCCAGCCTGTGGACAGGACGAAGAGACATCAAGACACCTCGTGGCAGAATGCGAGGCCTACGCAAGGATGAGACAACAGGCAACTCTGAGCGAGGAAGAACTGCACATGCTCAAATGGGCAGACTTACTGGATTTTGTAAAGAGAACAGGAAGGCCCAATGAGTTACCCGACCATCAAAGGGAAGTGCAGAGAGTGTGTTAAGGGACAGACTTGGAGCATGGCAAAAAGGGCCTACTCTGGCCTACTTGTCAGACCTGCGGGTCAACCCCCCCATTACTACTACTACTGACCACAAGTAAGGTCAAACATTATCCTTTAGTAATGGATATTACGGCATGGAGGCATGGACATTGACTGAGGCCATGTGCAAAAAGTTGGAGGCATTTGAGATGTGGTGTTATCGTAGAATACTTAGAATATCTTGGATGGACAAAGTTACTAATGTGAATGTCTTGCTCAGAATGCGTAAAAAGCTTGAAGTTTTGTTCACTATCAAAAAGAGAAAACTTGAATATTTTGGCCATATTTTGAGAGGTGACAAATATAAACTCCTGAAATTGATAATAGAAGGCAAAATTGAAGGCAGAAGAGGTCCGGGTCGTAGACGAATATAATGGCTTAAAAATCTCAGAGAATGGTATGGAGTACTACGACGCTTTTCCGAAAAGCAGTGGACAAGGTGTAGATCGCGCTGATGATAGCCAACGTTCGAAGAGAGCATGGCACTTGAAGAAGAAGAATGGATAAAGTTAAAACCAGATAACTGCGTATGCATCAAATAAAGGATAATGTGAAAAATGGATCATGCACATAACTATTCTGCCATGCATAAGCTATACCGCTATCCAACATTTGGACAATTTTGATTTTTTGGCGCCGTCTTAATCACATCCCAACTAACATTTATAGTAGCGGCTACATGGTCTAAAGGCTTTGCTACTTTCTTATAGTAGAAATGTGGTGATCCCAACCAAAATTTGTTACTTTTTAGTTCTAACAACTATTTAGTATCAGGAAATAGTAGATGTTTCGTAAAAACGACCCTCTAAACTACTTCATAGGATTGTTTCTTGATAGTCGATTCTGATAGTCTTCTCTACCACAATAGGACGTTGCTAAAGTTTTACTTTCTTTTTAGTCGTTATTTCGTAGTCGCCCTGACTTTTATATCCTACTTAATTACCACTAGAAAGTTAAGCTTCATTGGAGTCCCAAACAAGTGTATCCGACAACTACATTATAACTTTAATTTTTACCACAAAAGTTTGTGTCATCATAGTAACATCTGATGTAACAATGTAGACAAAATAACTTTTTGGATCAACTTTAAAGCCGCAACTACTTTCAAGTAACCTTTTCGACTATCAGGGAATATAGTTTGGGACGCCATGTTTTTATGTAAGAAAGAAAATTTAATATTTTTGTTGTCGTTTTATGAGCTCATATTAAAGAGCCATACTATTTTATAAACAAATTAGTTGAAGCTTACCAAAAATGCTCTTCTTAAGCACCATTTGTTGGAGTTAACTGTCGATTATGAAAACATAACCTCCAAAATCACAACACAAAAGTTCCATCAGCTACCAGAAAACGGCCCAATTTTACGGGCGCACCGGTTTTTTGCAATATATATAATGCATGTTATACAAAAAACTTTGCGTCGCACTCGAATTTTGATCCTCTGCTCGTAAATTCTCACACTTTTGGATAACATAGTTCATATTATAACCATAACCAAACAAAAAAACTAAGCGCGTCTGTTTACTGTTGTGTCCACCATATTGTGTAACAATTCTACCAAAAAGAAACGATTATATTATTTTCAACTACATCGCAACTTTTATGCCATTACGGAAAAAAAACAGCCTCTACGACGTAGTAGATACCTGGCTACGACGTAGTAGTGTAGTTGTTACTACAGTGACTTTAAACACTTGGCCAAGTAGTTATAACCAGAAATTGGTTCCCCACTTAGGGAATTATAACGTCGCTGTATGGTATACTGAGACGTAGCGGGAGTACGTTGCGGTTACTTTTAAGAAATTCTTTCTAGTTGGGGTTTCGTCGTTCCAACTTTAATTGTTTGTTGGGATTATTCTACATCAATTTTTATAGGCAAATCTTCTTTAGCTTTTATGGTTTTCAAGAAACAATTAACGTACCGTTATCAAGGAGCATCATTTGCTTATTTTTTTAAATCAAAACTAGGAAAATTAAGGACGGCAGTGTTACGGGCCTTACCTTGACATTTCTCTTCACAAGTAATTCGATCATAATTGTGCGAATTAGGGCCCTGAGAATTACATATATTTGAACAATTGTCACACACAGCATGGATTTCGTTGCAGTATTCTTCTATTTTACATACTTTTTGTCCACACTTTACTCCATCAATAGTAATTCCTACACTTTCCACTACCACATCAATCACAAATAACCAAATTACCGCGTACTTTACGTATGACATATTGGAAAAACTTAAAAAATTTCACATATTAGGCACTATGCAGGTTCAAAAAAAACTTTTAGCCAATGTGCAGGTGTAATTAAATTTCGCTTTAGTACCTACCTGTGTGACTAATACCCAGGTATGTAAGTACTACCTAACCATGACCACGAATACCAAAACTTAAACTGGGTATTAATTACATCCTTGAAACTTTTAAACGAGACTTCGGGTAAAAATTAGTTTTAAAATGATGAATTCTTCTGATGTAGAAATGGTTTTTATCAAACTCGCAGGGCCCTAAAGGTAATTATTTGAGGGCACGGCAGTGCCTCGCCAAATTCGCGCGCCGTAATCTTTTCTGGAAACATTTCAGCCGATATTTGACCTAGCTAAAACTCTACTTCGGAATGAGCTACGAATCTCAAAGTTGGCACGGTCGTAGATCTCCATGAAGTTAACAAACCCTCCAAGTTTCATGAAATTCCATAAAGTAGTAAAGTAGTTACGAAATTTCAAAAAACGTCGAAATTGCCACTCACTCACTCATGTATAGATCATCAATATTCTACTGTACTTTCATACATGCTACAAAGCTGAAATTTGGCAGACTGATAGAAATTATGACTAAACCCCTGGAAAAAATCAAAAAATCCCAAAATTTTAATTTACTCCCCTCCCCTATACATTTAAAGATATGTAAAAGTAGCATCGCCCACTTCCAGAAATGCTAGAGAGTTGAGCTTTGGCAGACTGATAGGAACTATGATAAAACTATAGGAAAAAATAAAAAAACCCCAAAATTTGATTTTACTCTCCTCCCCTATACATTTAAAGTTATGTAAAAGTAGCATCGCCCACTTCCAGAAATGCTAGAGAGTTGAGCTTTGGCAGACTGATAGGAACTATGATAAAACTATAGGAAAAAATCAAAAAACCCCAAAATTATAATTTACTCCCCTCCCCTATACATTTAAAGTTATGTAAAAGTACATTGCCCACTTCCAGAAATGCTAGAGTTGAGCTTTGGCAGACTGATAGGAACTATGATAAAACTATAGGAAAAAATTAAAACACCCCAAAATTCTAAATTACTTCCTTCCCCTATTAATGTAAAGTTATGTAAAAGTAACACTGCCCACTTCCAGAAACGCTAGAGAGCTGAACTTTTTAAGACTGAAAGACAATATGATAAAACTATATGAAAAAATTTAATAACAACATTTTAATTTACTTCCCTCTCCTATAAATGTAAATTTATATAAAACTAACGTTGCCCACTTCCAGAAATGCTAGAGAGCTGAGCATTGGAATGCTGATAGAAATTAAGATAAAACCATGGGAAAAAATTTAAAAAGTCCAATATTTTCATTTACTCTCCTCCCCTATAAATGTAAAGTTATGTAAAAGTAACATTACCCACTTCCAGAAACATTAGAGAGCTGAGCATTGGAAGACTGATAGGAGCTATGATAAAACTATAGGACAAAATTTAAAAACACGACAATTTTAATTTATTTCCCTTCCCTATACATGTAAAGTTATGTAAAAGTAACATTGTGCACTTTCAGAGACGCTAGAGAGCTGAGCTTTGGAAGGCTGATAGGAACTACGATAAAACCATGGAAAAAAATTTTAAAAATCTCAAAAATTTAAGTAAGGCATTGCAAAAATTTTGAACAATATTCCGCATATTTTACTACTTTAAAAATTAAGTATTATCCAATTCCTTTAAAAAAGAAGTGAAATCATAACAAAAACATTCCATGTAAAAAAAGCCAAGTACGCGAAAATGACATTCCGTAAAAAGAATTGAGATAAAAGTAAAGCCAAGTTTTCCAATACAAATTTCAAAATGAAAGGTTCTTACTAGTTTGGAAATATTTTTCTAAACTTGGCTATTACGGCTGTAAATGACTCTTAGGCACAGTGCTAAATTGAACATAAAGAAGTTTGGCTGTAATAGCAAAGTTTAAAAAAACATTTCCAAACTAGTAAGAACCTTTCATTTTGAAATTTGTATTGGAAAACTTGGCTTTACTTTTATCTCAATTCTTTTTACGCCATTTTCGCGTACTTGGCTTTTTTTACATGAAATGTTTTTGTTATGATATAATTCATTGACCGCAACTTGATTTTAGAGAAGATATTTGATCTGCCATATTACTTTCATTATCATTTGACAAAATTGTAATACTTACATAACAAGTAATTTTGTTAAGTATAAAGTAAAGTACCAAAGTACTTGATTTCGAGGTTCTTATACCATATAAACGGCTTTTATATTTACCTGGCTCGCAGTGTACTGCCTGAGGAAGATACCTTCACATGGGTACTATAATATAGTAGAATTTTTATTGATATAGACTGACGTAAAAATGTAATCAGTGTAATAAACAATGATAGAAAAATATGTAACTAATGTCAGCGAATATAATAAACAAAGATACCAGCAATATTAACGTGACTGCATATCCATAAAAGTTCTACTATAGATATTTTTGTTTACCAAACCAAGCAATAAACAATGAAACAAAACGTTCAACCTTTAATTACAACTAACTTGATTTTTACTATGGATTGATCATTTATTGCATTGGCGTAGCTAGGGGGGGACCAGGGGGGGCCTGGCCCCCCTGAAGTCCGTCAGGCCCCCCCTAAGATATTTTAGGCCTCCCCTACCGACTACTAGTAAAAGAACATGACGCTGAAAATACATACTTTTCTATTATTATTCGGGAAATATTCAAATAAAATAGGTGCATTAAAATTTAAAATCATTCAGATAATGTTTACATTTCAGGAAAAAGCCCTTGTCTTGCGGAATTAGGCTTTTTCTCTTTAAATTATCGGTAACTTATGCAATTTCCCGAAAATATTTTTTAAATTTAAACATAATTATGCATATTGAATATTTCATACATATTGGCGACATCTTGTAAAATATTATAGAAGTGTAAGTTGAATTTCGCATTTAATAAAGACAGCGACCTTTGCCCCTCTGTTTCCGAAATCGGGTTGTAGATGTCGTAAGATTATAAAAGACCTTTTTAAACTGGTTTTCTAAAATAAATATAATAATCTTTTTAGTTTTTTTGAGGTTAGCGTTTAGTGTCTTATGGAAATTTTCCGATTTTGGTGACAATTTCATAACCATTTTCATATTAAGTTTTCCCACGTCGTTAAATGGAATAAATTCGTCGAGCAATACCGGGAAATTTTTAATATTAATACTTCTGCTCTAAGAGCAGAAATGACCGTTTTAAAGAATTGTATTTTTCAGTTAAATCAAACTGTTGGTCATGATTCTATCAAACAACTATATACCAACTTTTTAAAGTTGCGAGTATTCTTCCAATTTCAAGTGCAACTTGCGAGAGGTCTTTCTCTGCCATGAGGAGAGTTTTTAATTGGCTTAGAACAACTATGACTCAAGAGAGACACTCAGGTTTGTCATTCTTATTCATCGAAAAAGATGTTGAGGTCGACTTAGACAGTGTGGTAGACGCTTTCAGTCAGCGACGTAGAAAACTTTCTTTGTAGAATTGCTGACTTACATACTTTCTGTGTATACATATAAATAAGTTGGTAAATGTATTATTAAATTTGTTATATTAAAATATTAGAACATTTAATGCGCGTATTTTTTTTATTCATTGCACACTTTGCACAACTCTTTAAAACCTATGTTTGCTTTTTGTTCAAGATAGACCGGGGCCACGGCCCCCCCCTGAAAAGCAAGGCTAGCTACGCCAATGATTTATTGGTAAATATTCCAGTGGCGTGCATACAATATATGTAGGAGGAAACACTTTTTTTCATATCACAAATGGTTTGTTCTTAAAATATGGTCACATTTGACTTAATAGCTTTCAAAAAGAACAAAAATTGATTTACCACTTTTTAAATGATTACAATATGTTATGGTCGAACATACTAAAATGTGATATGTGACCGAGATAACAAATCTTTAGTTTTTGAGTTATTTTTGTTTTCGTGTTCACACGAGTGACACCTGTATCACACCAGTGACTTTTATAAATATACTTAAAACAAAAATATCAAAAATCAATAAATGGATCTATGGCGGATCTGATACCTTCCTAGCTAGCCCATTAGCACACTTCAAGCGAAGCCATAATATATCAACCTTCAAAATAGTTTTTTTACAAATATCTCAGAAACTAAAGCTTCTACAAAGTTTTTTGTTATAACACAAATTTGAAGGAAGTTCACGAGGTAAAAAGTTTTTACAAAAGTTTCACGGGCAAGACCTCAGAGGTAAAGGTAGCTGGGGGACGCGTTTCTGCCTCATTAAGCTTCATTCAGCCCGAGCATAACCATAAAATGGAAGGAGATGAAATGATGATGTGGATATCTGAAAAGGAATATGAAATATGGTGTTTACTGAGGAGAGACCAACTGTCAATTTGCAGCTTCGGTCAGGGTTGCCTCAGTTTTGAGGCTAATTTTGACGTCGCGACGGAGAAAGATATAATCTGCTCCCAAAAAACAGCCTGAGCCCTGGATTTTTTAAATTTGAAGGAAGTTCACGAGGTAAAAAGTTTTTACAAAAAAGTTTCACGGGCAAGACCTCAGAGGTAAAGGTAGCTCGGGGACGCGTTTCTGCCTCATTAGGCTTCATTCAGCCCGAGCATAACCATAAAATGGAAGGAAATGAAAACGCGTCCCCGTAGCTACCTTTACCTCTGAGGTCTTGCCCGTGAAACTTTTTTGTTAAAAAAAATTGGGTTTGTTTTGCCCGTACACCCCCAAAGTTTCGAATAAATTTCAAAAAACATGATCAAAATATTGCAATATAAAGTAAAGTTGCGGAAAATGGTACATTTTCAAAGCCATCAAATAAATTTACTTCGGAATTCACTTCATTATAATTTATCCATACGTCAAAATTTTTCTTTGTTCGCTTTTTTCTTTGCGCGCTTTTTTAGTGTGAACCGAACCCCCCGTGAACCGTCGTTGCTTCTCTTATTATTATATCTGTCTCCGTCGCGACGTCAAAATTAGCCTCAAAACTGAGGCAACCCTGACCGAAGCTGCAAATTGACAGTTGGTCTCTCCTCAGTAAACACCATATTTCATATTCCTTTTCAGATATCCACATCATCATTTCATCTCCTTCCATTTTATGGTTATGCTCGGGCTGAATGAAGCCTAATGAGGCAGAAACGCTTCCCCGAGCTACCTTTACCTCTGAGGTCTTGCCCGTGAAACTTTTTTGTAATAACACAAATTATTGAGCAAAATGTGGTCTACTATATTCCGAAAACCGCATATTGATGCAATGCTCCGTTAAAATTTTAGCATTTTTTAAACAATTTAATTGTCAAAAAACTATTATTAGCATTACTGAATTTTTACCGAAATCTAATCAGCTCGTTAGAGTGTTGAACACTATTTTACCTGAAAATTTGTTCCGCGGTTTAGTAGCTATCGTGTTACGGACAGACATACACACACACACACACACACACACACACACACACACACAGACATCAAGGCGATATTGCTAAGATAGGTAAAAATACAACCAAATTTAATTTTTTTAATTAACCCACAGCACAAAAATTACATCAACGTTAAATTCACGTGAACAAAAATAACAAAGTTTTTTTTTACTTGAAAACAACCTCATACCATGTTATATTTAATTTGTTAAATCTACATGCTTAAAGATAACTTAAAAACAAGGAGAAATCAAGCTATAAAAATGTACTTTTTGCTGAAGTTTCTGGTGCTGTGTATATAACGTGTTTTTTACCCTTGTTATTTTCATGTACCAAATTCACACTTGAAAAGTCCTCTACAACATATTCTAAAACGTCACTAGATTAAGACTTCTCAAACCTACTGACTTTCTGCGTCTTTTTTGGTCACGTTTTTTTAATAACATTTTTTTAACTTAAAAGAGACAGGAAAGGAAGTTATAAAAATTCACTAGTTTAAGACTACAACACTTCAAGACAAATTTAAAGATGGCGCTCCAGGCAAGACTAAATATCTATGTATCTATCTATATACATTAAGTTTTTTTTTAAAAGCTAAACAAGATTTATGAACAGTAAACACTTTCACAGAATATTAATGTGTCTTTATCAGGTTAATAACAGATGCGTTGTGATCGTGGATCAGGGATCAGTCCCTTAACAGGTTTTTGGAGTTTAGAGGCCAAAGCCCTGCCTGATAAATTTCGTCAAAGTGAAAAATCCCCACTATATGTGGCGATGCTGCTAGTAAAATCTCAAAAATATTCGGTAGTTAAGTCATGCAAGTCGCGTTTTAAAATTCGTGTAGAAAAGGCGTGAATCTAATGTGATTTTAACGTTGATAAAAATCACTTGAAACTAACGTAAAAACATTGCTGTTTTAATTTGATAAAAGCGTTATTAAAACGCAGTTTTATAACGTTAATGAATGACCTATTAAGCTTGTTTTCATATATGAAATAAACGTTTTTTTCTAGCAGCTTTTAAAATCAACGTTTTTTTTTCTCACGCCTTTTTTACGTGTTAAACACGTGATTGTGCTATGGGTGAAGTGTCTAAAGTTCAGACGAGCATAAAATGCATAGTTTTCCGAGACATTTTAAGGTAAGTTTTCTTATTTTCTCATTTGAGGTTAGATTGGCATTTGATAAAATTTGTATTGGTAGTGTCTTTTTAACTTCTTATCGCTTACTTTACGGAACTATGAATACAGGTTTCCAATGCCTGATAGGTGCCTTATTTGCCCATCAATTAAGCACAAATTTAGTGTTAATTTTATGTCTATCCCTTTCTTTTGATATTAAGTAAAAGGGAGACACATACAAAATTAACACTAAATTTGTGCTTAATTGATGGGTAAACCCAGCAGCGTATCGTACTTTGAATAAATTTATTCCTTAATTTTAAATCTTTATCTTTCCATAATCTAGTACCTATGATTAATGTGGTTATAAGTTAATTTTTTTTATTGTTTTCAGCTTTTGGATGATATGTGCGACCACCAGTGGCGTATATATGGGGGGGGCCTGCCCCCCCCCCCCCCCCCGAAGCTAAGATTTTTTTGGATATTTTCCACATATTTCCTGAATACAAACATAAAATAGCATAAAATACAGCCTCATGAGGTCTCGGCCCCCCCCCAAAACTGTCTCGGGCCCACCCCGAAACTTTTTTCTATATACGCCACTGGCGACCACTGATAAACTATGTATATACTACGTTGAAACATACCCTACACAACTTACAACCAAGGCGAGGAGGTACTTTTAAATCATGTCAGATTTTCGTCATGCTGTTAAAAAGTAGACATTTAAGAATGATTCTCTTCACGAACAACTGTTTCATTATTTATTCACTCATCACTCACCAGAAATGTTAAAAGCAAATTTAAATATGCTAGATAGTGTTTGGTTTTTCATTATATTTTATTTTACCAATCAAATAGACTATGTATTATTTCATCAATAGTTAGTCGTTAATTTGTATATTTTATTTATTGCACTTTATATATCATTTTCAATCTGTTTATATCTTATAAAGACAGTGTATGTCTTTATAAAATATTGACTGATTAAAGATTTTAAAAAAAACTTTTAAATTAAAGAAAATGTATTATAAAAGGCGATTCAAATTTCCCGCCTTAACTTTTAGTTCGTCACTAAGCTCTGCAGTGGGCGCCACAGAGCTAACAACCTGTCAAACAGCCGGAGTTGCCTATCTAATAAAAACTCACTGAACCGCGCCGCAAACCTTTATCTATGCGCGTCCTCGTTGAAGATGTTGGTTTTTTAATTTCCGATATAATTTTCAAGCAACATAATCTTCTTTTTTTAACGCCGGAATAAATGAGAATACATTATTTAAAAAATTATTTCAGCCTTTTATTCAAAGTCAAAAATAAAAATATTACACTAAAATTTTGTAATAAAGATAAACTATTTACTACTATGTATAAACAAAGACCAATCTATATAATTGCAAATCAACATATTTCCAACATCTTTTTCCAGCACTACTTCTAGAAAAACGTCAGCCTAAATCAGCATCTCAAACCGGATCCAATGGCCAGAAAAGTTCCAAATGAACCCCCGCCCTGCAACATTACTTTTCCAACAGTATTTACTAGTTCTCTGCCTCGCAGGCCAGTCCTGCAAAAAAATATAGATCTTTAAAATACGCTAATATGTACGGCCAAATTCCAAACTTTCGCCTCAAAAAATATATATGCTGTTTTTTCTGGTGTCCTTTTTTGTAATCTTCTGAAACACTTTTTTTTTTCTGGCCGTAGAAAAATAAAAAATAGGAATCTGAGGGCACGGCAGTGCCTCGCCAAGTTCGCGCGCCGTAACCATCTTTTCTGGAAATATTTCAGCCGATATTTGACCTACCTAAAACTCTACTTCGAAATGAGCTACGAATCTCAAACTTTGCACAGTCGTAGATCTCCATGGAGTTAACAACCCCTCCAAGTTTCATGGAATTCCATAAAGTAGTAAAGTAGTTACGAAATTTCAAAAAGCGTCGAAATTGCCACTCACTCACTGACTCACTCATGTATAGATCATCAATATTCTACTGTACTTCCAGACATGCTACAAAGCTGAAATTTGGCAGACTGATAGAAATTATGACCAAACCCCTGGAAAAAATAAAAAAACCCCAAAATTTTAATTTACTCCCCTCCCCTATACATTTAAACTTATGTAAAATTAGCATCGCCCACTTCCAGAAATGCTAGAGAGTTGAGCTTTGGCAGACTGATAGGAACTATGATAAAACTATAGGAAAAAATCAAAAAACCCCAAAATTTTAATTTACTCCCCTCCCCTATACATTTAAAGTTATGTAAAAGTAGCATTGCCCACTTCCAGAAATGCTAGAGAGTTGAGCTTTGGCAGACTGATAGGAACTATGATAAAACTATAGGAAAAAATTAAAACACCCCAAAATTCTAATTTACTTCCTTCCCCTATTAATGTAAAATTATGTAAAAGTAACACTGCCCACTTCCAGAAACGCTAGAGAGCTGAACTTTTTAAGACTGAAAGACAATATGATAAAACTATATGAAAAAATTTAAAAACACCAACATTTTAATTTACTTCCCTCTCCTATAAATGTAAATTTATATAAAACTAACATTGCCCACTTCCAGAAATGCAAGAGAGCTGAGCATTGGAATGCTGATAGAAATTATGATAAAACCATGGGAAAAAATTTAAAAAGTCCAATATTTTCATTTACTCTCCTCCCCTATAAATGTAAAGTTATGTAAAAGTAACATTACCCACTTCCAGAAACACTAGAGAGCTGAGCATTGGAAGACTGATAGGAACTATGATAAAACTATAGGACAAAATTTAAAAACACGACAATTTTAATTTATTTCCCTCCCCTATACATGTAAAGTTATGTAAAAGTAACATTGTGCACTTTCAGAAACGCTAGAGAGCTGAGCTTTGGAAGGCTGATAGGAACTATGATAAAACCATGGAAAAAATTAAAAAATCTCAAAAATTTAAGTAAGGCATTGCAAAAGTCTTGAATAATATTCCGCATACTTTACTACTTTAAAAATTAAGTATTATCCAATTCCTTTAAAAAAGAAGTGAAATCATAACAAAAACATTTAATGTAAAAAAAGCCAAGTACACAAAAATGGCATTCCATAAAAAGAATTGAGATAAAAGTAAAGCCAAGTTTTCCAATACAAATTTCAAAATGAAAGGTTCTTACTAGTTTGGAAATATTTTTCTAAACTTGGCTATTACGGCTGTAAATGACTCTTAGGCACAGTGCAAAATTGAACATAAAGAAGTTTGGCTGGCGTCTATTTCCATTAAAATGTATTCTTTTAGTAAATAATATAAGTATACACATTTATTTCCTGCTCCAACTTCCTGACCTCTTATGACAATATTATAATATCTTATTATATATATAAACTGTGATAAAAAGTACAATTATTAATATTTAGATAAATAGGTACAATTTTAAATGTAGTATTTGACCCTAAGCATCCTCCTGACGAGACACCTGTGACTCAGGGAGGATGCTTACAGCATTAAGATCATGTAATGTATACAAGAGAAATAATAAATAAACTTGAAACTTGAAAAAGTTACAGCATCTATTGTAATGGAATGCTTTATATGATTTATCTCTGAAACCATGCTGTGCATCTGAAGAATGATTCAAGAATTTTTTTTGGCTTCAAAAAATAAAAATATATAAAGTAGGCGGCAGTGGTACAGAACATTATGTAATTTAATAGGGGGGGTTAGTGGTTTCATTACAGGTGCAAATACAGTGGGGTAACGGGGGTTTAAAAATTTTGGAATTTTTGTGTTACATAATTTAAGAACAGACCCTAATGACCAAATAAAATAAATAAATTTTGTTTTTAAGTTAAATTTTATTAAAAAAATTACACCAAAAAGTAACAAATATGACACATTTTATTTTTAAGTTTGATATGATATAAAATTGTGGCACAATTATTAATGATACTTTGAAACCTAACCAAACTTTCAAGTTCTGACAGGATCTGATCCTTCCTGGTTTCTATCAGTCCTAAGTGGTCTTTAAATGTTCTGTCAAGATTATGAACAAGTCCTTACTTATTGATCAGCCTCTTGGCACTTTTTCAATCTCAACTTTCTAAACCTTACTCTAGCAATTTGAAAATAAATGGTCAATAGCTACCGCCTGATCTATCTTACCTGAGAGCTGAAAATCCACCAAATAAGGCACCACTAGCCATACCCACACAAACTCCAAGCATGAACCCCATTTTCATTCGATCAAAGCAAGAGGGTCCATGTTGAGAATAAACTCCACCAGGTACAGCAGGCATTTTAATTTATATTTTATTAATAGGTTGCTCAGTTAGATCTAAAAAAAATACGGTTTCTGGCACTTTTTTAAATTTTCAAAATTGCTAACCCATAACCTAATAAAAAAAATCTATTTTTCTTCATTTTGATTTCCAACTTCTCCAGGCTTTTCGGCCAACGTCTTTTTTTATTAACACCATGCACGTGGTCTCCCAAGAAACCCTGCCATTACGGAAGCCCCTACCCGCCAACCCACTTTCTGGCTTTCTGGTCCCATTTTTCTTCCAGTTCTATATATTAATAGAGTGCTTTTGGTGAGAGTTTTTGCCAGATTGTTAACCTTACCTTTATTCTGCGCGGGCGCAGCAGTGCTCTGTCATGCGGTTACCTAAAGAATAGAAAAATAAAAAGAAAATAAACGTTCTAACTTATAAATCTCGTATCACAAAATCACACATTACCATGATTTGGTTGGTTTGATCAGGGCTATCAAAACGGACGGGACACGATCCTCCACTTTGTTGACGTCACATCCGGGGCTGATTTTTTTTTGATGGTCACGTTACGACACAGCTGATTGTCTTTAAAATATTGATGTTGGAACAGGGCTATCAAAACGGACGGGCCACGATCCTCCACTTTCTTGACGTCACATCCGGGGCTGATTTTTTTTTGATGGTCACGTTACGACAGCTGATTGTCTTTAAAAAATTGAAGTTGGAATGACGGTTCATGAATATTTGATTTTTTTGTAAATAAACTCATTTTTGAGATTGTTTTTACTTTATTCTGGCAGAAGATTTTTTTTTAATGTATAGTAATCCTTAATTTTTCATAGCCGCTTCATTAGCTCACACAAAAATTAAATTTAAAGCAGAAGCAAATGTGACAATCACAGATGACAAAGTCAAATACATGTCAAATATAACAGTTGGCATTTGGTACATGGCGGGTAATTTGAATTCAAAATAAGGAATGCTAAATCTTGAAGATTTTAACCTTTCAATCATGTTGCTTCCTTACAAACCTTTGGTGGAATATCGGGATGGTGTCTGAGAATATTTCACTGAAATTTTGCGGAAATCTGTAGTGCCATTTTGAAACTACCATAAAAAAACCTCTGACCTCCCATAAGACCCAATGTAAAATTCAGCCCCGGGAGAACAGCTGATTTTTTCAGGGTCGTGGCCTCTATTTTTGTGTTGGCCTTGGTTGGAATGACGGTTTATAAATATTTGATTTTTGTTAAAAATAAATCCGGTTTTGAGATTGTTTTTACTATATTGTTTCAGAACGATTTTGTTTAAATCTATAGTATTCCTTAGTTTTTCAGAGCCGCTTCATTAGCTCACACAAAAATTAAGTTTAAAGTAGAAGCGAATGTGACAAACACAGATGACAAAGTCAAATACATGTCAAATATAACAGTTGGCATGTGGTACATGGCGGGTAATTTGAATTCATAAGAAGTAATGCTAATCCTTGAAGATTTTAACCTTTTAATCATGTTGCTTCCTTACAAAACTTTGGTGGAATATCGGGATGGTGTCTAAGAATATTTCACTGAAATTTCGCGGAAATCTGTAGTGCCATTTTGAAAATATCATATAAAAACATCTGACCTCCCATAAGACCCAATGTAAAATTCAGCCCCCGGAGAACAGCTGATTTCTTCAGGGTCGTGGCCTCTATTTTTGTGTTGGCCTTGGTTTGATATGTGATACAATTGGCTGGTTACCTAGGGCCCAATGGCGGCTGGTGACGTTATAAATTGAGGGGTCGGAAAATTTAAATTGCATGAAAAATGAGGTAAAAAAACTTACCGAAACAATTTTATTTTAATATTTTTCAAACAAACAGCTACTTGGTGTAGTTTTTAGTATATTTGTTAATAGATAGAGTCCATTCGCCTTTCTTTTTTATGGCCCCGTAGAGCAACCTCAAAAAACTGACAGAATTTTAATCAGTCCATTAGCCTACTAAGTATATTTGTAATTTTTCTCACATTTTCATTATGTTCGGTAATATTTTGCCTATAGGCACTATTCAATTGGCACCTAATATCAGTCTTGCCTAGCATAGAAGATTCTATGAGGTTATTTAAATGAATACCACTTACTTTGTGTCTTTTTAACTTTTCACTAACGTGCGTGATATCACACATTCTCTTTACACGCAGGATCACTTCGTGAATTGTTCATTACAAGATAAATAAAGCATCTTTTTCACAACCACACAACCAGTTTTGAGTATCGTATAATGTTTTATTAAATTTTCTATTATAAGTTTTTATGGAACATTTACTAAAATTAAAATATTGGTTAATTTTTAGGTCCGGTCTATGTGGCCCTAAAGATTTTATATCTAATCGAAGTTCACATGTCAACGTATTTAAATTTGCACAGTTAATTATTTAATCGAAGTTATTTATTTCCATTTCATATACAAACCCCAAATCAAAACAAATTCATACGTCTTCACTTTAGAATTTTGGGGTGTTTTAATTTTTTCTATAGCTTTATCATAGTTACTATCGGCCTTTCAAAGCTCAGCTCTCTAGCGTGTCTGGAAGTGGGCAATGTTACCTTTACATAACTTTACATTTATAGTGGAGGGAAGTAAATTAGAATTTTGGGGTTTTTTGATTTTTTCAAGGGGTTTCGTCATAATTTCTATCGGTCTGCCAAATTTCAGCTTTGTAGCATGTCTGGAAGTACAGTAGAATTATGATGTTCTATACATGAAGTGAGTGAGTGGCAATTTCGACGTTTTGTGAAACTACTTTACTACTTTATGGAAGTCCATGAAACTTGAAGGGGTTGTTAACTCTATGAAGATCTACGACTGTGCAAAGTTTGAGATTCGTAGCTCATTCCGAAGTAGAGTTAGGGGCTTCCGTACTGTTTCATCAACTTGAGAGGACCTTTGTGTGAAGTGTCCATTTGAGCTGGCAAAATTTTCATGGTAGATTGGCCAAAAACATTAAACGGCGACAAGTTCAAGTTCGAGAATCGAGGTTAAAAAAAGGTTGGTGTTTTTAAAAAACAAAAGAGTTGTTTTTTGTCTTTTTAGTATTGATGCTGTATATGGTTTTCAGTTCTTTTAAGTTTTATGATATCAGCTTACACATATTATACTATAACTATAGTAGGGTGAGGTATTGTGATTCTAATAAAATAAAATAAAAAAAGTTGCTGGGATTCCAATCTTTGTGTTTCAGATGATTTTGCAACTTTTATGTTTGTGTGTAATGACCAACGCGCATAACTCAAAAACTGGTTGGCTGATTTTAATGAAATTTGTAACCTAGGTTGGGTATTTGTTTTTTTAGGTCCCATTTTATAATAATCATCATTATAATGAAAAAAATCTACAGACATAAGCCAAATAAAAAGGGTGGGGTTAAAATCGTGTAAGTTTAGGTGCCCATAAATTTGCAATATTTTTTTTAAGGGACTAGTTTGTTTGTACTTTTTGGAAGGTACAGAAAACTGTCAAAAACACAAATTTACATATTAAAAGAAAACAAATTTATGGTTGGTAATGTCTTTTCTGGGGCCTGTTGACATTACAGGTGCAAATTTTGGAAAAAAAAATCGTTTCTTAAAGGGGCCTTTGTTCTTGTTTGTTTTACCAATTTTTGAGCCAACTTTCTTAACCATAGAATACTAATCTTTGTAAATTTTTAGGATGATTGATTGCATTTTTTGGTATAACATATAATTGCAAAGTAGGGCTGCCAGGGTTACAGCTAGGGTTGCCAACCATACTATATTATATAGAGTTGTACTATATTTTGGATCTGCATACTATATATTGTTGAAGAAATTTATAGTACACAAAAATGCTATATTATACTTTGATCTTGAGTTGGTCTATATTTTGCAATGCCAAGACCAAAATCAGATAAATCCCTTGATAACTGAATGTACTGATATGCCTATAACTGAACGCGCCTTTTGACAGAAAATACTGGATAAATCAGTGAATCAATAATGGAGACAATAAGCATTTTTCATTGCCTTGCGAATTTATGTGTAAAGTGTGTAAAATTTTTTTTCCCATCAAATACTATAAGTTTTCAGGTGTACTATATTTTTTTTTAAAAGTTGGCAACCCTAGTTACAGCAGCCATCTGAATTGAATTGAACATTTAAATAGTCTTTCACATTTTACAAAAACTTTTCTATTATGATTATTAATACTAAAGTATCAAAATAACAAAGCAAGGAAATGAACCCTGAACCTCATTAAATTGGTATGAAAAGTGTTAATTAATAGTAATACAGTTTTACTAAGTTAGACTATTGGGTACAACACAAAAAAGTATGCTTGAGTAGGTATTCAAGGGGTGATTAGCTGAACCAAATTTGTACACCATTCAACAGGACTTTTAAATAAATTCTTGGTCCTGTAGTGTATTGTAGCATTCTGTATAGTGTCCTGTGGAGTTTTGTATTTGTATTGTTGTATTGTAAAGTAGTTGCAGGCCCTACTGGACCTCCATGCACCACATCCACATGTAGATCTATTGTGCCCACATACCTACTAAATTTGACAAAAGTGGCATATTTTTTTTCCACCCAGTATGTAGAAAAACTCTGCAGACTACAACAAACAATTATTTTGGCTGAACATATTGACATTGACTATATAGACCCATAGACAATTTTTGTAAACCTACTGTGGGCAGCTGATCACTCCTAGTAGGTATCTGATAATATTATCTCTAACAGTCAGATATTGTAACATTTTTGGCATCATTGTAGCTCTAGGTTATCTAATCTTAAAGTACTGGCCATTGAACTGAATTAAAGATTTTAAACCCTCCACAGATTAATGGTCAAAAATGGCAGCAGAAATTAAGCCAGCCACTACATCAAATGACAAGTTCTGCACAACAAAGAAACCAGTTTTATTGTCAAAGTTAGAGGGTTGCAGTGAAGAAATTAATGGAGTTTTTATCATTCCAGGAGAAGATGGTGTTATTAGTATTTCTGATGATAAGTAAGTATTTTTTTTGGTAGGACTTGGTATAGTGGGTCCATTTGCAAATAATACTCATTTGGAAGTAAAACATGGCATATGATGTAGGACTTAAGTTTGGCAACACACTCTTTGTCACAAAAGAACTTGAAGATAGTAATTTTAGTTAAAATATTCAAGTGTCAAGAAACCCAGAAAACACAATAGGTCGAGGGGGTGAACAGCTAACCCAAAATGTGTACACTGATTGTGAAAATCCACAATCTTTTGCTAAGATTGTGGAAAGATTGTGAGGGGTTGTGGAAAGATTGTGAGTGATTGTGGAGGACTGTGCCGCGGCGTAGCGTACCTGCGTACCGGAAGGGGGGGGCCGTCCCATCAAAAATTCTGGTGACCAAAAAAAGAAGGTCATCATGTCTGTAGTTTCCTTGGCCGCCCTCTTAATTTACCGTTACCGGCCCTGCTACTTAATAACCGAGGAGTGACCAGCTAACCCCAAAATGTGTACTCCAATTGTGAAAATCCATAATCTTTTGCTAAGATTGTGAGGGATTGTTGTAAGATTGTGAGGGATTGTGGTAAGATTGTGAGAGATTGTGGTAAGATTGTGAAGGATTGTGAGAGATTGTGACAGATTGTGGGTGATTGGGAGGGATTGTGTAAAGATTGTGAACAGATTGTGAGAAATGTGTACACCAATTGTGATAGCTGTTCACCCCTCGCAATAGGTATTTATGATAATTTAAAAAAACATTATTCTCATTTTAAAAAAAACACTTGTCCTAACTTTTCCTAGTACTTGAAAAATAAACAAAATTACATAACAAATTTTAAAATTTACACTCAATAAAATAAAATTTACGACAGCGGCACACAATTTAAAACATTTTAAAAAAAGGTCTTATCTAATCTACCCTATCTTAAAGGAACTATATATATAATCCATTTATTTAGCAAAAAGCTGGTTTACCAAAGTAAATAAAACAAAAAATGCAATAATCTGTAATAATGCTTGCTTGCAAAACTGAGATTCTTTAATTTATTCAGTACTGCAGGAACCAAACAGCTGGTTATCACTTTGATATAAATAAATATGGGAAATTTTTTTTTTAAGTCACAAGCTTTTATAAAATGCACTAAAAATTAAAAAATTATTTTCTAACATTCTAATATTATCATAATAATAAAAGCGATGGCCGACTGATGGAAATCTTGACGATGTTAGTGTAAAATCCTTGCTTGAGATTGAAAATCAGGGGAAAATCAGTCCCAAACTGGACTGTAAAATACCTAGATCAATCTGACTACCCAAACTGGTTTTGTTGTTAAATATAAACACAGTATTTCTAAGTTGCGTCCAAATTGTACCCAAATCTCTATTGTAGTAATATGAAGTAAAAAAGGACGAAATGAAGAGGTCTTGACTTACCAAAAAAGGAGCTACAAGGGTAATCCAATTTGGCGACGTCTTGTGGTAGATCTTCACTTCAACTCCGGAGGTTTTCACAGGGAAAAGAGTTAGTAATGTAGTTTGTAATCACGCCCGCTCGCGAGCTTGTAAAAAATTGCCTTTAAAGGGCGTAAATATTTGTACGAGTATCACAGGAACGCATTAACTGTTTGCTTTCGCAGATTTGTGAATACTGATTTTTAGAGGTCGACGGCATTTCACCTTGATCCATTTCGTATATAGGTAAAGGATGTTTAATACACAGGCGGGTCAAGTGGGAAAATATTTCATTTGAAGGAACGGAACAAAGGGTGTCAAGACCATCGCGTAAATTGAAATTTGTATTGCAAGTATTTTTTCATTATGCACACGTAATAGTAAGTTGTAATTTGTATATAAATAATTGTAAATACTTATATCTTAGTACTAATTTTAATTTAGAAGGGTTTGAACCCTGTAAATAGTATTAAGTTAATTAAAAAGAAAAACAAAAAAACTATTAAAGGCGCAGCAGCGCAGTAAAATTCCCAAAAATTGTAAAAACAAAAATAAATAAAATTGTAACTCAAAAATAAAACTAATTTGAGTGAGAACGAAACACTCCCACCCCTGAAAATGCCAGGCATTTTCGGAATCAATTCTCCATAGGGAGAGGACATAGCTTTACTAGTGGTCGCTTTAACATACTTTTGGTGGTCTTAACCACGGCTACGCGCGCGATACCATCAGTACCTAAAATGAGCTCCGTGATTCGCCCCAGAACCCACTCCAATGGTGGAGTATTTTCGTTTTTTATAAGTACCATTGTACCTTCTTTCGCAACGAGCCCGTCTGGAGTATTCCATTTGTGACGTTGCGTAAGAGTATGTAAATATTCGTCTTTAAAACGACGCCAAAAATCGTAATGTAATTTGGTAAGCAATTGCCAACGAGACAATCGATTTAATTTAATTGCATCCAAATCAGGGTCTGGAAGACAAGTAAGAGGTTCCATATTAAGAAAGTGTCCTGGGGTTAAGGCTGTAAGGTCATTCGCGTCAGATGATATGGGAGTAAGAGGGCGGCTATTGAGGACAGCCTCTACCTGTGTGAGGACTGTGTATAGCTCCTCGTAAGTAAGGACTTGTTGTCCGATAACACGAATTAAATGGGTTTTCATAGATTTAATATTGCTTTCCCATAGGCCACCCATGTGGCTAGCAGTTGGCGGATTAAAGTGCCATTTTATGGCCTCCTTTTCCGCAACGTAAGAAAAGATTTCTGTAAGGTATTTAGCGGAAGCTAAGAAGTTGCCTCCATTATCCGAGTACACTTCAGTACCTCTACTTCTTCTGGCTATAAAACGGCGAAAACCCGCTAGGAAACCATCACAAGTGAGATCGGAAATCAGCTCTATGTGTGTACAACGTGTAACACAGCAAACAAATAGAGCTATGTAAGATTTTAATTGTTTGCTAGTACGCAACTGACTTGCGCGGATCATGATTGGTCCAGCCATGTCAACACCCACGTGTTTAAAAACACCAAGTTGGGAAACTCTAAATCTCGGTAAGTTACCCATGTAGGGTTGATAAGGCTTCGGATCCACCCTCCAGCAAACCTTGCAATTAGAAACCACTTTTCGTATGATTTTCTTAGCAGAAAGTACCCAGTAATTTTGAACTAGTAAAAAATGTGTGGTTTGTATACCTGAATGAAGATGAATTTTATGTATCTCCCCTATAAGTAAAGTAGTAAACAAAGCCTTGCTTAGCAATAAAATCGGAAATTTTTGGTTGTAATTTAAGGACGTAGAATGCGTCAAACGTCCGCCAACGCGTAAGAAACCTTGTGTATCCAAAAAGGGACTTAATTTTCGAAAAGATTTTGGCAAAATTAAATTATTTTCCAACATGGAGATTTCTTTTTGAAAATAACTTTGTTGTGCGTGTTTGACTAAAAACATTTCAGCATTTCTTAGCTCAAAAAATGTAAGGTTTTGATAAAGAAAAACAGGTTCCCTTTTAGTTTTAAAAATTAAATTTTGATAAAAACGTAAAACGTATGCCAAAATTCGTATTAATTTTGATAACGTAGAATATTTTGTATAGAATTGATCAAAGAAGGTTAAATCAACTGTTACTTTTAAAGTAATTTTTCGTTCTTCGTCACGAACTAGGAGTTCTGACTCAGAGGAAATAGTATCATTGGAAAGAAAATTCCAAGTTTTAGGATTTTGTAAAAGAAAATCAGGGCCGTTCCACCAAAGTGAAAAATTGGTAATTTCGCTAGGAAAGAGACCACGTGACCCTGGATCGGATGCATTTAAATGAGTAGGAACATATGCCCAGTTTTCTGCAGGGACTCTTTCGTGAATGTATGCAACGCGGTTCCCTACAAAGGTTTTCCAGGAATACGAAGGTCTTTTTATCCATGCAAGGGCGACTGTACTGTCTGAAAATGCATAAATTTGATCAATTTTTAATCTATTTTCGTAACTTTGCATAACAAAACTGAGGAGTTTTGCTAGTAATACTACTTCTGAATTAGGGGTATCGTCCCACTGCAAGTTAGCTTTCCAACAGTACTGTATAAGTAACTTTGCAAAAAAAGTGATTGGAGTTAGAAAGCCGATGGGATCGAAAGTACGCGCCAGATTGCTTAAAATGGATCTTTTAGTGCAAATTTCATCTGTATAATTTAAGGAGTAAAAAAAGTAATCTTTTACTGGGTGCCATTTAAGGCCAAGTATTTTTAAAATCGTATTATTTTCAAAATCAAGAGAAAAATCCTTGAGTTGGACATGATCTTCCGGGAGATCTGTAAGTAATCTCGGGTCGTTAGCAGCCCATTTACGCAATTCGAAGCCACCTCTGTGCATTAACTCAATCAGCTGATTTCTCATCGAGATGGCGTCTTCGAGGGTGTCAGCCCCAAAGAGCCCATCATCAATATAAAAATCATTTTTTACAATAGCTGACGCGAGCGGCAAATCTGAGTAATCTTCAGCTAGCTGTAACATAGTACGAATTGCTAAATAGGGACTACTGGCAACACCGAAAGTTAGAGTAAGAAGTTCGTAATCGATAACAGGTTGAGACGGCGAAAATCTGTAAAGAATACGCTGATATCTAGTCTGATCAGCGGTGACGTAAACGTTACGAAACATTTGTTTGACGTCACATGTGTATGTAAACTTGTAAAAACGAAAATTTAGCAGCAGGGCTACCAAATCTTTTTGTAATTTTGGACCCGCGTGTAGGGTCGAGTTTAGTGAGGGTTTACCAAAAACGCCACTCGAGGCATCGAAAACAATTCGAACGGGGGTTGTTGTAGAATCATTTTTTATTACCGCATGATGCGCTATGTAAAAATAATTATTTATTTGTAAATAAGTAGGAGGGGGAACCGGTCTCATATGGCCGAGTTCTAAATATTCTTTTAGCACGTCCGAATATGTAGTATGTAATTTTTTATCTCGTAAAAGTCGATTTTCTAAAGAATAAAATCTACGTAACGCAAGATCTCGGGTGTTTCCAAAGTCTGGGGCTGTCATTTTAAAGGGTAACGCAACTATGTATTTTCCTGACGGGTGTCTAGAGGTAGTTTTTAGGAACAAATTTTCACAAAACTCTTGATCCGGAGTTTTAAAAATTACCTCTGGTACTTCTTCTGTTTGCCAAAATAACTTAAGAGTATTTTCGATACTAGAATCGCTCATTTTAGTAAAAAAAGTATTTATATTTTGGTGCCTCGAATTTGGTAAATTAATTTTTCCCATTACCACCCATCCAAAAGTAGTGTTTAGACAAACGGGCTGATCCGGACCGTTAGAAATTCGGCCGTTTTCAAGGATCAATGGGAAAAAATCAGCTCCAAGAATAGCATCGATTTTTCCACTTTCAAAACAGTATTTGTCTGCAAGTTTTAAATTGGCAATGTAAGGATAATCTTTTAATGAAAAGGTAGAAAAAGGCATATTATCGCAAATTTTTTCAAGGATGATGACCTCTAAATTATATTTTCTAACGTCATCTAAAGTAGAAATTGTACAACGGACTCCCGCTTTAGAGGAAGTACACATACCATCTAGACCCTGCAACGTCAGTGAAGTACTGAAACGGGGTAAATTTAATTTTTTAGCAAAATCTTTTGTAATAAATGACGCCTGCGCCCCAGAGTCTAGGACTCCGCGACCCTCTTGCCAAAGACCAAATTGATCCTGTACTTTAAATCTAATGGTGCTCAGTAAAACCGCGTGATCATGTAACGCCATGTTAACATTGACTGTCCGATTCTCAACTACTCCAGTCGAATTAGACGACGAATGCGAAGAATTTTCCGAACTCGGGTTCGGATTGTAGGTAATAGCAGGGACACTCTCCGCAGGAGTACGTTCAAAATGCAAGTGAGTGTGGTGGGGGAAACCACATTTAAAACAACGTTTTTTAGAAGTACATTGGGTTTGAATGTGAAAATTGGCCAAACAATTGGTACACGCGTTATGACTTTTCACAATCTGCGATCTTTCGTTAGGGCTTTTGGCCAAAAATTTAGGACACCGGTAGATCACGTGACTTTCTGAGCAGTAATAACAAGTATTTGTAGAACTCTTAAAGGTATTTGTATTGTGGGAAGTAGCAGTCTCCATTGTATGATTTGTATTTGTAAAAAAAGCAGATTTTTTATTCTGCTGAGGCGCAGCATGCGAACCTCTTGTATTGTAATTTTTATTCGTAAAAGAAATCTTAGATTTTTCTGTATTGCAAATTTTTGCACTTAGAGAAACGGTCTCTAAGGCTGTACATTGTTTAAGAATAAAATCTTTAACGGAATCGTAAGTAGGCATGTCTGTCGAGGCATGCTGATGCTCAAAAACTTTCCTCGTATGAGGATCTAATCTGTCTAGGAGCATATTTGTAGTAATAAATTCCCATTTTTCGACCTCGTATTCCATGGTAATTAATGCTTGTAAATTTTCTTGGAAAGTATCCATTAATAAACGTAAAGTTTGTACATTTTCGTATGTCATAGGCGGAAAATTTTCCATTTTTTTCCAATACGAAACTGCACGCAATCGTCTATTATCGTATCTTTCAAGCAAAGCTCGATACGCGATGACGTAATTATCATTTTGCAAGGGCAAATGAGATACCAAAGCGTATGGTGTGCCGGAAAGAACTGAAAGTAAAGTTGAAAACTTTTCAACGGGGCTCATAGATTTGTTAGTATGAACTAAGGCATTGAAAACCTCTATGAAAGTAGTAAACCTTTGATGGTCACCCGAAAAAGTAAGCAAATCCATCCTTGGCTTGTAATGATGCTCGTGTTCGTGGCAATGCACGACCGTAGAATCATTTAAAACGGTTTGATTCGCTTGAGTGTTAGAGTTTTGGCTCTGTTCGGGTTCCTCAATTAACGTGTAAAATATTGATTCAATCTCTAAGAACCTGTTTGAAAACAAATTTTTTAAAAACTTGGGTTTTTAAATTGTAAGAGGGCGGTTTTTAAAACCTACCACTAGTAAAGCATTAGTAATCATGTATCGTAATAACCTAATCTAATAATCGTAATTGTAACGTAAGTTTGTGCGTAATGAAAAAAATCGCAAAAAAAATAAAAAATAAAGATTTGCGAAAATTAAGGGCAACTCAGAAAGGGTTGGAAAACCAGACTGATCCGGTTCGAAGGACCATGTAAAATCCTTGCTTGAGATTGAAAATCAGGGGAAAATCAGTCCCAAACTGGACTGTAAAATACCTAGATCAATCTGACTACCCAAACTGGTTTTGTTGTTAAATATAAACACAGTATTTCTAAGTTGCGTCCAAATTGTACCCAAATCTCTATTGTAGTAATATGAAGTAAAAAAGGACGAAATGAAGAGGTCTTGACTTACCAAAAAAGGAGCTACAAGGGTAATCCAATTTGGCGACGTCTTGTGGTAGATCTTCACTTCAACTCCGGAGGTTTTCACAGGGAAAAGAGTTAGTAATGTAGTTTGTAATCACGCCCGCTCGCGAGCTTGTAAAAAATTGCCTTTAAAGGGCGTAAATATTTGTACGAGTATCACAGGAACGCATTAACTGTTTGCTTTCGCAGATTTGTGAATACTGATTTTTAGAGGTCGACGGCATTTCACCTTGATCCATTTCGTATATAGGTAAAGGATGTTTAATACACAGGCGGGTCAAGTGGGAAAATATTTCATTTGAAGGAACGGAACAAAGGGTGTCAAGACCATCGCGTAAATTGAAATTTGTATTGCAAGTATTTTTTCATTATGCACACGTAATAGTAAGTTGTAATTTGTATATAAATAATTGTAAATACTTATATCTTAGTACTAATTTTAATTTAGAAGGGTTTGAACCCTGTAAATAGTATTAAGTTAATTAAAAAGAAAAACAAAAAAACTATTAAAGGCGCAGCAGCGCAGTAAAATTCCCAAAAATTGTAAAAACAAAAATAAATAAAATTGTAACTCAAAAATAAAACTAATTTGAGTGAGAACGAAACAGTTAGCACAATAAGATATCAGCATCAATTAAATATCACTATTTGCAAGAATCAATCTAGCAGAAAAATGCAGAGGTACTAAACCCACCCAACCTGACCTAAGGTACCCCAGCAGTTCTCTGACATAGGTATAGCAATGGCATAACATTGCAGCACATCAAACATATCTTTGATGACCTGCTATGTTGAATATTCTTTAAGTGTTTAGATCACAACTTTAGATTAACTTATGCTTTGATTTACTCTGAAGAACTACAAATAATTACCAGAAATAGGCAAGAAGATAGAAAATCACCTCACTATAGTGCAATAAAAGCTTCTAAAATTTAGAAAAGTTTAAAACAGCAGTTACAGCTTTTCTTCTAGAAAAGTGCTACTATAGTTTTAATTTTCAAGAGAATTAAACCAAAGAAACTTATGACATCTTAAAAGTGTGTTGATGTATGTATTTATGTATGTGAGTCTGTTTGTTTGGTATTTATTAAAATGTTAACTATATTAATTAAGTTTTTTACTTAAATACCGTTTGACGGCTGTTTGTATTTTTATATGGATGATTCTACCAAAAGTGGGCTATATGGATATCATTTTTGGTCATTGCCTTTAAATAACAGTACACTAGAATTTAGTTTTTTAAAATTTATGTAACTAATTAGGTGTAAGCTAAGAAACATTTATTTTCCCGAATTTTAGGAATTATTGCATAAAAATTCCAGAGGGATGAGTACCACAGGAATGAGTTTTTTAATGGTTTTCCAATTTAAATCAAAATCTATTTAGACTACTTAACTTAAGTTTTATATAAACAAAGTTCCTATACTTATAATTTTAAAACAATCAACAAAAATATTATACTATTGATATCAGTCGAATATTTACTTACCAGAGGAATGATAATTGCTTAAATATATGATTCAAATTAGATATCCAGGGCCGTCTCTTTCTCTAGAAATTAACCGGTGGTATTCACAAATATTGTGTTATTAAAAATGGAGCACATTTAAAATTGTAAAATTTTCCGGAGAAAATGTAAATTAGGATTTTCAAAAATATGACTGCAAACTTAAGTTTTATCAATTTTTTGATAAATAGTTAAGACTTGGTTAAATATTATTTATTAGGATATTTTTTTCAATCTGAGTTTTTAATATTTGGTTTGGGACCACACCAGAGGAATGAGGTATTAGCTTTGTAATAAAAAAAAAAATAAACTTGCAATTTTTTTATACATTAAACTCAAATGCTCCATAAAGAAAACATTTCGTTTTAAATCTTATAACTAAAACTATGCTTCATTTGCAGTCTGTGTTTGAAAAATATGCATTCCCACTCCACAGCACCATTTTTGTAAAATCATCCATATTGCAACAAAATTTATAGAAAAACCTCGCAGAAACCCTGAAATCATGGTGTTGAAAGAGTTTTTTTTTGCTTAGTTCAAGTTCTGAAGACAAACTAAAAAATTTATAGGATTTCTTGATGTTAAATCAAGAAATGGAGGTATTTGCTGCGCCCAACGTTATCACAAGTCTTAAAATTTGTTCTATTGCTTGTTTAAAAATATTTTTTTAAATAAAAACAAAAATTTTGAGGCTTTGAGCCCCATTTAGGATTTGGATCAATCAAGGATCAGTTGGCAGCTGCTCTCGCAGAGAACTGCTTCAGCAAGAGTCGAGAACAGTGTTGATCGAATACGATTATACACAAAATAATAACCACATTTTTTTTTCTTTAGGACTATTAGAGTATGGCTGAAAAGAGACTCAGGTCAATACTGGCCTAGCATATGCCAATTCATGCCCAGTGGCGCCACTTCACTTTATTATACTGTGGAAACTCGGCAACTGTTTATTGGTATGTAAATTTATATCGCGGTGGCCCATCGAAAATGTGCCGGAGGCGATTTCGAGTATTTAAAGCAAGTTTTTGCAAAAACTGTCAGACGCGTCCCGACTCACTTTCCCTATCTTAAATCAAGGAATCAAAGCTACCCCAACTAGGGGGTTGATAGATTAAAATATCTTAACAACATAAAAAATGTCCCCCTTGAAAACAAAATTAATGTACCTGAGGGTTTTTGAAAAACCTTACTTTAAATACTCGAAATCGCCTTGTGTATGTATGTATGTGTACCACCCTATAAACTTGATTTTTTAGTGGTTCCCCATTAATATTTCTTCATTTAGATGAAATTAGATTAAAAAATGTATTTGTTTTGATATATATAAATACATAGAAAGTTATTTAAAAAAATGCCTAGCTGGCAGTGGCGGCTCGTGAAGTATAAGAATGGGTGTGCGCTAAAATAAGTGAGTCAAAATAAATTTAAAATAAATAAAGTTAAAAAAATTTGCACATTTATTTGTAGCCAAATAAAAGAACTTATGGTGCCCACTCGGTAATAAGATTGTCAAAGTAAAAAAGCAGGTCTCCAATTAATAAAAATATGCCTACACAAAAAAAAATTACCTACAGTATACATACATATTAGTTTTTAGCCAATGATGGATAACATTAATTCAATGTACAAAACCGTTTTATCTTAGCTTTTGATTCAAATACCATTTCATATTGTAATGTTTGTATACGTTGATTCAAAAATTCATGCTTTTTAATTTTTGCCTGTAGATGATTTAAGTCAGTTACCCCTATGCGGCTCCAGCTTTTATCCATGCTTGCATTGAAAAATAATAAGCATGGAAAACAAAATAACGAGTTTGTAACATCACATCCACAAATCCAGTTGTTTTTTTGGTAAATATCTTTTCTAAAGTATCTTTTAAAATTCCTACCTTCTTTTCTTTTAGAGCAAGTTTGCGATAATTCTAGTTCTAGAGTCGGCCTTCCTAATCTTTTAATTTCAATTTTTTGATTTAAATTAAAGGAGGAAAAGTTTGCTATAATGTTTTGTACACAATTAAGTCTTGAATTACTTCCAGGATTACCCTAACCCGAACTTATAACTGCCTTAGACATATTCGACACTTGTAGAGAATAATTAACCCAAAAATTACAAACAAGAAGCCGAAAACAGCATAAAATTCACTTAAAAACTGCGTAAATAAATTTTAATTACGCCCAATACACGCATACTAACGATAATATAAACAGTAATCAGCTGAGAACTATAAAAAAACGATGCAAGTGTGTATTGATTTAGCGCACCACCTCGCCCTTTTCTCAGCCGATATCCCGAGCATTTCCGATCCAATTGCGTGGCAAAAATTGGATTAAAGAGGAACGCCAAATTCACGCGCACCTCCAGATTCAAGCCCGCCCTCTCATATCTCTAGATTCAAGCGAGGCGAGGCGATCGAAGGCCACCGTATGCGGCAGCAAGGGTCAAGTCGAAAAGATATTAATTACTTCCGTTAATGGCCGATAGATGCCTCTAGCGGGATCGGGATCATTAAAAAATAAATAAAAAAAAACAGTAATTATTTAATAATAGTTTGTATTTATTTTTTTTCTTGTTTTTGCTGGGGGTGTGCGCGCACCAGCGCTCCTATGGACGAGCCGCCCCTGCTAGCTAGTCACCAATACCCCATTCCTACGGATAGATCAATAAGTATAAAATGACCCATCTAGAGTGACAATCGGCGAGCCTTGCAACATTGAGGGTAGATGGCGCTGAAATAAATTCGTTAGTACGCAGTATTCAGAGACAACCACTATAATCTAATGGCATTTACCTCGGAACTCGCACATTCTTAAATCGTACTAGTAGTCCCGGCACGGGCAAAATATCTAGGTATGACACTTGATGTTAAGAAAAAAAAAGAAGATCTTGAGATAAGGTATAGAAAAATGAACTGGCTTTTTATAGACAAATACTGAAACCAGTATGGACATATGGTATTCAACTATGGGGTTGTGCTAAAGAGAGTAACATTCTAGTTGTACAGAGATTTCAAAATAAAGTATTAAGAAACATTGTGAATGCTCCTTGGTACGTTCGAAATAGTGACCTTCATCGAGATCTAAAAATCGAAACTGTAGCAGAGACTATAAAAAAGTACGCAAAAAGCCATGAAGATAGACTCCATCGGCATGTGAATGTGGAAGCAATTCAGCTTCTAGACAATACTATGCTAGTTCGACGACTAAAAAGAGTGAAGCCGTTTGAGCTAGTAAACTAAGTGAATTACACATAAAACAAAATAATGCTATAAACACAACACAATTGTGAGTTACAGACTAAACAAAGCGGGGAGAACTGTTGAGTGAACCTTAAGTTTAAATCTGACTTTTCTAGTAAATTAAGTTAAAACAAAATTGCTAATTAGTTTTACTGACTAGATTGTAATAGAATAAACACAGTGTGTAACACACACAAATAAAAATAAAAAAAAATAGTCCCTGAATATTGCGTACCAGACGAATTTATTTTAGCGTTATTTGCCCCTCAATGTTGCAAGGCTCGCCGGTTGCCACTCTATATGAGTCATATACTCATTGGATAGATGGTTTAATAATTTGTCTTAGATATATATATTCTTGTAGTTGTTCTTTCTTTTTCTTGCTTTATTCTGATCGTGATATCTTCATTTGTTTTTGTTATGATTTTAGTTTTAATGTAGTTAATTTTCAAGCCTATATTTTAACTGCTGTATTAAGTTCTTCCAGCATTTTTATCAGTTCTTCTTTCTTGTCTGTTATTAAGGCGATATCGTCAGCATATCTTAGGTGGTTCAAGTATTGTCCGCTTACTTTGATGTCTATTTCTTCTCAATCTACTACTACTATGTCGGTTTAGAACGTTTTTCTACGTTGTCCAACGCCTATTCTCCACCTCCTTCGATCCTGACAATCACCCTCTGTCAGATTCTTTTGACTCATTGATCTTTGGATTGACTGTTGCCATTCTAGTTTAGGACGCCCTCTTTTTCTGCGCCCTATTGGTTGCCATTCTAGGACCTGCTTTGGTAATCTTTCGTCGTTCATCCGTTGTACATGGTCGTACCATATCAGTTGCCTTTTAGTGATGTTATCCGTTATGCTTCCCTCGATTCCCATTCTTTCTTTTATGATCTCATTTCTTATGTGATCTATTCTAGATATTCTCATTGATCTTCTTATTGCATCCATTTCGACACTTTCCATTTTTGTTTTGTATTTTTCTTATACGCGACAAGTCTCTATTCCATACAACAGCGTGCTTTTGACCATTGTTTCATGTATGTTAAATTTAACATTCTTTTTTATCTCTCTGCTCCATAAAATACTGTTAAAACATCCAATAATTTTTTTTGCTTTTACTATTCTTTTTTTCAATTCTTTACAGTCTGTTCCTGTCTTATTAAATGTGACACCCAAGTATACATACTCATTGCATGGAGATATTGTTTGTCCATTTTCTAATACTAACTCACTGGATTCGTTTCCAATACATAAGTACTGTGTCTTGTCCACGTTCACTGTTAATTCCCACTTTTGGTATTCTTCTGTTAACTTTCTCATCATATACTCCATCTCTTCTTTATCATTAGCCACAATTACTTGGTCGTCAGCAAACTGTAGTGTGTATATGGTAAATCGGTCGTTAAGTTGTATTCCCATGCCTTGCACTTTACGTTTCCAGTTTTTTAGAGCTACTGCGATATATATTTTAAAAAGAGTTGGAGAGATACAACAATCTAAGTTTTTAAAAACATTTAGGGCCTGGTTAAATAGTTTCCTAACTACCTTGTTCATATGCTTAAGTGTACTAATATATAACTTGTGTTACAGGTCAAGAAAATGGCACCGTGTCTGAACTGTCATTGGCATCGGATTTTAATCGAATAATGCCAATTAGAGAGTACTTAGCCCATCAAGCTCGGGTCACTGACGTCGTATTTGCCATAAATTGTGAATGGATTCTTAGTGTAGGTCGGGATAAAACATTTTCATATAATTGTACGCAGACCGGTAAGAATATTGGAAGCTACAATGCGGAGGCTTGGTGTACAGCGTTGCAGTATCCTTTTTATTCACACTTTATAATACGTAGCGAGTAACTTATAAAAAATTTTACTAAATATATTTGTTGATAAGTTTGATCCGAAAAGCGCACACTGCTGAACCACCTTTTCTTGAAACATTGTTCGGTTTCCATAAAAAACCTCTTTATTTTTCTTTTATTTTTTCCTATTTTTCATGGACTAAAATTTTGTCTTGATCATAAAATTATTAAACGTGGAATTTCGTACCCGTGAATTTAAAAATCAAACAAGTTTCATGGCTAATCGGGCAAAAAGGAGTTTTTTGTTTCCCTTATATTTTTCCGTGGGTAGCTTGAAAGCTTAACCTCACGGGGGTCCAAGATCTAATGGACACCTAATAAGTGTTGACAGTTAACCGTTTCGTCCTTATGGGACTCCTCAGAACACTGCTGGTCAATGTGACAAATCTTGCGAAGTTAATCAGACGGTTTTGTCTCTAATTAAATGTAATTAGTGAGCGAACTATAGCAAGAGGCGCCATCTACCGAGATACGAGAGAAACAAAAAACCAAAAGCAGGGAAAAACACTGCTATACAATATCGATCAATGAAAAGATCGAATGCAAATAAAAGAAAACAACTATAGTCCGTGACCTACGACAGCTCTTTGTCTTTCGGGCCGGATCAACACAGATTGCATTTTTACCCGTCTTCAAGACAGCAGTGTATAGCAGTGTTTTTCCCTGCTTTTGGTTTTTTGTTTCTCTCGTATCTCGGTAGATGGCGCCTCTTGCTATAGTTCGCTCACTAATTACATTTAATTAGAGACAAAACCGTCTGATTAACTTCGCAAGATTTGTCACATTGACCAGCAGCGTTCTGAGGAATCCCATAAGGACGAAACGGTTAACTGTCAACACTTATTAGGTGTCCATTAGATCTTGGACCCCCGTGAGGTTAAGCTTTCAAGCTACCCACGGAAAAATATAAGGGAAACAAAAAACTCCTTTTTGCCCGATTAGCCATGAAACTTGTTTGATTTTTAAATTCACGTGTACGAAATTTCACGTTTATTATTATTATTATTATTACTTTTTTTATTTGTATAAATACATTTATTACAAATTTTTATGGGCTACGCGGTGAAAGAGTGTAAATATGTTATTCTTAACTTATTATACAGATTCGATCCACAAACAAGGCATGCTTTTGTAGGAGATTTTTCTGGTCAAATAACCATGTTAAAATTAGAAAATAATGGACTCACAGTAATAACAGCCTTAAAAGGTAAGTGGATTTATTTTTCTAGCCTACAAAGCTATCGCTCGGGAAGGTATTTTGTTTTTTTCTTGATTGTTTGCTGTCTAAAACTGTTTGGTTTTCACTATCTCCAACGTCGATCACAGGGATACGAGTGATCCCCGTCTGGAACACGTCCTGATAGTCAGGAACACGTCCTGATAGTCAGGAACACGTCCTGATAGTCAGGAACACGTCCTGATAGTCAGGAACACGTCCTGATAGTCAGGAACACGTCCTGATAGTCAGGAACACGTCCTGATAGTCAGGAACACGTCCTGATAGTCAGGAACACGTCCTGATAGTCAGGAACACGTCCTGATAGTCAGGAACAAGTGATCTATGCCAATCCACGACCGGACCGGTTTCGACCTTTTGGGCCATTCTCAGGTGAATGTAGGCGATAGCTCCGTGTAGAGCATAAGTTTTGTGAAACCAACAGAAACTTATGCTCTACACAGTCAATGATAATTGACAATAATTTGTCTTGTATGCTGGGACAAGTCACTTAAACGTGATTCGGTGACAGACTGAACCCAAAACTCTGTCCAGGTCGTTTATTCTTGACTGCCCGTGAGTGAGGTGAGCGAAATGTTCACTTTTACGGGTAAAATTAAGATCTACGGGGAACTGAATTGGCGGGAGTGTTACTCACCTTACTTTTGGTAATCAGTTTTGTTTTAAATTGCTAAACAGCTCCTCAGGGGTCGTATTCTTCAAAGTTTGTGAAGGGAGTGCTCCCGGGAAGTCAAACTCATTTTTTCTCCCGGGAATGATATTGTCGTATTTTTGAACGCTCGAAGCGGTTTGTGAGTGCAGGGTTTAGAATCACGTCGTGCAACTCCAGTATACAGGGTGTCCCAAATTGGGCACTTTTAGGGGGTTTAAGGTACTTCTAGGGGAGACAGAGAAAAACTGACCACGCATTGCGAGGCTCAAATTTCAAGAGAAGACTTATAGTGAAAACCGCATTTTGAAATATTGTCTCGTCTTTGAGCTACGGGGGCTTTTTGAAAAGTCTGCATTTTGGAAGGGGGTTGATAACTTCGTTATTAATGGAAATTTTAATTTAGAGTAAATTGCAATTTTATAGACTTTGTCACGAGGAATTCATCCGCTAAATTAAATTTTAACTGTCACTTTTAGTTTTTGAGATATGACATAAAGTTGCATTTTTTCTTATGGAATGGCCTATATTTTAATTGATTTTCAAATTCGTCATTGAATTCTTTTCAAAATGATGTATCATATGTCATAGTTTGATTGAGCAGTTTAGGAGATATTCAGCTTTTTCACTTATTTCTAGTGCGCTATGATTTGCTGCTGAGGAAACTCAAGGCACTCCAGTATTTTTATTATTTTACACAGTCAAAAATATAGTAAGCCTGGTTTGGAAAAATTATAATTCAGCTGACGGTCCTCAAAGCCTGGTTATAAAAAATAACACAAATGATACATATTTCAAAATAAAATTAAAACGCTTTTGTGCAAAATAATTTCATATAAAAGCGTAATGTCAAATTATTTAAACAATTAAAAACAATGACAAAACGCCAAGGCGCAAGGCCAGCTTGATTTGCATAGTATAGGACAGAAAACTATAGGAGCAATGAAGTAGGATTTGACCGCAAGGCTTTCACGTCAATGGCGCATGACGTCATTCAACGCACACTAGACAAAAATAAAAAACTTTAATTATCTCCGAAACCGCACAATCAAACTATCATTTTGAAAAGAATTCAATGACGAATTCGAAAATTAATTAAAATATAGGCCATTACATAAGAAAAAATGCAACTTTATGTCATATCTTAAAAACTCAAAGTGACAGTTAAAATTTAATTTAACGGGTGAATTCCCCGTTACAAAGTCTATAAAACTGCAATTTACTCTA
Organism: Aspidapion aeneum; assembly: GCA_963576565.1. Classification (NCBI taxonomy): domain Eukaryota; kingdom Metazoa; phylum Arthropoda; class Insecta; order Coleoptera; family Brentidae; genus Aspidapion; species Aspidapion aeneum. The sequence goes on along the minus strand of OY755041.1, from coordinate 296,857 downwards.
AATCAAAATTTCCATTAATAACGAAGTTATAGACCCCCTTCCAAAATGCAGACTTTTCAAAAAGCCCCAGTAGCTTAAAGACGAGACGATATTTCAAAATGCGGTTTTCACTATAAGTTTTCTCTTGAAATTTGAGCCTCGCAATGCGTGGTCAGTTTTTCTCTGTCTCCCTTAGAAGTACCTTAAACCCCCTAAAAGTGCCCAATTTGGGACACCCTGTACAACGTTGCCGCGTATCTCGCAACTAACCAAAGTGCGTTTTATGCCATTTTATTTTTTAATTCAGAAAGTTTTTTTTAAAATTAGGGACTTATTGCAAATAAAACCAGGCAGTAATAGTGCCGAGCACTTCATTGAAAACTGACAGTTGATCTTTCAAAATTGACATACCAAAGTCAAATTTATAAATCCAGTAGTTTATTTTCCATTAATAATGGCGGCACTATTAATTCCGGCTCTTATAATACACAAAAGCCTAATTTTGAAAGAAGACAGCTGTTCTTATAATGGGTAACTGTCGAATAGTTCACAATTAGTCCTTAATTATCTAAAAAAATTTTAGCTTTAGGGAGCCCTGGTTTGAGACCCTCCCCTTGGTGCTTGGTGTCTTACATAAACATAACTCACACTTATTTCTGTCAGTTATTTCAGGCCAAAAGGAGTTATGATTATTAATGTTTAACACTTTTTTTATAGAGGCCTATTAAAGTGCTTTTATATAAGGACAGTTTAAAAATCTAGTTGTAAGAACACTACATTATACATTATACCGCCTTTAGGTTCAGATAAACGTTTCTCTGTAGTGTCAAATTGCACCGCAGTATAGAAATTTAGTTTCAATGCATATACATTCATATATCTAATTAGAGCTTTACCTAAAAACTCTATTTTTACTTTCGTAAAAAAAAAACAAATCACAAAACAAAAAAGTGAGGTTAGAAACTTTCCCGGGAACTCGTTTTCACCTCGTGAGAGGTGGCGAACTTGAATTCACGGGAGTGTGCTTTGGGGAATAGAGCATTCACCTTTTTACGGTGAGAACTACTCACATTCTCCTCCCAAAAATTCAAGAATACGTATCCAGGGGTCGTCAAGAATAGCGTCTTGAGATAAAGTGAGCGCTCACTTCACGTCATGGACAGTCAAGAATAAGCGTCCAGAAATAGCTAACATTATAAAATATTAGCTAAATCTCGCCTTGTTAATGTTTATAGTTTATATCAATGAGTAATTCCACTCCAAATCATCCAATGGGGGTAGCTGCCATGTCACGAAAAAAATCCAAATTTTGATAACATGTATTAGTGTCCTTAGGAATACCAAATTAACAAATTTTAATTTTTAATGTCGCCTCCCGTATTTTACAGGCCACATTAAAAGTTAAAAAAAAGAAGAAAATCAGTTGTGGCCTTATTTTTTTTTATATCTATTGTATTAAATCTTATGTAAAAAGAAATTTGACGGAAGAAATCTTTAATATTGGTTGGATATTCCTATAGAGAAAAAAAAATTAACCTCACTTTTTTGACATGGCAAAAATAGTTTTAAAAAAATAGTAATATTTATGACTTTCTCGATTTTGAATTATTTACACCGGTGCTGAATATGGTCCATCAAAAAAAGTCTATACGCTCATTAAAGCTTAGTGGCTTGACTATCATACAAGGCAAAAGAAAAATGTCTAGGTCTATTGCTTTCAGCAAACTAAATTTTTTAAAATAGGAAAAACCGCAAAAACCTCAGAATTGGCAACATTTGACTAAAAAAATTGTCATGTCTATCTGTCTATTAAAACTTCGCTTGTGCCTTGTTTCACTTGACAATGTATCGTCTAAATAAAAGTAAAATAAAAAATCTGGGTCTGTCATTTTAACATCAACTTTTAAACTATTTGGTTAAAGCATGTAAAAAAATCAAATTTTTTTATTGAGTCGCAAAAGGAAAAAAATTCTGTATAAAAATCATCGTCAGGGGATCTTATTTTTAGCCACATACTGTTTTGCGTGACATCCTAGTTTGTGGGTTCAAATCCCGTCTTCGTACACTGTCGGAAATTTTTTTTTAGTTTTAAGGATACATTTTTGGTACACGAGACACGACATTAATTAGTTTGTTTCTTTGGTAAATGAAATGGTTCAGGTTTAACAGTGGCGTACGCAGGAGGGAGGGGGGTTGGAGGCCTAATCTTTTCAAAGCCATTAAATAACTTTTCCTAAAGATTGAATTTTTCTGAAAGAAGAAATAAATGGTTTTCCAGGACTTTGCTTTTGCTCAAGCCCCCTCTCCCAACCCCCTTGGAAAATTTCTGCATACGCCACTGGGCATTAAAAAAACTAACTACAAAACTAACGCATGGTAAAAGCCCATGTGATGCGTTTGGAGGTACTGTGAAACGATTTGTTTTACATTAAAATCTCAAACAAACAACAACTGGACACCATTTTTTCACTCCTCTGGATGATTTAATTATAGATGCTAAATTTACTTCAAGCTCAGAATTTTTTTTTTTCGGTTTCTGAAATTATAGAACTCAACTTCTTTTCCGATCTTTTAAATATTACAATAGGTACTTAACTACTAAAACAGTAAATAAACTTTAAAAAAATTTGTGTAGTGACCTTATGAAGAGAGTTTAGATCATAATTTATTGAACAGTGCTCATATAAATAAACTTTACCTTCTGATAAACCTTCATTTGCAGGGGCGGATCTAGAAACTTTATTTTGGTGGAAAATATCATAATAAATATTTCACAAAACTATTTTGCATAGTGACCAGGAGGTGTATTCTGTGTGTCAAAACTGAGTAAATTTTCAGATTTGGGGATGGGCATCCCCTCCCCCCCCGTAGATCCACGCCTGTAATTTGTGATGCAATTTAACATCACTAAAAATATTAAAATAACAAAAAAATGTGTAGTGACCTTAAGGATTATAGACCCAGATTTTTTATTCTTATTTTTAAAAGTATATGATACAGTGAAAAATTTACCCTACTTGATTACCACCAGCACCCCGATAGACAGGGCATTTTTGATGCTGAAGTTGAGGAATTTCCCAGACATTCTTAACTTCTTCGTAGAACTCCAAGGTAACGTCTACTTTTTAAATATGTTTTATACAAGGAAGATATAGTCGTTGAGTATAGCTTTCCAACACTGTATCAAAAATTTAAGAAAACATTACATTTATACCCCAATAAAATATGAAAATTTCGAAAATTTCTGCGATTTTTGGATATTTTCTAAATTGCTTTAATTAAGCCAGTATAAAAGATTTTCCTAAACATCCCATTTTTTTGAAAACTACTTTTATGCATGTTTTCAAAATTGTAGGTTAATTTTTTTTAGGTGCTGTTTACTATGAGCATAACTTTTTTCTTTAAAGTCCCATTTTGCCCGTTTCTTGACTTTTCAAATGCGTGTACAACATACCAATTGGATTATAAAATCTAAAATTGTGCAAAAGTGGTTAAGCATAAGCTGTTTCATTTAGTAAGCATGATTAAAGAAAAAAATTAAATGTCAGGGCAACACTTTTTTTTGTAAATTGGATGACTTGGCCTGGAGTTGCTCCAATAAAAGACGATTCTAGAAGGGCAAGTTACAATTTCTGGACGCTCATCTCATTCTATGGTGTGGTATAAAATATGGCAATGTATGATCAGTCTGGCATTTTATTTTAGGTCATTCTGGGTCAATTAAATGCTTAGCATGGGAATGCGAACGACAAAGGCTCTATAGTGGTTCATTTGACCATACAATTATAGTTTGGGATATTGGAGGTCAGCAGGGAAGCGCTTATGAACTACAAGGTCATCATAATAAGGTATAACTTAAGTTTTGACAGTTTTGGCCAATAACTCGAAAACTGTAATACATTCACTGTCTATTCCTTCTCTCCAGCTTCTCCTCGGCCTTCCTTGTTTTCTTTGGCCAGTTGGTTTCCATTGTAATATTTGTTTAGGTAGTCTTCCATCATCCATTCTTTGTACATGTCCGTACCACACCAGTTGTTTTGTTCTTATATCATCCACTAAACTACGTTCACCCACTGTCATAATTTCTCTTATTCTTTGATTTGTAACTCTTTCTCTTTTTGATTTTGAAGCATTTTTTTTGTTGTTTGATTGGCCATACTTCTGAGCTGTATGTAATAATACTTTTTACAATGGTGTTATGTATAAGCTTTTTGTTATGTTTTGATATACTTTGGACCCAAATTATTCCATTTAATAAAGTTATTGCTTTTCTTCCTGGTACGTTTCGATCTTTTATAGCTTTGTCTAGTGTTCCGTCAGCTGTAATTTTTAGACCCAAGTATTTATACTCATCACAGGACTGAATTAGCTGCCCAGTATTTAAGATTAGATCCTGTTTCGTTCCACCATTACACATATACTCTGTCTTATTGATATTAACCTCTAGTCCCCACTTATTGTACTCTTCTATTAGTTTTCGTGTCATATATTCGAGGTCGTCATAATCCTGAGCCACTACTATCTGATCATCGGCGAAACATAAAGTATACAAGGTGGTTTCGTCCAACGGAATTCCCATGTTTTGGCATTTTCTCTTCCATACTTTAAGGACTTGTTCCAAGTATATCTTGAAGAGCGTAGGCGAGATACAGCAACCTTGTTTAAGACCTTTATTTACTTGAAAGCCTTTGGTTAGTTTTGCTTTTATTTTAACTTTTGCCTTACTATTGCGGTATAACTCTTTCATGGCCTTAATTAGTTGTACGCTTATGTTTGTCTTTTCCAAGGCTTTCCAAAGTAGATTTAGAGGTATACTATTATATGCCTTCTGCAAATCTACGTAAAGCAGATGCAGCTCTTGTCCGTGTGCCATTTTCTTTTCAATAACTTGGGTTATACAAAAGAGATGATCTGAAGTCGATCTACCCGCCCTGAAACCGGCTTGTTCTTCTGCCTCCATATCTTTATATTCGCTCTCCACTTTATTTCTTATTATTTTGCCATATATTCTGCTTAGCGTACTAGTTACAGATATACCTCTATAATTGTCACATATATCTTTTGTTCCTTTTTTGTGTATTGTGGATATATATGACGTTTTCCATTCAGTTGGTACTACAGCTCCATTTAAATATTTTTGGAAAAGATTCCGTAATCTCCAAAACAGTTCTTCAGTGCCATATTTAATAAGTTCAACTGGGGTATTTCCGGGTCCGGCAGATTTACCGCTTTTTAAGGTTGTGCACACGTTTTTGACCTCAGAGATTGTGAGGGGTACTGGAGATCCCATCGTTCTAATGATATTGTCTCTTTCGTCTTCCTTGAATTCTGCTTTATCTTCAGTTAAAAGTTTTTTAAAATGCTCATCCCATTCTTTGTGTGGTATTCGTGAAATAATATCTCTGCATGTTTCTTTTTTGATCAATCTTATAGTTTTCCAGCTTTCGGTACTTCTCCTACCTCCTAAGTAAGAATCTATTTTCTGGCACTTTTGCATCTACGTTTGATTTTTCTTATCACTGATCATTCTTCTCACCTTTGATTGCGCGATTTTGTATTCTTCTCTGCTTCTATCTGTCTTGGGATAAGTAGGTGTGATATAATTTCCTTTTTTCCTCTATTTCACTTTCAATCTCATCATCCCACCAGTATGGTTTTGTTCGTTTAGGAGTTTCTTCCACTAATCCTAGTGCTTTTTTTGCAGCTTGATGGATGCTTAATGTGATACATTCGTATTCCTCATCTGGGGTTTCACCTGAACTTGAATTAAGTTTTTCGTTCAGTCCCTTTTTGTATAAGTTTTTTACGCTGTCATGTTCTAGACTTAGTAGATTATATTGACAGTGATCAATTTTCTCATTCACTGTCTCATCAAGATGTTGTTGATGCAGGCTTAAAATGAGTTAAATTATAACAAAAACATTTCATGTAAAAAAAAGCCAAGTTTCGTAAAAGGAATTGAGATAAAAGTAAAGCCAAGTTTTCTAATACAAATTTCAAAATGAAAGGTTCTTACTAGTTTGGAAATGTTTTTCTAATCTTGGCACAGTGCTAAATTGAACATAAAGAAGTTTGGCTGTAATAGCAAAGTTTAAACAAACATTTCCAAACTAGTAAGCACCTTTCATTTTGAAATTTGTATTAGAGAACTTGGCTTTACTTTTATCTCAATTCTTTTTACGGAATACCATTTTCACGTACTTAGCTCTTTTTACATGACATGTTTTTGTTATGATCATTGTTTATTTTTAAAATTAAAATATTGTGCAGAAAGTAAATGGAAAAGTAATAAGTGCTTGAGAAGTGTGATGATGATTTCAAGCACTTTTAAGAAATTGTTGCTTAGTAATTGTATTATAGGTGGTCAGCTGTACTGAAACTGTATTGTTGACCTCTAATAGAACACGCCAACGAATACAACATTCCACTATATATTGTGTTATATAGACTTTAAAAAAGCTTTCGATAGCATTGAGCACTGGGCAGTAAAAGTAGCTTTAATTAGTAGCCGAATAGATCACAGATACTGAGATGTAACAACCAATATACAGTGTACAGCGTGTCCCATTTTCGATGGGATTAAATGGGAAACTCGGTTATTATTAAAGATATCGATTTTCTGATTGCACCTTACCGTGCTCTTTTTTGGAGCCCTTTAAAATGGTGTAATCAGATTTTTGCTATACCCCGTGGTTTCGCTAATACAGGGAGTTTTGGAAAAAATTGCATTTTAATTAATTCCTTTTATCTCGCTTATTTTGCAAGATATTTTTATTCTGTAAAAACCTTTCTATGGCAACTTTTTTAGAGCAAAATAATGACGTTGTCAATTTTTTAAAATATTGTTTAGTTTTTGAGATATGGTATTTATCAAGAAAAAATTAAATACGGATTTGGATTTTTTTTATTACTACTTTCATTGGTTCCATGCTATTATTACCTTAAAATGATAAAACTTTAATATTTTTTTGATTTAAGGTTAAAAAAAACTATTTAATATTTGAAAAAAAAAATTATAGTCCGAACCTGGTAATTTCGAACGTAATTATAAATTAAAAATTGCAAGACACACTAGCTGAGTGATTTTTAGTTTATCTGTTTTGAAATGATAATTAAAAGATTTATAAATAAAGTAAAAAACGTTAAAAAGTTACAAAAATAATATCATACTAATTATTTGATGGTAGCACAGCAGGTCGTGAAATTTACAAAACAAAAGCGTGGAATTGACATTGTTATTTTACTTGTCATTTTTGTGAATCGCTTACAATTATTTTAAACTGGCTAGAAATCGACCATATCCAGATTTTGAAAAATGTGATATGTTTGATTGCTTCATTCAAGCAACAAAATCCCAATATTTAAATGGCAGAAATATTTTTATGCAAAATGTGTTAGGAAAAATTACTCAAAAATGCCAACAATGTCTTACACATAATGGTAATCAGAAAAATTATTTTTTATAATTTGTTTTTTTTTGTATTTTTCGTAGAGTTTGTTTCAAATAAATTTGTAAATTAACGTAAAACCATTTTAATATGCTAAGTATCAAAACAGTTAAACTAAAAATTGTTTATCTAGCAATTTTTAATTTATATTTATGTTAAAAATATTCAGGTTCGGACTAATTTTTCTTTAAATATAAATTTTTTTTTTTACGTTAAAACAAAAAATTTAAAATTTTTTATTATTTTATGATAATACTAACACCAAACCAATTAAAATAGTAATAAAAAAAATCCAGGTCCGTATTTAATTTTTTTATGATAAATACCATATCTCAAAAAATAAACAATATTTTAAAAAGTTGACAACGTCATTATTTTCTTCTAAAAAAGTTGCTATGAAAAGGTTTTTACACAATAAAAATATCTCGCAAAATAAGCGAGATACAAGGGATTATTAAAAATACAATTTTTTCAAAAACTCCCTGTATTAGCGAAAATACGGGGTATAGCAAAAATCTGATTACGCCATTTTTAAGGGCTCAAAAAAAGAGCACGGTAAGGTGCAATCAGAAAATCAATATCTTTAATAATAACCGAGTTTCCCATTTAATCCAACTTCCAACTCATTCCGACTGTTACTTGGGCCGGAAATACTAGTTTTTTGCAAGTTTAGGTCAAAAGTTACACTTTCATAAATAAAATATATATGTTTATGGCGGATTCATTTTACAAACAAAAATTTATCTGGGTATTACCCCACTATTAAGGAAATTTTTACATGAAAATAGCGTTACGTAAAACGAATTAAGATAAAAGCAAAGCCAAGTTCTCCAATACGTATTTCAAAATAAATGGTTCTTACTATTTTTTTTTTTTGTTTGAAGTTCCCCTCGTGGAGCATTTTGTCAACTGATTAAAGGTTCTTACTAGTTTGTACATGTTTATTTAAACTGGGCTTTTATGGCTGCAAATTAGTGCTTGGGCACAATGCTAAATTGATCATAAACAAGTTTGGCTGTAAAGCAAAGTATACATAAACATGTCTAAACTAGTAAGAACCATTAATTTGAAAAGAAATGAAATTTCGGACTTCCATTGTCTTTATTTATTTTAAAACACGACGTTTCGGTTAGTAAGTATCTCTAACCGTTATCAAGTGTAAACTAAACAATCTAGTCTTTAGGCTACTACTTATACTACTTGGTGTGTAGTCAGGTGTGACGGCCCGCCCCTTTTTTAATCCTAAGACGCCTGTTTTTCATAAGGAGTCGTTTCCATAAGTTTGGTATGTCCGTGCTTGGTTGACTGAAAACTTCTTTATTTTGCATTATAAACGCAACTTCAATAAACTTTCGTTTTCGCCAATGCGACTCCTTATGTAAAACTTTAGCTTCTGACCACTGAATCCTGTGATCATTTGACCATGCATGATCTGCTAAACCGGATTTTTCAATATCCCGTAATTGGGTACTTTTTAGATGTTCATTTACTCTAACCTGAAGAGGGCGTTTCGTTTCACCTACATATGATTTACCACACTCACACGGGATTTGATAAATACATTCCTTATTATTTGAGGGATTGTCTGGTTTTGTTTTAGTTACAAAACTTCTTATCGTATTTCCCGAAGAAAATACTGTTTTTATATTATAGTGTTTAGCTATTCGTCTTATGTTTTCTGAAATCCCTTGAACATATGGAATGTTAATAACACCTAACGGATTATTATTTTGAGAATTTGGTACATTTAGTTTGTTTTTAATTTTAAATATCGTTGAGTTTATTAATTTCTCGGAATAACCATTCTGTTGTAATTCCTTATTCCGAGAAATTAATAAACTCAACGATATTTAAACTAAATTAACGGTATAATTTCTGTTAGCTGACAAAATAAATTGTAATAATTTTAGGTATCAGCATTACATTATGCATCATCGACCAAACAGTTAATCAGTGTTGGAGAGGATGGGGTTCTGGTCTTTTGGAATATGGCACAGCAGCGTCAAGAAACACCTATATGGAAAGAATCCGATTTGTGCCAGCTCTGTAATAGGCCATTTTTTTGGAATTTAAGGTATCTATGTGGGGTAAAATGAAACAGTTTAGACCATAAAATAGGGCATACCCATGCATTCTTATACCCGATGTGTGAAGCCAGGACCCCCTTTAATTCTTATATATATATATATATATATATATATATATATATATATATATATATATCGCAACTTTTACAAGGAAAAACACTAGGGCCTATACTCCGTTAGATTAAAAACACTGCACTTGCATCGAAAATATAAATTTTCTTCAACAAGCCGCGATTCGTAAGATGTACAACGAATTAAAAAACTGTAAATCAAAACTTAAATACTTACCACAACACTAACATGCACAACACATTAACGACTGCAAAGCAAGACAAACAAACCAACCTCACTTTTAACGAGATCAGCTGTTGCTGTGCGGGCAGATAAACAAATTAAATTAAATTTGTTTGCAAGATGGCGGCAATATTTCAATTTAGTTTTTGCTCGATATTTTAAAAACCCCTGTAGATGTTTTTAATTTTGATAAGGCATCTGATTGAGCTTAAAATAGCGCAACTTTTTTCTCATTTAAACAAACTCGTATTTCTTACCGTTTTCGAAATTCCATTGTAGTTGCTTTTATTTGGGACACCCTGTATATAAACCCGTACAGCTATTTGTTGACTTGTCCAACGTTGACTGAGATCTGTAGATCTCGGATCTAGGAACCGCGCGCTTTTTTGGAGTCCGTTACCACGTGTTTCGTGGTGATAGATTGATACACATTTAAATTGTAAAACAAATTCTCCTGCTAGGCGCAGAGTTCTATGGTAATATACACTGCTTTTCAAAAAAAATTGTACAGTCGGGGACTTAATAAATGGCCGCTGCCATTTTCAGAAGAGCTTGGATAAGAATCCCAATACCGGCTGAGGTTATTGACCGGATTTCGTGGCGCGTCGTTTAACACATATAATTTATTCGCATTCTTGGGTTAAATTTAATCATGAAAAATTTCGCTTAGGTCTGTATTCCGTTTGTATGTTCGGTTAAAAAAACACACATAATTGCAGAAAAAATTAGCTTTGGTCTGTAGTCCGTTTGAATGTTCGGTTAAAAAACTTAACTTTGTAAAAATATGTTTTATAATACATTAAATTAAACTTCTCGGTGCCCTCTATATCACCAATATAAAAGGTAAAGGACAAGTGTTTATAATATTGCCGCGAGAGACCGCCAAAGTCACTTCAGTTTTGAGTTTTGGCAATTTAAACTTTTATTTATTTCTTACAAACACAAACCTTTAGACCAACTTTTGGGGTCTTTTTTATTTCTTTGTGAAGCAAGCAATAAAAATATAACAATTGTTTTGACGTAATTCCAATAGCAAAAAAGTTGACTTTTTTTTGGCAAAATTTTTAATTTTTTGAAAATTTACAACTTTTGATTTTATTTTTCTCGAACACCATTACATCTACAACTGTAATATTTTCAGGTTAGTATAAGGGACTCGGTAGCTTCTTTGTTGCACAGTATCAACTAAATGTTTTTTTTTAAATTCTTGACAAAAATTTTCCTGACCAAAGGGGTACCCAAAAAGTGCAGTTTTTAAATTTTTTTAAATTGTTAACTTTGTAAAAATATATATTATAATACATTAAATTAAGCTTCTCGGGTCCCTCTATATAACGATGTAAAGGTTCAAGGACAGGTGTTTATAATAATGACGAGAGAGACCGCCAAAGTCACTTCAGTTTTGAGTTTTGGCAATTTAAACTTTTATTTATTTCTTACAAACACAAACCTTTATACCAACTTTTGGGGTCTTTTTTATTTCTTTGTGAAGCAAGCAATAAAAATATAACAATTGTTTTGACGTAATTCCAATAGCAAAAAAGTTGACTTTTTTTTGGCAAAATTTTTAATTTTTTGAAAATTTACAACTTTTGATTTTATTTTTCTCGAACACCATTACATCTACAACTGTAATATTTTCAGGTTAGTATAAGGGACTCGGTAGCTTCTTTGTTGCACAGTATCAACTAAATGTTTTTTTTTAAATTCTTGACAAAAATTTTCCTGACCAAAGGGGTACCCAAAAAGTGCAGTTTTTAAATTTTTTTAAATTGTTAACTTTGTAAAAATATATATTAAAATACATTAAATTAAGCTTCTCGGGTCCCTCTATATAACGATGTAAAGGTTAAAGGACAGGTGTTTATAATAATGCCGAGAGAGACCGCCAAAGTCACTTCAGTTTTGAGTTTTGGCAATTTAAACTTTTATTTATTTCTTACAAACACAAACCTTTATACCAACTTTTGGGATCTTTTTTATTTTTTTGTGAGGCAAGCAATAAAAATATCACAATTGTTTTGACGTATATCCAATAGCAAAAAAGTTGACTTTTTTTTGGCAAAATTTTTAAATTTTTGAAAATTTACAACTTTAGATTTTATTTTTCTCGAACACCATTACATCTACAACTGTAATATTTTCAGGTTAGTATAAGGGACTCGGTAGCTTCTTTGTTGCACAGTATCAACTAATTTTTTTTTTTAAATTCTTGACGAAAATTTTCCTGATCAAAGGGGTACCCAAAAAGTGCAGTTTTTAATTTTTTTTAAATTGTTAACTTTGTAAAAATATATATTATAATACATTAAATTAAACTTCTCGGTGCCCTCTATATCACCAATATAAAAGGTAAAGGACAAGTGTTTATAATATTGCCGCGAGAGACCGCCAAAGTCACTTCAGTTTTGAGTTTTGGCAATTTAAACTTTTATTTATTTCTTACAAGCACAAACCTTTAGGCCAACTTTTGGAGTCTTTTTTATTACTTTATGAGGCAAGCAATAAAAATATAACAATTGTTTTGACGTATATCCAATAGCAAAAAAATGGACTTTTTTTTGACAAAATTTTTAATTTTTTGAAAATATACAACTTTTGATTTTATTTTTCTCGAACACCATTTCATCTACAACTGTAATATTTTCAGGTTAGTATAAGGGACTCGGTAGCTTCTTCGTAGCACAGTATCAACAAAAAAATTTTTGGTGAAAATTTTCCTGACCAAAAAGGTACCCAAAAAGTGCAGTTTTTTAATTTTTTTAAATTGCTAACTTTGTAAAAATATATATTGTAATACATTAAATTAAACTTCTCGTTGCCCTCTATATCACCATATAAGAGGTAAAGGACAAGTGTTTATAATATTGCCGCGAGAGGCCGCCAAATTCACTTCAGTTTTGAGTTTTGGCAATTTAAACTTTTATTTATTTCTTACAAACACAAACCTTTAAACCAACTTTTGGGATCTTTTTTATCACTTTGTAAGGCAAGCAATAAAAATATAACAATTGTTTTGACGCTTATCCAATAGCAAAAAAAATACACATAATAGTGATTTTTCAGGATTTTAATTTATTGTTTTTTATTACATACTTACATAGAGAAACACAAATGCAACATGTTTGTATTCCTAGCTATTTTTAAAATGGTAAGTTTTAAAAGTGTAAAGCTAAAAAAAATAAATACAAGCAAAAATTGGTTATTTGAGTAAGGGCGTTTATCGGCCAATATTCCAAATAGTTGTTAATTTCAATAGCAAAAATTGCATTGCACAAAAGTGTACAGCGACAGCCGATCGACGTGGAGTCGAAGGAATGAAAGCGCGCGATACGATGTTCAATAATTCATTCATTCATAAACCTCGCCCGATATTGGGATTCTCATCCAAGCTCTTCTGAAAACGGCAGCGGCCATTTATTAAGTCCCCGACTGTACACCTATCATGGGTTTTTATATTGCAGGTGTACAAATTTTTTTGATAAGTAGTGTATGAATTTTTAGGGCAATGATGGACCAACGACAACTAGGCCTAAGGCAGCACCATTGCAGATATTGCGGTAATGCAATTTGCGAACGCTGTTCAACTGGAAGACTGAATATTCCTTCTATGGGGTACGAGTTCAACGTTAGAATTTGTGATCTTTGTCACAACCTATTAAAAGAAAAAGAGTAAGTGTAGTCGGTATGTCCTAATGGAACAGCGCATTATGGTCCTTTTGACAAGTGCAACACCTAAAAGTAATTTGGACAAAGTTTTTGTTTGTCAACAAAATTTATGCTCTTCAAAATTGAAATAGCTTTAAATTTTTTGCAATTAAAGATTTTATGATGTTATAACAGCAAAAAGTGCATTTTACATCTGATTTGGGTTTTTTTTTTGTCATATTGTGTAGTTAAATGGCCCGATTTCTCTTTTATTTTTGAACTGTTTTCTTGTAAATTGACAACTTCTAAAGTTGCTCCTTTATTTTTAAAATAACATACAAAATCCTTGATAGTGCGCAAATTTGAAAAATCTTTATAAATTTGAGAAGACCTGTTGGTGTATTGCTCGATCTTATTTAACAAAATACAACGACGACTTTACTACAGTTGCAAAAGTCTAATTTTGATAGCATTAGCGTGCAATATTTAATAATTAAATTTTCTTCTTCACCACAATACTTGGCTTATCTATTGAGGAAAAAATGATTCAACAAATTCCAAAGTTCAATGAATTGGTTATTAAAGAATTTATTTCAAAAAAGCACCCCTTCATTTTTAATACAAAATGTTTGTGAAATATAAAAACTAGGTATGATACATTTATTATTTATTTATAAAAAACATTAATAATAGATAATTAAATCTGAGGGCACGGCAGTTCCTCGCCAAGTTCGCACGCCGTAACATTTCAGCCGATATTTGACCTACCTAAAACTCTACTTCGGAATGAGCTACGAATCTCAAACTTTCCACAGTCGTAGATCTCCATGGAGTTAACAACCCCTCCAAGTTTCATGGAATTCCATAAAGTAGTAAAGTAGTTACGAAATTTCAAAAAACCTCGAAATTGCCACTCACTCACTCACTCACTCATGTATACATCATCAATATTCTACTGTACTTCCAGACATGCTACAAAGCTGAAATTTGGCAGACTGATAGACATTATGACCAAACCCCTGGAAAAAATCAAAAAACCCCAAAATTTTAATTTACTCCCCTCCCCTATACATTTATAGTTATGTAAAATTAGCATCGCCCACTTCCAGAAATGCTAGAGAGTTGAGCTTTGGCAGACTGATAGGAACTATGATAAAACTATAGGAAAAAAATCAAAAAACCCCAAAATTTTAATTTACTCCCCTCCCCTATACATTTAAAGTTATGTAAAAGTAGCATTGCCCACTTCCAGAAATGCTAGAGAGTTGAGCTTTGGCAGACTGATAGGAACTATGATAAAACTATAGGAAAAAATTAAAACACTCCAAAATTCTAATTTACTTTCCTCCCCTATAAATGTAAAGTTAAGTAAAAGTAACATTGCCTACTTCCAATGTTACGGGCAAGATTTGCCACGTAACAATGAGGTTGATGTGAAAAGAACCTATTCACCAAAAAGGGAAAAAATAATAGTAATTTAATGTTCAAATTTGTCAAATAAATGGCCATTAACTATGACAATCTGAACAGCCCAACTGTCAATTAGTTAATATCATTACCATTATAACTTATTGTCGCGAGTTCAAAATCAAAACATTACACTAAAAATCGTACCGTCTTTTGTGCCTGTGAAAACAATCGCGATAAATGCGGCGTTGCCGCTCTGGTCGTCGTGAATTTCCTAGCACCTTTCGGAACTCCTAATTTATTCTTGCACAATCAAGTATACTAATTAAGTGTCTAAATAATTATTTGGACTGAATAGAGTCCCAATTAACTGATTTTAGTCAAGACCCTTTCATTTTTTTATTTTCAAGAGTACTTTTCCTGAAATGGAAACACTTTGTTTAAGACATGGCAATATGGTAATTTTCCTGAAACATGGTACGCAATTTCGAAGGCTCCAAAATTGACCACTTGTACGGCTTTAGTTTCTTTGTCCTTTTCTTACATATGTGTGCTCTAAGAGTGTTAACTTTAGGTGTGAATTTTGATTAATTCTTGGATTGGAAATAAAGATGGCAACCGGAAACACACTTTCTGGAAGAGTGTTCCGATCCTTATTTCTCATTAGTTTTTATCTTGTTGTCTCTGTTTTTCATTTCTTTAAAAATCTCGAAAATTCGCGAATTTTATGGATTTATGGATCACTTTTGGGGGGGGATGCGAACCTATAAAGGAGAATGGAAACCCTGTAGGAGGGACATTTTTACAAACTTCCATGCTGTGAGAAGCGCAGGAAGCAAATCTCTAAAAGATTTTTTATATATTTTAAACCAAAAGCTAAGTTATTTTTACGTCAGTAAAACGATCCCAGAGGGATATTTAAAACTGGGTTTTGTGTTTAAAAGAAGTTTTCTTTTTGTGATTCGCAGCCCAACCTAAATTGGTAAGTCCATATTTCCTAATTTACTTCATAAATTTTGATTTTCTATAAGCTAATTACGACTCAGTTTGGCCAATTTTTCTTTAAACAGCTTATTGCTTCTTGTTTTAGAAAAAATATATATATAGGATTAAATGGTAGTCACTTTCGATTATTAATTTTCGTTATATGTTAAGGGGCGTTCACGCTAGTCAAAATCTCTATTTTTCTTTATCAATCGTTTGTAGGTAAAATAATAATAATGGTAATGATATTAACTAATTGACAGTTGGGCTGTTCAGATTGTCATAGTTAATGGCCATTTATTTGACAAATTTGAACATTAAATTACTATTATTTTTTCCCTTTTTGGTGAATAGGCTCTTTTCACATCAACCTCATTGTTACGTGGCAAATCTTGCCCGTAACACCAAACATACTAGAGAGCTGAGCTTTGGAAGACCGATAGTAACTATGATAAAGTTATAGAAAAAAATTAAAACACCCCAAAATTCTAATTTACTTCCTTCCCCTATTAATGTAAAGTTATGTAAAAGTAACACTGCCCACTTCCAGAAACGCTAGGGAGCTGAACTTTTTAAGACTGAAAGACAATATGATAAAACTATATGAAAAAATTTAAAAACACCAACATTTTAATTTAATTCCCTCTCCTATAAATCAGAGCTGATCATTGGAATGCTGATAGAAATTATGATAAAACCATAGGAAAAAATTTAAAAAGTCTAATATTTTCATTTACTCTCCTCCCCTATAAATGTAAAGTTATGTAAAAGTAACATTACCCACTTCCAGAAACGCTAGAGAGCTGAGCATTGGAAGACTGATAGGAACTATGATAAAACTATAGGACAAAATTTAAAAACACGACAATTTTAATTTATTTTCTTTCTCTATACACGTAAAGTTATGTAAAAGTAACATTGTGCACTTTCAGAAACGCTAGAGAGCTGAGCTTTGGAAGGGTGATAGGAACTACGGTAAAACCATGGAAAAAAATTTAAAATATCTCAAAAATTTAAGTAAGGCATTGCAAAAGTTTTGAACATTATTCCGCATATTTTACTACTTTAAAAATTAAGTATTATCCAATTCCTTTAAAAAAGAAGTGAAATCATAACAAAAATATTTCATGTAAAAAAAAGCCAAGCACGCGAAAATGGCATTCCGTAAAAAGAATTGAGATAAAAGTAAAGCCAAGTTTTCCAATAGAAATTTCAAAATGAAAGGTTCTTACTAGTTTGGAAATATTTTTCTAAACTTGGCTATTACAGCTGTAAATAACTCAGGCACAGTGCTAAAGTTTGGCTGTAATAGCAAAGTTTAGAAAAATATTTCCAAACTAGTAAGAACCTTTCATTTTGAAATATGTATTGGAAAACTTGGCTTTACTTTTATCTCAATTCTTTTTACGAAATGCCATTTTCGCGTGCTTGGCTTTTTTTTACATGAAATGTTTTTGTTATGATATCTTATTCTTAAATTATTTCCTCTAAATTATATGATATAATGGCCCACTCGATGGCCTAAAAAGTTAATAGTCGTACTCAAAAAATTTTCGTCTGCGCCGTCATTTTTTTTTGTGCACCCCCAATGTTTTACATTACACGCCACCCCTGGGTGCCATTTGCCTTATTTTAAGTAGCTAATGTTTTTTAGAAGACCATCAATGGCGACCTTTCATGATGCCAAACATAATATATTAGCAATGAATGTGGACGAAACTACTAAGAAATTGGCCACGGTGGGGCAAGATCGTGTCATCAAAATTTGGGACATTAGTGCTTTACTTTAAATTA
This sequence comes from Aspidapion aeneum, assembly GCA_963576565.1. NCBI lineage: Eukaryota > Metazoa > Arthropoda > Insecta > Coleoptera > Brentidae > Aspidapion > Aspidapion aeneum. The sequence goes on along the minus strand of OY755041.1, from coordinate 279,216 downwards.
ACCTTAAAATTTATACCATATAAACGTTAATCAATAATAAAGATTTTTCAGCCTGTAAATCTTCAGCCTGAAAATTCAAATTTGCTATATTGTTGTGATAATTTTATCGGTGAATTATGAAAGTTTAAAGATGTTTATTTATCCATGTAAAGAGTGTTTCAATCATATACGTAATATGCCAGTACTCCCTTCAGATCATTCAGAAATAAAGATACGAAAAATGCATAGATATTAAATTTACATAGATTGAGTTTTTGTCAATAATGCGCTGACTGTGACGTAGCACGGCACCCCGACACAAAATAAGATTCTCGAACGTACAGTCGGGGACTTTTTAAATGGCCGCCCTTGAAAATAAAAAATATTCTTATTTGAAATTCGGAAAATTAATTTAAACCAAAATAAAAAAATTATGAACTTTACCTCTGTATGTATACATAAAAATTTAAAAATTTATATTTTTTCATTTCTTTCAGTGATTAATTTTGACAGAAAAAAAATACACCGGCAATTTAAAAAGTCCCCGACTGTACCACCATCTAATCTAATCGTGTCATTGACGGAACTTACACATTATTATCCGATTATTTACCATCTCTTTTTAAATTAATGTATTAGTAAGGGCGCCTAATACTCTTAAACAATCATGATATCAATAAACAAACATTGGTCTACTCGTTTTATTTACTAAATTCACACATTGTCATCCAGCTACTTACTCTCTCTTTTTAACTCAAATTAGTCCCAACAAACAATTAAAGTTGTAACGACGAAACCCCAACTAGAAAGAATTTCTTAAAAGTAACCGCAACGTACTCCCGCTACGTCTCAGTATACCATACAGCGACGTTATAATTCCCTAAGTGGGGAACCAATTTCTGGTTATAACTACTTGGCCAAGTGTTTAAAGTCACTGTAGTAACAACTACACTACTACGTCGAAGCAAGGTATCTACTACGTCGTAGAGGCTGTTTTTCTTCCGTAATGGCATAAAAGTTGCGATGTAGTTGCAAATAATATAATCGTTTCTTTTTGGTAGAATTGTTACACAATATGGTGGACACAACAGTAAACAGACTCGCTTAGTTTTTTTGTTTGGTTATGGTTATAATATGAACTATGTTATCCAAAAGTGTGAGAATTTACGAGCAGAGGATCAAAATTCGAGTGCGACGCAAAGTTTTTTGTATAACATGCATTATATATATTGCAAAAAACCGGTGCGCCCGTAAAATTGAGCCGTTTTCTGGTAGCTGATGGAATTTTTGTGTTGTGATTTTGGAGGTTATGTTTTCATAATCGACAGTTAACTCCAACAAATGGTGCTTAAGAAGAGCATTTTTGGTAAGCTTCAACTAATTTGTTTATAAAATAGTATGGCTCTTTAATATGAGCTCATAAAACGACAACAAAAATATTAAATTTTCTTTCTTACATAAAAACATGGCGTCCCAAACTATATTCCCTGATAGTCGAAAAGGTTACTTGAAAGTAGTTGCGGCTTTAAAGTTGATCCAAAAAGTTATTTTGTCTAAATTGTTACATCAGATGTTACTATGATGACACAAACTTTTGTGGTAAAAATTAAAGTTATAATGTAGTTGTCGGATACACTTGTTTGGGACTCCAATGAAGCTTAACTTTCTAGTGGTAATTAAGTAGGATATAAAAGTCAGGGCGACTACGAAATAACGACTAAAAAGAAAGTAAAACTTTAGCAACGTCCTATTGTGGTAGAGAAGACTATCAGAATCGACTATCAAGAAACAATCCTATGAAGTAGTTTAGAGGGTCGTTTTTACGAAACATCTACTATTTTCTGATACTAAATAGTAGTTAGAACTAAAAAGTAACAAATTTTGGTTGGGATCACCACATTTCTACTATAAGAAAGTAGCAAAGCCTTTAGAACATGTAGCCGCTACTATAAATGTTAGTTGGGGTGGGACGGGCGCACCCAATCTAAAACAGTCTTGGGATTAGTTTGAAAATAGAAGTATTTATAAGATGTCATTTTGACAATCAATGTCAATCGACGTTGTTTCATCAGCACACAGTGGGCTCGCAGACCTGATTTTTCGCCAAAAAGGGTTAAATTAAATACATACTGAAACTTCTGAATATCTTTGCTAAACACGAGTAGATAGTCCAGTAGGCCTTGAAAAAACTATTATTTGATTGACGCAACTTTCAGAAGTGTCATGTTTCCTTTCAACGAAACGCGTTAAAGTACCATATTTGCATGGCGATTTGATCCAGATTCAAAGCAATTTTGCGACAATATTTTATGCTGTATAAAATTAATAAATAAGTATCCCTGTACATTTTGATTTTAATTTTGATGTATAGACAAGTATGGTAATGGGTTTTGCTTGCGATTTCTGAAATTCTATAAAAATATAGATTTCTTATAAATGCTGGACAAAAATTTTGCTTCAGTCATCAACTGTTTTCTTAAAATTTTTATTTTCTTAAAAAGTAAATATCTCTCAAAAATTATATGAAAGATATTATTAATTTACTTAAAAGGGATTTCTTCGAGAAAAAGTTATATATAGGCAGTCTTAACAAAAGTGCTTGTTTATTATTTTTAAAACACTTTAGGCTAACTTAAACAAATAAAAATAAAAAAATTATATATTAATAAAAAATATTCAAAAAATAAAAAGTTCAAAATAAAAAAAATTGAAATATTCAAAAATCAAATAAAAATGTCACTCCATAAAAAATACCAACTAAAAAATCTCAAAAACCAAAAATTACAAATAAAGTTAACTATAACAGGTGGATTGTTTATCAAAAGAAAAAAGGTAAAAAAACTTTTAAAGTAAAAGGTTCAATTTTAAATCATCAGCAGTTTACCAAACCTGACTTTTAAACTAATATAAAGACGTGGACGCTTCAAAAATATTTATTTTGTTGAACTTAAAAACAAATTTTTCTAGAAAAATCATTTCTAATTAATTATGCAGTCGTTAAACTTGCAGGTTCTTATTCGCTACAAAGTCAGGGTTACGTTCGTATTATTTTCTAGTTTTTGGTACAGCCAAAGAATAATATTGTTTAACTCTTTTAAATAATTTAAATTTTTAGTTTGGTTTTTAGATTTGTTATTATGGAAACTTTTCATCCTTTCCAATGCAGCTTTGCGACGCATTATACGATGAGCTCAATTTAACCTTAAACAACCCCAAATAGCAAGTTTGACACAAATCGGTTTATAAATAGGATAGTTTGTTTGAGTAAAAAATTATAATAAGCGACGTTAAACACCGTAGAGTTCCGAATTCAATACATATCGGTTCATAAATGTAAAATCTTAATTATCAGCTTTATACACTCCAAGAAGTTCCAATTTTGATACATATTTGTTCATAAATAGAAAACTCTGCCCTTTTGGATCTGGCATGTTATTTTTTAATAAAAGTTTGAGTTCATAATTATAATCAGCGACTTAATACACGCCAAAGTTCTAAATTTGATACCTTTTGGTAAATGAGTTTTTTTTTTAAATTTAACACTCCAAAGTTCTAAATTTCATACTTATTGGTTCATAAATAGGAAACGTTGCCATGTTAGATCCGCATTTTGATTGATAAGTATTTTTTTCTCATTTTAAAACAAAATATTGTTACAAAACCTATTTTTCTATTTTTGGTCAAAAATTAGGTCCGGGAGCCCATTCCCAACTAACATTTATAGTAGCGGCTACATGTTCTAAAGGCTTTGCTACTTTCTTATAGTAGAAATGTGGTGATCCCAACCAAAATTTGTTACTTTTTAGTTCTAACTACTATTTAGTATCAGGAAATAGTAGATGTTTCGTAAAAACGACCCTCTAAACTACTTCATAGGATTGTTTCTTGATAGTCGATTCTGATAGTCTTCTCTACCACAATAGGACGTTGCTAAAGTTTTATTTTCTTTTTAGTCGTTATTTCGTAGTCGCCCTGACTTTTATATCCTACTTAATTACCACTAGAAAGTTAAGCTTCATTGGAGTCCCAAACAAGTGTATCCGACAACTACATTATAACTTTAATTTTTACCACAAAAGTTTGTGTCATCATAGTAACATCTGATGTAACAATGTAGACAAACTAACTTTTTGGATCAACTTTAAAGCCGCAACTACTTTCAAGTAACCTTTTCGACTATCAGGGAATATAGTTTGGGACGCCATGTTTTTATGTAAAAAAGAAAATTTAATATTTTTGTTGTCGTTTTATGAGCCCATATTAAAGAGCCATACTATTTTATAAACAAATTAGTTGAAGCTTACCAAAAATGCTCTTCTTAAGCACCATTTGTTGGAGTTAACTGTCGATTATGAAAACATAACCTCCAAAATCACAACACAAAAATTCCATCAGCTACCAGAAAACGGCTCAATTTTACGGGCGCACCGGTTTTTTGCAATATATATAATGCATGTTATACAAAAAACTTTGCGTCGCACTCGAATTTTGATCCTCTGCTCGTAAATTCTCACACTTTTGGATAACATAGTTCATATTATAACCATAACCAAACAAAAAAACTAAGCGAGTCTGTTTACTGTTGTGTCCACCATATTGTGTAACAATTCTACCAAAAAGAAACGATTATATTATATACATACAGCCTCTACGACGTAGTAGATACCTGGCTACGACGTAGTAGTGTAGTTGTTACTACAGTGACTTTAAACACTTGGCCAAGTAGTTATAACCAGAAATTGGTTCCCCACTTAGGGAATTATAACGTCGCTGTATGGTATACTGAGACGTAGCGGGAGTACGTTGCGGTTACTTTTAAGAAATTCTTTCTAGTTGGGGTTTCGTCGTTACAACTTTAATTGTTTGTTGGGTTGTGCAGCTCTATAAGTTGGACAGCAACAAAAAAGTTAGCTGTGCTTTAAAAAGAGATGCAAATGAGTTTGTTCCAAAATTACAATTTATGTCGGGGTGCAGTTTTTTAGTGACGTCACGAGTCAGCGCCTAATTGTGCGCCGATGATTGGACGTGACGAATACACGAATAAAATAATATGCAAACGTAAAAGTATAACCAATCAGGACATTTTATCTTAAGAACCGCAAAAAGGATAGAATTATGCCCATTGATATTGCTATTGAGCATGTTTGCATCATGCATCGTGAGGTATGCGTATTATTATACCTACTATATGGAAATAATATGCATATGTGTCTGAAAGCAACCAATCAGGATATTTTTTCTTAAGGACCGCGAGAAGTTATGTTTGCATCATACATTGGCAATTATCGTGGATATTGGTATATTATGTATATGGTTTCCATATTATTTAACTAAGGTCTACTGCGTAAAAAATTAATTTTTTCAATTTTTTGTTAGATCATGGTATAGTAGCCATTAATAATACTTTGTTGTAAAAAAAACGTACAACTATTAGGGCGTTTGCTTTTTCAGCCATATTGAATTAAACGTGGTGATCTTGATGAATGATTTACATAAAATAAAATTAATGTAAGAAAGGAAGAGCCGGTATTTTTATTGGCAGTTAATTTTTTTGATATTCCTGTTCTTTTTTGGGTTGTAATTTTTTAAGAACCATTGTACGCGCTTGGTCTTTCCTCCGTGTTGAATTAAACGCGGTGGACATAAAAATATTTAAATTATTATATTTTTTTAAGTTTTTTAACCGATTTACCTGAAACAAAATTCATATCGAAAAGGAAGTTAGTTTTTTGAGGTATTTTTATTGAAAGTTTATTTTTTTAGTCAAAACAGTCGTTTTTATTGAGATTCAAACTTCATTTTTTTCCAAATTTATAAAACTTTTTTTCCAGAAATTACGGTTATTGTAATAATTTTTAATTAAAAATTATAACAAGGTTTTTTTTTAATTATTGATTTTTTTTACAGAAATGACACCTATCCAAGTGGTTTTTATTTTGTATTACATTTTTTAGCTATAACCAAAGGTTCAGTTTGGTTCGATTTGATTTTTGTTACAAGTAAATCAGTTGTAAAAAAAATAAATTATTTTTTTAAAAATTCGTTTGAAGTCAACATGGTAAAAGTACAGCAATGATGGTTACTATCATAAAAAATCAGCTGGATAACAAAAAATTATTATATTTTTGCTAACCTTGGTCTATCAGAATTAGCAATAAAATCTATATGCCGCCAAACCCATTTCTTTGAAAATCTTCCTGTCTGTTTGCGGGTAAGGTATGGTCAATGTGTAGGTATCTTAAACTCCACCAACTGGTCCACTTATCTAGGAACATACGGTGAAGTACGCCCAATTTACTAGTGCTACGTATTCTTTGAGACAGCGAAAGCAACCAGGACTCTTTGTATGTCTCTTTCTATTCCGTAGTCTCGGTATTTTGTCGCGTAAAAGTATCTGCCTTCGACCGTGTACAGCGTGTCCCATTTTCGATGGGATTAAATGGGAAACTCGGTTATTATTAAAGATATTGATTTTCTGATTGCACCTTACCGTGCTCTTTTTTTGAGCCCTTAAAAATGGCGTAATCAGATTTTTGCTATACCCCGTAGTTTCGCTAATACTTTTTGAAATAATTGTATTTTTAATAATCCCTTGTATCTCGCTTCTTTTGCGAGATACTTTTATTCTGTAAAAACATTTTTATGGCAACTTTTTTAGAAGAAAATAATGACGTTGTCAGTTTTTTAAAATATTGTTTAGTTTTTGAGATATGGTATTTATCATAAAAAAATTAAATACGGACCTGGATTTTTTTTTATTACTATTTTGATTAGTTTCATGCTAGTATTATCATAAAATAATAAAAATTAAAAAAAAAATTGTTTTAAGGTAAAAAAATATATTTAATATTTAAAAAAAAAATAGTCCGAACCTGGATATTTCCAACATAAATATCAACTAAAAATTGCTAGTTAAACAATTTTTAGTTTAACTGTTTTGATACTTAGAATATTAAAATGGTTTTACGTTAATTTACAGATTTATTTGAAACAAAGTCTACGAAAAATAGAAGAAAAAACAAGTTATAAAAAATAACTAATTTTTCTGATTACCATTATGTAAGACATTGTTGGCATTTTTGAGTAATTTTTCTTAACGCATTTTGCATAAAAATATTTCTGCCATTTAAATATTGGGATTTTGTTGCTTGAATGAATCAGTCAAACATATCACATTTTTCAAAATCTGGATATGGTCGATTTCTAGCCAGTTTAAAATAATTGTTAGCCATTCACAAAAATGACAAGTAAAATGACAATGTCAATTCCACGCTTTTGTTTTGTAAATTTCACGACCTGCTGTTCGGTTATCAAATAATTAGTATGATATTATTTTTGTAACTTTTTAACGTTTTTTACTTTATTTATAAATCTTTTAATTATCATTTCAAAACAGATAAACTAAAAATCGTTCAACTAGTGTGTCTTGCAATTTTTAATTTATAATTACGTTGGAAATTTCCAGGTTCGGACTATAATTTTTTTTTCAAATATTAAATAGTTTTTTTTAACCTTAAATCAAAAAAATATTAAAGTTTTATCATTTTAAGGTAATAATAGCATGAAACTAATCAAAGTAGTAATAAAAAAAATCCAGGTCCGTATTTAGTTTTTTTATGATAAATACCATATCTCAAAAACTAAACAATATTTTTAAAAATTGACAACGTCATTATTTTGCTCTAAAAAAGTTGCCATAGAAAGGTTTTTACAAATTAAAAATATCTTGCAAAATAAGCGAGATACAAGGAATTAGTTAAAATGCAATTTTTTCAAAAACTCCCTGTATTAGCGAAACCACGGGGTATAGCAAAAATCTGATTACACCATTTTTAAGGGCTCCAAAAAAGAGCACGGTAAGGTGCAATCAGAAAATCGATATCTTTAATAATAACCAAGTTTCCCATTTAATCCCATCGAAAATGGGACACGCTGTACAGGTGAAGAACTTATAAAATGCTTTATTAAACACGAATTATGCTAATAAAGCTGGTGGTTTTTGTAGAACGACTCAGATTTATTTCCTGCAATATTTAAATTATAGGAATTGAGGAACAGATAAAAGCATCAAGTGAAATTAAAGAAAGAAAAATAAGAAAAAAGTTTTCTGCCTCGTCCGGGACTCGAACCCGGTATCTCTGGCTCTGTACGCAAACATTCTAAACATTGAACTACCGAATTCATACATAAATTTTCTGAAAACTTTCATCTATGCAGACTGCGGGGTCTCAATACAAGAACGAGAAACTCTTAGGGTATTAACTCGACCAAGTCTTCAAACTGATTTCTACAATTCTTCCTTCCCACTGTCAAAGGTATAAAAACTGCTCAGAGATCCCTGGTTCGAGTCCCGGCCAAGGCAGAAAACTTTTTTTTTATTTTTCTTACTTTAATTTCACTTGTTATTTATAGTTTTGGGTCTTTGCATTATTTGCAATTTGGTATTTGAGAGATAAAAGCATGTTAGGGGAATTAGTTTGAAACGCTTATGTAATTTAAATTCGAAGTTTTTCCAAATATTTGGCCCTGTTATGTCCGTAAACTTTATTTTTTATGTACTACTTCTTCTACTATGTGATGAACGTTTTTCTACGTTATCCGACTCCTACTCTCCACCTTCTTCGATCCTGACAATCATCTTCTGTCAGATTTTTTTAACTCATTGATCTTTGAATTGACTGTTGGCATTCCAGTTTAGGACGCCCTCTTTTTCTGCGCCCTATTGGTTGCCATTATAGGACATGGTTTGGTAATCTTTCGTCGTTCATCCGTTTTACATGGCCGTACCATATCAGTTGTCTTTTAATGATGTCATCCGTTATGCTTCCCTCAATTCCAATTCTTTCTTTTATGATCTCGTTTCTTATATGATCTGTTCTAGATATTCTCATCCATCTTCTTATTGCACCCATTTCGACACTTGTTTTGTATTTTTTCGTGACGCGACAAGTCTCTATTCCATACAACAGCGTGCTTTGCACCATTGTTTCATATATGTTGAATGTTACATTCTTTTTTACCTTTCTGGTCCATAAAATACTGTTAAGACATCCAATAACCTTTTTTGCTTTTAGTATTATTTTTTCCAGTTCTTTACAGTCTGTTCCTGTCTTATCAAATGTGACACCACGTATAAATACTCATTGCATCGAGATATTGTTTGTCCATTTTCTAGTTCTGACTCACTTGATTGGTTTCCAATACATTGTTCACTGTTAACCCCACTTTTGGTATTCTTCTGTTAACTTTTTCATCATATACTCCATATCTTGTTTATCATTAGCTACAATTACTTGGTCGTCAGCAAACTGTAGTGTGTATACGGTAAATCAGTCGTTAAGTTGTATTCCCATGCCGTGTACTTTACGTTTCTAGTTTTTTAGAGCTACTTCAATATATATTTTAAAAAGAGTTGGAGATAAACAACATCCCTGTCTTAAACCTTTCGTTACTAGCAATTCTTTTTGAAAGTCGATTTCCAGTTTTAACTTTAGATTTTGACCCTTTATATAGTTCTTTTACAGCTTTTATGTATGTATGATTTTAAGTAACTCCAATAAAAGAAATCATTGTGAGCAAGATTGGGTGATCTGGCTGGCCATAAGATAGTTCCCCGTGTGCTTATTAATCGATTGTAAATTGGGCGACAAGATTCCTATGTTCTTAGTTGAGTGGTCCTCTCGGTATATAAATTGCTTACTAATACGGTATAACATGTTTTAACCAAAAAAGTACTTATGATAAAAAAACATACAGGGTGTTCGGCACATGAACCGTGAAAATTTTTTGGGGTATTTTTGGGGTCATTTGCTACCTTTTCAACCTTGGAACTTGGGTCCTTAGAGTCACGGCTAAAGAGATATAAATTTTTTAATTTTTTTTCTAAAATTACCCAAAATCCCACCTGTAAACCCTCGTAAACTTTTTATTAATATCTGGAAAAGCACCATTTTTTTAAAATTCTGTAACCTTATGCTACTTCAACTAATTAATAGATTTGTTAAAATGTATCTACCAAAGGGACATACGAGGTTTTTTATTAAAGAACATTAGTGATTTTGTGAAAGAAAATCAATTTCAAAATTAAAAATTAAAAAAGTATCGACACTTGAGCACTTCATTTTCTTTTAAAAACTTCTCTAGTTGATTAGCTTTCTAACGGTATGCTACACTTTGATTAAAAAAAACAATTCTGCTTTAAAATACGGATATTCTGTGAGACGGGCAATAATCGTTCGGAATTGATAAGAAAAACAATTTGATGTTTATGATCGTTTCAAACAAAATTTATAAATAAAGAACACAATACATTATTGTTAAAAGTTTAACTTTTGTTTAAGTAGGTAAACGATCATAATTGTTTTTCTTACCAATTCCGAAGGAGTCTCGCCCTTCTGACGGAATATCCGTATTTTAAAGCAGAAATGTTTTTTTTTTAATCAATGTGTAGCATACCGTTAGAAAGGTAATCAACTAGAGAAGTTTTTAAAAGAAAATGAAGTTCTCAAATGTCGATACTATTTTTGATTTTTAATTTTGAAATTGATTTTCTTTCACAAAATCACTAATGTTCTTCAATAAAAAACCTCGTATGTCCCTTTGGTACATTAATTTTAACAAATCTATTAATTAGTTGAAGAACCATACGATTACAGAATTATAAAAACAAAATGGTGCTTGTCCAGACATTAATAAAAAGCTTACGAGGGTTTAAAAGTGGGATTTTGGATAATTTGAGAAAAAAAAATTTTAAAATTCATATCGCTTTAGCCGTGACTCTTAGGACCCAAGTTCCAAGGTTGAAAAGGTAGCAAATGACCCCAACACTATCCCAAAAAATTTTGACGGTTCATGTGCCAAACACCCTATATATTAAGATCACCCATGCATCGGTTTAAACGAAAATTAAACTCTAAAGCAACATTATGGTTCAATAGGGACCTTTTGCATGTCCCATTTTTCTCTTATCCTTTATTTGAGGCATGCGCTGTTACCTAATTTAATGAATGATGATCCTTTACTAAAGGATAGTGTTTGACCGTACTGGTGTTTGAATAGCGCAGCCTACTTTATTTTCTTTTATTTAAAGACAGTGTTGCCGCACATATAACATTATACCAAAATGTAATGTAAATTTAAAATATTTTTTGGATACCAGACATTTATTTGACAAGCTACCATCCGCAGATTTTATTTTATGCCAATTATTGAAAATTATTTTTTATAACAACTGGTAGGTATTTGTTGTCATCAATGTTCTGCGAAGTGCGTAAAGAAATAAGAAGAAGTACACAAGTAAACACCTAATCCTCTTTTAGTTTTTCCCTAGTTGTTTACGGAACTTTTTAATTAATTTTGCCTAAAGAACACCAAACAGGTTTTTGCCAGATAAATAAAGGATAAAAAATGTTGTCTGCCAAAGGTCAAAATTGGGCTTCTAAATATCACGTGACTTCTATCATTTAATGTCGCATTTATAAAGGATAAAGTTAACTAAAATAGGGCGTGCAAAAGGTTTATAATACCCTGTTTCCACCAATGCATGCCCACCCCGATTCAAAAAACGCATCAGGTGACGCTGCATTTAAAACCTGTGCAAATCCATGGGCTATCACGTGATGCGTTTTTTGAATCGGGGTGGGCATGCATTGGTGGAAACAGGGTATAATATAATAATGAAATAATAACGCTAATAATTTTTTACAAAACAGCAAATATTTTTCAATATCAATTATTATTAGTTAATTATAAAACATGGTGCACTGTAAAAGTAAACAATTATTTTAAAAAAATAGCTAATCTTAAATTATATTTTTGAATTTTACTGCAAATTAATACTATTTATATGTTTTCCCATAAAGTACTATATTATTTAAATTTTTATTTTTATTTTTAATATGTTATGTGTATTATGAATTATGTTTTATACATTTAAGTAAATTTTAATTGTAGAACTTTCCATTTCACAAAACGTCTGATAATTGTTAATTAAAATAACCAAAACCTTACAAAACTAAAAAAAAATTGTCTTTTTTTTTGACGACCGAACCTCACATATGTGAGGGTGGGGCAAAAAATAAAGGAAAAAATGATTTTTGTTAAAACCTTCAAATTATCAGTGACGGCCACGAAAGCAACCCACCCCCCTGGGTGCGCCCATGATAGTGGGATCTGTTTTATAGGGGAGACCGGGGCTAGTTGGCGCAAGGGCAAGTTGGCGCACGGCTATTTTCTACTAAACCACCAGTCTGGCAACGTTGTGCTAATAGACAATTTTGATGTATGTGACCTAGTGTCTGTTTGTAAAGAATTCCAGTATTCAGAGTGCAGTCGCTAAGTGTGAGCGCTCTCTAATGTGTTCATACACGTGGGAAGTAAATTTTTATTCATTTAATATATTTGCGATAACTTTTCATTCAATAATTGTAGGTACTTTGTAGATAGAGTAGTTTAAAGACTGGAATTTCTAGTTTCCAAAACAAGCTAAAATTTTTGTTTATATCTTAGTGTTGTACGAGAAAAAAATTCAAGAAACAAAAAAACACGATTGGGGTTAGTTGGCTCATTTTTTCATGGGCAACTTGGCGCGTGCGCCAACTTACCCCAAGCAGTATTTTTGGTACAGAAATAACATAAATATTACTGCCGGTTTTGAAGTTTCAGGAATTTATCATTTTAATCGGGATATCTTTTCCGAAGAGGAGATTTTACCTTCATATTCTACGGACCGACCTAACCCTAATATTATTGACTTGGGTGATGATCAAGTGAGAGAAAATGGTGAGAAAAATGTTCCCCAAGCTGCAGAACCTGCATTACAGGAGTATCAAGAACCTGATCTTTTACAACAAGCTTTAGAAGTTGACGAAAATCAAAACGAAGATATTCGTCCAGGGTCGTCTCGTACTCTCGGGAGAAATAACCTCAGAAAAATACGAAATAGTTCCATCCCAAATACGGCCCTTACCTAAAGCGGAAGCAAGAAAAAATATTACCAAACGGCGAAAAAGACGAACTACGGCTATATTAACCGATACGCCCATTAAAGAAGCTCTTCGCGAAGAGCAAGCTCCAAAAAAAAAGAAGGTAGAATTTAAAAAAGCTTCTGAAATAAGCGAAAAGGAGGAAAATAGAAAAATTAGGTACCGGCAAATAAAAAATAAAAAAAATTAAAATAATGACCCCTTAAGCAGCGATGATGATGATTACTGCTTTTGTCTGTATTGCACTGATACATATAAGAATAGTGCCCTTAGGGAAAAATGGATTAAATGCAACTGGTCTCATAGCGGGGCTTATGAGGAATGTGCTGGTGAAACTTCAGCAATTTTTTTGTGCATTAATTGCTTAAGCGAGTAAACAGATTATATTTTATATAATTTAAGTGATTTTTTTTTATTATTTAATAAATTTAGTCCGCAACCCAGAACCAAAGCGTCAACTTACCCCGGCCATACGCCAAGTTGCCCCTGAGCGGGGCAAGTTGGCGCATTTTGCATAAACATGATTTTTCTTGATTTTCTTTTAAATTATAAGAGCTAAAGAAAAATTATACATGGCGGATAAATAGCTGAGAAAAACGTCTAGATGCTGCACTACCTTTTTATTTTGCATAATAAACCACAAAGACATACAAATTAAAAAACCAAAAACTGCGCCAACTAGCCCCGGTCTCCCCTAATGTCGCTTAGCCTGTTGTCATACATCGCTTTCTTATATCAAAATTTGCTTCATTTTTTTTTATTAAAATAATCTACGCCCCTGTTTGATATTCTGTGCTCCTGTAGTGTAGCCCCTAAAACTAATCTGTCCTAACTGGTTTGATATTTCATGAGGTCTGCGTTTTAAACCTACTACCGAGCCAGTTGAGAAAAACACCCTATACCTATAAGTTTCTATTTTATGGCATTTACCTTTCCCCTTGGACTATTAACGCATTGGGTCTCTATCGAATCACCTTCGAAACCGGCGGCGATTCTCTATATTCGCGCATAGCTCTCATCTGCTACCGCGCCGCGCTGCACATACGCGTATTTGATCCTAAATGCTGGTCATATATGAGTTTTGTGAATGTGAGAATATAATAAATTGGTAAAATTTTTTTTTAAGTCACAAGCTTTTATAAAATGCACTAAAAATTACAAAATAATTTTCTAACATTCTAATATTATCATAATAATAAAAGCGGTGGCCGACTGATGGAAATTTTGACGATGTTAGCACGATAAGATATCCGTATCAATTAAATATCACTATTTGCAAGAATCAATCTAGCAGAAAAATGCAGAGGTACCAAACCCACCCAACCCGACCCAAGATACCCCAGAATTTCTCTGACATAGGTATGGCAATGGCATAACATTGCGGCACATCAAACATATCTTTGATGACCTGCTATGTTGAATATTCTTTAAGTGTTTAGATCACAAATTAAGATTAACTTATGCTTTGATTTGAGGCCATCGCTTTTATTATTATGATAATATTAGAATGTTAAAAAATTATTTTTTAATTTTTAGTGCATTTTATAAAAGCTTGTGACTTAAAAATTTTTTTTTACCAATTTCTTTTCTACTTTTTAGTCTCAACTATCTACTCTATTAAATGAAAATATTTGTTCAATAACAGAACAGGAGAGTTTATTCTAGATTATAATGAAATCGCTGATCGTGAGTTGTTTGGAAACTCATTTTTCTATTGGGGGAAAGAGAGGGTGGGGGTAGAGGTAGAAATATATTGTTTTGTTTTTTCAAGCCATTGTTTTTAAAAGTGTATTTATGGCGCCATCTTTTGGATTTTGCGATATACTCAGCCGGCAGCCGCAAGCGGCATTAAAGATCAGCCTATTATAAACCCTGAGGTTTTTTTTTATATTATCTACCTAATAGGGACCTTTTGCAATAAAGCCAGGCACCAATTGTGCCGGGCACTATATTGACAGTTTCACATTATAAGAACAGCTGTCTTCTTTCAAAATAAGGCCATTGTGTATTATAAGAGCCAGAATTAATAGTGACGCCACAATTAATGGAAAATAAACGACTGGATTTCTAAATTCGACTTTGGTATGTCAATTTTGAAAGATCAACTGTCAGTTTTTAATCCATACTGTCAATATAGTGCCTGGCACAATTTGTGCCTGGCTTTATTGCAATAGGTCCCTAGTATGTACCTATTTTTTTTATTTAATTCTTAATTTTGGTATTTTGTCAGTAAAAACAAATCGTAGAAATACAATTTACCTACTAAATCAATCCAAACTATCGATAGTTCTCCAGCACTGCTTGCTGAGATGATTAAAAAATCTACCGATTTTTCTTGAAGCCTTCTACCGAAGACCTCAGGGTCGAGGGTGGCAACACTGAGTTAACGTTCGTTTAAGGTATATTGTAGGAGTCAGCCAACAATTTAAATTTTAAAAAATCTAAATAGGCATTTTAAATAATAATTTTACTCGGTTGGAGGTTGAACCGTAAAGAAAATTTGATTATTTTGAGAAAACTAATTAACAATCACCAATAAACGATATAAAGTTAAAGTAACTCACATTATTGCATTTAAACTATCACAGACATACGTAGACTTTGACTATACCTACTGACTAAAATATTATATAACATCTTACTTGTAGCGACTGTGATCTTAAATTAAATTAAATAAATGGATCCAGATCTGATACCTTCCTAGCTAGCCTATTAGCACACTGCAAGTGAAGCGATGATATATCAGCGTTGCAAACAGTTTTGTGTAAATATCTCAGAAACTAAAGCTCTTACGAAGTTTTTGATTATAACACAAATTATTGAGCAAAATGTGGTCTACTATATTCCGAAAACCGCATATCGATGCGATGCTTTGTTAAAAAGTTAGCATTAAAAAAAAAATTGATTGCCAAGAAACTGCCATTAAGGAACGTCCTTAAATTACGTAACGCTCTAGGGGGGAGGGGGGCCTTAGCATTGATGAATTTTGACCAAAATTTAATGAGCTCGTTAGAGTGTCGAACACTATTTTACCTAAAAATTTTATGAAGATTGGTTTAGCGGTTTAGAAGCTATCGTGTTACGGAAAGAAATAATATATACCCACACACACGCAGACAGATATCACGACGATATTGCTAAGATAGGTAAAATACAGCCTTACCCAAATAACACATTTTCGGCGTTATCTGAAAATTTTTTTTCTCGAAAACAATACTTTTTTTAGCCAATACTACGCGGGCTAGAAAGGTAAAAATAATAGATTCTAGCCTTTTTAACAACTCTGCTGGATGATGAAATATCCGTCTTGTAGAGCCAACAAACACCACGAGACAAAATATTCGCCAACCCTGGCTAATTTTAATTAGGACAGCCAAACAAGGCAAAATCTTGATGGTATGTTTTTATGGCTTTTCGCGTTCGCTAAAAATAAAGATACACGAGCAGACAGACCGCGAGGTTAATCCCCCTTGGCCAAATTTTGTTATTTTGCATGACTTATATTGTGTTAAAAACAGCAAAAACTCACGAGGCAGGAAACCTCGATGTTCTTTAATTCCCACTTTAAGATTTGGTAAAAAGCGCGATCTGGATAGAAGAAGCATCTTAGTTTTGGTTTTGAACCCAAACTAAAAAGTGATCATAATTAATAAATGTGACTAAATGTTCAAATGGTAAAGATGATGGTAAAAGAGTGTGAGAGATTTATTTTGAATTTTAATCTATCGGTTGTTGCTTAAATTCGTGGACTATGAAAATTGACTGAATCGTTTTGTTTTACAATACAAACTTGTGCTCATATGAGCGTTTTGCTAATAATTTAACTGATAGACTATGGAGACAAATTGCGGAAAAACCTGGGGCACTAGCCCCAAACAAATGTATTGGCTGTATATAACAGTCATCAGACCAATGATTGCGTATGGCGCAATAGTCTGGTTCGAGAAGGGACATCAAAGAACCTCAAGGGCCAAACTAACCAGCTTACAACGACAAGCCAGTCTTGCCATATGTGGTGCAATGAGCTCTAGCCCATCGACTGCGCTTGAATGCTTACTAAACTTACCTCCGCTTCACATTTTCTTAGAGGCGGAGGCACGAAGAGCAACATACAGAATAAGAGCCAACCACCAGGATGGCAGGGCAAACAAAGTGATATCAACAGCCCTAATAAGGGAACAAGAGTTGGATGCAACTCTAGGAATGATATCCGACGTCATGCCTAACACGGTTACAACAGAAAGTTATACAACATTATCCTCCCGGAGAGGGAGGACTGATTAAAGAACAGGACCAATTTTTCAAATAACGATAGCTTCTGGTATACCGACGGATCCAAAATGCCTTCGGGCGTTGGATCTGGAGCTGTTAGTATTCAAGAAAAAGTCGAGATTAAAGATAGTCTCGGCCAATTGGCTACTATATTTCAGGCCGAACTCGTAGCCATTGAACTGTGTGCCCGGTGGATTACTGACCACGAGTGGACCAACAGGACAATAAAAATCTTCTCCGACAGTCAAGCAGCCTTAAGAGCGCTTGATTTCTATACGGTCTCATCGAGAACCGTGAGGAGCTGTAAAGATTGGCTGAATGCGCTTGGTAGCGCTAACAATGTGTCATTAGTATGGATACCAGGGCATTCTGGGCACGAGGGAAATGAGGCCGCAGACCTAGCAGCGAGGGAAGCGGCATCTGCCGAATTTTTCGGCCCCGAGCCAGCCCTGGGGATATCATACAATGCTGCTAAATCAACCATATTAAAATGGATGGAGAATAGCTTCCAACAATACTGGATAAATATACCAGAACTGGCTCACTATAAAGAGTTCATTAAAGGACCTTGTAGAAACAGAGCCAGGAACATTATTGGACTTACCAGACAGGAGATACGTATAGTGACTGGTCTTTATACGGGTCACTGTCGACTGAGAGTGCCCATGCACAGAATGGAACTAACAGAAGAGGCCGAATGTAGACTCTGTATGGAGGATGACGAAACAGTCAGACATGTACTGTGCGAATGTCCGGCTATTGCACGTTTACGTCAGAATACTTTCGGTAAACCTCAGATCGACTCAGAAGATCTGAACAGTGTCTCACTCAAACTGATAGCCGGCCTTTTTGGAGGATTAGGCATACAGTGGTGAGGAACCACTCAAAAGTGAGCCACAATAGACCCACTGGTGGTCGCAGTGGAAGGGCTGCATCATCATGGAGACAAATATATTAATGAAAAATATGATTTTAATTTTGTGTGTATTGAATAAATATCGCATGTCGCCATGCAATACTTTGGGAAATGCACTATGTATTATTTTTTCAATGTACACTAAAACGCTTACGCTCAAAAGAAGGTTAAGATTTTTGTAACTGCAACCAGGGAACTATAAGAAAATATTCGCTCTGTTTTCACGAAAACCTGGGGCCGCAGCATTTTAAACAACTTCTAAGCATTCTCTATGCTGTGAATTTTATATAGAACTGAATTTAAAAAATTACGAGACACTTGTTGGAAAAATCGCCACAGAATATCACGGATGTATCTTTAATATTTTTTGTACTTTAACAAAAAACATACAATTAAAAACAGACTCTTGTAGACGTCAGACCTCTTCATTACGAGTATAAAAAATTGATCAGCGAAGAAAGCAAGACTGTTCAGTAAAGAAACTTAAAACTTGTTTCTGCCTGCCGAACCGTCAACGAGTTATTCGCACTCAGAAACCTACACTGGTATGTTCACAAAACGATTGCGTTTAACTTTTTGTTTTTTTTGAATGATTTTTGTTAAAAATAAATGATATTCCATTTACTTTCTATTTATTAACACCCATTTTCGAGAAAAAAAAATTTTGCCCAGCTTTTCGGGTCAAATACTCCTATGTACGCCGCTCTTGCCGGCCAGAGCCCTGTTTTCTCCCCTATTTTAGTCACTTCCACAACGTCTTCGAGTTTTTTATAAGTTCCTTTTTTTAGTGTTATATTACTAAACAAGTAGGTAAAAAATGTGCTGATTTTGATTTAGATTGTTACTTATGTGTTATAGCTTTGGAGATATGCTGTTTTGGTTTTACATAACTAGAACGCGGAGTTCACATATTAGATATTAAAAGTTGTGCTAAATATTTGAACCTAAAACTGCACGTTAAATCCAATTTAGCGGGTTATAAGCGAGTCATAGACATTTGAGGTTGCAAAAAGTCCGAAGGCTTTGAAACTTGGCACGATTATAGAGTTGCTGGTCGTTAATAACTCAAGTTTGCTACCTCGAGCGATGTGGCGCCTAAATTCAGTTTTATTTAATAACTTGGTTTCTGCGGCCTTTAGAAAAAAAAGTTTTATACAGTGTGTCCCCGGATGGAGTTGACAAGACGAAAAAATCCTTTATTTTTAATTTTACGAAAAAACTCACTGTTTATAAAAAATTCTGCTTGTTGAAAATTAAGATTACCATAATAAAATCTTTATTTAGGTGTACAGGGTGTTATCAAATTAGGAAACATGTAACTAATAGGGACCTATTGCAATAGTGCCAGGCACAAATTGTGTCGGGCACTATATTGACAGTTTCGCATTACAAACTGACAGTTGATCTTTCAGAATTGACATACCAAAGTCGAATTTATAAATGCCGTCGTTTATTTTCCATTAATAGTGGCGCCACTATTAACTCCGGCTCGTATAATATACAAACGCCTAATTTTGAAAGGACACAGCTGTTCTTATAATGCGAAACTGTCAATATAGTGCCCGGCACAATTTGTGCCTGGCACTATTGCAATAGGTCCCTAATAAGAGGAGAAAAATCTTTATTTTTAATTTCACTCTTTATAATGTGACATTTTTAGATTTATTTTGATTGTCATATATTGATTTTCAAGTAATAGGTTTTACATCCTAAAAAATGTATGAGCATGAAGTTAGCGAAGCACCCATCGCAAATCGAATCGCAACTGGGTGGATAATTTGCCGTTAATTAGTCGTGAATTAGTTGTGGAAAAATTTATTTTGTCGCTCTTATTTACCAAGTTAGCGAAGCACCCAAAAAAACGGTCAAAAAGAAGAGCGACAAAATTAATTTTTCCACCACTAATTCACGACTAATTAATGGCAATGGGTGCTTCGCTAACTTCATGCTCATAAAAAATGTTTACAAGAGCAGAACGGATTGTTTTTTCAACAAATGTTTAACTTTTAAAAATTAACACCTGTAGGATAACAATTTTGTTTACATTTTGCTTTACTGAATAAATGCGGTCCTCTTCCTCTTGGATTATTTTATGCTTCCTAATTCGATAAAACCTTGTAAATAATACTTGATAATCAAAAATATTAATATCGTTATCTTTATTTTTTGACAAGCAGATTTTTTGTGTGATGTTTTTCGTGAAATTAAAAATAAAGATTTTTCTACTCTTATTAATTATATGTTTCTTAATTTGATAACACCCTGTTCATCTAATCAAAGAATTTATTATGGTAATCTTAATATTTCAACATGCAGAATTTTTTATAAAAAGGGAGTTTTTTTCGTAAAATCAAATATAAAGGATTTTTTCCTCTTGTCATGCACCTCCATCTGGGGACACACTGTATAAAAATAAAATAAGAGTAAAATTTCCTACAAAAAAATACGTTTAAACATTTTTATAGGAAATTTTGTTGTCTATAATTTGTGTTTAAAACTTTTTTTTCTGAAACCTTCATAAACCAAGTTATTTAAAAAAACTAAATTTGGGGCCATTTTTCCAAGATGGTGGCGCGTAACTTACTGGGTAGCTATTCTGGATCTTGAACGATGTGACCATCCACATCCCGCGCTTTGACCAATAGCAAACTCTAAGCGGTCGTGTGTTGTGCGAAATGACTTGTCTCGACCAATGGCTTAGCCCACTCTTTAAAATTAGTGGAGTTTACGCGTTTGAAGTGAAATCTGTTCTCCTACCCCGTACCAACTGAACGTTTCTCGGTCGCATTGTAGGAGAAGCTTGCGCAATGGAGGTCTTTTCGCATAGCACGTGAAGTCTCGGAGGTAATTTAAAGCTTGTCATAAGCGAAAGTATGAGATGGTAACTATTATGTCGTTCAAGACCCAGAATAGCTATCCGGGCTTGTAGTACAGCGTGTCCCATTTTCGATGGGATTAAATGGGAAACTCGGTTATTATTACAGATATCGATTTTCTGATTGCACCTTACCGTGCTCTTTTTTTGAGCCCTTAAAAATGGTGTAATCAGATTTTTGCTATACCCCATGGTTTCGCTTTTGAAAAAATTGCATTTTTAATAATTCCTTGTATCTCGCTTATTTTGCAAGATATTTTTATTCTGTAAAAACCTCTCTATAGCAACTTTTTTTAGAGCAAAATAATGATGATTTCTTAAAATATTATTTAGTTTGTGAGATATGGTATTTATCATAAAAAATTAAATACGGACCTGGATTTTTTTTATTACTATTTTGGTTGGTATTATGCTATTATTATCTTAAAATGATAAAAATTTTTTGTTTTAAGACTAAAAAAAATATTTAATATTAAAAAAAAAATTAGTCCAATCCTGGAAATTTCCGACGTAAATATAAATTAAAAATTGCAAGACACACTAGTTGGACGATTTTTAGTTTATCTGTTTTGAAACGTTAATTAAAAGATTTATAAATGAAGTAAAAAACCAAATTATTTGATGGTAGCACAGCAACTCATGAAATTTACTTCAACATGGAAAAACAAAAGCGTGGAATTGACATTGTCATTTTACGTGTCATTTTTGTGAAAATCTCACTCAAAATAACTCTAAAATGGCTAGAAATCGACCATATCCAGATTTTGAAAAATGTAATATTTTTGATTGCTTTATTCAAACAACAAAATCCCAATACTTAAACGGCAGAAATATTATTAAGCATAATGCGTTAAGAAAAATTGCTCAAAAATACCAACAATGTGTCACACATAATGCCAATCAGTTTGAACATTTATACCATTAAGGAAAAATTAGGTATTATTTTTTGTAATTTGTTATTTTTTTTTGTATTTGTCGTAATATAAATAAATAATAATAAATAAATTAACGTAAAACCATTTTAATTTGCTAAGAATCAAAACAGTTAAACTAAAAATCGTTCAACTAGCAATTTTTCATTTATATTTATGTTGGAAATTTCCAGGTTCGGACTAATTTTATTTTAAAAATAGTAAATATTTTTTTAAAATCTTAAAATAAAAAAAATATTAGATTTTTATTATTTTGTGATAATACTAGCATGGAGCCAATCAAAATAGTGATAAAAAAAATACAGGTGCGTATTTAATTTTTTTATGATAAATACCATATCTCAAAACTGACAACGTCATTATTTTCCTTTAAAAAAGTTGCCATAGAAAAGTTTTTACAGAATAAAAATATCTTGCAAAATAAGCAAGATACAAGGAATTAATCAAAATGCAATTTTTTCAAAAACTTCCTGTATTAGCAAAAATACAAGGTGTAGCAAAAATCTGATTGCACCTGTTTTAAGAGTTTAAAAACAGAGCACGGTAAGGTGCAATCAGAATATCAATATCTTTAATAATAACCGAGTTTCCCATTTAATCCCATCGAAAATGGGACACGCTCTTCATGAACAATACACTTTGTGAAATTTTTGAATGTAAAGTTTTTGTGTACAGATGCGAATTATCCTAGTGCTTTTTTGATCTGAAGGTTTTGAAGGTTGTTCTGATTGGTTAGGTAGGTTGGTTGGTTGGGTTGGTTAGATTGGTTGGTTAGGTTGGTAGGTTAGATTGGTTGGTTAGGTTGGTTGATTAGGCTAGTTGGTTAGGTTGGTTGGTTGATTACCTGAAACCCCTTAAAGGCAACGAATTCTGATTATTGTTTTTTGTTCTTAGCTCCACATTGGTAGAGAACAAAATTGTTGTCACATTTTTGTTTGAAAAACCATGTGAGCTCAATGGTATGCCTACAATCGTTGCGTTTATATTCTGGCTGTTAGCCATAACAGCACATTGCAGTGAATTTCCGGAGCGAGAATGTTGCGATTTAACTACACCCGAAGCTACTTTAGTTACGACAACACCAGTGTCCATAAAACATGCAACTCCTGCTGGCCTTTACATTTCAGGTAATTACAAATTAAAGCTTTTTTGCACAACCGTGTGTTAAAGTGCACTTTAGTGCGATCATTTTACAGCGTGATAACAGTATATAAAGATAAAAGTGTCACGTTTTATCCCGAGGCGAAAAGATTGTAGTCCGACCAGAGGGTATACCGCAGCCCACGAGAAAGACCGGCCCGGGCGCGGAAATATCACGTGACCGTAGGAGGCTCACAAAAAACGCCTCACGGCCCGCTGTCATTATAAAACATGTGTGTGTTCAGTTTTGGTATGTTTGTTTACGTCGATTTTTTTTAATTCGGGCACGAATTTTATGTGAATTTTATCAAAGTTATTAAAATAACGCAGCTCACGAAAAAGACTATAGTAAGCTGCGTTAAAATAATTAATGGCTAATGAGTAAATTATAAAGAAAATACCTATAAGATAAACAATGCCGCGAACGTGTAATTAGTGTTGTTCCTTGTCGGTCCAACTATAAAACTGAAACCTAATATGTTGCAAACGGGAAAGAAGTGGTAAAAGATAAGATCTTGGATAAGATTGATCAAGTAATAGACATTTTCGATATTGAGAGTGAAAAATGTGTTCAGTTGTCATTTCTTATTGAACAATTAGGTCTCTTGAAAAGGTAACCTGAGAATCGAAGATATGGTGGATACACTTAAATGTTGGCTTTATTTTTGTTTATCCAGTCATCCAGTGCATACACGTCAATTTACAATTCCAAGGTAATATGTCTTCCGCACCCTCGCAATATTAAAAAACTGATTTGTAAAATATTGTTAACAGATAGTAATCTCTCTGGTAGTGTGAAATATTTAAAAAGTAAGATACAGCTTTTAAAAGAACATGAGTTGGTAGTTAACTTACACTTTAATGAAATATATATTAAACTTTGTGCTGGGTAATTTTTCAAAAAATTATTGGCGACCACTACATTCAGTTCATTCAATGTGAAAACCATCTCACTTATTCACAAAATAACTTATTTCTTAATAAATTATTGTGAAATGTTTTATATTGAAAATTTTTCTTTAGATAACTCTAGCGAGTGTTTTTGTAGAGAAAAACTATTGTCAAAGCTTGAAAAAATTAGTTTAAGGGCATGTAAAATTTTTTAAAATAATTTTATTAAAAAGCACAATGATTTTGAAAGACTTGTATAGATTTGAAGTTACTAACGATATTATGTACCTAATATATGTACCTGAAGATATTAGAGTGCAAATTTTGTATAATTTTTTATTTTATAGATTCACTTCTTTTATCCATAATAAGCACATATATCAGCAAAATATTTTTTCAATTTTTGCCTCAAATCAAAGAACAAAAATTTTTTGTTAATTTTTTTAAATTGTGTAAAAACATATAATATATTAAGCAATACAATAAGAGTCCTGGGACTCCTAAGATCACGTGACCGCCGACTTGCTTATAACGCGCCATGGCCGGTCTTTATCGTTGGCTGCGAGGTATACGAGGTATATACGCTATTTATATATACCGGGTGGATGGTAGAGTTTAATATCGCGTTGTAAATATAATAAGTGCTTATGTTTCAGGCGCGGATGTACGGGAGGGGAAAAAGGGGAAATTCCCCCCCCCCCTTCAAATCTCAAACTGACACACAGAGTACTACTATGTAAGATAGTTTTATTTAATATTTATTGTGGTATTTCCCCCCCACCAAATGAAGTGCCTGGATCCGCCCCTGTAGGTTTATGTGAAAAAAAATCGTACAAAAAATCTAAAAGTCCAAAAAATAGCGTATATACCTCGGGATAAAAGTATCTTCACACATAGCACAAAAATCACATCAACTTTAAATTCACGTAAACAAAAATAACAAAGTTTTTTTTTACTTGAAGACAACCTCATACCATGTAATATTTATTTTGTTAAATCTACATGCTTAAAGATAACTTAAAAACAAGGAGAAATCAAGTTATAAAAATCCACTTTTTGCTGAAGTTTCTGGTTTATTTTTTTAAAAAATGTTTTTATTTATTTTACACAATATTAGGTATAAGTTTTGATTTTATTGTAGGAACCATAACAAAATCCAGTGTAGCTATTTTAAACTGCTTATTGGCAAGGCAAATTTGTTTGGAAGATGCATCTTGTTCGGCGATTTTGCAAATAATTCCCAGAGTTTGTGGTCTTGAAGTTGGTAAGTACTTAATGATAATATGGAAATGACCAGTGGTGGATTTAGGGCGGGCGGAGGGGCCCGGGCCCATTGGCGTAGCAAGGGGGGGGGGCAGGGGGGCCTGCCCCCCCCTGAAGTCCCTCAGGCCCCCCTAAGATATTTTAGGCCTCCCCTACCGACTACTAGTAAAAGAACATGACGCTGAAAATACATACTTTTCTGTTATTATTCGGGAAATATTCAAATAAAATAGGTGCATTAAAATTTAAAATCATTCAGATAATGTTTACATTTCAGGAAAAAGCCCTTGTCTTGCGGAATTAGGCTTTTTCTCTTTAAATTATCGGTAACTTTTCTGCACTTATGCAATTTCCCGAAAATATTTTTTAAATTTAAACATAATTATGCATATTGAATATTTCATACATATTGGCGACATCTTGTAAAATATTATAGAAGTGTAAGTTAAATTTCGCATTTAATAAAGACAGCGACCTTTGCCCCTCTGTTTCCGAAATCGGGTTGTAGATGTCGTAAGGTTATAAAAGACCTTTTTAAACTGTTTTTCTAAAATAAATATAATTATCTTTTTAGTTTTTTTGAGGTTAGCGTTTAGTGTCTTATGAAAATTTTCCGATTTTGGTGACAATTTCATAACCATTTTCATATTAAGTTTTCCCACGTCGTTAAATGGAATAAATTCGTCGAGCAATATTGGGAAATTTTTAATATTAATACTAAGAGCAGAAATGACCGTTTTAAAGAATTGTATTTTTCGATTAAATCAAACTGTTGGTCATGATTCTATCAAACAACATATAGCAGAAAACACCTATCCAAACCTCTACCAACTTTTTAAAGTTGCGAGTATTCTTCCAATTTCAAGTGCAACTTGCGAGAGGTCTTTCTCTGCCATGAGGAGAGTTTTTAATTGGCTTAGAACAACTATGACTCAAGAGAGACACTCAGGTTTGTCATTGTTATTCATAGAAAAAGATGTTGAGGTCGACTTAGACAGTGTGGTAGACACTTTCAGTCAGCGACGTAGAAAACTTTCTTTGTAGAATCGCTGAATCACATACTTCCTGTGTATACATATAAATAAGTTGGTAAATGTATTATTAAATTTGTTATATTAAAATATTAGAACATTTAATGCGCGTATTTTTTTTTTATTCATTGCACACTTTGCACGACTCTTTAAAACCTATGTTTGCTTTTTGTTCAAGATAGACCGGGGCCACGGCCCCCCCTGAAAAGCAAGGCTAGCTACGCCAATGTCCGGGCCATCCTCCCCTGCCTCCCAGACATATAACTTATTTTTTAGTTTAGCAGCATTACTTATTTAAAATTTGTCACAAATTATACTTAATATTTAAAATATTTGCCTGCGGCGCCATAAATCTCTTATAGATACTGAATTTCACACCTTAGATCTATCAAAAATCGCTAATTAAAAATATTTCGACGTTTGCTGCCACTTTGGCCTTTCTTACTCACGTATCTTTACCATAGATATACAGAGTGTTCCAAGATAAGTGTCCACCATCGCTAACTTTGTTGTTTTTAAGGACAGAAAAAAGTTTAAATTTGCAAACTAGCAGAATTTTTGACGCTGTTTAAAATGCTTAAATTAAAAAGAAGTTGGGTTATATTGTACCCAGTCAATTCACTCATGATAACAGGGTGAAATCAGTGGCGTACGCTGAAAGGAATCCTGGGGGGGGGGGGTTGAACGCAGATCGATACATTTTAATCTTGATTTTTAAAGAAAATTCATGTTTTAGGGGAAAATATTCAGCGGTTCTGGGGAGGGCTGGTGAAAGAAAAGCAGTTGAAGTAAAAAATGAACCTTCTTAATTTAATTTTTTAGTGGCCTGCTCAACTGTAACTGTAACAAAATGCCAAGCAGCCTTACGTACTCTACAGGCGTTCCCATTTTTCAAGCCAACCTGTCTGTGTAGAGAGCCTCATTTTGACCCAAACTGCAATTCTTTTCGAGATTTTTTATTTGATCACCCTTGCATGTTTGTTAAGAAAAAAGGTAAGTTAAAAATTAAGAACTGACATTTACAATTATGCGAAAGGGGGGGCAATTTGGGGTACTTAATTTCATAGGCTAATTTCTCCTATTAAATGATCAACATTGTGTTCGTAATTTTTTAAATTTTTATTTTATTTCATACTTTTATTTTTATTTTTGTAAAAAGTTGACTTTGTCCAGACTACGGGTTAAAATGGGGTACAAAATGCGCACGCCAATTTTACATTAATCAGCGCACAACATCACATGTTGAGCAAAGACTAACCTAAGCTCAGCCGACCGGCACCAATCATATGGAGGGTATTAACTACAGTTTTACCACCGTACTTTAGCATTTCTGCCGTTACTCCGTCTTTCCCAGGTGATTTGTTATTTTTAGTTTACTTTAATGCTCTCTTTATTTCCGTTTTGATTATTTCGGGTTGTAGTTCTGAGTTTATGTTCTTTATTTTTGTTTGGAGTTTCTTTATGGTTTCTCGCGATGATTCCCTTTTTGTTTGGTATAATTCTCTATAGAATAGCTGTGTGATATTTATAATATCCTCTTTAAAGTTAGTTATATGCTATCTATATTAAATATTATATTACTGAAAATAAAACCTCATTCTTTGTTTTTTTAACCTGTTTTTTTGTTTTAGAAAAGGACCCTTATCCAATAGACGCTTTGCCAACCTGTACGCATGCCTATTTTGTTTGTCAGCAGGAAACAAAATGTATTAAACTCTACGAAGAATTTAAAACTCACTGTAAAGTACGGGACAACAGGTGTAGGCTAGAGAATAAGTAAGTTATTAGGGACTTATGGCAATAAAGCCAGGCAGTAATAGTGCCAGGCACTATTTTGATAGTTTTCCATTGAAAACTGACAGTTGATCTTTAAAAATTGACATATCAAAGTCGAATTTATAAATTTAGTCATTTATTTTCCATTAATAATCGCGGCACTATTAATTCAGGCTCTTATAATACACAAAGGCCTAATTTTGAAAGAAGTCAGCTGTTCTTATAATGAGAAACTATCAGAATAGTGCCCGGCACAATTACCCTATTATATCAGTTAAATATCGGTTAATATCCCAAAAAATGTAAAATGTATATTTTAAATTAAACTCTTCCAGAGTTTTTCCAACATTCCCTGGTTTCAATTGAACTAGGGAAATAAAATTTGTTGGCAAGATGCCGGAGATATTTTAATTTTTAGAAAAACAGAATTTTTACACCACAATTGTATCTTGTACCGTTTATCTGGGACAGCCTGTATTTTTCCCACGTGCAATTTTTTTTCAGGCAAAATTATATACATCGTTTTTTTTTGTGTTCCACAATACCCATGTTTTTCAAGTAGCTTTTTTCGGAAAGAGATTAATTTTTTTTGCAACTTCGTTTATGAATGCCACTAGGGCGGCATGGTAGTGTCGTGGTATGGTCGTCTATTTCACATGCAGAAGATACCAGGTTCGCGTCTGGAACGATGCAAAAACAAAAAAAAATCCGTCACCTTGTCGCCCACTTCCTTTTCAGCCTTTAACAGCCGTCATCGAATAAGCATGCGATGTGATGCCCACAAAAACATAAGTTAACCTTGACGATCGAGAATATACGCAGGAGTAGTCCAGAAGCACACACGCAGCCAGCCGAGGAACCAGGAATAATAACACAGGAGCCTGCTATAAGTGCTATAAGTGCTATCATAACAAAAACATTTCATGTAAAAAAAGCCAAATACGCGAAAATGGCATTCCGTAAAAAGAATTGAGATAAAAGTAAAGCCAAGTTCTCCAAGACAAATTTCAAAATGAAAGGTTCTTACTAGTTTGGAAATGTTTTTTAAACTTTGCTATTACAGCCAAACTTCTTTATGTTCAATTTAGCACTGTGCCTAATAGCCAAGTTTAGAAAAATATTTCCAAACTAGTAATAATCTTTAATTTTGAAATTTGTATTGGAGAACTTGGCTTTACTTTTATCTCAATTCTTTTTACGGAATGCCATTTTTGCGTTTTTGTTATGATAGCACTTATAGCACTTATAGCAGGCTCCTGGGTTATTATCCCTGGTTCCTTGGCTGCCTGCGTGTCGGCTTCTGGACTACACCTGCGTATATTCTCGATGGTCAAGGTTAACTTATGTTTTTATTGTTTGAACCTGTGGAGGCAATGGAGGTGATGCTAAACCTTCCCCCCTACACATTTGGGTAGAGAAGGAGGCCAGGGCAGCAGTGGCAAGGTTCAAGAGCCTAAACCAAGAGCAACCTGGACAAGCTAGGGTAACTTTGCGGGCCTGGCTGAGGTATTCCGGAATAACCGAATACTTAGCATGCCAACAGACTACATGTTACCCAAATACAGCTTCGATGTACCTTTTAAGGTTCTTATACCAACGAGGGAGGAATGGCGGGAGATACTTGCTCAACTGCTAAACGCCGACCACGTATGGTATACAGACGGATCGAAAACAAAAAATGGGGTGGGTGCGGGTGTGACGGGACCACGGACTGAAATATCTGTGGGACTCGGAAACTTAGCAACCATATTCCAAGCAGAACTACATGCAATAGAAGTATGCTGTAGAGAGATTACCCGCAGGGACCTCTCAAACAAAAGCATCAAAATCATCGCAGATAGCTTATCAGCTCTAAAAGCATTAAGCTCACATAAAATTCAATCCAGACTAGTCTGGAATTGCTTTGAAACCCTAAGACAGGCCAGCAGAACCAACAAGATCAGTCTTGTCTGGGTGCCAGACGCACTAGCCAGGGCGGGAGCAGAATCCGCGCTGGTTGGACCGGAGCCTTACTTCGGCTTACCTAAGGCCACAGTCACAAAAGAAATAGGAGAGTGGGTTGCTAGAAAGGGGACTCAAAACTGGCGGGCAACCCCAAGACAAGAACAAACCAAAACCTTTCTAAACAAGCCAGACAAACACAGAACGAACCAACTCCTGGAATTAAACAGGAATAGCCTAAGAATAATCACAGGGCTATACACAGGCCAATGCCGACTCAACAAACACATGAACAGCCTGGGAGTAAGCAACAAACCAGCGTGTAGGTTCTGTGGTGTTGAGGAGGAAACGCCACTTCATCTAATCTGCCACTGCGTAGCAAGACAGAGAACTAGGACGAAAATATTCAAGATCTTGAGGAAATATCACCAAACAAACTGATCTGCTTCATAAAGGAGACAGGTATTGGTGATATTTAAGTTGGGATGAGCCACAATAGACCACTTGAGTCGCAGTGGAGGGGCGACAGTCGCACCACTCATAGTCAAACCTAAGTCCTAACCTAACCTAAATGGGTTCACTGTGTATACTTGCTACGCATTATAAAGATCCCTGCCCTCGACAAAGAGGTGTCAGGCAAAATTAAGTCATCTTAGAGAAAGAAAACTTGCATCCTAAGGGGCACGTGCATCAGTTTGATATATGATGTATGGACAAATCGGGGTTTGCGATAGGGGCAATGGTTTTCCCACCACGACTACTACTACTATGAATGCCACTATAACCTATCAGCCACTTTTTACAGCTGACTTAATACTACTTAATGATGGAGACAAAAACATAAAATCAACTACAAAATTGCCATGTAAATATTGTAATGTAAATTTAAAAATGATAGTCGTTAGAGTATTTTTTTAAAATATTTTCAACTATCAGACGTAAAAATGTTAGTGCCCGTAAATTTAATAATCTAATCGGGTAAAAATAAGTTTTTTCCATGGGTAGCTCGAAAGCTTATCCTCCGAGCTACCCACGGAAAAATATGAGAGAAACAATTAGTTTATCGGGCTTTAGTACTTAAGAAATTGTTTTTATTTTACAGAGACCTTTGCTTCGAGTCATGGGTAAATTTAAGAAAATCACCAATGTTTGGATGTTTTTGTCCCATTAACCACATGAAAAAACGATGTGATCGAATATTTAGTATGGTAAATCACAATCCATGTATTGGTAAGTTTTTTTGTAACTTATGACCTCCTAAACGTTAGTATTTTTTACAAGCTTTTATTTAGCTTCAGATGTTCTGTCTAACTAGGGTTACCAGATGAAAACGTCTCTAACCAGGACCAGCCGTCAAGAAAATCCGGACAAAATCCGGACGTCAAAATTTTTTCGATGCCACACACAAAAAATCAACTTTTTTTTTAATTGAAACAATAACTAATAAATAACATAATATACCTACTATTTTATAGGTACTTTTCACTGCTTTGTATTTTATTCAACAGCGTTGAATTTTTAGGCAGAAGTACAAAATCGTAAAATTCTGACCAGCTCATATTTCTTAAATTGTATGAAGTCATGAGTATTCCTTTTACAGAAGATAAAAGCAGCCTATTTGTTTCTTTGGTCCACTGGGTAGAAAAAATTGTGTGTGCTGAAGACCACACGGCAGAAGTGTAAACTTCAACAAGGCGAAATTAATAATACTACTTTAAGCGGGGTCTTCACATAACGTTTTACCTTACGTCTTGCCTGTCAGTCAAAAGGGTCAAGTATGACGGTTGAAAGACTAGCGTAGACACTTGATAGTTTTAACGTACGTTTTTACATCAGTTTTTGATACAAAACGATGGTTTTATTGGAAAATAATGCGTGATCCAGTCAGTTCTCTAGGCGGTCTTCCATCTTAAATCAGTTCAAGTAAAACGTCCGTTTTTCCGTCTACACACAAAGTTTTATTTGATGCGTTTTGACTGAACAGGCAAGATGTAAGGTAAAACGTTATGTGAAGACCCCGCTTAAAGGTGAATTCACACTGCTAAATTTTTTTTGAAAAGTTTATTTTGCATTATTTGATGTTTATACAGGCGGCTACTTTAAAATCCGGACGTTTATGAAAAATCCGCCCGGACCCACCCGGGCGTAGTAAAAATCCGGACATGTCCGGATTAATCCGGACGTCTGGTAACCCTATGTCTAACTATCTAACTAACCATCTATCAAATCTTGTGAAGCGTTTTTGACACACTTCCCATTATTTGATTTGGATGAAATTTGGTACACACATAGTGGTCCCAAGACAATACAACATTAAGAAAAAATATCAATTCCCACCCCTATCCCCACCCCCTTCTATAGAAAAATGTGTTTTTGACACACTTCCCGTTATCCGATTTGGATAAAATTTGGTATACATATAGTGGTCCGATGATAATACAACAATAAGAAAAAAATATCCTCCCACCCTACCCCCACCCCCTTTCATGAAAAAATGAGTTTTTGACACACTTCCCATTATCCCATTTGGATGAAATTTGGTATTCACATAGTGGTCCGATAACAATACAACATTGAAAAAAAAATCCTACCACTCCTACCCCCACCCCTATCTATAGAAAAATGCGTTTTTGACACACTTCTCATTATCCGATTTGGATGAAATTTGGTATACATATAGAGGTCCGATGACAATACAACAATAATGAAAAAATGTCCTCCCACCCTACCCCCCACCCCTTCCATAAAACATGCGTTTTTGACACACTTCACTTCAAATGACTATGCATAAAGGTCCGATGGCAATACAGCCCAAACAAAAAATATATTTCTACCTCTACCCCCACCCTCTCCTGTTTCCAAATAACTCACGATCAGCGATTTCATTAAAATCTAGAATAAACTCTTCTGTTCTGTTATTGAACAAATATTTTCATTTAATAGAGTAGATAGCTGAGACTAAAAAGTAGAAAATAAATTGGTAAAAAAAAATTGTTAAGCCACAAGCTTTTATAAAATGCACTAAAAATTAAAAAATAATTTTCTAACATTCTAATATTATCATAATAATAAAAGCGATGGCCGCAACTCAAAGCATAAGTTAATCTAAATTTGTGATCTAAACACTTAAAGAATATTCAACATAGCAGGTCATCAAAAATATGTTTGATTTGCGTAATGTTATGCCATTGCCATACCAATGTCAAAGAAATGCTGGGGTATCTTGGGTCGGGTTGGGTGGGTTAGGTACCTCTGCATTTTTCTGCTAGATTGTTTCTTGCAAATAGTGATATTTAATTGATACGGATATCTTATCGTGCTAACATCCTCAAAATTTCGGCCATCGCTTTTATTATTATGATAATATTATGAATGTTGAAAATATTTTAACGTCAGGCTTCTGGGATGCAGTGACCCTAATAACACAACCCTTCAAGAGAAATAAAGTAAGACATATCGTAAGACAGACCATGATACCCAGTTGTACATAAAATATCAGAAATTTAGACGATAACTACGTAAAATATCATCCTTTTTTACAAGCTTGTTCTTTTTTATAATATTATTTCTGTTCGTAACATGATAGCTCCTAAACCGCTGATCTGATTTTCATAAAATTTTTAGGTAAAATAGTGTTCGACACTCTCACGAGCTGATAAGATTTTGGTCAAAATCCATTAATGCTTATGACAATTAAAATTTTTTGAAAATGCTAACATTTTAACGGAGCATCATATCAATATGAAGTTTTCAGAATATAGTAGATTACATTTTGCTCAATAATTTGTGTCATTACAAAAAACTTCGTAAGAGCTTTAGTTTCGGAGATATTTACAAAAAACTATTTTCAAGGCTTCACTTGAAGTGTGCTAATAGGCTAGCTAGAAAGGTATCAGATCCGTCATGCATCCATTTATTTAATTTTAACACCCTGTATTTTAGAAACGAAGCAATTTTGGACCCTAGTTTACATGAACTTTTATCTCAACTTCTCATTTCGGGACACCCTATATATTTAAAATGGTATACGTTTTTTGTGTAATTTTGTTTACTTAAATTTTTCTCATTAAATAATAACTATTTTAGCTGCTAATGAGTCTTCAAATCCTTTCCACGATGAAATTGGCAACAATTTGTTCAAAAATCCGCTGGTAGATCTAGTAAATGGCTTTGATGCTCACGCTAAAATTGACCAAATCACTCTAGAGGTACTGGGAAACAGAGCCCACAGTACCGACCTATATGTAAGACAATACCCGGAAGAAGAAGAAGAAAAGTTATTAAACAGTACCCAACATGCAAGTATGTATTTTAACCAAACACGTTAGAGCATAAAAATGGGGCGCGTTAGAGCATAAAATAAAAAAAGGGCGCGTTAAAATAAAAATAGGGCGCGTTAGAGCATAAAATAAAAAAAGGGCGCGTTAGAGCATAAAAATAGGGCGCGTTAGAGCATAAAAATTTTAAGCAAATACGTTAGAGCATAAAAATGGGGCGCGTTAGAGCATAAAAATGGCGGCGCGTGGTAAAAAGCTTTCGGATTGCACACCAAAAAAAAAAAAAAGTTGTGGCGCAGGCGGATATTTAGTTAGATATTAGTTACCTACCTATTATTATTAAAATAATAAATAAATAATAAATGTATCATACCTAGTTTACATATTTTCTCTTCTAATGGCAAAGATGAAAATTTAATGGTTTTAAATATTGCATGCTAATGCTATCAGAATTAGAAACTTCCGTCATTGTCGTAAATACCAAATCGTTAAAATCAAAACAAACCGCCAGCGCCCGACCGATAATGCCAAATTAGTGGTGTGCAAATACTATCTACTCGATACTTTAATATCTGATACATGGGCGGATTCGAAGTAATCGAATATCCTTCGACACCAAATACTCGTTACTCGAATCCCGAATGGGACCGAAGCCGAAGTGTTACTTTCGTATCAATTGTATCGGCATCGGCCGTATGAATAACGTGTTTGGAGTACTTGTAATCATTTGAACCTATATTTATATATTGGATTTACCGATAATATAATATAAATAATAATAAAATCTAATACTCGAATAGGAAGTATCAGTGTCTATTCAATACTTGAAAAAGGAATCGTTGCAAATCACTATGCCAAATTGTCTAAGTGCACTAATTAAAAATGCCCTGCGGGCGGTATCGAGGCTAGTTTTTGCACAGATTTTGTCCTAGGCACTGCCGCAGGACGGTTCAGATTCTATGTACTGTAAAATTCTATTGGGACATGTCGTCCTCTTTTTCTATATTTCATAATTAGAATGCGACACAACATCTACGGAGCAAATAAAAGTGAATAATTAGATTCGAACTAACTATATAGCGCATCCGCCAGCATGCACCGCAGGTGGTTTGAACACGAATACAAACACATACATACCGGGTATTAATTTGTAGGTAATATTCCAGTCTTTAGTGAATTCCGTTTGGGGTAATTATTAATTATTTATAATTTAATTTTAGTATTTTTTTAAGTAAAATTTGGGAGTGCACGTGCACATGTGCACCTATGGAGAAACCGCCATACCCGTTCATTTAATTCTTAATCCTTTTTCGGGTAGACAGAATTTACTGCGGTTACTTCGCATGCGTTAGTTTTAATGGTTTTGGAACATAGTCCGATACTCACTTCAATATTTGACAATTGTCTCTCTGTCTCTCTCTCTCTCTGTCTATTATTTTGTTTCTAAATACTATCAAATTGCGGATTAAAATTTTGCAGATTTATTGTGGACACCATAAAGAGTGTTTAATGGCATTTATAAAACTAAAACAAAAAATACAAGTAGTTACCTGGGTAATGGCGCTCCCTTACTTCTCCAGGACATTTTTCCACAAACCGCACATGTTTTACGGGAATCATTTCTCATTTTTCACGGAAAAAAAACATAATTTTACACGGCAAACGCAAAACACCGCAAAATGTAAATAAGCAACAAACACGGCAGCTGTGTGTCTACATGACAAGACACACGCATCCCAGCAAACATGGATTACAAAAAAAGGACGTTTTAAGTACTGGCTTTCACTGCTGCCCATAACGGCAAAGTACTAAGTAGAGAGTACTTAATTCGTATTGATTTGGAACAACGGCCTGCATCAGGCCAGCAAGTATATATTTTAGTACAAAAAACACTGTACTTTTAAAGTAATGCATTTTTTTTTTACTTCTTTTTACACAAAAGCATGTACTTTTAAAGCAATGTATTTTATGAATTTTTTAGTAGTACAAAGAAACTAATTTTATTGTAAATATTGTAAGGACATTACGTTACGCACGTCTCATTTACAAAAATAAATATTAATTGATCATTTCATAAATATTATATAAGGATCTTTAATATTTTCCTTTTCATATCAGATGAGGACATTTCCAAGGATTATGGAACATTCCACATCAATTTAAAAATAAATAAAATCATCCACATTCTTAAGCTTCACATTCCTTAGTGTACCAGTAAAATGTTGACTAGTGTTTGCCATCTAGTGTCAAGGACGGCAAACATCAACTTGTCAGTTTCTTTGTAAATATTTTATTTTCACAGTAAAATATTTAATATTTTTGTACTAAAATAAAGTGCTTTAAAAGCAACTGTTTAAAAAAACTTTAAAAAATTTTTTTCACTGTTATATTAATTTTGCAGTAATAAACTTTTAATAATAAATTAAATGTACTTTAAGAGTACCTTCTTCAAAATGTTATTAAAATGTTTTTTTGAGTATTTTATTTTCACAGTAAAATATTTAATTGTTTTGTACTAAAATAAAGTGCTTTAAAAGCAACTGCGTAAATACACTTTTAAAGTGTTTTTTGCCATTAACCCTGGCTGCACTTGTCATTCTTCAAAAATAAAGTATAACTTTTCGTTGTATTAAAAATAAAATACTAATATATTGCATTTTTTGTACTTTTAAATAATATCCAAATTAGACAATACAAAAATAATAAAAATAATGCATATCGTTGCCGATGCCAGCAGTTGCCAGCAGTTAAAGTACAATATTAGTAAAGTACCAGCAGGTTAATGTTTGCTGGGTAATGTTCCTTTTTCGGATAAACAGGATTTCGGTTACTGCTCATGCGTCAGTTTTGGTAGTTACGTCACTACAGTATTTGACAATTTATAATATTTGAAAATTATATTGGCAACCGCCATGTTTTCAGACGTCGATACTTTACGTCTAATTTTTGAGTATTCATACCTTTGACAGTTTGAAGGAAGAATTATAATAATAATCTATAATCTTTGGAATTATAGAAATCAGTTTGATGACTTGTTCGAGTTAGTTTATAGTTAGTTAAGTTTCTCGTTCTTGTATTAAAACACCGCACCCCTGCTTTGGTAGTTCAAAGTTGCGTACAGAGCAAGAGATTCGAGGTTCGAGTCCCGGCCGAAGCCAAAAAACTTTTTTCTTATTTTTCTTTCCTTAATTTCACTTGTTGTTTATAGTTTTAGCATTATTTGTAATTTGATATTTGTGAAGAATGTTGGGTTATTTCTATTTTTTTTCTAAAAACTAGTTGATTGCGTGAAAATTCATTAATTTGTGAATTAAAATAGTAGTTTCTCTTAAATTAATTGTGCAGATTTATTGTGGACACCATGAAGATTGTTTAACGGCATCTGTAAACCACACTTAACTTTATTAACAAATTATAAAGAAAAATACAAGAAAAAACATAATTTTCCACGACAAACGCAAAACACCGCTTAATGTAAATAAACAACAAATATGGCGCCCACCCACACAGCAGCTGTGTGTATAGGTGACAAAACACACGCATGCGCGTATTTGGTTAAACCAAAGGCTTTTTAGGTCAATTTAATAAGGGAAAAACATTATTAATATTAATATTAACATACAGTACAACTTCAGTAATCCGAACACATATCGTTCCGGTCAATGCCGGATTATGGAGGTATCCGGACTACTGGGACTATTCATTTTTTTACAAAATTCGCAAAATTTCATACTAAAATACCTTTATTTCGTAAAAGTGTTTATAAAAAAAAGGTAAAACTTAAAAAATCATTCCAATGTTATAAAAATATAAAACTACATAAAATGTATGTTCCTATGTAGATACATACATATCTATGTATAACTTAAACTGCATAAGTATAACTTAATCTATTTTTTTTTTAAGTGTCTAACTAACTTTGAATACTCTTGTTTTTAGCTAGTTTTAACGCTTTTTTCTTTAGCCGTTTAAGTAGCATTATGTCCTCCACTGGAAAATCATTTTCCTCTGCCCATTGAATGGATAGTGATAACGACCTCGCAGCGTCACCGTGCTTTACTCTCTGCACCATTCCTCCTTCAATGTCTGATTCGCCGGATTCATTCTGTTGGTCTTTGTTAACTATTGCCTCGTTTATTATGTCTTCTTCTGTTTGGTCTACAATAGTGTCTTTTTCTCCAGTCGCCAACTGCATAATATCATTACTACTTAAGTCATTTTCTGGATCTATGATATTCAGTGAAGCTGTAATGGCCTTAAGGTCTGACTCATTTACAACGCAAAGTCTCTTTCGTAGTTCCGAAAGTGGAAGATTCTCTTCATTCAACACCTCTGTACCGCGAATGGGCTCAGTCCATAATGCTCCCTAGCTCTTTTGAATATTTCTTTGAGAGATTGATGTCCAAGCAAAATCCAAGTTATCTAATACACCTTTTAAGTTGTATTCTTTCAACATCTTTACCATAACTGCTCCTTCATTTGATATGACTTGATTGAGCAAGCGCTTTCTGTATCCCACCTTTATGTTTTGAATTAAGTTTTGGTCCATTGGCTGTAGTACTGCCGTGCAGTTAGGGGGCAAGAACATAACTCTAAAGTCTGAATCAAAATTTATTTCTTCCTCTGAAGGATGAATACAGAAATGCCTACAATTATTACGTCGCGTGAAACTTGTTAAGACAGGAAAATTATTGTTATGTTTCTTAGACTAGTTTTATATGCAATATAGGCTAGGTTCTTTCACGATTGGCTAAACGTTTTAACGTCCGGTTTAGAGAGGTAAAATTTTGAAAATGTCCGGTTTATAGAGCAATCCGGATTACTGGAGTGTCCGTTTTAGCGAGTGTCCGAACTACTGAAGTTGTACTGTACTATGATTGTCTTTAGGGCAATACATATCATATTATTTCCTAGTCGCGGATCTAGGTTCGGTTCGGTTTATAGTATAATAAATATTGCATAAAACTATTTTGCATAGTGACCAGGAGGTGTTTTTCTCCATTTTCCCTTCCTGTAGATCGGCGTCTCTTAGTCGTGAATTAAAACTCATGTCATTTTTTAGGACTTTTAGGCACTTTAGACGAAGAAGAACGGAAGAAAGATATTTTTAAAAGCACCTGCCATTTAGCGATAAATAACTGTAGTAATAACTATCACTGCAGGAGGATGCTATCTCCTATTTTGCTCCATTGCGACAACTCAAATTGCAATAGAAACTCATGCATGGAAGCACTTGATGCATTCTTTACCAAAGCAGATTTTCAGTGGAATAACGATATTGCATTTTGTCTCTGCGAGTAAGTTACAAAGTGCCCCGCCAAGCTCGCGCAAACTGCTGTATCATCTTTTCTTGAAACATTTCAGCCCATATTTGACCTATCTAAAACTCTACTTCGGAATGAGTAGAATGAGAACCTGAAATTTAGCAGACTGGTAAAAATTATGACCAAACCCTTGGAAAAAATCAAAAAACCCCAAAATTCTAATTAACTTTTCTCCCCTAAACACGTAAAGTTATGTAAAAGTAACATTACCCACTTCCAGAAATGCTAGAGAGCTGAGCTTTGGCAGATTGATAGGAACTATGCTAAAACTATAGAAAAAAATTAAAAATCCTCAAAATTTTTAGGCATTGCAAAACTTTTGAAGATTATTCTTCTAATACTTTTAATAACTGAAAATTGAGGTATTTATCACTTTGCAATTTTGTAGTAGGAAAAAAAGTTGATGATTTTTTCTTTTTTATTGTGACTAGACTATTTAATAAGCTAGTATCGGCAACGAATTTAGGGAAAGCTAACCACAACCAACTCTAGTTGGTTTAAGGCCTTCATGTACTCTCATTCTAATGCAAATTGGACCCCAATTGAAAGCCTAAAATCGATTCACAGATGAAAAAGTTGTAAATTTTATGAAAACGTTATGTTTTTCATGTTCTTCTTGTATTTGGTATGAGTTTGAGAGATATTCAATAAGGGAATTCCGAGTCTAGCACTAAGATCCCATTTTTATTAATACGAAAGGTGTATAAAGGCTTCCAGACGATTAGAGTACAGTGTAAACTATAGGTCGGTGAGGATGAGGGAATCTGCAACATACCAAAACTTAAAGGAAATCCCATTAAAACCCATTTACAATAAACTCGGTGCTTGGTACTTTGTTTATTTTAATTATTAAATTATAATTTTTTATTATCGACGGTCAGCCTGCAATATCTCCTTTTTATTCTCTGTTTTGTGTTCATCTTGTTATCTCCTCCTTGGAAGACCAAACTACAGGGAAAAAATGGAACAAACTTTAGGACTCGTCAAACCTTTTTCTTTTTAATATACAGTTTAGAACAAACACAATTTTTCAGTTTTTTACTCTCCTCCAAAATTAAAAGATATTGCAGGCTCACGGACGTTATATCCTGTATTTGTATTCTTTTTTTTTTCAGAAAAACCGACAAGAAGGACTCTTGCCTTATTGCACAAGAAAAAGTATATCCAATGTGCGTCCAAAAGTCCAAAGAATCGGTTTATTCTAACTGCATAAGTATAGCAAATAATTGTAAAGAAAATAGTGAATGCAGGTAACACTTATTAGGTGTCCATTAGATCTTGGACCCCCGTGAAGTTAAGCTTTCAAGCTACCCACGGAAAAATATAAGAGAAACAAAACCTCCTTTTTGCCCGATTAGCTAAGAAACTTGTTTGTTTTTTAAATTCACGTATATGAAATTCCACGTTTGTTAATATTTATAAAACTTGGTCTTACTTTGACGGTTTATTAAAATTAGTCAGCTAAGCTGTCATGTTTTACCACTCCTGGACTTATTACTGCCAGATATTATTTCTCTTCCAATAAGTTCCTATCACGGATCACCTTTGTTAGGTGATCCGTGTCCCTATCTTCCATCAAATTGGTGTAAAGCAAAACGTTGACTGATCCAAAAATCATTTTGGGTTTTAATAATTATTATTTATTAATTTTAGGTTGC
This sequence comes from Aspidapion aeneum, assembly GCA_963576565.1. Classification (NCBI taxonomy): domain Eukaryota; kingdom Metazoa; phylum Arthropoda; class Insecta; order Coleoptera; family Brentidae; genus Aspidapion; species Aspidapion aeneum. Next base: position 237,958 of record OY755041.1, on the reverse strand, counting down.
GTTTGGAATTTTATGAACAATCATGCGCTGTGGATAGTGTTACAAAAAAATGCGCAGGCTCACTCTTAGAATGCCGAAAAGCTATACTAAATATATTAGGCACAGAACTTAGAACTTTTTGTGGTTGTAAGGGCATTGAACCAGAAGAAGTTTACCAGTGTCTAGCTTGGCAAAGGTTACTCTGGGTAAATCCTTGCGTTGGTAAGTAATAAGGCGCTGACTGTGACGTAGCACGGCACCCCGACACAAAATAGGATTCTGGAACGTACCACCACCTAATCTAATCGTGTCATTGACTGAACACACACATTATTATCCGATTAATAATCTTAAACACACATGAGTTTATTAAGTAAACAGTGATCCACTCGTTTCATTTACTTAACTTACACATTTTCATCCAGCTACTTACTCGCTCCACAAAAGAGTTACCCCTCTCTCTTTTTCACTCGAAGTAGTGAGACGGGCGCACCCAATCTAAAACAGTCTTATGATCAGTTTGCAAATAGAAGCGTTTATAAGATGCTGTTAGCTCCCGCTAAATTTCGCGGTTGTTTATATATATTTTTAAAAACACACAACTGTATGAAGGACAAAGCGCATTCCGCGTATTTGGACATGCGCACCAACAACCAGGGAGATCCTTGTCAATCGCCTAGAGAAAAAGGCGTGTTAATTTCGTTCTCCAACTATTTTCAAATATCTACACCTGAAAGTGCTCGATTTTTGTGTACTGAAGCATAGAACTAGAAACTTCAACCCTTCAGCTACGTGGTGACATCATTAGATCTATCAGGGGCCCCTTGGAAGTGGAGAATTTGGCTGCAAAAGTGGTGAGTGCATTTGTCTGATTACCGTTGTGTGCCACCAATATTTTTCCTATGGACGTTTAGATTATTTCGTAATTTCATATCAATATTTATGTTTGTTCGCGCTATCATTAATTAAAATATTTACAGTCCACTGCATTTAGCGTTTTTCTATCCGTGGACTAACAGATGCCATTTTGACAATCAATGTTAATCGACTTTCTTCCATCAGCACATAGTGCGCTCGCGGACTTGATTTTTCGCCAAAAAGGTTAAAGTAAATACATACTGAAACTTCTGAACACCTTTACTAAAAAAGAGTAGATAGTCCAGTAGGCCTTGAAAAAACTATGATTTGATTGACGCAACTTTCGGTTATTTTTTAGAAGTGTCATTTTTCCTTTAAAAGTAACGCGTTAAAGTATCATATTTGCATGGCGATTTGATCCAGATTTAAAACCCTTTTGCGACAATATTTTATGTTGTATAAAAGTGGCATAAAATAAATCTTGTAGAGGGAGGTAAGTAGATGTTATACCTGTCCATTTTTAATGAGTAGGCAGGTCAGACAATGGTTTTTGCTTAGCATTTCTGAACATTTATAAAAATATGGAATAAATGTTGGACAAAAATTTGGCTTCAGTTATCAACTGTTTTCTTGAAATTTGTATTTTCTTAAAAAGTACATATCTCTCAAAAATTATACTTTGAAAACTGCTGTCACAAGTTGCCCATATGAAAGATATTATTAATTTACTAAAAAGCATTTCTTCGAGAAAAACGAGTTTTCTATTAATCATATACAACAAAGCATGTCAGTTTTAACAAAAGTGCTTGTCTGTTTTGTTTAAAGCACTTTAGGCTAACTTAAACAAGTAAAAGTAGAAAAAATATATATTAATAAAAAATACAAATAAGGTACATTATGAAAAATACTCTGTCAATCTATGGGCACCTAAGCTCACACTAGGTACTATAGTTATAGTGTGAGCTAATATAATAAAAAACTGAAATATATTTTATTCAACTCCAGACTCAATTACCTTTCGTTTGATACCACACAAGCCATGTTTTGACTTAAACTCAAATTTTTAAAAAAACTAAAATGTATTTTGTGTAACTCCAGACTCAATTACCTTTCGTTTGATATCACACACGCCATATTTTCACTTAAACTCTAATTTTTGACACCTACCCCCACCCTTTTTGTTAAAAATAAACTAAAATTCATTTTTTTAACTCCAGACTTAATTACCTTTCGTTTGATATCACACACGCCATATTTTCACATAAACTCTAATTTTTGGAATCTACCCCCACCCTTTTATTTGGCTTGCGTTCGGTGGATTTTGTTCATTTTTAAATGGGACCATCACGGCCCAATACCCAACTTAGGTTCCAAATTTCATTAAAATCGGACAAGCGGTTTTTGAGTTATGCGGGTTGGTCGTTACAGACAGACATACAGACAGACAGACAGACAGACAGACATACAGACAGACAGACAGACAGACAGCAAAACAAAAAAGTTTCAAAATCATCTGAAACGCAAAGATATATAAAAATTTTTGAAATCGGAGCAACTTTTTTTTTCTCGAAAAAATTAGGATCACCATAGCTCACACTACTTATATAGTAGTAGTGTGAGCTAAAATAGGTATAAAAACTTTTAAGGTACAGGGTCATAAGCAGTTTACCAAACCTGACTTTTAAGGAACTAATATAAAAACGAGGACGCTTTAAAAATATTTATTTTGTTGGACCTAAAAACACATTTTTATAGAAAAATCATTTGATTTGATTATGTAGTCGTTAGTTAAACTTGTAGGTTCTTATCCGCTACAAAGTCAGGGTTACGTTCGTATTATTTTCTAGTTTTTGATGTAGTCAAAGAATAATACCGTTTAACTATGTTTAATATTTTTAATTTTTAGTTTGGTTTTTAGCTTATATTATTATGCAAACTCCTCATCATTTCCAACGCACCTTTGTACGCATTACACGGTGAGCTCAATTTACCCTTAAACAACCCCAAGTACCAAGTTTGATAAAAATCGGTTCATAAATAGAATAGAGATTTTGGGTCCGCCATGCAAGTTTTTTGTTTAAGTAAAAATTATAATAAACGACGTTAAACACCGCAGAGTTTTAGATTTAGTACATATCGGTTCATAAATGTAAAAGTTCTCTATTTCGGATCCGTCATGACATTTTTTTTATACACCGCAAAGTTCCAATTTTGATACATATCGGTTCATAAATAGAAAACTCTGTCTTTTTGGATCTGCCATGTAATTTTTTTAAAGTTTGAGTTCATAATTACACTAAGTGAATTTAGACAGGCCAAAGTTTTAGGTTTGATACATATTGGTAAATAAGTTTTTTAAAAGTCAAAAATCATCTTTAGCGAATTTTCACACTCCATAGTCCTAAATTTCATACTTATCAGTTCATAAATAGGAAACTTCGTCATTTTGGATCAACCATTTTGATTAAATAAATATTTTTTTCTCATTTTAAAACAAATTATTGTTACCAAACCAATTTTTCTAATTTTGGTCGAAAATTAGGTCCGGGAGCCCATTGTGCAGCGCTATGAGTTGGACAGAGAACAATCAAAAAATTAGCTGTGCTTTAAAAAGAGATCCAAATGAGTATGTTCCAATATTACAATTTATGTCGGGGCGCAAATTTAAAGCTGCGTCACGAGTCAGCCTTATTTCCTTAAAAACTAAATAGGAAATTTTTTTTAATAAATAAATTAGTTGTTGCTGCAGTTGCATCATCAACAATTCTGTGGCCGTCAACTCACAGAACACCCATGGGAAGAAATGCAAACCACGAGTTGAGGCATTGGAAATACGAGAATGGCATTGACACGCTCCAGAAAGAGAGAAGGCTATAGCTCTGTCTAGACCAAACATTACTGGACATCAGCTGATCAAACAACAGCTGATGTCTCTCAAAACAAATAATTTCAATAAAATAAATTTGCTATTATTGTCAAAATAAATCAGCTGTTTAGTAAAAATTAGCTATAGCTCGTTAAAAAATATTTTTCTTTAAATTTATTATTTTTATTAAACTTGCACAATAGTAAAACTTTATGGACAATTTTTTTTAAAGTGTCATGAAAATTTATATTTGTTTGGCGAGTGACCCTTTCTGTTTAATAGTGTAAAATTTGTTGGGTAGGGGTCAGGTTTTTAGAAAACAACAAATTTCTGGTAACTTCTTTTTTAGTGGATGTACAGAAGCACTTTCATCGATCCAAAGCCGCAGAGTTAAAACCGCAGTCCTTAAACACAATTGCTGCTACGTCTACCACATCTACATCTACTACAACAACACAGCCCAACTATACAGTAATTAAAGTACCAACATCAGTTTTTGTTACTGGTAAGTATTGAAAATCCTAGCACAATATAAGCTTTTTATTTATTAAGATTTGTGGAATTATTTTAATTGATTTACACTTTATTATAAAGACGTATCGGCGGATATTACCAGTACCAACAACTTAATATTATTTTTAAAAGACAGTAACTTATTTAACTTAATATAGGAAGTTCAAAATTGTTATAGCGCTAATGACCCTGCGTGGTCGATGCGCTCTCCGCCAAAATAAATTAAAAAAACATTTAATTTGGACAAATTTACACACAATTTTTTAAACGTTGTCGTTGTAATTAAAAGTAGCCTTCAGAGGAGCTTTTAAAATTGTGTACCAAAGTTTATTTTCAGCAGGGAAACAGTACCGAATTACATTGGCTACTTCTTCTGTACATACACACTAAAATATTGTTTTAAGGAATCTTTTTTCCGTTTTTACGTTTATTTATCTAAAAATACCTAAAACGACCCAAAAGCAGCAAATTTAAGACGTACGTGATCAAATTAAAAAAAAAATTGTATTTTAATTAAATCTGAAAGAATTTAACTTAATGTGTTATTTGATTATATTTAGTTCCTTAAAAACTAGTTTTGGATATACTGATATTCTGTTTTATTTTACTTTAATATTTAACTTTTATATGGAATGCGAAATAAAAGGCGCGGGTTCAGAATGACAAGTGAAGTTTATTGCAGTTTCATAGTATGGTTACGGGTGTACAACGACAAATTAAAACTCGCAAATGTCAAAAACGATACGTCAATTTATTTCGACAATTATGTACAAAAACACGCACTTAAACTTACTAATAACTTGCTAATAATTCACTACTTTAATCGGCCTATTAACTTCGTGTTAATATCCCGCGACGTCCGGCCCTATAATAGGGTCTGCCTACTATTCGAGAATCATCCATCCTTCTTCGATTCACGAGCATTCTCGTCTCTTCCAGAAAGTGCGCGGCCAAGCACGAGTGTCATAGATAACGCAACTAAAACCTAGACTAAGACCATAAGATAAGTCAACCTAATACTACACTAAACCTAAATAAATTCTAACTATAAAATTTAAATAACTTAAATTTGTAACAGTATATTTACAAATGGACTTTTGGTTAGTTTATCCTAAGTGTTTTTATTCTAAAAGCTTAATCCTAATATAGTAAAAGCCTACTTCGTGACTGTTCACATATTACATCTTTGCTTTTTAAAAGAAGTTTAATTAAATTAAATTATTTTAAATTTCACAATTTGCAAAACAGTTACAATATGAGCCACAATTATTTAATTACAAAATAATAAATCAAAAAGCATTGTAAAATTAAATCATAACAAAAATATTTCATGCAAAAAAAAGCCAAGTACGCGAAAATGGCATTGCGTAAGAAGAATTGAGATAAAAGTAAAGCCAAGTTCTCCAATACAAATTTCAAAATGAAAGGTTCTTACTAGTTTGGAAATGTTTTTTTAAACTTTGCTATTGCAGCCAAACTTCTTTATGTTCAATTTAGCACTGTGCCTAAGAGTCATTTACAGCCGTAATAGCCAAGTTTAGAAAAACATTTTCAAACTAGTAAGAACCTTTCATTTTGAAGTTTGTATTGGAGAACTTGGCTTTACTTTTATCTCAATTCTTTTTACGGAATGCCATTTTCGCGTACTTGGCTTTTTTTACATAAAATGTTTTTGTTATGATTTCACTTATTATTTAATGGAATTGGATAATATTTAATTTTTAAAGTAGTAAAATATGAGAAATATTGTTCAAACTTTTGCAATGCCTTGTACTTAAAATTTTAATTTTTTTAATTTTTTTCCCATGTTTTATCATAGCTCTTATCAGCCTTCCAAAGCTTAGCCAGCTCTCTTGCGTTTCTGAAAGTGGACAATGTTACTTTAACATAACTTTACACGCATAGGGGAGGGAAGTAAATTTAAATTTTGATGTTTTTAAATTTTTTCCTATAGTTTTATCATAGTTCCTATCAGTCTTTCAATGCTCAGCTCTCTAACGTTTCTGGAAGTGGGCAAAGTTACTTTTACATAAATTTACATTTATAGGGGAGGAGGCTAAATGATAATTTTGGGGTTTTGAAATTTTTTTCCCATGGTTTTATCATAGTTTCTATCAGGCTTCTAAAGCTCAGCTCTCTAACGTTTCTGGAAGTGGGCAATGTTACTTTAAAAAAAATTTACATTTATAGGAGAGGAAAGTAAATTAAAATGTTGGTGTTTTTAAATTTGTACCTATAGTTTTATCATAGTGTCTTTCAGTCTTTAAAAGCTCAGCTCTCTAGCGTTTCTGGAAGTGGGCAGTGTTAATTTTACATAACTTTACATTTATAGGGGAGGGAAGTAAATTAGAATTTTGAGGTGATTTAATTTTTTTCTATAGTTTTATCATAGTTACTATCGGCCTTTCCAAGCTCAGCTCTCTAGCGTGTCTGGAAGTGGGCAATGTTACTTTTTCATAACTTTACTTTCATAGGGGAGGGAAGTAAATTATAATTTTGGTGTTTTTAAATTTATAGTTTTATCATAGTTTCTATCAGTCTGCCAAAGCTCAGCTCTTTAGCATTTATTTTACATAATTTAACATGTATAGGGGAGGGGACTGAATTAGAATTTTGGGGTTTTTTTATTTTTTCCAGGGGTTTGGTCATTTGTGTGGCAAATTTCAGCTTTGTAGCATGTCTGGAAGTACAGTAGAATTTTGATGATCTTTACATGAATGAGTGAGTGAGGGGCAATTTCGATTTTTGAAATTTCGGAACTACTTTACTACTTTATGGAATTCCATTAAACGTGGAGGAGTTGTTAACTCCATGAAGATCTACGACTGTGCAAAGTTTGAGATTCGTGCCCTCAGATTTTTATACAGTACTATAAAACTAAATTATGCAAGTACTATTATAATCAACACTTAACAGTACCAAATGCGTTTAGGAGCGTTCCCAACTAAAAGTAATAAAGTTTCTTAAAACTAATGTTAGTTTCATTTATAAACACTGACAAAAATATATTTTTTAAGTTTCTGTTGATAATTGAACTAGTGTAGTTCATAAATATGAAATTATTTGTCAGTCTTAATATTATGTATTTTTTATAATTATTTGTTTAACCTAACCATACTTAAATATGTAGTTTACTTTTAACATATAAATTGTATAATACGTTAATATAAATAACGCAATAACCAGTGTTGCTACAAAGAAAAAAATTCAGTGTGACACTTGCTATTACAAATGAAAATTTTCATATATGCGACCAATGTACTTACAAAATTCAAAAATGTATTGTGCGACCATTGCAACTACAAAAGCGAATTTTTAACTATGCGACCAAATGATCTTATAAAATTTAAAAAAGTAAGATGTGATTATAAGAAAATAAAACTGAAAACAAAAAAAATGCAATTTGGTTACATTAAGTCGTGGATACTAACCGAAACATCGCACGGAGGTCAGCTTGTCCAATTTAGACGATCGAAACCTCAATATCGAACTATTTTCTAGCATAACCAGTCTTAAAAAAGTGCCCAATTACCTTATTAGTAGACCGCAATGCAAAAAATCGATCAACTATCTCATTGTCACTTGTCACGACGACAAGTCATAGCCTGTATAATGATCCGCACTTATTCCGCGAGGGAAGGGTATTTTCAAAAGTGCTCCAAGTTGGTAAACCAGAGTTTATATGGTATTTTCCTCACGTATATTTTAAATATGGGTTAGTATATTTAATATTTACTATTAAACCATTTGCAAAGTTTCAATTTGCTTATTAAAAAAATTAGATAATAGTTGTGTATTAAATTATTATAATTTTTCAAATATGTATTATATAAATTGGACTGAAAAAGTCCGTATCATTAGGTATCAATTGCGTTTGTGACTTTATTATTTCAATCATGTATCAAGGGTTGAATAGGTGCTACATTCAGTATTAGCTATGATTTATTGTTTCAGCGTTGGCGCATGGAATTGGCCGACGTAATTTATTTAACGTGTGGCACAAAACACCGGTTTCACAGGATAAAAATCAATCCGTTTTGAACTATGTATGTGGAAATAGTGAATATAAAGAATACGATAAAAAATATCAGTGCATTGTAGAAAATTGATATATAGTATAGCAAGATTAATAAATTTAGTTAAATTTTTATGAAAAAACTATGTTAAATAAAAAAAAGCTATAAGCTAGTTACGTACACACACTCCCTGTTTAATTACATAATGAAACAGATTTTTCTTTGTTTTACCATTTTTCATAAATCTTCATTTTTAGTTAAATTTATTATTTAAACACAGGTGATCTTGAGAAATTAGGTTTTAATAACATAAACTAACCTTCTCATGTTTACCTATTTAAATTATATAAATTATTTAGTTTATAAAACACATTATATTGAATTTTATATTTTATAATGTATCACGAACTATAACAATTTTTGAATATAAAAAGAGAGGATTTCTCTCAATAAAGCAGATTCAACATTTGATAGTGGTTCTCACTATACCTACTTAGTTTACTGTACCATAAGCCTTCTTGGTCATTGCAGGGAGTGAGGCTGCACCCTGGCAGTAAACTTTTACTTTAGTCCCGCTGCTTAACCAAGCCGAGTTAAGCAAGTATAATTGTCAAGCACAGCTTGCACACTCCCAAAGTATCCATTTTTCAAGTTTTTTGCTTAAGAGGAAAAAAAACGATATGAACCATTATTTTTGGAGGCGACTGTACCATCTCCAGAATGCACAGTATATTAAAATCACATTTTAAACGCTAGTTGAGAGTTTCCTAACTTTCAGCATGAATTTGTCAAAATTACAATAATTTCGATCGTTCAGAACGAGAAGCTGACCACCGTGCGTCGCACACAGGCGGATTTCACGAAAAAGCTGGTCAAAACCTAATATCCATTTACAGCCCCCTAAAATTGCATATAGCAATAAAAATATATATGATTTATTGTTTAAAAAAGATAAAGAAGAAAATTATTTAAGGACCCCGCACAAAAAAAATTAATTTGGAACTTTACTAATTAATTAAAATGCTTCCTAAAAAATCGTTGAAACCAGAATTTTGCCTGTATAAATTTATACAAGATATTGCAATATTTGATTTTAATAATTGCATAGCTCCATGAAAAAATGTTTTAACCAGCATGTAGGTATGTAAAATTCGCAATTGTATAAAACAATGTGATATTTTTGCAAAAACAAGTTAATTGAACTTTTTCTGTTTTTTCCGACTTTCGTTATAAATGAAGTATATTGTCTAGCAAGAAAAATACTCTGCCAATTTATGGGCCCCTAAGCTCACACAATATACTATAGTTATAGTGTACGTGTGAGCTAATATAACTAAAAAATTAAATATATTTTATTCAACTTCAGACTCAATTACCTTTCGTTTGATACCACACAAGCCATATTTTGATTTGAACTCTAATTTTGAAAAAAAAATACCCACACCCTTTTTAAAAAAATATATAAAAATGTATTTTGTTCAACTCCAGACTCAATTACCTTTCGTTTGATATGACACACGACCATATTTTCCCTTAAAATCTAATTTTTCAAATCTACTTCCACCCTTTTTTTTTTTAAAACTAAAATGTATTCTGTTTAATTTAAGACTTAATTACCTTTCGTTTGATATCACACACGCCATATTTTCACATATATTCTAATTTTTTTAATCTACCCCCACCAATTTATTTGGCTTGCGCCGAACAGATATACACACACCTAAATACACCACACAGACACACACATGGACAGACGTCACCATAAAATTGCTAAGATACAATACACCAAAATAACATATTTTCAGTGTTATCTCAATTTTTTTTGTTGTCGAAAATAATACCTTTTTTAGCCATTGCTGCGCGAGCTAGGAAGGTAAAAATATTTATACTTTTGGCTTACAAAAACCATTGTTATTAAAGCTAAGAAAATTTATTTATTAATTTACGCATATTATGTACGTATTTCTTACTGGACAATTTTCTATATACACAAAAAGAATTTTAACTTTTTTACTCGATCCGCATAACTCCGCAGCTGAAACTGACTTTGTTACTTAGAAAACATATGCATGCACTTAATAGGACGAATAATGTCAATAAAGTTGGATGAAGTTGAAACATTTAGTCAAATTCTATTTCAGAAAATGAAAATTTAAAAAGTTTTCTGCAACGGTTGCTTTAAACCGGTTTAAAATATTACCAATAATATAAAAAACAATGTTAAATATGTACAATAAATAGCTACATACCTCCAGATTCAAAATCCATGTTCAAAAAAATTATAATTTTTGATAATAGGCGCAAGTTTTAAAAGGGCTTTTTAACCATCAACTTTTGTAAATTTAAGTAACACAAATAACATAAAAAAATAAATGGAAGTTTCATCGGTCATTACTATGGCAATTGTTTTTCAAATTAGGCGTGACATGGTCACGGCCTAGCATGATCATCAGTGATTGCACTAATAGCAATTTTCCAATTAAATAGGGCTTTTTAGTGTTTAGGGGTTATGGCCAGCTTTTTCTTAAAATCCGCTTGTGTGCGTTCATGTGTCCGAAATTTTGTTTCTACTTAATCATTGTCTACAAATTTCAAACAAACAATTTCCTAACTTTCTAAAGTTTTTGACATTTTATAAGAATTTTTTTTATGTAGCTGAATCTGTACCAATACCGCATGCCTTTGCACCAACATCGACAACATCAAACCCATCTACATCAACCAAGGTGGTAGCAACAACTACTAACTTCTCGTCTTCAACAAAAACCATCAAGGAATTAATTGCTGTTACAACTGCTAAAATTTTTCAACCAAGTAAGTATGGCAGTGGCGTATATAAGGGGGGGGCCTGAGCGGCCCGGGCTAAGAGAAGAAGCTAAGATTTTTTTAGATATTTTCCACATATTTCATGAATACAAACATAAAATAGCATAAAATACGGCCTTATAAGGTTTCGGGCACCCCCTAAACTGTCTCGCCCCCCCCCCCCCGAAATTTTTTTCTATGTACGCCACTGAAGTATGGCAAGTATTTACTCAATGAACATTTTCCATAAATTCTTGGGTGACAAAATTATTTATAATTTCGTCAGTTCTGAACTGATTTGTTGCTTGGTTATTTGTGATACAATATTGGTTAATATAACAAAATTTTTAGAAAAAGGCGTGGAATACGAATTTGTATGGTGGAAATGTGATATATGGTGCATTGCCACTCTCCACCTCCTCCAAGCTGGGGTGACGTTTTTTCAAAAAATGAAAACTCGAGTTAGTTTGACCTTGGTTTTCTAAATTCACTAATTTGCAGCATTTTCGTAGATAATTTAACCAACTGCCCCCCAAAATTGGTCTATAAACGTGATATTTTTATTTATTTAGTTAATTTCTGTAAAAAACACCATTGAGATTTTTATCAGCATCTATTGCTGATAAAATTTAGTATGGATCAGAGCTTTTTTACAAGCTTTTATTTAACTTCAGATGTTCTGTCTAAATAACTATCAAATCTTGTGAAGCGTTTTTGACGCACTTCCCATTATCCGATTTGAATGAAATTTGGTATACATATAGTGGTCCGATGACAATACAACAATAATGAAAAAATGTCCTCTCACCCCTACCCCCCCACCCCCTTCCATAAAAAATGCGTTTTTGATACACTTCACTTCAAATGACTTTTATAAAATTTGGTATATGCATAAAGGTCCGATGGCAATACAGCCCAAATAAAAAATATATTTCTACCTCTACCCCCACCCTCTCCTTCCCCCAATAGAAAAATGAGTTTCCAAACAACTCACGATCGACGATTTCATTATAATCTAGAATAAACTCTTCTGTTCTGTTATTGAACAAATATTTTCATTTAATAGAGTATATAGCTGAGACTAAAAAGTAGAAAATAAATTGGTAAAAAAATTTTTTTAAGTCATAAGCTTTTATAAAATGCACTAAAAAATAAAAAATAATTTTCTAACATTCTAATATTATCATAATAATAAAAGCGATGGCCGCAAATCAAAGCATAAGTTAATCTAAAATTGTGATCTAAACACTTAAAGAATATTCAACATAGCAGGTCATCAATGATATGTTTGATGTGCCGCAATGTTATGCCATTGCCATACCTATGTCAGAGAAATGCTGGGGTATCTTGGGTCGGGTTGGGTGGGTTTGGTACCTCTGCATTTTTCTGCTTCATTGAATCTTCAAATAGTGATATTTAATTGATACGGATATCTTATCGTGCTAACATCGTCAAGATTTCCATCAGTCGGCCATCGCTTTTATATTATTATGATAATATTAGAATGTTAGAAAATTATTTTTTAATTTTTAGTGCATTTTATAAAAGTTTGTGACTTAAAAAAAAAAATTTACCAATTTATTTGGTATATCGGTTATCTATGTCATTCCAAAAATAACACCCCTACAGGATGTCGAATTAGAAGTAGCTTCTTAAAAGGAATTATTTTAATTAAACAATTTTTGCTTAAAACCATAATTTTTTTCAAAAAACTTGCCTATATGAGATCTCCCTTATTTTGCATTATATTTAAATTCTGTAAAAACAAGCAGCAAGATTTTTTAAGGAAAAAATGACTGGCTATACTAGTCCAATAGGATATTTTTCTTAATATTTAAATCTCGCGCTTTTTTAAGGCAATGAATGATTTGATATCAACGAATGGCTTTAACGTTTCGCAGTAAACACAACACACAGTTGGTTAAGAAAATCGAAACTGAACGCCTCGCTTTGTTTCACGACAAAAAACATACTAAAAATCCGCCATATTGAAATGATAAAAGTGTCGCTTAAATTAATACAGCCCCAACTTAACTCTCCTACTTTATTTCTCGAGCTATTTTCGAGTAGTCTTTCAAAAATTGAAAATTAGAAGGCGAAATCTCACCAGATTTAGTTTTTACCATCACTTATAATAAAAATTTTTAATATTATTTTGAACTTATCACCAATTTAAAGCATTTTTGGCATGTCACTCCCTTACTCATTGGCGTAGCTAAAAGGGGCCAGGGGGGAGCCTCCCCCCCCTTGTAGTCCCTCAGGCCCCCCCTAAGATATTTTAGGCCTCCCCTACCGACTACTAGTAAAAGAACATGACGCTGAAAATACATACTTTTCTATTATTATTCGGGAAATATTCAAATAAAATAGGTGCATTAAAATTTAAAATCATTCAGATAATGTTTACATTTCAGGAAAAAGCCCTTGTCTTGCGGAATTAGGCTTTTTCTCTTTAAATTATCGGTAACTTTTCTGCACTTATGCAATTTCCCGAAAATATTTTTTAAATTTAAATATAATTATGCATATTGAATATTTCATACATATTGGCGACATCTTGTAAAATATTATAGAAGTGTAAGTTGAATTTCGCATTTAATAAAGACAGCGACCTTTGCCCCTCTGTTTCCAAAATCGGGTTGTAGATGTCGTAAGATTATAAAAGACCTTTTTAAACTGTTTTTCTAAAATAAATATAATAATCTTTTTAGTTTTTTTGAGGTTAGCGTTTAGTGTCTTATGGAAATTTTCCGATTTTGGTGACAATTTCATAACCATTTTCATATTAAGTTTTCCCACGTCGTTAAATGGAATAAATTCGTCGAGCAATACCGGGAAATTTGTAATATTAATACTTCTGCTCTAAGAGCAGAAATGACCGTTTTAAAGAATTGTATTTTTCGGTTAAATCAAACTGTTGGTCATGATTCTATCAAACAACATATAGCAGAAAACACCTATCCAAACCTCTACCAACTTTTTAAAGTTGCGAGTATTCTTCCAATTTCAAATGCAACTTGCGAGAGGTCTTTCTCTGCCATGAGGAGAGTTTTTAATTGGCTTAGAACAACTATGACTCAAGAGAGACACTCAGGTTTGTCATTGTTATTCATAGAAAAAGATGTTGAGGTCGACTTAGACAGTGTGGTAGACGCTTTCAATCAGCGACGTAGAAAACTTTCTTTGTAGAATTGCTGAATTACATACTTCCTGTGTATACATATACATAAGTTGGTAAATGTATTATTAAATTTGTTATATTAAAATATTAGAACATTTAATGCGCGTATTTTTTTTTTATTCATTGCACACTTTCACGACTCTTTAAAACCTATGTTTGCTTTTTGCCACGGCCCCCCCTGAAAAGCAAGGCTAGCTACGCCAATCGAACCAGTGTTTAGGTTCTAAGGTACTTGATTGAAAGAGCAATAAATATATTCTCACTAAACCGTTACGGTGTAACGTAAATATGTCCATTGCTGTGTCAGTGACGTGATGGTGCAAATACGTATAGACTAAATCGCGCCTTAAACGTAAGAATAGAGTAATCCATGCTCGATCCATCTTCTTGTTTTACGACCCTCTTGTTAACGTCTTGTTTGTATCAAATGTACGGTCGCTCACTTTTTTAATGTCATCTTAAAATTGACTAAAACCCTCTGGAAAGCCATGAATTTCAGTGGATCTCAAAACCTGCTAAAGAAAATCGTTAATAATTCATGTTGCTTATTTTAAACAATGCGGTGTTGCTAAACAACGCACTGTTTCTTTGTATGATTGAAATGTAGGAAAAATTATAGGACATTAAAAAAGTGGGTGAGTGTACTATATTAGGCACACCTAAACCATACTATACTTGTTACATAAATTGTTTCTTTTTTAGAATCTTGTGTAGTTCAGAGGCCAAAATTTCCCGATCAATTTATTATTGAAGGAACTTATAAAAGGGTAAGTATTTGTAATAGGGATGGGCTCTCGGAGCAGTACCTGTTCTTTTCGGAACAGGTTTTTACTCGGAACAGGTCGGAACAGGTTTGTCAAGTTGTTCCGTTTTGTCGGCGGGCGGTAAATCGGCTTTCGAAGAAAAAAAGGGAAAAGACCTGATGACCTTTTTTTTGTTTTTTTTTTGGTCGCAAAATTTTTATGGACACCCTTTGCAGCATTCGACCCCCCGCGTCGTAAGGCACGCCACGCTATTTTGACCAGTCCAGTTCGGAACAGGTTTTTTCTGGAACCGGAACAATTTGTACCTGTTCCTAAAAATACGCTGTTCCGCCCATCCCTAATTTGTAAAGTCAAAGCACCGTAAAAAACCTGAGATTTAATACGCTTTGTTGTACTTCACCGGCCCCGTCCGATAGCCAAAAACAGGGTAAAAATAATTTAAGATTATTGCTACATTTTTTATCAAAGTAGCTAGGGAAGTGTTTTGATAGTTTCAATTTTTTTGATAAAAATGGATGAAAAACTGTAATGTTAATGACCTCCATACTTTAAAAAAAGCTCGCCAAAACAAAACTGATAGGCAAAAATAAGGTTGTAAAGACCACAACAACTCCAGTGAATTTTTCATTCTGTTGCTACAAAACAAGGAGTTATAAGAAGTTTGTATTTAAGAACCATAAATATTTGTAGTAATATTGAAGAATTAACCACAGAAATTAAAAACATTAAAAAGGACTTACAACAGAATGGTTATTCCGAGAAATTAATAAACTCAACGATATTTAAAATTAAAAACAAACTAAATGTACCAAATTCCCAAAATAATAATCCGTTAGGTGTTATTAACATTCCATATGTTCAAGGGATTTCAGAAAATATAAGACGAATAGCTAAACACTATAATATAAAAACAGTATTTTCTTCGGGAAATACGATAAGAAGTTTTGTAACTAAAACAAAACCAGACAATCCCTCAAATAATAAGGAATGTATTTACCAAATCCCGTGTGAGTGTGGTAAATCATATGTAGGTGAAACGAAACGCCCTCTTCAGGTTAGAGTAAATGAACATCTAAAAAGTACCCAATTAGGGGATATTGAAAAATCCGGTTTAGCAGATCATGCATGGTCAAATGATCACAGGATTCAGTGGTCAGAAGCTAAAGTTTTACATAAGGAGTCGCATTGCCGAAAATGAAAGTTTATTGAAGCTGCGTTTATAATGCAGAATAAAGAAGTTTTCAGTCAACCAAGCACGGACATACCAAACATATGGAAACCACTCCTTAAGGAAAACAGGCGTCTTAGGATTAAAAAAGGGGGCGGGCCGTCACACCTGACTGCACACCAAGTAGTATAAGTAGTAGCCTAAAGGCTAGATTGTTTAGTTTACACTTGATAACGGTTAGAGATACTTACTAATCGAAACGTTGTGTTTTAAAATAAATAAAGACAATGGAAGTCCGAAATGTTATTTCTATTTAGGCAAATTTGAACAACAAAGTAATAAATATTATTCTGGTGACAGGTTTAACCTATTTCTCCAGAAGTGTGCTCATTTAATTTGTTATTTTTTAATATTTTTAATTCCGAGAAAAACAATAAATCAGCCACCTGGTTGTGCTTTGGGCTCCAAGAAAAGAGGTCAATAATTAAAAATTATTTAATATTTAATATTTCGACGAAATTCCAGTGCTGACTCAGTGTTATTTTCTTGGTAACCTACTTTACTAATTTAAAAGGAATTTTGTTGTTTAAAAACATCTTGAATCTATTTAGTTCACAGGTGTTTTGCTGAATTTGAGCACCTACTTGGTTTATTAAATGATTTTAGAATTTTAGTTTAACACGGGCTTTCGTTTCGATCGGATCGTCGGTAACCCAAAGTGTGACTTGGTCTTTGTTAAAGAATAATACTTAAGTGTTTGCTATCGTACAATGATTTGAACATTTATACATAGTCAAAGTTTAGTTTTATTTTTCTTTTAAATGAGTTCGGCATTGTACTTTGTTGATAAACAGTTTTATATTTTTATTTTTATTTTAGAGATTTGATTTCTTATTGCTTGTTGATTTTCACCCGATTTTGAAGGAGTACTTCTCCTCGCCCATTCCAGAATTCATACACTTGACTAACTATAAGGTTTTGTCATGTGCGGTAATTGTAATGCATGATTTTGACACACGCAGTCTTGCCATTCACGGCTCTTGTGATGCTCGGTTTCTGTCACAAGCGGTCTTGACAGAAGAATAATTTGACTTTTTTAGATTCATCATGAAGACGAGTTTGAATGTTCCGATTTATGCGAATGTCAATTGGGAGAAAAACTCGCATGTCGTACAATCTGTATAGACCGAATGCCATGCAAAACCGAATTTGCGTTTTACAATCATGCAGCACCTGCTTACCAGGCGTTTAGAGGTGAGAAATATTAAAATAGCCACAAAGTAACAAAACAATAAGAACCAACCTACCTCACCAAAAAAAAATTGCGGGAAAACCCTTGTAAAAATCAAATTCTTTACTCAATACAGTGAGGTCGCGTGTGTTTTAACCGCAGCCCACGAGAAAGACCGGCCCGGGCGCGGAAATATCACGTGACCGTAGGAGGCTCACAAAAATACGCCTCACGGCCCGCTGTCATTATAAAACATGTGTGTGTTCAGTTTTGGTATGTTTGTTTACGTCGATTTTTTTTTAATTCGGGCTCGAATTTTATGTGAATTTTTTCAAAGTTATTACAATAACGCAGCCCACGAAAAAGACTGTAGTGGGCTGCGTTAAGATAATTAATAGCTAATGAGTAAATTATAAAGAAAATACTTATACGTTAAACAATGCCGCGAACGTGTAATTAGTGTTGTTCCTTGTCGGTCCAACTATAAAACTGAAACCTAATATGTTGCAAACGGGAAAAGAAGTGGTTAAAGATAAGATCTTGGATAAGATTGATCAAGTAATAGACATCCTTAGTGACATTTGCGATAGTGAGAGTGAAAAATGTGTTCAGTTGTTATTTCTTATTGAATAATTAGGTCTCTTGAAAATATAACCTGAGAATCAAAGATATGGTGGATACACTTTAATGTTGGCTTCATCTTTGTTTATCCAGTCATCCAGTGCATACACGTCAATTTACAATTCTAAGGTAATATGTCTTCCGCATCCTCGCAATATAAAAAAACTGATTTGTAAAATATTGTTAACAGATAGTAATCTCTCTGGTAGTGTGAAATATTTAAAAAGTAAGATACAGCTTTTAAAAAAACTTGAGTTGGTAGTTAACGTACACTTTAATGAAATATATATTAAACTTCGTGCTGGGTAATTTTTTTAAAAATTATTGACGACCACTACATTCAGTTCATTGAATGTGAAAACCATCTCACTTATTCACAAAATCACTTGTTTCTTTTTAATAAATTATTGTGAAATGTTTTAGATTGAAATTTTTTTTTCAGATAACTCTAGCGAGTGTTTTTGTGGAGAAAAACTATTTTCAAAGCTTGAAAAAATTAGTTTAAGGGCATGTAAAGTTTTTTTAAATAATTTTATTAAAAAGCACAATGATTTAGTGTCCGCTAATAAGTCTTTAAATAAGAACTCAGACAAAGATGATGACATTCAAAGAAAAATTAAAAAACTAGCAGCTTAGGTTTGATATGTCCAATTTTGAAAGACTTGTATAGATTTGAAGTTACTAACGATATTATGTACCTAATATATGTACCTGAAGATATTAGAGTGCAAATTTTGTGTAATTCTTTATTTTATAGATTCAGTTCTTTTATCCATAATAAACACATATATCAGCAAAATATTTTTTTCAATTTTTGCTTATAAAAGAACAAAAATTTTTTGTTAATTTATTTAAATTGTTTAAAAACATTTAATTTATTAAGCAATACAATAAGAATCCTGGGACTCCTAAGATCACGTGACCGCCGACTTGCTTATAACGCGCCATGGCCGGTCTTTATCGTTGGCTGCGTATTTTAACACAAACCGCGTGAACAAGTCCACATCTAGGGGCTTGATTTCCATAAGAGGATACTAAAAAACAGATAGAGTATAGTATGTATTAATAAGAATCCGTGATACGCCCAATTCCCGTCGAAAGCGTTACAGCGTTGTCAAAGTTAATCCCGATAAATAACTACAGGCGCAAGTGTTCGCACTCGTCAAGAAACGGACAACCTGAAACATTTGTTTAGGGCGAGCATTATTACATGACTTGATTTTTAGTCCATCATACAAAAGGTGGATTAAAAACGTGAAAATTAAAATTTTTAAATGTTTGATTTTTAGGTCCTAAAATAACGAAATCGGCAAATAAAAAAAATTGTATGTTTGAATACACGATAAATCAAAAACACCTCAACCGGGTTTAACCAATATGATCTTTTGTTGGCATTAGAGTTTGGTTAAAAAGAAAGGGTTAAATGTACTATTTAACCAATTTTACTTTACTTGTTGTATCGATTTTTGTTTAAAAATGTTTGTTTTATATTTAAAAAATTCTTGCCTGTGGTGCATATGTCGCTTTTCGGCAAAAATTGTAGCACTAAGCAGAACAGCTACAGAGATAAAAGCTTCTAAGATGTCTGTTTAACGCACAAAAATTTTTTCTAGCTGCGGTGTATTTTTTCGGTTTCAAAGTTTTTAGTTATCAAACAAGTTTGCTTTTTATCTATTTTCGCCTGCGAGCATTTAAAGTATTTCTCCAATTTTATCTGAAATTTTTTCTTCTACAACGCATTTACTTAAGAAATTTATTCTCCTTTCTTCAACTTTTCATTTGTGGTTCAGTACTACTCATAATTTTGATTTTGGTCTAGGAAAGGTACTCAGTTGGTCAGTGGACTTTTGACATTTCATACCACCACCACTTATGCCGTCCTCCTATAGTCCTGTAGCATCTTTTTTCCCTATGGTTTTATAGACAGAGTCTGATAGAGAGGGAAATATTGACACACTTTACGTCGAAAAGGTTCTCTACTTCAAATTCGCCCAGACCAAATTCCATAGCTTTTTAAAGTTGCTGTATAAAAAAAAAACCATTTTCGATATTAACCCTTTTGGTGCCCGTAGCTCCCCTACTATGCATTTTAGGACCTATGTTCATATGAACTTTTTTTCTTATTTTTATGTGTACTATCACCTGTCAAAGTTTGTTACAAACTTTTAATGACACCCTGTATATTAAAATGTCGCAGTTCTCTCGCATAAACGGACAAAATCGACGAAACCGTGAGTCTCCGCTTATACGAGGTTTCACTGTACAGCGTGTCCCATTTTCGATGGGATTAAATGGGAAACTCGGTTATTATTAAAGATATCGATTTTCTGATTGCACCTTACCGTGCTCTTTTTTGGAGCCCTTAAAAATGGTGTAATCAGATTTTTGCTATACCCCGTGGTTTCGCTAATACAGGGAGTTTTTGAAAAAATTGCATTTTAATTAATTCCTTGTATCTCGCTTATTTTGCAAGATATTTGTATTCTGTAAAAACCTTTCTATGGCAACTTTTTTAGAGCAAAATAATGACGTTGTCAATTTTTTAAAATATTGTTTAGTTTTTGAGATATGGTATTTATCATAAAAAAATTAAATACGGACCTGGATTTTTTTTATTACTACTTTGATTAGTTCCATGCTATTATTACCTTAAAATGATAAAACTTTAATATTTTTTTGATTTAAGGTTAAAAAAAGCTATTTAATATTTGAAAAAAAAATATAGTCCGAACCTGGAAATTTCCAACGTAATTATAAATTAAAAATTGCAAGACACACTAGTTGAACGATTTTTACTTTATCTGTTTTGAAATGATAATTAAAAGATTTATAAATAAAGTAAAAAACGTTAAAAAGTTACAAAAATAATATTATACTAATTATTTGATAACCAAACAGCAGGTCGTGAAATTTACAAAACAAAAGCGTGGAATTGACATTGTCATTTTACTTATCATTTTTGTAAATGGCTTACAATTGTTTTAAACTGGCTAGAAATCGACAATATCCAGATTTTGAAAAATGTGATATGTTTGACTGCTTCATTCAAGCAACAAAATCCCAATATTTAAATGGCAGAAATATTTTTATGCAAAATGCATTAAGAAAAATTACTCAAAAATGTCTTACACATAATGGTAATCAGAAAGATTAGTTATTTTTTATAATTTGTTTTTTTTTTGTATTATTCGTAGACTTGGTTTCAAATAAATCTGTAAATTAACGTAAAACCATTTTAATATGCTAAGTATCAAAACAGTTAAACTAAAAATTGTTTAACTAGCAATTTTTAGTTTATATTTATGTTGAAAATATTCAGGTTAGGACTAATTTTTTTTTTAAATATTAAATATTTTTTTTTTACCTTAAAACAAAAATTTTTTATATTTTTATTATTTTATGATAATACTAGCATGAAACCAATCAAAAAAGTAATTAAAAAAATCCAGGTCCGTATTTAATTTTTTTATGATAAATACCATATCTCAAAAACTAAATAATATTTTAAAAAATTGATAATGTCATTATTTTCTTCTAAAAAAGTTGCCATAAAAATGTTTTTACAGAATTAAAGTATCTCGCAAAATAAGCGAGATACAAGGGATTATTAAAAATACAATTTTTTCAAAAACTCCCTGTATTAGCAAAACTACGGGGTATAGCAAAAATCGGATTACGCCATTTTTAATGGCTCAAAAAAAGAGCACGGTAAGGTGCAATCAGAAAATCAATATCTTTAATAATAACCGAGTTTCCCATTTAATCCCATCGAAAATGGGACACGCTGTACATACTTACCCCATATTATGAAGATACCTATAGGACCTTTTCGCTATTTACAGGACGATGCCTTTGTTACTCAGGAAGATTCATTTGTATGAAGCCATTCTTACCTGACTTTGGTCTATCGCATGGAGTATACCTTTTTTTGGGTTACAGTGAAACCGACCAGCGAGAGCTCAACAAAAATCAGACCAAAGATTTGGTTGTTATACAAGATGTCGTTAAAGTTTTGCAAACCAACATAAATGCAATTAATAATGTAAGTATCGTAGTTAGCTTTGATAATAATCATTTTTTTGTAAGAAATAATTTTGGTCAGGTATCTGAGGGCACGGCAGTGCCTCGCCAAGTTCGCGCGCCGTAACCATCTTTTCTAGAAACATTTCAGCCGATATTTGACCTATCTAAAACTCTATTTCGGAATGAGCTACGAATCTTAAACTTTGCACAGTCGTAGATCTCCATGGAGTTAACAACCTCTCCAAGTTTCATGGAATTCCATAAAGTAGTAAAGTAGTTACGAAATTTCAAAAAAAGTCGAAATTGCCACTCACTCATGTATAGATCATCAATATTCTACTGTACTTCCAGACATACTACAAAGCCGAAATTTGGCAGTATGATAGAAATTATGACCAAACCCCTGGAAAAAATCAAAAAACCCCAAAATTCTAATTTACTTCCCTCCCCTATAAATGTAAAGTTATGTAAAAGTAACATTGCCCACTTCCCGAAACGCGAGAGAGCTGAACATTTTAAGACTGAAAGACAATATGATAAAACTATATGAAAAAATTTAAAAACACAAACATTTTAATTTACTTCCCTCTTCTATAAATGTAAATTTATATAAAACTAACATTGCCCACTTCCAGAAACGCTAGAGAGCTGAGCATTGGAATGCTGATAGAAATTATGATAAAACCATGGGAAAAAATTTTAAAAGTCCAATATTATCATTTACTCTCTTCCCCTATAAATGTAAAGTTATGTAAAAGTAACATTACCCACTTCCAGAAACGACTATACGACAAAATATTAAAAATACGACAATTTTAATTTATTTCCCTCCCCTATACATGTAAAATTATGTAAAAATAACATTGTGCACTTTCAGAAACGCTAGAGAGCTGAGCTTTGGAAGGCTGATAGGAACTACGATAAAACCATGGATAAAAATTAAAAAACCTCAAAAATTTAAGTAAGGCATTGCAAAAGTTTTGAACAATATTCCGCATATTTTACTATTTTAAAAATTAAGTATTATCCAATTCCTTTAAAAAAGAAGTGAAATCATAACAAAAACATTTCATGTAAAAAAAAGCCAAGTACGCGAAAATGGCATTCCGTAAAAAGAATTGAGATAAAAGTAAAGCCAAGTTCTCCAATACAAATTTCAAAATGAAAGGTTCTTACTAGTTTGGAAATATTACGGCTGTAAATGACTCTTAGGCACAGTGCTAAATTGGACATAAAGAAGTTTGGCTGTAATAGCAAAGTTTAAAAAAATATTTCCAAACTAGTAAGAACCTTTCATTTTGAAATTTGTATTGGAGAACCTTTTATCTCAATTCTTTTTACGGAATGCCATTTTCGCGTACTTGGCTTTTTTTTACATAAAATGTTTTTGTTATGATTTCTAATGTTTTTTTTCTCACACATGATTGAATTACATATCTGAAAAGGATTTTATTATTTTACTAAGTTGTTTCTAAAGATACTTTCCTAGCTAGCCTATTCGCACACTTCAAGTGAAGCCATGAAATATCAGCACTGAAACACCACGTCCACGGGTTTGGTGCAGGAGTGTGCGGATGCACTTCAGGAGTTGGCCGGCGTAAAAGAGGTAGAGCTCGTATCACAGGCCACATGGGAGTCCCAGAAAACGAGAAAGCGGACGAACTCGCCGCCGAAGAGCCTTTCCTGGGGCTCACAAAAGGGCAAATGAAGTCGGCCCTAACAGAGTGGACCCAGAAAGAGATACAAGAGGAATGGACCAACACAGGAAACGCCAGACAGGCTAAGGAGTATGTGACAGGATAAAAATTGGCTGAAAACAGTGGTGCACTCTGTCTTTGAGTGGCCCGAGGCCTTTGGAAGGGGGAGGCCGAGACCTCATAATGTCGTATTTTTTGCTAGTTTATCTTTTTATTCACGAAAAAATGAAAAAAACTAATCATAGTTTTGGGGGGGTTCTAGGTTCTAAACCCCCCCACCCCTAGGCCGAACCGAACCGAAACAAACCTCCCCTTGAGTACGTTCATGCCTTATATGGGTGCAATAACTTTAAAAAATTGTGTGCTAATAAATGTTTATTTTTTTAGACCTTATGCCGCTTGAAGTATTTTAATTCTACCAAAGAAAATATTATTATATTGGGAAAGCTAGACGAAAAGTTTGATGTTACTAAAATGTCACCAGCTGAAATTCTAGCGAAGGAAAAAGAAGAATGCGTTGATTTATTGGAAATCGTGAGCGATCAAATCAATAGCAAACATCCAGATTTTATGTCGCATGTTTTACTATCGGTAATTAAAATAGCAGAAGTAGAAATTGTACCTGTCGAAATGGCTTCAACAGTGGCCTCATTCAAACGAAACATATCATATTTGTGGTTTTTTATAATAATAAAATATTTTTGCTAAGAATTTTAGCAAAATCGTAAAAGTAGACTGAAAAAAACATATCATTAATATAGGTATATTTAAAATAAAATTTAATGTAAAAAGTTGCTTTAGAAGACTTAAAAACTGCCTCAACATTAAATGACAGTTTGACAAGAATGACATTGACATAGTTTTTATGTCATATAAATTGGTTGTCAAACAATTTTTATTTTATTAAGTTTTTTATGTTTAAGCTCTGTTTATAAAGTTGAAATATAATTAAAAGTTTAGACGTTATATTTTAATTGCCTATTTTACTAGTTTCCTTAAATGTTATTTTATAGAATTATCTTACCTTCGGCCTTCTAACATATGAATAAGGTAGTTAGCAGAAGCACCGACCGAGGACGTTCACAGGCTCAAGCATTTGATTTGACACCCGAAAGCGTATTTACGTTTCCGTGCTGATTTCAAGGCAGCGCTGTTTTGAAATAGACACGGAAATGTTGCAACATATTTGGTTACAAATGCGTGTTGATTTTAAGGCGCCGAGGCTCGAACAAGGCACGGATTTGTATTGAATTACGCAGCGCAGGGGTTTACTTACTAGTGCACATTTAAATCTTAAATTGGATTTACGTTGTTTATTTGTTTGATTTTGAGGTTATATGTTTGTTAATATGAAAATTATGGAGCAGTTTAAAAGTATTTGTACTAATATTACTCAAGATTTTGAAATTCTTTGAAGTTTGAAGAACACTCTTCCATTAACTATACCTGCAAAGTGCAGTGTTCATTATCTTACACCGGCAACTACGACGACAGATGTTGTTCTGTTATTAATAAATTTTAATGATTTAAATGATTTTCACTTGATTTCTAACCACATGAAAATAGAAAGTTTCAAAAACCTAACCTAACGAAAGCTAATCAATCAAATCTAACCGAACCGAACCAAAGCAAACTGAACCAATAATTTTTTTCAAAAAAAAACTTTCCTGAGTTCCTACCCGGGATCCTAAAGGATGTGAATCCGAACCGAACCGATCCTAACTAAACCGAACCAAACCTAACCTAACCAAACTAAACTACAACACTATTCACACCCTCTAGGATCCCGGGAAAGAAGTCAGGAAAGTTTTTTTTTAATTGTTGGTTCAGTTTGCTTTGGTTCGGTTCGGTTTGGTTCAATTCGGTTCGGATTCACATTCTCTAGGATCCCGGGTATTAAGTCAGGAAAGTTTTTTTTTTTGAAAAAAAATTATTGGTTCAGTTTGCTTTGGTTCGGTTCGGTTAGATTTGATTGATTAGCTTTCGTTATGTTAGCGTTTTAACCTGACAATTGAATACGCTTTTGTAATAGTTTAATGAGCGATGTTCTCTTACAGATCCATGCTCATTTCGAGATCAAAACTCTTAAAATCAACACGTATTTGAACCCAAATATATTGTAACATTTCCGTGTCTATTTCAAAACCGCGCCGACGTGAAATGAGCACGGAAACGTAAATACGCCACCCGGAAGTGCTCAGCAGATCTTCCTATTTTTTTTAATCGGTTGCATTGAAGAGCATGCAACCCATTCAAAAAAAGAGCGATTGGGGGCGTCAAATGAAACGCTCGAGCCTTTGAACCTCCTTAGGCCTAGTTTCCATCTATGCGTGCCCACCCCGATTCAAAAAACGCATCACCTGATGCGTTTTTTGAATCAGGGTGGGCAAGCTTAGGTGGAAACCGGGTATTAGTCGGTGCCTCTGCTGTGCTATTAGGCCATTGTCCTACTGGGCATTGTGTAAGCAACCAACCAATTTGTTAAGAAACGTGACAACCCTGTATATGCCGCGCACAGGCGCATTAGCCTCTAAGTAGTCCTTCTACAAATAAGTTAGTTGGTCTCCCGCTCGCTGCTAGTAACGTCGTTCTCCCTCGTGTCCGCCATTGCACTAAGTGATTAAATGTAATAACTAAACTGTGTTATTCTATGTCATGTCTTTTATTTAACTACCCGACCATCGACATCTCTCAAACATAAAAGAAACGTTAGTCTATGCCTAGCTCGAAGGCCGAATTTTGTCGGTTTATGTTTGTTACAATTTTTAATAAATAAATTTCTTTACAAATAAACACGGCTTGTTTATTTATTCGTAGATAATGCCACATCTGTTAACTACTTTATTCATGTGCTTCTATTTCAAACTAGTTTATTGGGAATCTGGGGGCACGGCTGTGCCCCGCCAAATTCGCGCAAACTGCTGTACCATTTTTTCTTGAAACATTTTAGCCCATATTTGACCTATCTATAACTCTACTTCGGAATGAGCTACGAAACTCAAGCTTTGCACAGTCTTACATCTTTATAGAGTTAACAAACCCCCCAACAACAAGTGAAATTAAAGAAATAAAAATAAGAAAAAAGTTTTCTGCTTCGGCCGGGGATCGAACCCGGGTCTCTTGCTATCTAGGCAAACATTCTTACCACTAAACCACCCAATACAAGAACGAGAAACTCTAAAAACGTTTAGTTTTAGAGATACAGGGTGTTAAAATCTCATTTTTTTTGTAGTTTTTTGTTTATAGCTTATACAGTTTTTCAGATATTTGGCGCGTATATTTAACTATAGGCACTACACTATTAGTCATGCCAAATAATAGTAAAAATGTACAGGGTGATACTTTTTCAGGTGTTTTGTCGGGTTTTCCCCCGGATTTTTTTTTGTGGTAAGTGGTTGATTCTAAAACAACAACTAAAATCCTTGATTTATTTGCAAACTTTTTTGTTTCCTGCGATTTTTTGTTAAATGGTGGATGGTGTCATGTAAACTTGTATTTCAATTAGGATCAAAAGAAAGAAAATTCAGAAGTGATATAATATGGTAATGATCCTTTATTGCGAAAATGGTCTACTTGAAAATAAATAGGGACAAAAGATCGATTTGAACACCTTTTTCTATATTTTCTTTCTTTTATCCTGATTTTAATATTTGTTAATATATAGATCGGTTGGAGATACATAAAAAACTATTTCTTATTTATAAAAGGAACCACAAAAGTAGGGTTAAGAATAAGGGCGACCAAGATGCGACTCCAAAGTAGAAACAAGAGGTCGTGTCTACTTTAAAAGATCGACACTAAAAAAAGTCAAAGTTACGGCTTCCAAGTTCTTGCAAAAAGATATTTTTTCTACATTGCTACATCAGATGTTACTAAGATGACATGGTAAAAATTAAAGTTATAGTTGTCGGATTCACTTGCTTGCCACTTCAGTGAAGCTTAACTTTCTAGTGGTAGTTAAGTAACATACCTCCCTCGGTTCGTCCTTATAATTTTTACATCCTCTGCTGTCGGAAATAAATTAATAAATTATCATAATCTGAGGGCACGGCAGTGCCTCGCCAAGTTCGCGCGCCGTAACCATCTTTTCTGGAAACATTTCAGCCGATATTTGACCTACCTAAAACTCTACTTCGGAATGAGCTACGAATCTCAAACTTTGCACAATCGTAGATCCGCATGGAGTTAACAACCCCTCCAAGTTTCACGAAATTCCATAAAGTAGTAAAGTAGTTACGAAATTTCAAAAAACGTCGAAATTGTCACTCACTCATGTATAGATCATCAATATTCTCCTGTACTTCCAGACATGCTACAAAGCTGAAATTTGGCAGACTGATAGAAATTATGACCAAACCCCTGGAAAAAATCAAAAAACCCCAAAATTTTAATTTACTCCCCTCCCATATACATTTAAAGTTATGTAAAATTAGCATCGCCCACTTCCAGAAATGCTAGAGAGTTGAGCTTTGGCAGACTGATAAGAACTATGATAAAACTATAAGAAAAAATCAAAAAACCCCAAAATTTTAATTTACTTCCCTCCCCTATACATTTAAAGCTATGTAAAAGTAGCATTGCTCACTTCCAGAAATGCTAGAGAGTTGAGCTTTGGCAGACTGATAGGAACTATGATTAAACTATAGGAAAAAATTAAAACACCCCAAAATTCTAATTTACTTCCCTCCCCTATAAATGTAAAGTTAAGTAAAAGTAACATTGCGTACTTCCAGACATACTAGAGAGCTGAGCCTTGGAAGACCGATAGTAACTATGATAAAGTTATAGAAAAAAATTAAAACACCCCAAAATTCTAATTTACTTCCTTCCCCTATTAATGTAAAGTTATGTAAAAGTAACACTGTCCACTTCCAGAAACGCTAGAGAGCTGAACTTTTTAGGACTGAAAGACAATATGGCAAAACTATATGAAAAAATTTAAAAACACCAACATTTTGATTTACTTCCCTCTCCTATAAATGTAAATTTATATAAAACTAACATTGCCCACTTCCAGAAATGCTAGAGAGCTGAGCATTGGAATGCTGATAGAAATTATGATAAAACCATGGGAAAAAATTTAAAAAGTCCAATATTTTCATTTACTCTCCTCCCCTATAAATGTAAAGTTATGTAAAAGTAACATTACCTACTTCCAGAAACGCTAGAGAGCTGAGCATTGGAAGACTGATAGGAACTATGATAAAACTATAGGACAAAATTTAAAAACACGACAATTTTAATTTATTCCCCTCCCCTATACATGTAAAGTTATGTAAAAGTAACATTGTGCACTTTCAGAAACGCTAGAGAGCTGAGCTTTGGAAGGCTGATAGGAATTACGATAAAACCATAGAAAAAAATTAAAAAATCTCAAAAATTTAAGTAAGGCATTGCAAAAGCTTTGAACAATATTCCGCATATTTTACTACTTTAAAAATTATTATCCAATTTCTTTAAAAAAGAAGTGAAATCATAACAAAAACATTTCATGTAAAAAAAAGCCAAGTACGCGAAAATGGCATTACGTAAAAAGAATTGAGAAAAAAGTAAAGCCAAGTTTTCCAATACAAATTTCAAAATGAAAGGTTCTTACTAGTTTGTTAATATTTTTCTAAACTTGGCTATTACGGCTGTAAATGACTCTTAGGCACAGTGCTAAATTGAACATAAAGAAGTTTGGCTGTAATAGCAAAGTTTAAAAAAACATTTCCAAACTAGTAAGAACCTTTCATTTTGAAATTTGTATTGGAAAACTTGGCTTTACTTTTATCTCAATTCTTTTTACGGAATGCCATTTTCGCGTACTTGGCTTTTTTTTACATGAAATGTTTTTGTTATGATTCACATGTTTATTAACGCCTTACATAGTATTTACATCTTTCTTAGACATCAGAGTCCCTATAATATGTTGACAATATTTGGGCCTTATTAAAAGGCGGCCTTAATACCCGTCAGCCACCTTATATCAAGTAACTAAAGCTTTTATTTTTAGATTCAGATTTTTTTGAATGTTTGTATTATCCATTTGTCATCGGCAATGTTTGTAAAACTGATCTTGAGGGTTGTTTGTTTTCTTTTCACTTGCTGATGACGCCAAGTGTTAGAAAATATACCTATTAGTCAAAAGCGGTGCGCCCTTCGCCCGCCATGCGGCAATCATTTAGCCCTCCCTCCTCTGTTTGTGATTTTGATTATCCAGAGTGGTTGTGAGATGTTTGCATAGTATAAACGCAAAATAAGCGCTTTTCCCTTTGTCAGACAATGCTTGAAAAATATTTTGTTCTGGATGTCTTGCACGCTTATTGACAGCGGCGTAAGCAGAGAGGGGTATTAGGGTCTGAAACTTCCACCCAGAACCACAAAATATCTGCGCTCAAGCCCGTCCCCCCTTCCCCCCAGAATTCATCTCTGTGCTCAAGTCCCACAGGATTCATTTGTGCGTACATGACTGTTATTGAAAAAAATATTTGGGTATGATTGTTGTGAAACATATTAATAATAATTTACAAATAAAAAATAAATAAATATTTTTTGTTTAAAAATAATGCCACATTGTTAATAACCTTGGTTGAAGCCTTTTATTTAGGGGAACCTCCCAAACCTAAGATTTTTTTAGTTATTTTCCACATATTTCATGAATAACAAGATAGAATAGCATAAAATACGACACCATGATTTCAATTGAATATTTCCAGAATATTAACAACAAAAATATACCTACAAGTAAATGATCTTCGAATTAACGACAGTCCGAGAATTTTGCACTAATTGTATGAATAAATTAAATATAATTACAGTAATCAAAGTACTATATGATTACTTAGTAGTGGAGTAACGATTAGTAACGAGTATTCAAAAGTAACAAAAATCAACACCTCTACTTGCCACGAAAACTTTTGATTTAAATTTTAGAGGAACAAAAATTTGCATAAGTATGTTAAATTACATGGTGCGGACAAAAATACACACCTTTTATTTAACTTTACCATAAACACAATGGCGCACCCAGGGGAAGGCTTCGGGGCCTTCTCTAATGATGGGGAGGGTTTGGACAGTTATTCAGTAAGAAGTAAAAATATTATGCAAAAAAATGTATATTTGACAAAAATAACTTTCAATATTTGTAAATTTAAGAAAAAGGAAATTACCATAAATTAATAACTTCAGCATTAATTTAAACTGTACTCGATACAATCGACCTTAAAATATAGCATGTCCAAATATGGAACACTTTGGGTTTGTTATTGGATTTGGTAATTTCAACATCACTTCTTCGGATGAGGATGACTCTTCACTAAATTTAAACCGGTTGGAAGCCACTTACTACTACTTTGTCGGTTTAGAACGTTTTTCTACGTTGTCCGACGCCTATTCTCCACCTCCTTCGATCCTGACAATCATCCTCTGTCAGATTTTTTTGACTCATTAATCTTTGGATTTTCTGCGCCCTATTGGTTGCCATTGTAGGACCTGCTTTGGTAATCTTTCGTCGTTGGTGTAGTGGTAGCAATGTTTGTTTCCCACACCGGCGGTCCGGGTTCGATTCCTGGCTAGGTACTTGGTTGTTTGTGTTTGTTTAAAAATGCTTTAACCTTGCGATATCTTTCCGAAACTGAGCGATTGATCCTGATTGGATGGAAAGTCCCAGTATAAATAAAAAAAATATAAAAAAATCTTTCGTCGTTCATCCCTTGTACATGGCCGTACCATATCAGTTGCCTTTTAGTTTAGTCTTTTATGATCTCATTTCTTATGTGATCTATTCTAGATATTCTCATTGATCTTCTTATTGCATCCATTTCGACACTTTCCATTTTTGTTTTGTATTTTTCTGTTACGCGACAAGTCTCTATTCCATAAAACAGAGTGCTTTTGACCATTGTTTCATATATGTTAAATTTTACATTCTTTTTTATCTCTCTGCTCTATAAAATACTGTTAAGACATCCAATAATTTTTTTTTGCTTTTACTTTCTTTTTTCCAATTCTTTACAGTCTGTTCCTGTCTTATCAAATGTGACACCCAAGTATACATACTCATTGCATGGAGATATTGTTTGCCCATTTTCTAGTACTAACTCACTGGATTCGTTTCCAATACATAAGTACTGTGTCTTGTCCACGTTCACTGTTAATCCCCACTTTTGGTATTCTTCTGTTAACTTTCTCATCATATACTCCATGTTTTCTTTATCATTAGCCACAATTCCTTGGTCGTCAGCAAACTGTAGTGTGTATATGGTAAATCGGTCGTTAAGTTGTATTCCCATGCCGTGCACTTTATGTTTCCAGTTTTTTAGACCTACTGCGATATATATTTTAAAACGAGTTGGAGAGATACAACATCCCTGGCTTAAGCCTTTTGTTACCAGGGATTCTTTTGAAAGTTGATTTCCAATTTTAATTTTAGATTTTGACCCTTTCTATAGTTCTTTTATCGCTTTTATGTATGTATGATTGATATTCGTTTGATCTAAAACTGTCCATAATTTTTCTACTGGAACGGTATCATATGCTTTTTGTAGGTCCACAAAGGTAACATGAGTCTCTATATTTCTGGCGCTCCTTTTCTCAATTACTTGTTTAAGACAAAAACATTATCATTACAAGATCTGCCTGCGCGAAACCCACTTTGCTCTTCTTCTTCTTGTTCATGAAAATCATTCTCTTTTAGATCTCTAAGAATCCTACCGTACAATCTACTTAGAGTACAGGTTACTGAAATTCCTCTGTAATTGTTGCAATCCAGCTTGTTTCATTTTTTATGTATTGAGGATGTGAATGCAATTTTCCAATCATTAGGTACTGGATGTCCGTTTATGCATTGATTAATAATATATGTGAGATTTTCGAGTAGTTTCTCTGATCCATATTTGAGCATTTCAGCATATATTCCCCCAGGTCTGCTAGCTTTTCCGGATTTAAGTTTTTTAATATTATTCTTTATCATTTCTTTTTCGATGATTACTTCCTTAGGTTTTAATTTTCATTGGTTTGAACACATGTTGGAGGGTTTGGACAGGTGTCGTTTCGACTATCAAAATACAAAATTTGTTAAAGTATGTTTATATAACCTCAAAAAAACTCTTGTCCTAAATTTGTTGAAACGTTGCTTTTGAAATTTCGTAGCTTTTTGACAATTTAAAGACGCAATTTACATAGGACCTATAAAGTTTTGACTCTATTTGTTAGCTTATTGGCATGAGCATCTGTTCGAGTGTTAAGCGCCTTTAATATAACGACTTCGTACAATGTGAATTTACAGTTTTTTTGTCAAATTTTGATAGCTTTTCTTAAAAACTCAAAAAATACAAAACCAATTTTATATATTTTTAACCAAATTAGTTAGATATTACTAATTTTCCGCTCTCATATATCTATTTCGAGGTATATAGATACAGAGCAAAAACTGTAAATTTTTAAAATGCCATTTTTTAAAAACACAAGGTCGGTTGCTCGACTTAAGAGATTTTGGGTGAAATGTTAGATGACAATTTAGTTTTTTTTCGAGAGAAATGGGTTGTTGTCTGTGTCTGTTAAGTAACCGCAAACAAAAAATTCAAAACTTTCTGATATCTGTCCATTTAAGTTTAGCCTAAAAACGCTGATATTCCGAAAATCACTAAACCGATCTAAATTTAGTATCTGAGGGCACGGCAGTGCCTCGCCAAGTTCGCGCTGCCGTAACATCTTTTCTTGAAACATTTCAGCCCATATTTGACCTATCTCTAAAACTCTACTTCGGAATGAGCTACGAATCTCAAACTTTGCACAGTCGTAGATCTTCATAGAGTTAATAACTCTTCCAAGTTTCATAGACTTCCATAAGCATGGGCGCACCCAGGGGGGGACCCCGGGGCCCGGGCCCCCCCAAGCCTTAGATTTATAAAAAATATATTTTTTACATATTTGATGATAAAACATGAAAAATACCTTAAAATTGGACATCAGGAGGCTTCGGGCCCCCCCCAACCCTAAGCAGTGGCGCAGTTGCAAAAAGACATGACCCTTTTTTTTGGTCGCAAGTTTTTTGAGGGCGCGCTTTGTAGCTGTCGGACCCCCCACACATGAAGACCTTTTTTTTTTTTTTGTCGTAAACATTGGCGTAGCTAGGGGGGGGCTGGCCCCCCCTGAAGTCCCTCAGGCCCCCCTAAGATATTTTAGGCCTCCCCTACCGACTACTAGTAAAAGAACATGACGCTGAAAATACATACTTTTCTATTATTATTCGGGAAATATTCAAATAAAATAGGTGCATTAAAATTTAAAATCATTCAGATAATGTTTACATTTCAGGAAAAAGCCCTTGTCTTGCGGAATTAGGCTTTTTCTCTTTAAATTATCCGTAACTTTTCTGCACTTATGCAATTTCCCGAAAATATTTTTTAAATTTAAACATAATTATGCATATTGAATATTTCATACATATTGGCGACATCTTGTAAAATATTATAGAAGTGTAAGTTGAATTTCGCATTTAATAAAGATAGCGACCTTTGCCCCTCTGTTTCCGAAATCGGGTTGTAGATGTCGTAAGGTTATAAAAGACCTTTATAAACTGTTTTTCTAAAATAAATATAATAATCTTTTTAGTTTTTTTGTGGTTAGCGTTTAGTGTCTTATAGAAATTTTCCGATTTTGGTGACAATTTCATAACCATTTTCATATTAAGTTTGCCCACGTCGTTAAATGGAATAAATTCGTCGAGCAATACCAGGAAATTTTTAATATTAATACTTCTGCTCTAAGAGCAGAAATGACCGTTTTAAAGAATTGTATTTTTCGGTTAAATCAAACTGTTGGTCATGATTCTATCAAACAACATATAGCAGAAAACACCTATCCAAACCTCTACCAATTTTTTAAAGTTACGAGTATTCTTCCAATTTCAAGTGCAACTTGCGAGAGGTCTTTCTCTGCCATGAGGAGAGTTTTTAATTGGCTTAGAACAACTATGACTCAAGAGAGACACTCAGGTTTGCCATTGTTATTCATAGAAAAAGATGTTGAGGTCGACTTAGACAGTGTGGTAGACGCTTTCAGTCAGCGACTTTCTTTGTAGAATTGCTGAATTACATACTTCCTGTGTATACATATAAATAAGTTGGTAAATGTATTATTAAATTTGTTATATTAAAATATTAGAACATTTAATGCGCGTATTTTTTTTTATTCATTGCACACTTTGCACGACTCTTTAAAACCTATGTTTGCTTTTTGTTCAAGATAGACCGGGGCCACGGCCCCCCCTGAAAAGCAAGGCTAGCTACGCCAATGGTCGTAAGTTTTTTGAGGGCGCGCTTCGTAGCTGTCGGGCCCCCCCCCAAGACACATTCCTGGGTGCGCCACTGCATAAGGTAGTAAAGTAGTTACGAAATTTCATAAAACGGCGAAATTGCCACTCACTCCTGTATAGATCATCAATATTCTACTGTACCTCCAGACATGCTACAAAGCTGAAATTTGGCAGACTGATAGAAATTATGACCAAACCCCTGGAAAAAATCAAAAAACCCCAAAATTCCAATATACTCCCCTCCCCTATACATATAAAGTTATGTAAAAGTTACATTGTTCACGTCCAGAAATGGCAGACTGATAGGAACTATGATAAAACTATAGGAAAAAATTTAAAAACCTAAAAATTTTAATTTGCTTCTCTCCCCTATAAATGTAAAATTGTGTAAAAGTAACATTGCCCACTTCCAGAAACGATTGAGAGTTGAGCTTTGGAAGACCGATAGGAACTATGATAGAACTATACAAGAAAATTAAAAAACCCCTAATTTTAATTATCTTCCCCCCCTATAAATGTAAAGTTATGTAAAATGGGTCGCGGTTCGTTTGTCAAAAACACGTTTATCGAAAACATCTTTATCGAAGACATTTTGATCGAAAATCTTAATTTCGAATGACATTCTGATCGAAAATCTTAATTTCGAATGACATTTTGATCGAAAATCTTGATTTCGAATGGCACTTTTCTCGAATAGCAATTTAATCGAAAATCATATATTTTTTTAAAACATACTCTCCTGACCTCTTTCCCGGGATCCTAGAGAATGTGAAACCTAACCGTTGTCAATCGATCGCCAACGTAACCGAACCGTGTCAATGTAAAATAGGGCTTCATTGACACGGTTACGGCAGCGTTCGGGCTACAACCGAATCGCAATCATGGACGTCGTTTACAAATATGCGGGTCGCATAACGCGGGCCGCCGGCATATTTGGATAACTTTCAGATATTTTAAAAATGTTTTCGATTAAAAAGTCATTCGAAAAAGTTGTATTCGATAAAAAAGTTTTCGATTAAAGCATTATTCGATCAGCTATTAAGGCTGCAAATAACTATTAGGCACAGTGCTAAATGGAACGTAAAGAAGTTTGGCTGGAATAGCAAAGTTTAGAAAAACATTTCGAAACTAGTAAGAACTAATCATTTTGAAATTTGTATTGGAGAACTTGGCTTTACTTTTATCTCAATTCTTTTTACGGCATACCACTTTCGCGTACTTGGCTTACACAGGCACTATTTATGTGAAGGAATAGCACAAAAAATTGCAATGGTGAGGAGAGAAGTGGAAGGTATTTTCCCGATCTTGCTCCAGGCGACCACTGTAGTTTAGCGACGGCCCTGGGGTGGCTGAAGCCACACTATTTTTTTTTCAAAAATATATTTTTGGTTAAAAGCTCATTGTAAACAGGTAAGTACTTATTAAGCTAGATATATTTTTTTTAAATTGCCGCCTTCAAATAAAAATAAATGTGTTTGTAGAAATCCTTAAATTAAACAAAAATGCTGAACATTAATTATTGTAACTCAGTAAATAATAATGAGAGTGAATAGTAAAAAATTATTTTTGGTTAGCAATGTACCGCCCAACTAACATTTATAGTAGCGGCTACATGTTCTAAAGGCTTTGCTACTTTCTTATAGTAGAAATGTGGTGATCCCAACCAAAATTTGTTACTTTTTAGTTCTAACTACTATTTAGTATCAGGAAATAGTAGATGTTTCGTAAAAACGACCCTCTAAACTACTTCATAGGATTGTTTCTTGATAGTCGATTCTGATAGTCTTCTCTACCACAATAGGACGTTGCTAAAGTTTTACTTTCTTTTTAGTCGTTATTTCGTAGTCGCCCTGACTTTTATATCCTACTTAATTACCACTAGAAAGTTAAGCTTCATTGGAGTCCCAAACAAGTGTATCCGACCACTACATTATAACTTTAATTTTTACCACAAAAGTTTGTGTCATCATAGTAACATCTGATGTAACAATGTAGATAAAATAACTTTTTGGATCAACTTTAAAGCCGCAACTACTTTCAAGTAACCTTTTCGACTATCAGGGAATATAGTTTGGGACGCCATGTTTTTATGTAAGAAAGAAAATTTAATATTTTTGTTGTCGTTTTATGAGCTCATATTAAAGAGCCATACTATTTTATAAACAAATTAGTTGAAGCTTACCAAAAATGCTCTTCTTAAGCACCATTTGTTGGAGTTAACTGTCGATTATGAAAACATAACCTCCAAAATCACAACACAAAAATTCCACCAGCTACCAGAAAACGGCTCAATTTTACGGGCGCACCGGTTTTTTGCAATATATATAATGCATGTTATACAAAAAACTTTGCGTCGCACTCGAATTTTGATCCTCTGCTCGTAAATTCTCACACTTTTGGATAACATAGTTCATATTATAACCATAACCAAACAAAAAAACTAAGCGAGTCTGTTTACTGTTGTGTCCACCATATTGTGTAACAATTCTACCAAAAAGAAACGATTATATTATTTGCAACTACATCGCAACTTTTATGCCATTACGGAAAAAAAACAGCCTCTACGACGTAGTAGATACCTGGCTACGACGTAGTAGTGTAGTTGTTACTACAGTGACTTTAAACACTTGGCCAAGTAGTTATAACCAGAAATTGGTTCCCCACTTAGGGAATTATAACGTCGCTGTATGGTATACTGAGACGTAGCAGGAGTACGTTGCGGTTACTTTTAAGAAATTCTTTCTAGTTGGGGTTTCGTCGTTACAACTTTAATTGTTTGTTGGGCGCCTCTTACCATCATCAAACGTGCTCTCTTACAGTATTTTCCCAATGATTTGCAACCTTGGCAAAAACAACTAAGTGACAATTATTGAGGCTGATGAAAAGTCCCCTCTAACTAATGAGAGGTGTAATTTTTTAATTTTCGTAAATTTTATTGTCCCACATGTCTGGTTTTCTTTTCTTTCATTAAACACATCACATCGCTTGAATTTTGGATGTATTGCCTGAACTATTTTCCCGTTTTTTTACCAAGAAAATTGAATGCGAATAGCATGGGCGCACCCAGGAAGGGCGCGGGGACCGCCCCCCCCCCCAAGCCCAAGATTTTTTTAGAAATTTTTTATATATTTCATGAATAAAAAGATAAAATAGTATAAAACACGACATAATGAGGTCTTGGGCCCCCCCAAGACATATTCCTGGATGCGCCACTGCAAATAGCGAACAGCTTCTTTTCACAGCTTAAAAACTTTGTATAAAAAAGAGAGAACCGGCTATTAAACAATAAGGACACTTTGTTCTTAAAAGCATTATTGCATCTAACTTCTTTAGAAATGCAAAATTGGGTTATTGGGTCAAATAAAAATTGACTTAAAGAGAGATTTGGCAAATATAGGTAACTTTATGAATTCTGTGCATAAAATCTTGGAAATAAATTTTACAATTTTTTTATTAGATCAGATAAAATTCATGTCCAATCTCATCAAAGTTTTTCCTACCAGTTTTTATATGAGTAATTCCACGCTAAATCATCCAACGGGGGAAGCTGCTATGTCACGAAAAAAATACAAATTTTGATAACATATATTAGGGTCCTTAGGAACACCAAATTAATAAATTTTAATTTTTAGTGTCGCCTCCCGTATTTTACAGGCCACTTTAAAAGTAAAAAAAGAAGAAAATCAGTTGTGGCCTTAATTTTTTTTATTTCTATTGTATTAAATCTAATATAAGAACAAATTTGACTGAAGAAATCTATAATATTGGTTGGATGATCCTTTACAGAAAAAAAAAATTAACCTCACTTTTTTGACATGGCAAAAATAGTTTTAAAAAAATAGTAAATTTTATGATTTTCTTGATTTTTAATTATTTACGCCGGTGCGGAATATGGTCCATCAAAAAAAAGTCTATACGCACTTTAAAGCTCAGTGGCTTGACTATCATACAAGGCAAAAGAAAAATATCTAGGTCTATTGGTTTCAGCAAACTAAATTTTTAAAAATTGGAAAAATCGCAAAAAGCTCAGAATTGGCAACTTTTGACTGAAAAAATTAGCATGTCTATCTGTCTATTGAAACTTCACTTGTACCTTGTTTTACTTGACGATGTATCGTCTAAATAAAAGTAAAATAAAAAATCTGGGTCTGTCATCTTAACATCAACTTTTAAGCTATTTGGTTAAAGCATGTAAAAAATCTCATTTTTCTATTCAGTCGCAAAAACAAAAACAAATTTATACAAAAATCATCGTCAGGGTATACATACTGTTTAACGTGACATCCTGGTTTGTGGGTTCAAGTCCCATCTTCATACACTGTAGGAATTTTTTTTTTAGTTTTAAGAATACATTTGTGGTGAGACACGGACATTAATTAGTTTTTTTCTTTGGTAAATGAAATGGTTCAGGTTTAACAGTGGCGTACGCAGAAGGGAGGGGGGTTGGAGGCCTAATCCTTCGAAAGGCATTAAATAACTTGTCCTAAAAATTGAATTTTTCTGAAAAAAGAAATAAATGGTTTTCCAGGACTTTGCTTTTACTCAAGCCCCCTCTCCCAATACCCTTGAAAAATTACTGCATACACCACTGGGCATTAAAACAACTAACCACTAAACTAACGCATGGTAAAAGTTCGTGTGATGTGGTTGGAGGTAGTGTGAAACGAACGAACAACAACTGTACACCATTCTTTCACTCCTCTGGATGATTTAACTATAGATGCTAAATTTGATATATATTTAGAAAAAAAAATTAATGTTCGGTTTCTGAAATTATAGAACTCAACTTTTTTTCCGATTTTTTTAATATGACAGTAGGTAACTACTTAAAAAGTAAATAAACTTTTAAAAAATTTATGTAGTGACCTTATGAAGAGAGTTTAGATCATAATTTAGTGAACTGTGCTCATATGAATAAACTTTAACTTCTGATAAACCTTAATTTGCAGGGACGGATCTAGAAACTTTATTTAGGGGGAAAATATCATAATAAATATTTTACAAAACTATTTTGCGTAGTGACCAGGAGGTGTATTCTGTGTGTCAAAACTAAGTAAAGTTTTAGATTTGGGGGGGGCATCCCCCCGTAGATCCACGCCTGTAAATTGTGATGCAATTTAACATCACTAAAAATATTAAAATAACAAAAAAATATGTAATGACCTTAAGGATTACAGACCCAGATTTTTTATTCTTGTTTTTAAAAGTATATGATACAGTGAAAAATTTACCCTACTTGTTTATCACCAGCACCCCGATAGACAGGCTCATTTTTGATGCTGAATTTGAGGGATTTCCCAGACATTCTGAACTTCTTCGTGGAACTCCAACGTAACGTCTACTTTTTAAATACGTTTTATACAAGGAAGATATAGTCCTTGAATATAGCTTCCCAACACTATCAAAAATTTAAGAAAACATTACATTTATACCCCAAAAAAATATGAAAACTTCGGAAATTTCTGCGTTTTTTTGGATATTCTCTAAATTGCTCTAATCAAGCCTGTGTAAAAGATTTTGCTAAACCTCACATTTTTTTGAAAACTACTTTTATGCATGTTTTCAAAGTTATAGGTTGATTTTTTTTAGGTGCTGTTTACTATAAGCATAATTTTTTTCTTTAAAGTCCCATTTTGCCCGTTTTTAGACTTTTCAAATGCTTGTGCAACAGACTAATTGGATTTAAAAATCTAAAATTGTGCAAAAGTGGTTAAGTATAAGCTGTTTCATTTAGTAAACATGATTAAAAATTTAAAAAAAAAATTAAATGTCAGGGCATCACTTTTTTTGTAAATTGGATGAATTGGCGTGGAATTGCTCATATAGAAAACACCCTGGTTCTAAAATTCTGATAAAACTATAAAAACGGGGATGGAAAAATTCGCCGCGGTCCGATTCAATTTGGTTTATGTCGTATAGGAAACATATTTTTAAAAAAATATTTAAAAAAAAAATTGTTTTAATTTGTTTAGTATGTTTAAAAAAAAATACAAGTATTATTTACAGAATTTTTTTTCAATAGGGTAGGTAGGTACTTTTTTAAAAACTAGGTAGGTACTTCTTGAAAAATAATTTTTTTTTAATAATTTTTTTGTAGAGACATTTATTTTTTATTGCAAAATGTTGGTTTGGTTCGGTTGGTCTATACCAGTTAGGATATGTTTGTGAAAAATTCACCTAGGTTAGGTTTAATACAGATTTTCATCTCCCAACAAGAGGACAGAGGAGCTATAAATTAAGAAAAAATAAGATGGGTTAAAATTAAACAAAAATTCTCACGGCAAATTGTCCCTGCGGCAAATCGGACCGCGACGAATTGTCCCCGCGTGGAGCCGGCCTGCGGCGTATCGGCCGCGGCGAATTGTCCCCTACCCATAAAAACATTGTAAGAACACACAAATAAGTTTTATGAGATCATAATAATATGCAGGATTCTCGGCGAGGGTTTATTTCTTAAAAATATAAAAGTTTTTGGTGGTGGCGTGGTGGTAAAGTAAGATAAAAAGGGCAAAGCATCAGGAGGTTTTTTTCTATATAAAATATAAATTATTATTGTAATTTTT
The DNA here is from genome assembly GCA_963576565.1 of Aspidapion aeneum. Lineage (NCBI taxonomy): Eukaryota > Metazoa > Arthropoda > Insecta > Coleoptera > Brentidae > Aspidapion > Aspidapion aeneum. Next base: position 196,374 of record OY755041.1, on the reverse strand, counting down.
AATTTAGCATATTTTGAGCAAATATAAAATACAGTGAAGTCCGCTTATAACGAACCCGTTTATAGCGAACTTCTGGTTAATGCGAACCTTTTTTCTTTATACGAAATGTCATCCATAAATACTCATGTATTGTCTTACTGGTTATAACGATCCCGCTTATAGCGAACTTCCGGATATAGCGAACCTAATTTTAATAATCTAGAATATGTATTTTTCTTTTAAAACGAACTTTATATAAGCAGACAAAGGGCATTTTCACACTAGACGATATGGCAACGACACGAATGGTTGCAAAGACATGCACAAGACCCAGAATATGATCACGAGTATGAATTCAATAATGATATGCATGATTTAGTAGAAGAACAAGCTGAGAGAAAAATGTGTGACTTCGATTTTAACGATTATGTGACTATTGATAAAGACATTGTAGCAAGAGAAATATTGACTGATGAGCAAATTATAATCTCCGTAACCTCAAACATGGTTTCAAGTGATAATTAGGAAGATAATGATGATCCTGTTCAAGATAATTCTGTTTAAATCACTAAGGTTTATGTTCCAACCATTCGGGAAATAGAAAACAAAATTTCGGAAACTCGTAATTTTTTGGAATCACGCCAAGCATCATTTTGTAACCTTGAAAGCTATATAAACAGGAAGTAGAAATGTACAAACAAAAATTATGGAATTCATAATAATAAAAAAAAGATTTAGGCTTCTTTTATATATGTATTACATACCACCATATTATGTACTTTACATATTAATATGTAGGACAATAATAATAAACGTCTTTATTCGTATGTATTATGCCTTTTTCTAAAAATATAAAAATTTATAGTATTTTTTGTAATATTTTTAGTTTTCTTAATCTTGGATACTATTAAAAAAAAGAAACACAAAAAATTAAACAAAATTTATTTATTACTGTTTATAACGAACCTCGGATATTAAGGTTCGTTATATCCGGACTTCACTGTATACTTACATATAGTGTGACAACTTTAAATACAACGTTGCCTCTAGCTGGTTAATAATTACAAAAACAACCAAGCATGGCCGTACCCAGGAAAAAATTTCATAATTAAAAATGTTGCTTCTTTCTAAAATATTTAATAAAACTGATATTTTTATACATAGCTATCTTTCTTTAGGTATACATACAGGGTGTTTCAACTAAAAAGTAACAGAGGTGTTTTTGGGTATTTTTCGTGCGAATTTAGAGAAACGCTCGGACACGTCGATTTTGTTTGCAAGGGGGACACTTTTTGGCTATCTTCAAATTTTTGTAGCACAAACCCCCTGCGAGGGGTATACTTTACCCCTATATTTTGAATAGGGAAAGTGGGTCTAGTGATACCTTGTTTTGAAGCTCTCTTGAATATCTTTACAACCGTGTAAAAATTTCGAAAATCCATCGATTAGTTTTGAAGATATTTGCTTTGAAATTTTCAAATTTAACATGGAATGATAAAATAAAAATTAAATCCGAAAAATAATAAAATTCTAATAAAATTTTTATTTTATCAGTCTATGTTAAATTTGAAAGTTTGAAAGCAATTATCTCAAAAACTAATGGATAGATTTTTGAAATTTTTACATAGTTGTAAGGACATCCAAAAGGGCTTCAAAACAAGGTATCACTAGACCCACTTTCCCTATTTAAAATATAGGGGTAAAGTATACCCCTCGCAGGGGGTTCGTGCTACAAAAATTTCAAGATAGCCAAAAAGTGTCCCCCTTACAAACAAAATCGACGTGTCTAAGCTTTTCTCCAAATTCGCACGAAAAATACCCAAAAACACCTCTGTTACCTTTTAGTTGAAACACCCTGTATATGCAATTAAGTGCGTATGTTTCATTATATTTCTAAAATCTTAAAAAATAGATGCTACGACTTAAGAACTCGCTGGTACGATTTAAGGAACCCAGTTTTCCAAATCGAACTGTTTGCAACCTCTTCCCCAAACTTTTGTTCCTTGAAAGTTAAACAAAATACAGCGGCGGTGCCGCAGGCTTGCTGAAGGGGTATACATTAAAAACACCGTTATAAACGTTATTCCATGGGCGTACTCAGGAAGGGGGACCTCGGGAAAAGTCTAACAAATTTAATACAGCTATTATAGAATCAGTGGCGAATGCAGGGGAGGGGGCTTGTAGGCTGAAGCCCCCCCAGAGCCCCAAGATCATTGGCGTAGCTAGAGGGGGGCCAGGGGGGGCCTGGCCCCCCTGAAGTCCCTCAGGTTCCCCTAAGATATTTTAGGCCTCCCCTACCGACTACTAGTAAAAGAACATGACGCTGAAAATACATACTTTTCTATTATTATTCGGGAAATATTCAAATAAAATAGGTGCATTAAAATTTAAAATCATTCAGATAATGTTTACATTTCAGGAAAAAGCCCTTGTCTTGCGGAATTGGGCTTTTTCTCTTTAAATTATCGGTAACTTTTCTGCACTTATGCAATTTCCCGAAAATATTTTTTAGATTTAAACATAATTATGCATATTGAATATTTCATACATATTGGCGACATCTTGTAAAATATTATAGAAGTGTAAGTTAAATTTCGCATTCAATAAAGACAGCGACCTTTGCCCCTCTGTTTCCGAAATCGGGTTGTAGATGTCGTAAGGTTATAAAAGACCTTTTTAAACTGTTTTTCTAAAATAAATATAATAATATTTTTAGTTTTTTTGAGGTTAGCGTTTAGTGTCTTATGGAAATTATCTGATTTTGGTGACAATTTCATAACCATTTTCATATTAACTTTTCCCACGTCGTTAAATGGAATAAATTCGTCGAGCAATACCGGGAAATTTTTAATATTAATACTTTTGCTCTAAGAGCAGAAATGACCGTTTTAAAGAATTTTATTTTTCGGTTAAATCAAACTGTTGGTCATGATTCTATCAAACAACATATAGCAGAAAACACCTATCCAAACCTCTACCAAATTTTTAAAGTTGCGAGTATTCTTCCAATTTCAAGTGCAACTTGCGAGAGGTCTTTCTCTGCCATGAGGAGAGATTTTAATTGGCTTAGAACAACTATGACTCCAGAGAGACACTCAGGTTTGTCTTTGTTATTCATAGAAAAAGATGTTGAGGTCGACTTAGACAGTGTGGTAGACGCTTTCAGTCAGCGACGTAGAAAACTTTCTTTGTAGAATTGCTGAATTACATACTTCCTGTGTATACATATAAATAAGTTGGTAAATGAATTATTAAATTTGTTATATTAAAATTTAATGCGCGTATTTTTTTTTATTCATTGCACACTTTGCACGACTCTTTAAAACCTATGTTTGCTTTCTGTTCAAGATAGACCGGGGCCACGGCCCCCCCCTGAAAAGCAAGGCTAGCTACGCCAATGCCCAAGATAGATCGATTTGCATGCCATTAAGCCCACAGGTTCATCCCTGCGTATCGATCCGCTCTCAAGTCTTTACAGGATTCATTTCTGCGTACGCCACTGGCAAAATCGCTATACTGGTAAATATGGAAAAAGGGAGTTAATTAGCAAAAAAAACAAAAATGCTTTTTTTGTTAGATAACAATTAATACAGTCCAACAATAAATTATTTTATTTTTCACTGTACATATTTACCTGTGGCGGTTTCTCCATAAGTGCACATGTGCATGTGCACTCCCAAATTTTACTTAAAAAAATACTAAAATTTAATTAATAATTACCCCAAACGGAATTCACTAAAGACTGGAATATTACCTACAAATTAATACCCGGTATGTATGTGTTTGTATTCGTGTTCAAATCAACTGCGGTGCATGCTGGCGGATGCGCTATATAGTTAGTTCGAATCTAATTATTCACTTTTATTTGTTCCGTAGATGTTGTGTCGCATTCTAATTACGAAATATAGAAAGAGAGGACGACATAATATTCGACAAAAAAATTAGTTGCAAGTACTTAATATAATTTTTTTCTAGGGGGTGTTTTTCCTTTAATTAATAGGAAAAATTTATTTTTCTTAGGGGGTAATTACCACGTTACCCCCCTTTAATCCGCGCTTGGGTATAAATTATTTAAAATTTGATGATTTGTTATCTAGGGAACGAATTCCTGCCTGCATTATATACACGCCACTGGAACTGATCTATCTTTCTGAAGTAAAAGAGTTGAATTAGAGTATTTAGTTTTTAAGAAAAATAATATAAAAACCGAAAAGTGGTATGATTTAGTTTAAGCTTGAAAATATAATTAGTAACCAATCAGTAGTAATACCGAGGTGTTTTTGATAGTTACTTCCTGTCTCGTTTTATTAGCAGATAGCTTTTTCCAAATATAGAAACTCCTATTTCTGTTTAGTATTGGGGAATAACAACACGCATAGAAAGGAAAAAAATAAAACAGATAAAGAACAAAAATGGTAGGGTAAGAAGTAACCAATCGTAAAAATAGGGAGGAGCATTAAACCATCTCTTAGTGTAGCCGCGGAGCTCCGCCCCCAGACATTAATATCCTTTCTGGTTTCTAGCAGCTTTCAAATATTAGTCCGGACCTAACAATTGTGGGGTTCGTTTGTTATCCCTGTAATTTCCATTGTCAATAGTGTCATTATAATGTACGGAAGTTTTGCACCCAGCCCTGCTGGCGTGATAATGGAAGTTGAACGCGATTACCATCAGTCGCAACATCAAAGTGCTGTGCTTCAAAGTGCCACTGGAACTGTGCCATTAAGTCCGGGAAGTGAAGGACATATTAAACGTCCTATGAACGCTTTTATGGTGTGGTCTAGAATTCAAAGACGTAAAATTGCTTTGGAAAACCCAAAAATGCACAATTCGGAAATATCTAAACGGTTAGGGGCAGAGTGGAAGCTACTTACCGAATCAGATAAACGACCATTCATTGACGAAGCTAAGAGATTACGCGCTGTTCATATGAAAGAACATCCTGACTACAAGTACCGTCCCAGACGAAAACCTAAAACTTCTATGCAAACGGGCTTTAAACAATCTATCCATGGTAAGTTTATTTTGATTAGAAAGTAAAGGAAAAGTACCAAATATTGAATAGGTATATACTTTAATAAGATCTAAGCAATAACCCCTAATTTATAAGTTGCCTTTGTTAAAGTTGGACAAAGTTCGGCCTTACCGTTCGCAAAAGTTGGAGATAATTCATCTTTCGCCGTTCGAGATTCGTAGTCGGCCACGTACGTCACACTTAGTTTGTTTATTCTTTTATTTTCCTTTTATTTTTTTTTCTTTATGAAAAAAGCTAAGGCAGAAAAGTTAGAGGCTCCATTTTAAACAAAAAAACTATGAAAAAAACCATTTTTTTAGGTTATTATTACCGAACGGTTGCGAACGGAAGACGGCAACCTATAAATGCTAAAATCCGTCTACGAACTGTGAACCGTGAACGTCAACCGTGAACGGCAACTTATAAATCAGGGGTTAAAGCCAAATACATAGCGGTTATGATGTTATAACGTAATTGAAAAGACTTTTGTTAACTATAGTGTAGTGGCGTGCTGTGCTAATCAAAGCAGTTTAAGCAAAAATTCGCAAAATGAAAATAAATCTCGAAAAATTACTTAAAATTTTTATTATTTTTATAAAACTTATGACAACAGAAAAACACATTACCTGTAAACTTACTTTTTATCAGTTTAATTCGACGATTTTTCTTCAAATATTTTTAAGAAAAATTATATTATTTTTAAAAGTCGCATACATTCTTCGCTTTTAGTACTTTGCCACTTAGATACAACCGATACAAGATCCCAAAAAAACTCCCGCAATAGGGTGGAGTGGGGTAAGTGTAACCGGAAAAAAGCGAAGTGGCTTTTGTAAGGCCCAGTACAGAGAAACAAATGGCGATAGGATAATGATTATTTTTTTAAAGGAACCTGATATACCTACTTACCAACACATTACAAATGTTAAATTTTTAAAAATCTGATATTTATTTATTCGGTAAAAAAAAATGGCGTTGATGTCAAGGTGTTACACTTACCCCGCTATTTGGGGCAAGTGTAACATCCAACGATCATTTACATACAAAACGTATTTGTAAGGAACTGAGGCAAGTGTAACATACTCATGAAAAATACCTTTTAAACAAAAAAAAAAACATGATATCACTTTTCATAACAAAGTTATGAGCTTTTTCGTTTTATAAACACGAACCATTTTCATTTTATTTTAAAAGTTTAAAACTCGACCTGAAACAAAGAAAACTAGATTTTAGTAAAATAATCTCGAGAATAATTGACCGGGGTAAGTGTAACTAACCTATTACACTTACCCCGAGCAAATTGTTACACTTACCACCTTCATCAATATCGAAGGGTAAGTGTAACAGTCATTTTATCGGGGTAAAAAAACACCCCTGGTGGCGATATTGAGTTTAATAGTTATTTAAACAACAAGGTTTGAAAACGACTCTTTGCACACGATCGAGACAGTTTGGTAGACCGAGCCGAAGGCGAGGTCTACAAGTCGAGGGAGTGTGCAAAAAGGTTTTCAAACGAGTTTTTTACAATATTTTTTATACGACTGCTAATAAAGAAAGAAAAATCAAATTTTAATTCAACTTGTTTTTATTTCCGACATTTTTACAACAAAACTTTTAAAATTCAACAATTTTTTGACGTATCTAATCAACAAAACATACGAGCAGTGACGGTTGCTACGGAACTAAGCCAACTTATATTGATGGGTGACAACAACAAAAATCATAATGACGGGAGATCCGTATGCAGAAATGACATAGGCGTGCGCAAAAATGACATAAGCGTGTGCAAAACGTTTTGCACACAGCGTGCGCAAAATGCCATTTTCAGATCGTGTTCTCCGAGCGCAAAACCTCCTTTTACAAGACAGTCGTATAAAAAATTTATTATGTCACAATAATTACAAAAAATCAATAAAAACAAGTTACTCACTCGATATTTAAGTAAATCTGCGTATGTTGTTGAAACTCCAGTAAAAAATTAAATATATCGTGATATTTGAAGAAAAAAAATTGTTTATATATGATATACACTCTAAATCTTTTAAATAATTTACAAACACCTTCATTTTTAACCTCACTTTAAAAAAAAATGGCCGACTGTTACACTTTCCCCGGTATTACACTTACCCCACTTCACCCTAACTTTATGTCATAATCAGCCAAAAGCCTTTTAAAATACAAAAAGGGGGTAGTTATAGAAAATAATTCCTTAGGGCGCATTCAATCCTGAATAAAATAAAATAAAACTCAACCCTCAAAAAACGTGCCTGTTAGACAATTTTTGATACATTATTTTGTCTAGAACCCTTTCACTTATCGCAATGGGGTTTTAAATGCGCGGTGCACTTAAAGTCTTAAGTCTCAAAAAAGATTTTTTCAAGATTTGCACACGGTAAAAAATTTTGTCCACAATAAAAACACGTTGTTTTCTTGAATAAATTGTTTTACCTTAAAACAATTTGTCTTGAATTAAAATATTTCTTTAATTGTTTTGTTTCAGTATACTCCATTTTGCAGTGGCGTATATATGGGGGGGGGGGCTGGGGGGCCCGGGCCCCCCCGAAGCTAAGATTTTTTTAGATATTTTCCACATATTTCATGAATACAAACATAAAATAGCATAAAATACGGCCTCATGAGGTCTCGGCCCCCCCCCCCCCCGAAACTTTTTTCTATATACGCCACTGCCATTTTGTAACAAAACAAATTATCTTTATATAAGTAATATTTATTATTATGCTTCCAGAGAAAACGGTGCCTTAGATTAATTCAGTTCCAATTTAAAATAAAACAGTTTCTGTGCAAGACATTTTCTGTGCTACCTATATCAAGAAAATATTCTCTAGGTGAATAGGAAGGCACAAATTATTTTACTTCAAAGCAATTTACCTACATTGATTTAAGAATTTTTTTTTACCGTGTAAAACTGCCCAAAAAAGTGTTACTCCTTAGATTTTTGCCTACAATATACAAAATATTTTTATTTCAATATAACCCAAGTAACATTATTACCACTCAAGGTTTTATTAATTTGGTTCCTAAGTTATTTAGAGGGTGCTGTTATGGGTTTTAGGATCAATTTGGCTACATAAAGGTAATTTATATTGCCAATTACCTAAAGGGGTGTTATAAAACCAAAAAGTGATATATAAAGGGAGTATAATAAAACCAGCGGCGTAGCGTGCCTGACGGGGCGGGGGGGGCCGACAGTTAAAAAGGGCGCCCTCAAAAATATTGCGACAAAAAAAAAAGGTCATCATGTCTTTAGTTTCCTTTATCGGCCCTGCTCTTTTATAAAGCTTAGGGCGCTTCGGGCACCCATGGGGCGCCAGTACCCTCGGAGCGGGGGGGGGGCGACGAACCCCTCGCCCCCCCCCCACGCTACGCCACTGAATAAAACTGATATTCCTTCTGTTCCTTTTAGATACTTTTGGTTTTATTGATTTCTGATTTATAATGATGGTCTTATAAAACCATTTTACCTAAAGTTTTTAAAAAGTAATAAATATAAACTTTGGTCATTTAGGTTTTTTCATTACTTTAGGTCATCACAAAAGTGTTTTATAATAGAGCCAAGAGGTTATCTTATATCCTTTTGTTTTTATAGTTACCAGTAGTTTAAAAGTAAATATGATTAGATAGGCGGCCATATAGAACCTAGTTTCCTTAAGGTTTTTAAGAGTGGTAAATATAAACTTTAGACTTTTTATTTTTGCCATTACTTTTAGGCATTTTAAAAAGGTTTTATAGGAAGGCTTAAAGGTAAACTTAATTCTTTTGTATTTATAGTTACCCATAGCTGTATATTAAATATTATTTAAATAGGCGGCCATATAAAACCTTGTTTCCTTAAGGGTTCTAACAGAAGTAAGTAAATACTTTCGTGTTTTATTTTTTTAGGTATTTCTTGTAAAAATAATAGATATACCTAGGCAGGGCCGTATCTGAGGGGGGTTTTGGGGGTTCAAACCCCCTCCCCCCCCAAAATTAAATAGGAATGTGTTTTTTAAGTTTAACCTTTTTTTTGGTCCAGATACGACCCTGTACCTAAATACAGATTGGTACCTACCTATTGCAAGATTGATTATTTAAAGCCCAATAATTAATAATTGTTGAGTTTTCGTCTTCCTGGGTAGGAGACCCAGGCCTAGATAAGGCCTATTTAGACGGCCAATATAAGAGGTTGCCCTCCAACCTGCTGGCACAACGAATATCATTGCACTGGCCCTTTCGATTGTGTCGAAATTGCACGATAAAAAACATTTAAAAGTGTTGAATTATACGCTTTTAAACACTTTAAAAACAAATACAAAAAATTTAAGTGAGGTTATGTTGACTATGTTTACATTATTCTTTTTTGTTGGTTTCATAAGGGCACTCAAAAATCCTTGTTGCGATACAGTAACAAATAAAACCAAGTGACCACTATAAAACCATAATGGCGTATATATTTATTTAAAAAATATTGTAAAGAGAAAATATTTATCTAGTCGTTTTAGCAGTGTTTTTCAACAATAATTTTATTTTAATTTTGATTTGTGTAAACCAAACAGACTTTTTTAATGGTGAATAGTGTAAATGATTTTTTTTATTTATTTAAATATTTGTTATTTTGTTATCAAAAAACTATTAAAAAGCATTCTTGAGCTGGCGCGCTTGTTTTGAGAGCTTTTCAGATACGATTTTATCAGAAAAATAAATCTGGCAGGCAATTTGATCATCAACAAAACGACAAACTCGGTATATTTTTATGTGATAAAATAATTTTGGGACTCTGACATTTTTGGCAATTTTGTGACCTAAATTATTTTATATAGCCATTGTGAATCTAAAATATCGCCATAGCTTTTATAGGAAAACTTCTTTACTCTAAAGGTACTCAACAGAATCGCCAGGATACCAAATTACCAAATCTAGTTTTATAATACGATAGAGGACGTTTCTGAGTTGCTTTTAGAACCTGGCATAATAGCTTTAGGCTCTAAAAGGTTCTATACTGGTGGAACCGCTAGAGGGCGAAGCTGGAGTTTATTTCTTTTGGTTTTATAGTGAGTTTAATACATAGGTTGCCACCACCAATTGTGGAGTCCCATTTATGAGGTCTAAGAGGTATATAAGGGTAATGGGATAAATAAAGAAATGTTACTTGGGAACTCTGCACCGCCTCCGCACAGACTTAACCGCTTCAGGAAATTTTGATTATTTTATACCTAGTTCCCCTTTACATTAAATACTAGTTATTTCAAAACACCTACGCGCTCATTATGTGCAATACCCATAGCTTCCTCTCAAAACATATTTGGAGAAATCAAAATTAGGTTTCAAACCATATTAACTAACTTGACTTTACAAAGGTGTTACATTTCTCAAAAAAAATTATTGGTTCTATTGGCACATATTTAAAATCAGTGGCGGACCATGGAAGCCATAGGGACTCTCCCCCTCTTCCAGCCATATAACTTATTTTTTAGTTTAGCAGCATCACTTATTTAAAATTTGTCACAAATTATACTTAATTTTTTTTTAAAATTCGCCATAAATCACCTTTAGATCCTAAATTTCACACCCCAGATCTATCAAAAAGCGCTAATAAAAAATATTTTGAGGTTTGCTGGCACTTTGGCCCCTCCCCCCTGGACCCGCCACTGTTTAAAATGCTAACAAAATATTGTTGCAAAAAGCTACAATTCATCCAGTGGCGCACCCAGGAATATGTCTTCGGGGGGGCCCGAGGCATTTTGGCGGGGGCCCGACGCCTCATGATGTCAAATTTTAAGCTATTTTTGTGTTTTTCTTTGAAATATGTCGAAAATATGTAAAAAAATCTAATGCAAAGAAGAAAGATGGAAAACGTGCTGTGTGGGGATCGATAAAAATCAAAACGAATTTTATACTTCACACAAAGGTATGTGTGCCCAACTTGCGAGTGTCAGAAGGAGAAGGAAGAGTTGATTTTGGTTGTTCTCCTACTTACACAACCTTACCTGGGTTTGCTGTTCTCTACTGATGACGTGAAACACACAGAAACGTACGTCTAGAGATGCAACCTTGTGTAAGTAGGAAAACAACCAAAATCAACTCTTCCTTCTCCTTCTGACACTCGCAAGTTAGGCACACATACCTTTGGGTGAAGTATAAAATTCGTTTTGATTTGAAAAAAATCTAAGGCTAAAGTGAATAGAGAAAAACAGTGGGCGGGGGGCTCGGGGCCCAATGCCCGGGTGCCCCCAAACCTTAGATTTTTTTAGACACTATTATTTTCCATATATTTCATAAATATTATGATATGCGCCACTGGTTAGACCCAAAAAAGGTAGGTAAGGTAGAAAGACAATTATTATAATAAATTTGATTTAAATAAACTGATTATAAAATTTTAGGGTAGGGGACAATTCACCGCGGCCGATTTGCCACGGAGACAATTTGCGGCCGAGCAATTCACCGCGGAGACAATCCGCCGCGAGAATTGTTGTTTAATCTAAAGTAACTTTTTGCGAAATCATATAACTTACTCCTTTTAAAAAACGAATTTATAAAAACGACTATTTTTTACAAAAAATATTTTTGAAAATATATAATACCTTTTTAAAAAGTGGTTTTTTTAAAAACTAATAGATATATAAAAAAAACTAAACAAATATTTTTAGAATTTTCTTAATTATTTTTTCATACACAAAACATTAAAATAAAAATTAAAAAAAAATTCTCGCGGCGAATTGTCCCGCGACCCGCGGCGTATCGGCCGGCGTAAATAGTCTCTGCGGCGAATTATCCCATTCCCAAAATTTGGAATTTTAGGCATTGGCGTAGCTAGGGGGGGCCATGGGGGGCCTGCCCCCCCCTGAAGTCCCTCAGGCCCCCCTAAGATATTTTAGGCCTCCCCTACCGACTACTAGTAAAAGAACATGACGCTGAAAATACATACTTTTCTATTCTTATTCGGGAAATATTCAAATAAAATAGGTGCATTAAAATTTAAAATCATTCAGATAATGTTTACATTTCAGGAAAAAGCCCTTGTCTTGTGGAATTAGGCTTTTTCTCTTTAAATTATCGGTAACTTTTCTGCACTTATGCCGAAAATATTTTTTAAATTTAAACATAATTATGCATATTGAATATTTCATACATATTGGCGACATCTTGTAAAATATTATAGAAGTGTAAGTTAAATTTCGCATTTAATAAAGACAGCGACATTTGCCCCTCTGTTTCCGAAATCGGGTTGTAGATGTCGTAAGGTTATAAAAGACCTTTTTAAACTGTTTTTCTAAAATAAATATAATAATCTTTTTAGTTTTTTTGAGGTTAGCGTTTAGTGTCTTATGAAAATTTTCCGATTTTGGTGACAATTTCATAACCATTTTCATATTAACTTTTCCCACGTCGTTAAATGGAATAAATTCGTCGAGCAATACCGGGAAATTTTTAATATTAATACTTCTACTCTAAGAGCAGAAATGACCGTTTAAAGAATTGTATTTTTCGGTTAAATCAAACTGTTGGTCATGATTTTATCAAACAACATATAGCAGAAAACACCTATCCAAACCTCTACCAACTTTTTAAAGTTGCGAGTATTCTTCTAATTTCAAGTGCAACTTGCGAGAGGTCTTTCTCTGCCATTAGGAGAGTTTTTAATTGGCTTAGAACAACTATGACTCAAGAGAGACACTCAGGTTTGTCATTGTTATTCATAGAAAAAGATGTTGAGGTCGACTTAGACAGTGTGGTAGACGCTTTCAGTCAGCGACGTAGAAAACTTTCTTTGTAGAATTGCTGAATCACATACTTCCTGTGTATACATATAAATAAGTTGGTAAATGTATTATTAAATTTGTTATATTAAAATATTAAAACATTTAATGCGCGTATTTTTTTTTATTCATTGCTCACTTTGCACGACTCTTTAAAACCTATGTTTGCTTTTTGTTCAAGATAGACCGGGGCCACGGCCCCCTCTGAAAAGCAAGGCTAGCTACGCCAATGATTTTGGGTATTTTAAATAAAACGCGCCACGGTTATTATGGCACTAACCGTTTTCCCGCACTCAAGGGTAAATTCCTCGAGATGGAGCAATTGTTAAATTGTTGGGTCAGTTCAGGTCCCGTTAGACACTTGACAGCCTTTCCACGTTAAATGACCCTTTGTGTAACACCCGCCAGTGGCGTCCAGTGGTACTCAAAGCATCAGCCAAGGCAAAAATTGACATTGCTTTGCAGGGTTGGATGGGTTCCAACAAACTGGCCCTGGCAATTTTTTTTTATTTGGTCCTCGCTTCGCCACAAAAATTTTACGGCAAAGAACACGAAGCCATATTGTGTTATTTTTGTTTTTGATGTTATGGAGGTTTTGTTATTAAATAACATGCTAATTTTAAAGGATGTAATTTGCATTTTGAGAAAAAAAACTTCATATAAACATATGTATACATATCCTAAACATCCTAACTTGTGAGATACAAGAAAGAAAATCTCCTTTTTTAGTAATATCTGTGATACTGCTCTAGATATTTTTCTAAAGTTTTATATTTTGTATGCCTATATTAACATAATTAATATCTAATTTTTTCACAAAATTAAAACTAAAAAAAAAATAAAACCGTACAAAATTTCAATATACAACAGCACTGCCTTCGTTAGTTAAAAGGCTGCAAGTAATTTTTTTTCGAATTTAGGTTTTTGGTCTCGAAGAATTTTCCATGTAATCAAATTTTTAAAAAATCTTAAAAAAAAACAAATAGCAGTAACTGTAATACCGCCTTATGAACAATAAAAACTTTGAAATCGTTTTTTTCCGAACCACACTTTCGTCACTTGCGCCCTTTTAACTACCGGGGGCAGAGCAGGTATGCTAATTTTTCATATGGTAACGACTTTTTTAATAATGAACTTGATGCTGCAATTTTATCTATGATCTCCTTAATTTGAATTGGACCGAATACCGATTGTTCAATCGGTTAATCGATTTCTTAAATTTTCATGGGCGCACCCAGGGGGGGGGGGCATATTTTCGACATATTTCGGAAAAAAACACAAAAAATAGCTTAATATTCGACATCATGAGGCTTCGGGCCCCCCAAGAGGCCTCGGCCCTCCCTAAGACATATTCCTGGGTGCGCCACTGCTACCCTTGATAAAATCCAAAAACTTTTTTTTCATATCATCACATTTTAATAACTCAAACCAAGAAATATCCAACAAAAATATGCGTTACAAGCATCTTTTTAAATAATTTTTATTTTAGAGATGCGTTACTAAAATTTCCATTATAGGTATGCATATCTATACGGCGTTATCGGGCATTTCTCATCTAATATTTTCCTAATAGGTGGTCCATATGATTTTCGTGAAGGCGGCAGAATTTATTATTATATAAACTATATTTTCGCTGATGGGATCTTAAAGGCTGCACCTTTTTGATTCGTAACGGGTATTCTGCAGACCGCTGGCGCTTTTAGAATGAGAGGGACAGAACAAAGAGGCGTTGCTTGGTTTGTTCGCGTCCCTTGCACACGAATATTCGTATGTTTCACGCATGCGTATGCAAAGCTTGGTTAAAATGAATTTAGAGACTCACTATAGAGAAAATTGGAATCTGCCAATTAGCAAATTTGTAGAAAATCGACTTCAACTATAGCAAAGTTTAGTGTTTCCAGAAAGTAGGGTTACCAGACGTCCGGATTAATCCGGACATGTCCGGATTTTTACTACGTCCAGGTGGGTCCGGGCGGATTTTTCATAAACGTCTGGATTTTAAAGTAGCCGCCTTTATAAACATCAAATAATGCAAAATAAACTAGTTTCAAAAAATGTAATTAAACAATAATCGTCGATAAATTTAGCAGTGTGAATTCACCTTTAAGCGGGGTCTTCACAAAACGTTTTATTTTACATCTTGCCTGTTCAGTCAAAACGCATCAAGTAAAACTTTGTGTGTAGACGGAAAAACGGACGTTTTACTTGAACTGTTTTAAGACGGAAGACCGCCTAGAGAACTGACCGGATCACGCATTGTTTTCCAATAAAACCATCGTTTTGTATCAAAAACTGATGTAAAAACGTACGTTAAAACTATCAAGTGTCTACGCTAGTCTTTCAACCGTCATACTTGACCCTTTTGACTAACAGGCAAGACGTAAGGTAAAACGTTATGTTAAGACCCCGCTTAAAGTAATATTATTAATTTCGCCTTGTTGAATTACACTTCTGCCGTGTAAGGTCACTCATCGTCAAGCAAGACTGCCGTGTGGTCTTAAGCACACACAATTTTTTTGATGAAATTTGTAATCTAAAAAAGTACATATCAGACAATTTTACTTCTGATGACCACAATCTGCCTACCCACGAAAAATTGGCAAAATATTTTAATGCAAGTATTTCTACCCAGTGGACCAAAGAAAAAAATAGGCTAGATGCAAAAGAAATAGGCTGCTTTTTATCTTCTGTAAAAGGAATACTCATGACATCATACAATTTAAAAAATATGAGCTGCTCAGAATTTTACGATTTTGTAATTCTGCCTAAAAATTCAACGCTGTTGAATAAAATACAAAGCAGTGAAAAGTACCTATAAAATAGTAGGTATATTATGTTATTTATTAGTTATTGTTTCAATAAAATAAAAAGTTGATTTTTTGTGTATGGCATCGAAAAAATTTTGACGTCCGGATTTTGTCCGGATTTTCTTGACGGCTGGTCCTGGTTAGAGACGTTTTCATCTGGTAACCCTACCAGAAAGCATTAAATATTTTATCGAATATTTATAACAAATAAAGTTTTAGGTTGAATTTGGACGCCAAATATAAAATATAGATTATGATTAATTGGAAATGTTTACCTGTGTACGTGTGTACGCTTAAAACCCCCTGGGTGCGCCCATGACATAGCCAAAGGTTTGAGATCAAATACCGGCCAAACCATAAGAAAACTTTTTTTAAAATTTTTCGTTTGAATTTCTGTACCAAAAATTGCGCCGTACATAAAATTTTTAGACCATGCACACGGTGAAAGAAAGGAGGGGGTGAGATTTAAGTTGGAACCTCCAAAGCTCACCATAGAATCATTTATCCGCGATATTTAGCGGTGATTAACCGCTGGCTCTGGCAATTCCTGGTAAAAACAATTCACAGAATTCATTTGCATGTAAACATGTTTATTCTTTTATAGGTGTGTCTAACATATTGACCGGTCGCCTAATTAATGACCCAACATTCCTATTGGTCCTATTGTAATAAAACTTTTTAAAAGAATAAATAATACTCCGCCAATTTATGGGCACCTAAGTCACACGATCATTGGCGTAGCTAGCCTTGCTTTTCAGGGGGGGCCGTGGCCCCGGTCCATCTTGAACAAAAAGCAAACATAGGTTTTAAAGAGTCGTGCAAAGTGTGCAATGAATAAAAAAAAATACGCGCATTAAATGTTCTAATATTTTAATATAACAAATTTAATAATACATTTACCAACTTATTTATATGTATACACAGGAAGTATGTAATTCAGCAATTCTACAAAGAAAGTTTTCTACGTCGCTGACTGAAAGCGTCTACCACACTGTCTAAGTCGACCTCAACATCTTTTTCTATGAATAACAATGACAAACCTGAGTGTCTCTCTTAAGTCATAGTTGTTCTAAGCCAATTAAAAACTCTCCTCATGGCAGAGAAAGACCTCTCGCAAGTTGCACTTGAAATTGGAAGAATACTCGCAACTTTAAAAAGTTGGTAGAGGTTTGGATAGGTGTTTTCTGCTATATGTTGTTTGATAGAATCATGACCAACAGTTTGATTTAACCGAAAAATACAATTCTTTAAAACGGTCATTTCTGCTCTTAGAGTACAAGTATTAATATTAAAAATTTCCCGGTATTGCTCGACGAATTTATTCCATTTAACGACGTGGGAAAACTTAATATGAAAATGGTTATGAAATTGTCACCAAAATCGGAAAATCTTCATAAGACACTACACGCTAACCTCAAAAAAACTAAAAAGATTATTATATTTATTTTAGAAAAACAGTTTAAAAAGGTCTTTTATAACCTTACGACATCTACAACCCGATTTCGGAAACAGAGGGGCAAAGGTCGCTGTCTTTATTAAATGCGAAATTTAACTTACACTTCTATAATATTTTACAAGATGTCGCCAATATGTATGAAATATTAGGGTCACTGCATCACGAAGACGTAGTGTCTTCTTAGGGTAGCGACACGACAGCTAAATATTTTTGGTTATATGACGAATCTGACACTGTCAGGAACGTAGCTTTTTTTTGTGTTCAAAAAAATAAAATGGTTTACAAATGTTACGTAAAGAACTGTCCATCACACCCCTTATATATATTTAGACTGTCCAAATAAACAAACCATTAAAATAATGCTTTTTCAGATTATCGAATATAAAAACTAAATTTTTTATGATTTCACATTCATTAGGACCCACACAGCGCAAGAAACAAAAAATTAGTTGACATGTTTTATAAAATATAAAACACTTTTGTTGGATTTTGTATCATTTAATAAATTTCTTTATGCACTCTAGGGCATAAACGTGTACGTTTATTCCCTTTTTTCATGGACTGAGGTAGAATTTTTTATCCCGTGATTAAAAGTAATTTCTTTAAAACTATAAAGGCAAAATATAGGTTTTTTGGATCATTTTATTTTATTAAAATACAAAAAACAAAATCAAATCATGATACACGATACGGTTATTCTGTTGCTTCCAGCTTGGCGGAAGTTTACTGTACTTTGCTGATGACTTGGAATGTTTCGATTATTATTATTGTGTTCTTTGGCATAGCCTCCATATACACGAAGCATTTAACTTTCTAGACTTCTCCAGGATGTAAAACAGGAATACCTTTTCGATGAAATTTTCGGCATTCCTTTTATTGCATCATTTTCGGTACTCTGAAAGCTGCTTTCTTTGGTGGCCTTTTCAATGTCCATCTCAATGTAGGAATAGACTTTATTATTTGATCCCTCGTTTGTTCCATCTTTGAGAAATTTAATTCAAACATATTCTCGACTAAACCTATATAGTTTGTTATAAAATAAATATTATTTTTTGCACATTTTTTCTGTTTGTTAGCGTCTGACTGACTTTTGTTTAATGTCTACCATAGCAACGCGCCCAAAGCTTACCAAATAAATGAAAACTATCACTGCCCACTGTATTATTATATACCGGGAGTTGACATGATAAAACTAGAGTACCGGAGTAAGTGGTTTAATATTTATTTATTTTATGATTATTATTATTTTTAGTATATAAACATTGCCATTAAAGTCCTTTTTAATCACTTAGCAAATTATAGCCGTCCTTCCGGTCGGGCTTAAAAAATATTGCCGCGGGATTAAAAGTAAACACAGCAGTTCCGAGGTTTATAATATACCTACTATTATTTTATTACGGTGTCCAAACAAAAGCGGGAGGCGAATAAAACGTCGAAAGAACAAAATGTCGAAGACACAAAAGGTCGAAAACATAAGGTTGAAACAAAAAAAGGCCGACAATACAAATGGTCGAAAGTACAAAAGGTCGAAAAACAAAAGGCCAAAACTTTAAAAGGTCAAAAATACAAAAGGCGAAAGTACAAAAGGTCGAAAATGCAAAAAGTCGAAATTCCAAAATGTCGAAAGTACAAAAAGTCAAAAAACAAAAGATTGAAAAACAAAAGGTCCAAACAAAAAATCGAAAGTAGCTACACTGTAATGATTGTAAAAAAAGGCGTTATTATAGACACAGAGGCATGCGCACACACACACACCTAACGCACACATACACGTACACACACAGACGTCACGCCGATATTGCTAAGATAAGTCAAAATACACCCAAATAAAACATTTTCATCTCGTCGGCGTCATCTCAAAAACATTTTTTTTCCTGGAAAGCATTGTTGCACGGGCTAGGAAGGTAAAAAAAAAGGTGTAAATTTTTTTTTGTACCATCTCTAGGTATTTGTTTGGGTAGCAACACGACGGGTCGCAGACCTCTGTTCGAAAACATTTTCCTCGAACGGAAATTTGTCGAAAACAGTTGTTTCGAACGGAAATTTGTTCGAAAACATTTTCTTCGAACAGAAATTTGTTTTAAAACATTTTCTACGAAAGAGAATTTGTTCAAAAACAGTTTCTTTGAATGGAAATTTGTTCGAAAACAGTTGTTTCGAACGGAAATTTGTTCGAAAACATTTTCTTCGAACAGAAATTTGTTTTAAAACATTTTCTACGAAAGAGAATTTGTTCAAAAACAGTTTCTTTGAATGGAAATTTGTTCGAAAACCATTTCTTCGAACGGAAATTTGTTCGAAAACCATTTCTTTGAACGAAAATTTGTTCGAAAACAGTTTCTTCAAATGGAAATTTGTTCGAAAACATTTTTTTTAACGAAAACAGTTATTTCTAATTAACATTTGATTGAAAACATTTTTTTCGAACGGAAATTTTTTCCAAAACAATTTCATCGAACCAAAATTTACGATCAATTGGTGTTTTCCTCACCTTTCTCAATTGATCGCAAACGTATTCTAACCGTTCCAGACCTTCCCTGACCTTTTTCCATAAAAACACTATCTCCAAATCACAGGTTTGCACTTAATTGATAAAGGTTAGAATAACACATTTTTCGAGAATATGTTTCGGTTGGTGGTTGGTTCGGTTTGGTTTCATACTCTCTACCCAGACAGCACAAGTACGTACTTTGTACGCACATAGTACGTCACTCTGCGACGTACTATACGTACATTTTTGGACGTCCATTTATATAATACGTCGTAGGGATATAATTTTAGCCATGTACTATGTACGTAAAAAACTCGTACTAGGTACCTACATGGTACGTCCAATTAAACGTAAACCATGTATATGTACGTACTCCAGACGTAAATGGTACGTACATAGGACATCAAACTAAAATAACGAAAGTGAACTGATTGAACATTCCTACATTAGAGTGATCTTCCAGGTTTACCTCGAGGCTCGAAGTCTCGATAGATTTGAAGTTTGTTTTACTTGATTTAATATTTAAGTGATATATCTCTAATAATGCCGTTAAATGTTATAATCCCAAATCTAAAGAACTTATGTTGTTTTAAAAACAAAGACTTACTGATATCGATGTAAAATACAAAATTAAAAGTTTTGGAATATTTTTCAAAAGATTATGTTTTTGCACAAAGTCTACCTGTTTGGAAGCACGGAAGAACCACAGGAATGACTTTAGAAACTATAACAAATTTACAAAAAAAGGCAAAATTTAGAGTAATCCCACAGAAATTATATTTTTTATCATTTCTAGGTAAGTACTATAACTAATATTTTATCTAATGGTAAAAGTGTATGCATTAATAATCAAACAAGTTTCGTGGCTAATCGGGCAAAACGGAGTTTTTGTTTCCCTCGTATTTTTCTGTGGGTAGCCTGAAAGCTTAACCTCACGGGGGTCCAAGATCTAATGGACAGCTAATACGTGTTGACAGTTAACTGTTTCGTCCTTATGGGACTCCTCAGAACACTGCTGGTCACTGTGACAAACCTTGCGAAGTTAATTAGACGGTTTTGTCTCTAATTAAATGTAAATAGTGAGAAAACTATCGCAAGAAGCGCCATCTACCGAGATACGAGAGAAACAAAAAACAAAAGCAGGCGACACACTGCTATACAATATCGATCAATGAAAAGATCGAATGCAAATAAAAGAAAACAACTATAGTCCGTGACCTACGACAGCTCTTTGTCTTTTAGGCCGGATCAAAAAGACAAAGAGCTGTCGTAGGTCACGGACTATAGCTGTTTTCTTTTATTTGCATTCGATCTTTTCATTGATGGATATTGTATAGCAGTGTTTCGCCTGCTTTTGTTTTTTGTTTCTCTCGTATCTCGGTAGATGGCGCTTCTTGCGATGGTTTTCTCACTATTTACATTTAATTAGAGACTAGTACTACTATGTCGGTTTAGAACGTTTTTCTACGTTGTCCGACGCCTATTCTCCACCTCCTTCGATCCTGACAATCATCCTCTGTCAGATTCTTTTGACTCATCGATCTTTGGATTGACTGTTGCCATTCTAGTTTAGGACGCCCTCTTTTTCTGCGCCCTATTGGTTGCCATTCTAGGACTTGCTTTGGTAATCTTTCGTCGTTCATCCGTTGTACATGGCCGTACCATATCAGTTGCCTTTTAGTGATGTCATCCGTTATGCTTCCCTCGATTCCCATTCTTTCTTTTATGATCTCATTTCTTATGTGATCTATTCTAGATATTCTCATTGATTCTTATTGCATCCATTTCGACACTTTCCATTTTTGTTTTGTATTTTTCTGTTCTTTAGAGACAAAACCGTCTAATTAACTTCGCAAGATTTGTCACATTGACCAGCAGTATTCTGAGGAGTCCCATAAGGACGAAACAGTTAACTGTCAACACTTATTAGGTGTCCATTAGATCTTGGACCCCCGTGAGGTTAAGCTTTCAGGCTACCCACGGAAAAATATGAGGGAAACAAAAACTCCTTTTTGCCCGATTAGCCACGAAACTTGTTTGATTTTTAAATTCACGGGTACGAAATTCCACGTTTGTTGTATGCATTAAATTGTTTCGTAGTCTTTTTTGTATTAATTTATATTTCAAAAATAAAAAGTTGGTCAAAAACTTAAAATATAAGTATTGTTTTTAATGTTTTCAAAAATATTTTACACACTGTAGGTACTCTAAAAATACCGAGATCATATTACATACTTCTAGAGAAATTGTAGGTACTCTAAAAATTCCGAGGTTAATTTACAATATTGTATCAAAATTGCGTGTAGGTACTCTAATTATTCCGAGGTAAGTTGACGAGTCGCCCATGGAAATTCCGAGGCAGGTCACGTGGGCTTGTCGCTACCCATGGAGACGCCAGGCTTCCACGATGCAGTGACCCTATGAAATATTCAATATGCATAATTATGTTTAAATTTAAAAAATATTTTCGGGAAATTGCATAAGTGCAGAAAAGTTACCGATAATTTAAAGAGAAAAAGCCTAATTCCGCAAGACAAGGGCTTTTTCCTGAAATGTAAACATTATCTGAATGATTTTAAATTTTAATGCACCTATTTTATTTGAATATTTCCCGAATAATAATAGAAAAGTATGTATTTTCAGCGTCATGTTCTTTTACTAGTAGTCGGTAGGGGAGGCCTAAAATATCTTAGGGGGGGTCTGAGGGACTTCAGGGGGGGGCCAGGCCCCCCCTGGCCCCCCCTAGCTACGCCAATGCACACGATTAATGTACAGTCGAACCTCTTTAACTCGAACCTCTATAACTCGAACTTCTCTATAACTCGAACCTTTTAAGTGGTCCCTGTACTTTTTATATGAATTTTAACCTCTTTAACTCGAATTTCTATAATTCGAACTCTCCATAACTCGAACTGATTTGGTTGTCCCTTGAATATCGAGTTATAGAGGTTCGACTGTATAATGTAATTTTTATCCATTTTGGTCCCCGAAAATAACCAGTGGCGTAGCGTGGGGGAGGGCGCAGGATGTTCGTCTCCCCCCCGCCCCGAGGGTACTGGCGCCCCATTGGTGCCCGAAGCGCCCTAAGCGTTATTAAGTAGCAGGGCCGGTAACGGTAAATTGAGAGGGCGGCAAAGGAAACATAAAGACATGATGACCTTTTTTTTTTGTTTTTTTTTTGGTCGCAAGAATTTTTGATCGGCGCCCGTTTTAGCTGTCGGAGCCACCCCCCCCCCCCCACCGCCCCTTCAGGCACGCTACGCCGCTGAAAATAACTCCCTATCCGCCTCCGGATGACGCGCCCGAATGGAGATTCTTTAGTATAACCAGGGCTATCAAAACGGACGGGCCATGATCCTTCACTTTATTGACGTCACATCGGGGGCTGATTTTTTTTTATGGTCACATCGCGACACATCTGATTGTCTTTAAAATATTGAAATTAGAATGACGCTTCATGAATATTTGATTCTTTTAAAATAAAGCCGGTTTTAAAATTGTTTTTACTATATTCTTGCAGAACATTTTTTTAAAATCTATAGTAATCCTTAATTTTTCAGAGCCGCTTCATTAGCTCACACAAAAATTAAATTTAAAGCAGAAGCGAATGTGACAAACAGAGATGAGAAAGTCAAATACATGTCAAATATAACAGTTGGCATGCGGTACATGGCGGGTAATTTGAATTCAAAATACGGAATGCTAAATCTTGAAGATTTTAACTTTTTAAACATCTTGCAAGCTTACAAAAGTTTGGTGAAATATCGGGATGGTGTCTGAGAATATTTCACTGACATTTTGCGGAAATTTGTAGTGCCATTTTAAAAATATCATAAAAAAACGTCTGGCCTCCCATAAGACCCAATGTAAAAGTCAGCCCTCCGGGAACAGCTGATTTTTTCAAGGTTGTGGCCTCTGTTTTTTTGTTGGCCTTGGTTGGAATGACGGTTCATGAATATTTGATTTTTTTAAAATAAAGTCGGTTTTGAAATTGAATTACTTTTTAAAAATCTATAGTAATCCTTAATTTTTCAGAGCCGCTTCAGTAGCTCACATAAAAATAAAATTTAAAGCAGAAGCGAATGTGACAGACACAGATGACAAAGTCAAATACATGTCAAATATAACAGTTGGTATGCCGTAAATGGCGGGTAATTTGAATTCAAAATAAGGAATGGTAAATCTTGAAGATTTTAAACCTTTTAATTATCTTGTATCCAGACAAAAGTTTGGTGAAATATCTGAATGGCCTCTGAGAATATTTCAGTCAAATTTCGCGGAAATCTGTAGAGCCATTTTGAAAATATCATAAAAAAACGTCTGACCTCCCATAAGACCCAATGTAAAATTCAGGCCCCCGAGAACAGCTGATTTTTTCAGAATCGTGGCCTCTATTTTTTTGGTGGCCTTGGTGTAACACCAAGGGCGGGGCAAGATGACGATGACTTAAAAAATGCATTTTTGTCATCTTGTCCCACTAGTGGGTTAAGTTGACGAGCCTATTGGGACAAGAGATAAGACGCGGGGCCCGCCCCCCCCCCTAAGCCAACGATTTTTTAAAATATTTTCCACATAATTCATGAATAAAAATAGCATAAAATACGCCTTCATGAGACAAAATCGACATGTCCAAGGGTTTCTCCAAATTCGCACCTAAATACCTAAAAATACCTTTGATACCTTTTAGTTTGGTACCCTGTATAATAAATAATTTCCTAGTAACTAACAAATACTATTCTTCCGTTGCATTTTTCCGCAAATGCTTATGTTTTGGCATAAAATTTTATAAGCGATCACTCGAATTATAGGTTATGTGCTACTTTACTATTATTATTATTATTCTTATGTGCAAAAATAAACTCGTTGCCATTTATAAATTTTGTGTTAAATTGAGTTCGTTAACTTGCCCCGTTCGTCATCTTGCCCCGGTTTCCCCTATGTATGTATGAGCTGGAAGAAATGCATTTTTATGAAATATTCCAGTTATATTTTTTGTTTCAGGGTTTCCAAGCCTACAACTTCCATATTTTCCATCAATTGATACCATGACTTCACCTTATCCTTACTTCAATCCGGCGTTTGACTACTCCAGACTCGGTGGGAATCCTGGGGTTATTCCTGGATACCATCAGCAGGTTTCGACACCACTGGAAAAACAAGCAACGAACAATGTGCAACCTGCAGTGGTAACATCATTACATTCTTCGTTATATTCTTCTCTTTATCAACAACAGCCCTCAAAAAACAGTTATCCTGGCTGTAGCCCTGTTAGCCATCATGCAATGAGTATGTTTCCCTCAATTACGGGAGGACCTCTTTACTCAGCTAGTTCCAGTCCTGCGTCGAGCACTGCCAGTTCCGATTTGGAAGTAAGAAGGCCCGTGCCAGTTATTTATTAAATAAAAATAAAAAACAATTAATTATTGCGGATTGTAAATATAAAGTATTAGCGTATACCAAATTGGTATGCCATGCCATATAGCAAAATGAACAAGTCTCAAATTGGGTAATTTTAAAAGTTTTACTTTAAGCAACTTGTTTTGGTAACCTTTGATTTGTTATAGTCAGAGCATATTATTTTAAAAGGCTTTCCGTTTTCGGTCTAGAAGCAAATCATATTAGTTTTTGGCAACAGACCATTTCCCCCTAATTGACCCCGCTGAATCCGAATATCTCTGTTGCCAACTCGAAAAATCGACAGGGACGGAGAAAATCCTCCCCCAAACCCCCAAAAACCTGTTTTTTTTTCAGTTTTACGCAATTTAATCGAAAACTAACCTTTTTATCAAAAATTGCAAAGAACAGTTTTTTGTGGAGAATAAAATTCCCTTTCCAACGATGTATTGGTCAATAAGGTTAGGAAAAGCAAGTACCTCTTCAGTGGCGTACGTAAATTGGGATTATTTAGAAAAAACATGTTTATTATATGTTTTTCAAAATTTTCTCAAAAACTACACTTTTTAGGAAAAAATATGTAGTATACTTTATTGTAGAACATAACATTTTCTTTTAAAAACTTTATTAAAATGTCGGGTTGTTGCCATATTTAAGGCTTCAGGGGCGTACTAATACAAACTTATTTTCAAAAATAACTGAAATAATCAGTTTCTCTTGCATATTTAAATATCTTTTCTAGCTAAGATTTTCAGAAAAAAATGTTTATTATTATTTTTTCGACCTTTTGTACTTTCGACCTTTTATCCGCCGCTCTTTATTATCCACCGAAAAGCTAATAAGACACAAAATTGATTAGTTTGGATTGATCTTAAATAATTTCTTTAAATTAAGAACACCACTGGAGCGGTACATATAAAATAACTTCCACTTTGTTATACATCGTTTGAAAGGCAATTTTATTGGCTATGATGAAGTATAAAACACATTTTTTCATAAAGAGCTTGATTTTTTAGAAAATTGAATAAAACCTATGAAAAACATGTTTTTCTTTAATGATTTGTTGAAATCACCCCCATTGACGGACGTCGCTGGAGAGTTTGCTATAAGTCAAACCCTACCGAGTTTCACATTTCTAAAAAGGGAATTTCCCTGTCTACAAAAAAGTGAAGAGCAAGTTTATTCATGTTAAGCTTAGTTTTTGAGAAAATTAGATAAAACCTGTAACAAAAATGGTTTATTTTCTGTTTTTTCAAAATTAATTTAATTTACGAATGCCCCTGAAGTTTTATTTCTAAAACCGATTTAATCATGTTATACGTCATTTTGAAGGAAATTTTATTGAGTATACCAGAATGTAATACATGGTTTTCTGTAGATATTAGTTTTTAAAAAATTTAAATAAATTTTGGAAAAAACATAAGTATTTTTCAACTTTTTTTTAATTACTTCAATTAACGGTCGCCGCTGGAGAGCTTGTTATTAGTCTAACTTTATTAAGTTATACCATGTTGAAAAGGGAATTTTATTGTCTTCAATAAAGTGTATTACACATTTTTCTCTTAGAAACTTAGTTTTTAAGAAAATTTGAAAAAACCTCAAACTTTCAGATTTTGGGGGTCTAGGGAGGTTTTTGCAGCCATTAAAAAAAAATAATATGTTATTATTTTTTAATTATACAAATAAATATTTTGAATGTACACCTGTGACAATTTGGGCTTTCCAGCGGCAATTTAAACTTCCGCCGCCATTTTGGCCGCAATCTTGAATATCTCATGTGACAATTTGGGCTTTCCAGCGGCAATTTAAAATTCCGCCGCAATTTTGGCCGCCATCTTGAATATCTCAGCACCTGTCAATATTTCGAGTTGGCAACAGGGATATTCGGATTCAGCGGGGTCAAATTTTTTTTTGATTCTCTCGTATTTTTCCGTGAGTAGCTCGAAAGCTTATCCACACGGGGGTCCAAAATCTAATGGAAACCTAATAAGTGTTGACAGTTAATTGTTTTGTCCTTATAGGACTCCTCAGAATACTGCTTAGTCAATGTGACACCGTTGCGAAGTTAATTAGACCCTTTTGTCTTTTATCCTACGTTTATTAGTTCAGACCCTACGGGGTCAGATACTGCGTTTAATGATAGAAGCTACACATCTCGTATGGATAGACTCACCCGAAGATTGTACGAAAGGGAACCACCCACCCAACTCTGGCAGGGGGGTTGTGCCCCCCCCCCTTAAATGTGCTTTTTGACGGTTTTTTGCTAATAACTCAAAAACAGTCAACTTTTCTAAAAATATTAAAATACTCTCTAAAGGCAGTGGTGCAAGTAAGACCTACGAAAAAAGGGAAAAATATTTAAAATATGTTTTTCTTATTTTCCTTGTGGCATTTTGTATCCTTAACACATTGTTTTTTTTCAAAAAAGTATATTTGTTCAAAAACCTATTGTATACAGTTAAATATTTAATAAGTTACACATAACTTTTAAAGGTAGCTAGCTGCCTTAAAATAAAAATAAATGAGTTTGTAGAAATCCTCAAATGAAACAAAAATTTTGAACATTCAGTTTTGTAAGTCACAAAATAATACTCAAGGTGAGTAATAAAATATTTTTGTTTAGTATTAACTTAAAACTTAATTTTTCCAATCGAATTCATTTAAGTTGGTGGGAGGGGCATTCTCGCTCCCCTCAAGGAAATTTCTTCGGCTTTAAAAAGAAGTTTTTTAAAGTTTGACATGTAGGACAGTGAAATTTAAGAAAATAAAAAAAACTAGTTTTTTCCACACCTCTCATTTATATAAATGCCTATAAAAGGTGCGCCACTGATGTAAGGGGGGCGAGTTATACATCGTTAGAGAGGAGTTTTCATCAGCCTCAATAATTGTTAGTTGTTTTTTGCCAAGTTAAAAGTTTGCTAATGATTAGAAAAATATTGTAGAAGGCACTTTTGAGGAATGTGAGAGGGAGGATGTCTCCCACCCTCACTTTAAAGGAGGTTAACTAGAAAAATGTTAAGTTATTGCTAACCTAAAATAATTTTTTACTCACCTTCATTATTATTTACTGAGTTACAAAAATAAATGTTCAACATTTTTGTTTGATTTAAGGATTTCTACAAACTCATTTATTTTTATTTCAAGGCGGCTATTTAAAAAAAATATGTCTAGCTTAATAAGTATTTAATTGTATACAATGAGCTTTTAACCAAAAATATTTTTTTGAGAAAAATAGTATAAAAAATAAAAACTACAAATAAAAAATTATAAAAAAAATACTTTAAAAATTTTCCCCTTTTTCGTACGGTAATGGAATGTGCACCACTGCCGTCAGAGGGCACTAAGGTAAATCGTTGAAAAGGAAATTGTATCCGCTTGAAAAATGATCTTTAGAAGATTTTTGGAAAAGTTGACTGTTTTCGAGTTAAGATCAAAAAACTATCCAAAAGCACGTCTAAGGGAAGGGGGGGAGCCAACCTCCCCGGCCAGGGTTGGGGAGGTGGTGCCCTTTTGTAAAATGTTTGGGCGAACCTTATGTCTATCCATACCAAGTGTGTTGCTTCTATCATTAAACGCAGCACATCGATTGAATCTCGGATGTAGGGCCTGAACTATATAGTCAGAAAACTCAAGAAGCGCAATCAACCAAAATACGAGAGGAGTTAGAACAAGAGCAGAATAATAATAAACTCTTAGACACGGTGTTCCAAGATAAATGTCCACCATTACTACTTGTTTTATTATTAAAGATAGAAAATAGTTTACATTGGCAAACTAGTAGAATTTTTGATTAGATATTTAAATTTAAAAAATTAATAGATTATCGGTTTTTGGAGTTTTTTCAAAACACATTAAAAACATCACACCCTGTATTCTAAAAAATTTTCTGATAGGTCTTTCAATTTTAAATAAAAATTATCTTTTGATTTTTTTTCCTAAAGTTAAAAATAACGAAGATATTTCAAATTCAAAATTACGCATTGATATTTTATTTGGCTCTGGAACGAAATAGCGATGTACAAAATCGCGAGTATTAAAATAACGGTATCGAAATCGCGACAACCAAAATAGCGATGTAATGAAAGGGCGACTATCAAAACAGCGATGTAACAAAATAGCGATGTAACAAAATAGCGATTGTAACAAAATAGCGATGTAACAAAATAGTGATGTAACAAAATAGCGACTATCAAAATAGCGATGTAACAAAATAGCGACTATCAAAATAGCGATGTAACAAAATAGCGACTATCAAAATAGCGATGTAGCAAAATAGCGACTATCAAAATAGCGATATTTCGGTTCCGTTTTGGCATATAGTTCGACTAAATGGTTTCATTCTTAGAAATTTTTTCAAAAAAAAAACTTTCCTGACTTTTTTCCGGGGATCCTAGAGGGTGTGAATCCAAACCGAACCGAACCGAACCAGCATATTTTTTCAAAAAAAAACTCTCTAGACTTCTTTTCCGGAATCCTAGAGAGTGTGAATCCGAACCGAACCGAATTCGGTTCAGATCGGTTCGGTTCGGTTCGGATTCAAACCCTCTAGGATCCCGGAAAAGAATCAGGGAAGTTTCTTTTTTGAAAAAATGAGCTGGTATGGTCAAAATACCGCTAGGATATAATAGCGCATTCGGTTCGTTTCGGTTTGGATTGGTTTAATTCGATTCGGTTTGGTTTGATTCGGTATTTTGGTACATCGCTATTTTGATACATCGCTATTTTGATACATCGCTATTTTGATTGTCGCTATTTTGATATATCGCTATTTTGATTGTCGCTATTTTGATATATCGCTATTTTGATAGTCGCTCTTTCATTACATCGCTATTTTGATATTCGCTATTTCGTTACTCGCTATTTCGTACGTCGCTATTTTGTACATCGCTATTTCGTTCCAGAGTCATTTTATTTGGTAGAAAGAAGTCTAAGCGTAATTTTAAATTTGGAATTTCTTCGTGTTTTTTTAACTTTAGGTAAAAACTTTTAAATGTAGGTACTAAAAAATATGAAGTAATGTGATTTGCTTTTTTTACCATGCCTCATGCCAATCCCTTTGGCTATCTCGCACAACAAAGAAACCTACTGTTAAGCGCCTCACGCTTTTATAGGGTGTGTCTAAAATACTGACCAATCACTCAATTAAGGACCACGCACTTCTAATAATGTGATTGCAATGAAATTTGGCATACAAGTTCGTGAAGTTAATGCGACCATTCAGTGAATTTTAGCGCCCCACGGCATTGACCATAGTTTTTCTCAAGGACCAGGCATTTCTAACAATGGGGTTGTAATGAAATTTGGCATACACGTTCGTGAGTTTAATATAACCATTTAGAAAAATTTTTAGCTTCCCATGCCCTCCCTCCCATTAGGGAGCTAGGGTGTGGTCAATAACATAAGGACCACGCTTGTTTTTCTTTAGGACCTATTTCGTTACAATCATATTATTAGAAGTACGTGGTCCTTAATTGAGTGACTGGTCAATATTTTAGACACACCCTATAAAAACGTGAGGCGCTTAACAGTAGGTTTCTTTGTTGTGCAAGATAGCCAAAGGGATAGGCATGGGACATGGTAAAAAAAGCCTACGACTGCTAGTACTAATATAAAATTTAGTTACACAAGTTTCTTTTTCACAAAAGGGAATAAAAAAACAAGAATAAATTGCCAGTAGCCACCTTGTTTGTTGTGCACATAAGCATTTAAATTTTAAGCGTCAATTTGTTTTTCGAATGTAAATTTTTATTAGCCCTAATTCCAACACTACCTAGAGCAAAATTATTTAAGAAAAGCCGGACCTGTCCCTCACCCCCTCCGATTTTCTTGATTTTTTTTGTGGGAATATTACCTACCTGGAGAATAGACAAAAGCCAAAATATTGGCTTTCAAAAAAATTTATTGGCTAGGATATAGCCATTTTTCTGTTTTTCATAAATTTTTGACATGATTTTGGGTATTTTCTATAATTCAGAAGTTTTTTGCAGTAAAGTGTTGAAAATTGGTATATTGATGTAGAAGTGATCAGAGAACAAGAATGTGCTCAATAATTTGACCTAGGATTAAGTTTGCGCAAAATTGGTGGCCAAAACCCCTAAAACTTACAAAAAAATACCCATTTCTTGGGGAAACGTTGAAAAATAAATTTTTCTTGAAATTTTTTGAATGCGTCTTACAGATAAAGAATTAGCGAATCTAATAAGCATTTATTCATATTTTTTGGATAAATCGTTTAGAAAATACATTGTTTCAAAATTTAAAGTTTTTTTAGCTCACACATATACTATACTATAGTAGTGTGAGCTATGGTGATCCTAATTTTTTCGAGAAAAAAAAAGTTGCTCCGATTTCAAAATTTTTTATATATCTTTGCGTTTCAGATGATTTTGAAACTTTTTTGTTGCGCCGTCTGTCTGTCTGTCTGTCTGTCTGTCTGTCTGTCTGTCTGTATGTCTGTCTGTCTGTCTGTCTGTCTGTCTGTCTGTCTGTGTGTCTGTATATCTGTCTGTAACGACCAACGCGCATAACTCAAAAACCGCTTGGCCGATTTTAATGAAATTTGGTACCTGGGCTGGATCTTGGGTCGAGATGGTCCCATTTAAAAATGAACAAAATCCACCGAACACAAACCAAATAAAAGGGTGGGGATAGATTTCAAAAATTAGAGTTTATGTGAAAATATGGCGTGTGTGATATCAAACGAAAGGTAATTGAGTCTGGAGTTAAACAAAATACATTTTAATTTATTTAAAAAAAAAGGGTGGGGGTATATTTCAAAAATTAGAGTTTAAGTGAAAATATGGCGTGTGTGATATCAAACGAAAGGTAATTAAGTCCGGAGTTCAACAAAATACATTTTAGTTTTTGTTTTTTTTAAGGGTGGGGGTGGATTTCAAAAATTTGAGTTTAAGTCAAAACATGGCTTGTGTGGTATCAAACAAAAGGTAATTTAGTGTGGAGTTGAATAAAATATATTTCAGTTTTTAGTTATATTAGCTCACATAACTATAGTACCTAGTGTGAGCTTAGGGGCCCATATATTGGCAGAGTATTTTGTTCGCGGTAAAAATTGAGATTTTTGACTCAATAAGACAATCTTCGACTAATTTTGTGTGAGCGACACAGGTAGCTACTTAAAAAATACTCTGCCAATATATGGGCCCCTAAGCTCACACTAGCTACTATAGTTATAGTGTACGTGTGAGCTAATTTTATTCAACTCCAGACTAAATTACATTTCGTGTGATACCCCACAAGCCATGTTTTGACTTAAACTCAAATTTTTTAAATCTACCCCCACCCCTAAAAAAAAAACAAAAACTAAAATGTATTTTGTTTAACTCTGGACTCAATTACCTTTCGTTTGATATCACACACGCCATATTTTCACGTAAACTCTAATTTTTGAAATTTACCCCCACCCTTTTTTTAAACTAAAATCTATTTTGTTTAACTCCAGACTCAATTACCTTTCGTTTGATATCACACACGCCATATATTTATATAAACTCTAATTTTTGAAATCTATCCCCACCATTTTATTTGGTTTGTGTTGGGTGGATTTTGTTCATTTTTAAATGGGACCATCTCGACCCAGGACCCAACCTAGGTACCAAATTTCATTGAAATCGGGCAAGCGGTTTTTGAGTTATGCGCGTTGGTCGTTACAGACATACAGACAGACATACAGACAGACAGACAGACAGACGGCGCGACAAAAAAGTTTCAAAATCTTCTGAAACGCAAAGATATATAAAAAATTTTTAAATCGGAGCAACTTTTTTTTTCTCGAAAAAATTAGGATCACCATAGCTCACACTACTATAGTATAGTATATGTGTGAGCTAAAAGTAAAAAATGCAAATCCGTCAAACGCACTGGGTGATTTAGCTATATTAGGCCAGTCATTAAAGCGAAAAAAGACCCCCAGCTTGCAAAAGGTGTTGCATCGCGATTTTGACATATGACATTGGAGTCCTAAAAATAAATTTGAATTTTCGACCTTTAAATTACTTGGACCTTTAAATTACTTGGTTACTGTACTTACCTTTTCTTAAATAATTTTGCTCAGAAGTAAATATTATACTTTAAATATCAATCGCATTGTGTAAATAAAATATATTTATGTCCTAAAAATTGAAATATTGTACATATCGCTCTAAGTAAGCTACTGATTATTGTAGCCATATATGTAACAATATTTAACTTATGTTTTTTAGGTTTTTCTCTGTTAAGTTTTACGCGCACTATCTCTACTTGCTATGAACTAAATTATCTAACTTGAATATAGTCGGGGTCCTCGTAGCGTTTTGCTTTTTAAACACCTTGGAATTTCCAGGTTTTCCCTGAACAATTTATTGAAAATTCTGTATTTGTGCAATAACTCAACTTGGTTTTAAATTAAAAAAAAATACATTTAATCACTTAGTAAAATCAAATGCAAAAGTTGCATCAGACAGTGGCGTATATAAGGAGGGGGACCCGGGGGGCCTAGCCTTCCCGAAGCTAAGATTTTTTTAGAATACAAACATAAAATAGCATAAAATACGGCATCATGGGGTTTTGGGCCCCCCTGAAACTGTCAGGGCCCCCTCCGAAACTTTTTTCTATATACGCCACTGAGTTGCATAATAAAACATTATGTTGCCCCGATGATTTCGCCGTTAAAAAATTACATTATATTTGAAGTGTGAAACTCATTGTTAAAAGGTGCCGGTAAGTACCTGTCTATAGCCTCTGTTAAACCTTACATAAAGGGATCAGGTGTGTTCAATACTTTGAAAATTAATTTTCGATTTTTGCAAAGACTCCAGAAAATCTTATTGCGTTTTTTTTTAAACCAGCAAAAACAAAAAGATTTTCGTTTTCCACAAACGCAAAACCAGTTTTCAGCATCGTATAATTTTTTATTACTTGCACTAAAATTTTGGTTAATTTTTAGGATTTTTTGGTCCGGTCTATGTGGCCCTGAAGATTTTATTTGTAACAGAAATTCATATGTCAACGTATGTAAATTTGCACAGTTAATTATATAATCGACGATATTTACTTCCATTTTGAAAACAAACAAAAACAAACAATGAACACGCGACCGGCAAGGCTTTTAACTACTGACCCTGACGTACCCCAAATCAAAACAATCTCATACGTCTTCACTAAGGATAGAACCGGCAACACGTAGGAAAGGCAACGAACATTTTCGCACGATGAATATGGCCTTCTGTAATTTTATTTTGAAGTTATTATTTTTAATGTAACTCCACAAAAATAAATCATTGGAAGCATGATGGGGCGATCTCGCTAGTCATAAGATAGTTTTCCCTGTGCTTATTAATCGGTTGTAAATTGGGTGACAAGATTCCTACGTAGTTGCGTGGATCTCTCTGTATATGTACAGGGTCTTCGGAACAAGATATTAGTGTTCAATGTAAGTTAATAGGATATCTTTTTACTATCTTTTTTAGTCCAAAATCGACGTGCCTAAAGGCCGCTTGACATGGAGCAATACACTCGCAGTTTCATGCAATATTAGTGTGCCTAAATTAGATATATTTGTTTGTTTATACAATAGATGTCATATCGGGCACCCTAATCTTGCATGGAACTGGAAATCTATTACTCTATGTCAAGCCGTCTTAAGTTTTGTCTTAAAACTGGACAGTTGTTTAGAAAAATCGCGATTTACACTTTATATCACTTACGAGACAGTTTGAGCTTTATGTACTGATTAGAAAATTTAATATCTTATTATAGTGGAATCTTTTTTTACTAAGGTTGACAGATTTTATTAATTTGGTACTTACACATAGTTTAAACTGTAAATATTTTTAAACCTGAATTATAGTATCCGTGAATAAAGAAATCAATTTTTTTTCTTGGTTAAGCGGGTGTAAAAAGGTTTTGATTCCCTTGAATTTTTCTTTAGGTAGCTCGAAAGTTGTACTCATATTAATTTCTGCTAGTTTCTTTTATATTTAATAGATGTCGCTACTTGTACAGTACCGCAGGCATTATTTTTCATTTCTCTAACCAATATCCCTTAAGAACAAAACAGTTAACTGTCAACAGGTGTCCATTAGATCAGTGTTGCCACCTCTACCGATTTTTCGGTAGATCTACCGATTTAGCTTTTTACTTTACGATATACCGAATTACCATAGTTTTCTACCAATTTTTTTTTCAATATAAACTTGTTTTTTTTTTGATACGCCTCGTAATCGCGATTAAAAAAAAAACTCCATAAATAAAATATTATTTTTATGTAAGATCCTTTGTAGAATAAAAAGTTTATTTCAAGCCATTGTTTTTAAAAGTGTATTTATGGCACCATCTCTTGGATTTTGCGATATACTCAGCCGGCAGCCGCAAGCAGCATTAAAGATCACGCTATTATAAACCCTGAGGTTTTTTTTTTATAATATTATCTACCTAATAGGGACCTATTGCAATAAAGCCAGGCACAAATTGTGCCGGGTACTATATTGACAGTTTCACATTATAAGAACAGCTGTCTTCTTTTAAAATAAGGCCATTGTGTATTATAAGAGCCGGAATTAATAGTGACGCCACAATTAATGGAAAATAAACGACTGGATTTCTAAATTCGAGTTTGGTATGTCTATTTTGAAAGATCAACTGTCAGTTTTTAATGCGAAACTGTCAATATAGTGCCCAGCACAATTTGTGCCTGGCTTTATTGCAATAGGTCCCTAGTATGTACCTAATTTTTTTATTTAATTCTTAATTTTGGTATTTTGTCAATAAAAACAAATCGTAGAAATACAATTTACCTACTAAATCAATCCAAACTATTGATAGTTCTCCAGCACTGTTTGCTGAGATGATTAAAAAATCTACCGAAATCTACCGATTTTTCTCGAAACCTTCTACCGAAGACCTCAGGGTCGAGGGTGGCAACACTGCATTAGATCTTGGACCCCCGTGGGTGTACAACTTTCGAATACAATGCCCGCTTAGCCACGAAAAATATTTTAAATTTAATAAAATAAAAGAGGTTTAATAAAATTGCAAAAATAGTGGTAGATGTAGGTATTTTTTGAGTTGTAAGTAAAATAGAAAAACATTTTTGAAACAAAAATATGTTATACACCTACAACATTGTGTCTATTGGTTTTCACGCATGCACCCCTGAAACTCCTAAACGTATTTCGAGGCATAAAAATAGTGTTTTAAAACACTAATTATTTAAAAAAAAAAGATTTTTTTTTATTTTTTCAAAAATATGTCAGCTCTACGAATTAAACAAACTGCAATCTTAAACCTCGTCGTCGGCAAATTGTCCCAGCGGTAAATTGGAGCGCGGTGAATTGGCCCTTGGTTAATCGGCCGCGACGAATTGTTTTATCCCCAAATATACGCGTCGTCCCATGTAGAACCTTAAAAAATATTGGTTTTTTTATTATTTAAAAACAACAAAAAATGCGAAATTTTTACCTGCGGCGCACGAGAAAGTTTTTGATTATCTAATATCGAAATTTTAGTGATATTGCTTTTAAATGATGTAAATAGCCTAAATATGTAGATTAAAACTGCAGATCATTTGCAAATGTCAAAAATCAGCATAATCCTTTTCTTTTTCATCCATCAATATACCACACTGTTCATAGCTTTGATTGTTTATTGGTTTCGAAGATATGGTCAGCTTCATTGGCGTAGCTAGCCTTGCTTTTCAGGGGGGGCCTTGGCCCCGGTCTATCTTGAACAAAAAGCAAACATAGGTTTTAAAGAGTCGTGCAAAGTGTGCAATGAATAAAAAAAAAATACGCGCATTATATGTTCTAATATTTTAATATAACAAATTTAATAATACATTTACCAACTTATTTATATGTATACACATGAAGTATGTAATTCAGCAATTCTACAAAGAAAGTATCCTACGTCGCTGACTGAAAGCGTCTACCACACTGTCTAAGTCGACCTCAACATCTTTTTCTATGAATAACAATGACACACCTGAGTGTCTCTCTTGAGTCATAGTTGTTCTAAGCCAATTAAAAAGTCTCCTCATGGCAGAGAAAGACCTCTCGCAAGTTGCACTTGAAATTGGAAGAATACTCGCAACTTTAAAAAGTTGGTAGAGTTTTGGATAGGTGTTTTGTGCTATATGTTGTTTGATAGAATCATGACCAACAGTTTGATTTAACCGAAAAATACAATTCTTTAAAACGGTCATTTCTGCTCTTAGAGCAGAAGTATTAATATTAAAAATTTCCCGGTATTGCTCGACGAATTTATTCCATTTAACGAGGTGGGAAAACTTAATATGAAAATGGTTATGAAATTGTCACCAAAATCGGAAAATTTCCATAAGACACTAAACGCTGACCTCAAAAAAACTAAAAAGATTATTATGTTTATTTTAGAAAAACAGTTTAAAAAGGTCTTTTATAACCTTACGACATCTACAACCCGATTTCGGAAACAGAGGGGCAAAGGTCGCTGTCTTTATTAAATGCGAAATTCAACTTACACTTCTATAATATTTTACAAGATGTCGCCAATATGTATGAAATATTCAATATGCATAATTAGGTTTAAATTTAAAAAATATTTTCGGGAAATTGCATAAGTGCAGAAAAGTTACCGATAATTTAAAGAGAAAAAGCCTAATTCCGCAAGACAAGGGCTTTTTCCTGAAATGTAAACATTATCTGAATGATTTTAAATTTTAATGCACCTATTTTATTTGAATATTTCCCGAATAATAATAGAAAAGTATGTATTTTCAGCGTCATGTTCTTTTACTAGTAGTCGGTAGGGGAGGCCTAAAATATCTTAGGGGGAGCCTGAGAGACTTCAGGGGGGGGGGACAGGCCCCCCCTGGCCCCCTCCTAGCTACGCCAATGGTCAGCTTGATATTATGTTATTATACCTATTTAGATAATGAGAATAAGAAGCTGAAGGTATGTTTTACTAGAAACAAAATTTCGGACTTCCATTGTCTTTATTTATTTTAAACACAACGTTTCGGTTGGTAAGTATCTCTAACCATTTTCAAGTGTAAAACGGTTAGAGATACTTACTAACCGAAACGTCGTGTTTTAAATAAATAAAAACAATGAAAATCCGAAATTTTGTTTTTACTCAATCAGTTTCAAACAGAGTATGTTAATATATTTGAAACTAACTAACACAGCTATAGGTGTAAAGTAAATAGTATTGTTCGATTTAAAAGGAATTAAAATCTTATTTTAAGAATTATATTTAAAAAAATTATTTTATATAAAAATTAATACCTTTGCTTTATATTTCAAAAACTATATATGTAATTAGACTACTAATCCGATTATGTGATCCCTAAATATTTATTTAAATTTTTTAGCGAAGTGAAAAATATGTTTTTTGTTATGTTATAAGGGGTCATAATTTTTTGGACTGAAAATAATTTATCTTACAAACAGAATTTTAGCCTACTTATTTAAGTTGTATGTATATGTATATAAATATTTTTTTTGTTAATTTAAATATTTTTGTTAAATTTTATTATGCCAGTACAAATTAAAAATTATTATTAATAATTTTTGCTTTTTTTTACAAGCTTTTATTTAACTTCAGATGTTCTGTCTAACTAACTATCAAATCTTGTGAAGCGTTTTTGACACACTTCCCATTATCCGATTTGGATGAAATTTGGTACACACATTGTGGTCCCATGACAATACAACATTAAGAAAAAAATATCCTCCCACCCTTACCCCCACCCCCTTTCATAGAAAAATTTGTTTTTGACACACATCCCGTTATCCGATTTGGATGAAATTTGGTATACATATAGTGATCCGATGACAATACAATATTAAGAAAAAAATATCCTCCCACCCTTACCCCCACCCCCTTTCATAGAAAAATGTGTTTTTGACAGACTTCCCATTATCCGATTTGGATGAAATTTGGTATACATATAGTGGTCCGATGACAATACAACAATAATGAAAAAATTTCCACCCACCCTTAACCCCCACCCCCTTCCATCAAAAATGCGTTTTTGATACACTTCACGTCAAATGACTTTTATAAAATTTGGTATATGCATAAAGGTCCGATGGTAATACAGCCAAAACAAGAAATATGTTTCTACCTCTACTCCCACCCTCTCCTTCCCCCAATAGAAAAATGAGTTTCCAAACAACTCACGATCAGCGATTTTATTATAATCTAGAATAAACTCTTCTGTTCTATTATTGAACAAATATTTTTATTTAATAGAATAGATAGCTGAGACTAAAAAGTAGAAAATAAATTGGTAATTATTATTATGAAAATATTAGAATTATTATTATGAAAATATTAGAATTATTATTATGAAAATATTAGAATGTTAGAATAGTAGTTTACCCAACTAGTGCGGAAAGTGCCTCTTTTCCGCACGCGATTGCAGATGGCCAAACGACGCGATAGCGGAGTTTGGCCAGTAATCAAGTGCGGAAAAGACACTTTACGCACGAGTTAGGTACACTATTTTTTCTATAAGCGTGAGGAAAAAACTAAAAATTAACCAGAAAATTATTTATATTCAAAACGTTTTAATCAAATCAATTATTATTATTCACATTCTAGCGGCTTCTAGAATTGACTGGGGTAGATCTTCGTCCGAAGAATCCATTGAAAATCTGATTTTTTTGTTTGAAAAATTCAAAAGACGCTTGTATCTGCAAAATTGGCTTTGTTTTGACAGTTTGTTTGTACTTTGTTGCTATGGTGATTTAAGATGCCAAATCTAAAACCACTAGTGTTCATTGTTGTTTGACATTGACAATGACGATATTTATACCGGGGAGGTTTAAAACTTATAATTTGAACCTATTTTACTGAAAACTTTATTTTATCGAAAATATTGAAAATATAGCAGAATTTTAGTCAATTTGAATATTTTTAGGATATTTCGTGTGCTAGGAAAGATACAAATGTATTTTGAACGGTCTAAATGTTATAGAACACCTCAAAATCGTAACAAATTTACTTTTCCGCACTAGTGCGGAAAAAAATATTTTTCCGCACTAGTGCGGAAAAGTGGCACTTTCCACACTAAAATGAGTGCGGAAAAATAGACTTTTCCGTACGCTTATAGAAAAAATTATTTTTTAATTTTTAGTGCATTTTATAAAAGCTTGTGACTTAAAAATTTTTTTTACCAATTTATTTTTGTTTCACTCTCCTCAAAATTAAAGCATTTTCCAATCGGTGAAATATCCACTTTTTTGATAGATACTTATTTATAAATATTTATCAGATGTGTAAAAACAAATTCTGTTTTGGAAATTCTACTTTTGTTAAAATTAGTTAAAAAAGGCATATATTAAACCCTATTTAAAAACTCGAGAGGTCGGGCATACTGGATTCGCAACCCATGGGCACACTCAGGGGGGACCTTGAGGTCGACATATTTCATGAATAAAACAATTATATTGTATAAAATACGGCATCATGGGTTGTCGTGCTCCCAAGGCATAATCATGGGTGCGCCGCTGTATTTAAACTACGAGTAAGTGAATTCGTACGGCCGCACACAGGCGGATTTCACGAAAAAGCTGGTCAAAACCTAAGATCCATATACAGCCCCCTAAAATTGCATATAGTAATAAAAAAATATATGATTTATTGTTTAAAAAAGATGAAGAAGAAAAATTCTTTAAGGACCGCATAAAAAAATAAAATTTGGAACTTTACTAATTAATTAAAATGCTTCCTAAAAAATCGTTGAAACCAGAATTTTGGCTGTATAAATTTATACAATATTTGATTTTAATAATTGCATAGCTCCATGAAAAAATGTTTTAACCAGCATGTAGGTATGCAAAATTCGCAATTGCATAAAACAATGTGATATTTTTGCAAAAACAAGTTAATTGAACTTTTTCTGTGTTTTCCGACCTTCGTTATAAATGAAGTATATTGTCTAGCAAGAAAAATACTCTACCAATATATGGGCCCCTAAGCTCACACAATGTACTATAGTTATAGTGTACGTGTAAGCTAATATAACTAAAAAATTAAATATATTTTATTCAACTTCAGACTCAATTTCTTTCATTTGATACCACACAAGCCGTATTTTGATTTGAACTCTAATTTTGAAAAAAAATAACCACACCTTTTTTAAAAAAATATATAAAATGTATTTTGTTTAACTCCAGACACAATTACCTTTCGTTTGATATGACACACGCTATATTTTCCCTTAAAATCTAATTTTTCAAATCTACTCCCACCTTTTTTTTTTTAAATAAACTAAAATGTATTCTGTTTAATTTAAGACTTAATTACCTTTCGTTTGATATCACACCCGCCATATTTTCACATATACTCTAATTTTTTTAATCTACCCCCACCCTTTTATTTGGCTTGCGCTGAACAGATATACACACACCTAAATACACCACACAGACACATACACGGACAGACGTCACGATAAAATTGCTAAGATACAATACACCAAAATAACATATTTTCAGTGTTATCTCAATTTTTTTTGTTGTCGAAAATAATACCTTTTCTAGCCATTGCTGCGCGAGCTAGGAAGGTAAAAATGAAATCAGAATACATGTGACATAATAATTATACTTTTGGTTTACAAAAACCATTGTTATTAAAGCTAAGAAAACTTATTTATTAATTTCTGCATATTATGTACGTATCACTGGACAATTTTCTATATACACAAAAAGAAATTTTAACTTTTTTACTCGATCCGCATATCTCCGCAGCTGAAACTGACTTTGTTACTTAGAAAACATATGCATCCTCTTAATAGGACCAAAAATGTCAATAAAGTTGGATGAAGTTGAAACATTTAGTCAAATTCTGTTTCAGAAAATGAAAATTTAAAAAGTTTTCTGCAACGGTTGCTTTAAATCGGTTTAAAATATTACCAATAAAATAAAAAACAATGTTAAATATGTACAATAAATAGCTACATGCCTCCAGATTCAAAATCCATGTTAAAAAAAATTATTTTTGATAATAGGCCCAAGTTTTAAAACCGAACCATAAACTTTTGTAAATTTAAGTAACGCAAATAACATAAAAAAATAAATGGAAGTTTCATCGGTCAATACTATGGCAATTGTTTTTCACATTAGGTGTGACATGGTCACGGCCTAGCATGATCATCAGTGATTGCACTAATAGCAATTTTACAATTAAACAGGGCTTTTTAGTGTTTAGGGGTTAAGGCCAGCTTTTTCTTAAAATCCGCCTGTGTGGGCCGTGCTAGCTGTCATAAAAACGTGGCTTTAGAATAGAAATATGTGAGGGGATAGATAGCTTTTGGACGAGTGCATGCGCAGCCGAATTTCATGGGAATTTGTCAGTCGGCCATTTTGTGGTTCTCTTCCTCTAAACCAAGGCCGTACGGAGGAGATCTAGGGCGATCAATACTCCCCGAAATTCAAAATGGGCGATCCAAAATGGCGAATTCTCTTATTTACCAACCAATTTGTCTCAAACTTGACATATTACATTGCTTGAGGTCATTTAACAAATTTTTTTCCTCAAACTTAAAGAAATCAAAATGGGCGATCCAAAATAACGGACTTTCTTATTTATGAATCGATTTGTATTAAATATAAAAATTCGCCATTTTGAATTATTTATAAGTTTAAGTCAAAATCATAATCAGCGTCTTAAAAGACCGCCAATTTCTATATTTGATACACATCGGTTCATAAATAAGAAAGTCCACCATTTTGGATCGGCTATTTTGATTTTTTTAAATTTGAGTAAAAATTTTTGTTAAATATCCTCAAGCAATGTAATATTTCAAGTTTGATATGAATGAATGAACCAATTGGATAACCAAGCTGTTAGATATAAATTTTTTAAATATCCATTATTGAAACGCGGAGGCACAACCTATGGTTCTCTAGTCAATTGAATTTTTTCTCCTCCCTAAATATTTTTTAACATTTTTTCTAATAAACCAAAAAATGTCAAATTTTTTAAAAATGTACCCTTTCTTTGGTA
The DNA here is from genome assembly GCA_963576565.1 of Aspidapion aeneum. Classification (NCBI taxonomy): domain Eukaryota; kingdom Metazoa; phylum Arthropoda; class Insecta; order Coleoptera; family Brentidae; genus Aspidapion; species Aspidapion aeneum. Next base: position 153,494 of record OY755041.1, on the reverse strand, counting down.
CGCTTATGGAACATGCGCCGCTGCTTCCAGGGGGGGGGGGGGCACAAACATTGCTGCAATTATATGTAGAAGATTTTTAAAAAAGTTGTTACTTTTTGGATTATTAATAAAAAATTTCGAGAAAAAATGTATGGGGGATCCGCCCCCTCCCCACCAAGAGTGGGCGGATGGTTTCCCCTCGCTATTTTTTCGGGAGAGTATACTGTATATTCTTCATACCAGTAGTAGTAGTAGTGGGGGGGGTTGACCCGCAGGTCTGACAAGTAGGCCAGAGTAGGCCCTTTTTGCCATGCCCCAAGTCTGTCCCTTAACCCACTCTCTGCACTTCCCTTTGATGGTCGGGTAACTCATTGGGCCTTCCTGTTCTCTTTACAAAGTCCAGTAAGTCTGCCCATTTAAGCATGTGCAGTTCTTCCTCGCTCACAGTTGGCTCTCCGAGTGCCTGTTGTCTCATCCTTGCGTAGGCCTCGCATTCTGCCACGAGGTATCTTGATGTCTCTTCTTCCTGTCCACAGGCTGGGCAGGTAGGGTCATTCTCGACTCCTATACGTGTCATGTGCTTCCTCAACCGGTTATGTCCGGTTAGAGTATCTATCAGCAGTCCGAGGTCTTTTCGTGTCCGTCCCAGCATCCATCTAATTCTGGTCGCTTTTGGACGGTCTACGAATTCTCTGGTCTGTCTGCAACCCGTTCCTGTTTCCCAGGAGTTTAATAGCGCGTCCTATGCCCATTTGTTGAGTCCGCTTTTTCTTCATACCAAGTCTGTTGCATCTCTCATAGAACGCAGTGAGTGTCTTAGTACTGTTCCAACATGGTCGTCTTAGATGAAGATTCAAGTGTATACCAAATTTGACCATTTTTGGTGCGTCTATGCTAAATCTACCGTTGCCTTGAGGAGGAATACATCATTGGAAAGTAAATTTCTTCAGTTTTAAAAATAAGTTTTAAAACCAGACATGTAGGACAATAAAATTCCAGAAAATTTAAAAAACCTCTCGTCGCAGCCATCCCAGATGCATTAATTTTTGATTTGTGCCTTGCCGAGTAACAGATAGGTGAGTTTTTTAACTAAAAATGGATGTTTTTGAAAATTGGGGAAAAGTTCAGGTTGTGAAATGGTATTATCAAGGCACATCATTAAGGCGTATCCAAGAACTTTTTTCGCCAACGTTTGTAAATCGTCCAGAACCAGGTCTCATTACAATCTGTAGATTTGTGCAGAATTTTGAAGAACATGGTTGTGTGGCCCCGAGTCGTCACAAAAAACCTTAAGTTTTAAATTAGCAGCAGGAAGCTCGGGATATTATGATTTGCACTTCAGTCCAGGAAAATTCCAAGTTAACTATCAAATTGCCGAAGCCCCCAGATAGGAAAAAGCTATGGCCATATAAGCCTGCTTAACAAGAGAAAACTAGTTTAGGTGTTTAAATATTATCTAATAAAAGCAAATTCTCCTCTTTATCTCCTCCCAGTTCTTACTCCGCCTGTCATGTCAAGTCGAATGAATTTTATTGCATTGTCTACTACGCAGATGTAAAAGAAAATACACTGCCGTAACGAGAGCTTGTTTGTTCTCTTGCCAACTTTGATGTATAATTTCTCCTCCGGTGTTTCTGCTCATCTTTTAACTTTTAGTTCATGGACCGCCGAAATTTGCTGAGATCTGGGTAAACCCTAATGTTTCTAGTCTAATCTAAACAAACTACATTATTTTTTATTTTTCTTCCAGGTTACACTTAAAAATTATTTACAAATCCTTAGTTCTAACCATAGACGAATGACAGAGATAGACCAGACACTTACACGGTGGGAGTTGTATTACTAAATTGGCGCAGTATACCGGGGTGTCGTGCACGAATCAGCGCCTCTCCAACTTTGTACTCCGTACTAAACATTTACAGGGGGATTTGAAACAATATAACGCTTGCGCAGTTTGTCTCTAAGCTACAGGATGGCTTTTCAAATTATTGTATACCGGATGCTCATAGCCATCAATGAAATCATTCTCCAATCAAGCTACATCTTTTAATATAGTGTTTTGAACAGTTTTTATCAAATTAAATTTTAACACTAAAAAACTCATTCTGCTCGTCAATTACATAGTTTTAAATTTAAACAATGCGCGCTGATAAGAATGAGTTATTTTGTGTCAAAGCTAAATTTGCTCAATAAGGAAGCTTAATCAAAGAATGTTTAAATTAATGACTACTAGCAATAAAAAAAGGAAAGTTAAATTTTTATTCAATCTATAAGGTTTAAAAGTTTGTTTCCCATTCATTTAGGTACATAAATTTCCTTGAGAGGCTAATTTCCTAGTTAAAAAAAGGCTTTTTGACGAATATTCTACAGTAGTTTCCTTTTTATTAGTGCATAGAAAATATTGACACATTCTAAATTAACTTAAATTAATAATGTACACTTTTACAATGCTTTATACTTAATAATGTTGCAAATATAGGTTATGTTTCTATAAACGGAAATTTTTTAAATTGTTTTTTCATGAAAAATAAAAAAATGTAACGTAAGTAAAGTGAATATTGCCGGTTATTCATTTAATTAAATAGGGTTCGGCATAATGATCTCCCATATTTTGCACTGCCACTGTGCCTGAATCACTCAAGAGAGGGGAAGCTTAGCATAGTTGGTTGGTAGCTCGCGGCTTGCCATTACCTTGCCAGCGTGTCTTCGTTATCGAGACATTAATCAAAAGTAGGTAACGAATCTGTGATTACGACACAAAAAACTTTTCGTACTCACTTCGCACTTGGTAGGCATGCTTTAGTTCTAGATACTTTGGGAATATCTAAACACTATTCCCGAACCATTTACGAATTGAAAGCAGCAATACACCAAGAAATTACAGGAATATCGCTTTAGAGTTACTGCACGAGTGAAACTTTCAGAAATCAGCTTCGACTGTGTATCGAAAAAAATGTAATATAAATAGCATTTACAATGGCGTTTTTATTGAGGGAGATCATTCTGCCGGACCCTGTATATAAGTATAGTGAAATAATCTATGTTTTTTCAAATATTAAAATTTAAAACTAAACATTTAAAACTCCGTCCAGGTTCAACGTGTCCATCACACACTATATATTTGTGAATTTCGTCTTTCGTCAAAGTTAGTTTTTTTGCCGAAGTATTTTTTTTAGGTTCCGTTTGGGAATGGCGCTTGCTAACATAGTCTTCGCACTCAAGAACACAAAATTGCTTTCTTTTAAATTTCTCAATTACCGATAAGCCACAATTTAGCAAAAAACACTTTTAAAAATAAGGTAAAAAGTCGAAAAATCACGAAAAACTGCAACCACAAATGAAAAATGCCGAATTACATTTACGTCATATTTTTATCTGTTTTGCCAATGTCAGTCATAATCAAAAACATATACCGAGAGTCGCGGTTAGTGTCCATGGCGACAGCACAGGAGTCTGTACATAATATTTTTATACCAGGGGTGACGGTCTGTAATAAGCGCCTCTCGAACTTTGTATTCCGAACTAATGTATACAGGGGGTATGTATAACAGTATTATGATAAGACTGGGGTGCTTTCCTTACTATAAATAATTAGTATACTGTGGTTCTAACCCTTTACAAGTTACCAAAAAAAAAAACTTGTATTGTAATAAGTTAACTATTAAAAAAAATTAGTAAAATCAATGTTTCCGATAATAAAAAAATTTTTTAATAAAAAAAACACTCTACTACTAAATTTACTTTTAAGTACTAGTCGCAGTTGAGTACAAAATTGATAGGTATACCTATAATGTACGACATGCTTGAACTTTTAGTTTTGATGCCCAAAGCGCACTTACGAAATTATACAGTTTTGTATTTTTATGAATCAGGGTATTGGGTAATTTTGTACCCAACTGCGACTAGTAGTTACAAGTAAATTTAGCAGTTGGGTGTTTTCCTTATTTATTATTTTTTTTATTTCCAACTTTTAGGTTTAATTCTTATTCATTCATAGAGCATCGTGCATTTAGATCCAATTCATTTAGCTTTACCCAAAAAGTATGTGTATTTGCTACGGGTGCAAACAGTGTTACCTTTCATTGAGTGAAGGTAGGGGAGGAGAGAGGGAGGAGGGAACTAGTAAAATGATGTTGGAAAAAAGTCTTAAAGCGTGTGCAGAAAGAATTTTTGAAATCGCTCTATATTTGTGAAAGGTATAGCTATAACTATTATTAATAAGGATGGCGGGGAGAAGAGAGGGAGCTCAACGAACATTTAAAGTTTTTGCAACGACACCCTCACCAGTAAGAATTTCTTAGAAGTAACCGCAACGTACTCCCGCTACAGTATAGTATTCAGCAAAATAGTAATTCCCTAAATGGGGGTTATTACTCCTTCGCCACGTGTTCAAAGTCACTGTAGTAACGACTACACTACTACGTCGCAGCCAGGTATGTACTAATGGCATAAATTATCGTTTTTTTTTGGTAGAATTATTACACAATATGGTGAACAAACAAACTGGCTAAGTTTTTTAGTTTGGTTATGGCTATAATGTATACTATGTTATCTAAAAGTGAGAGATTTTTCAATATTCAACTGCGACGTAAATTTTTATGTGAAACATGCATGTAAAATTGAATCGTTTTCCGGTATCTGATGGAATTGTTTTGTTGTGATTTGTGAGGTTATGTTTTCCTAATCGGTCGTTGACTCCAAGAAATGGTGTTTAATATGTGCATTTGGTAACCTTCAATTAATTTGCTTATAAATTAATATGGGCTCAAAAAACGTAAAATAAAAATATTAAATTTTCTACAAAAAAAACATGGCGTCTCAAACAATATTTCCTAATAGTCGAAAAGGTAACTTGAAAGTGAGCCTAAGTTACGGCAACGTAATACGAACCACTTTTATGGCAGTGTTTCCTTTTAGTTTTAGATAGCACACTCGAATTTATATTCTTTCGTCGCAGCAACGTATCAGTCCCTATAAAAACACCTTCACAGTAGTAGGGACCACGCGATAAGCAATATTTACCCTTAAGTTATTGGGGTGAGGCCAATTGTCATTTTTGTCTAGAACAATGCCTAAGCCTGGTTTTTAATGCGGTGTTCTGTGTTCTTTAGAATTGTGGTATTGTGAATTTGTAAGTTTTTGTTGATGTGAATGATGAAAATGCGTCTCGTAGTCGTAAAATATGAATATTCTTTCTTTCGGGTGCGCCACTTACCGGGGAATACTTTACAAAAACCAATGCAAGTATTGTATTACGAAAACTTATACATTGTATTAGAAATCAAAATAAATATTGTGATTTATTTTACTAGAAACTGATCAAGCAAGGTCCCTATTCTAGAAAGTGTTATCAAGGAGCTAAAAGAACGTAGTTATATACATAAAATTAACTTATTTTTTTATAAATTTAAGTAAATAATATTTTGTTTTGAGCCAGGGGTGGAATTAAAGAACGAAAAATAATTTAAGAAAATTAAGTGCCTCGGCCGGCATCGAACACGGAACCTTTGGCTGTGTACGCCAACGCCCCATCAATTGGCGTACATATCCAAAGGTTGCTGGTTCTAGTCACAGCAGACGTACAGAAAACTTTTCTTTTTATGATTTTTCGTTCTTTAATTTCACCATTTTCATTCCTGGTTGGGAATTTTTATTTACGGTTCTGAGTAAAACCTTGCATTATTGCACTTTGTTAAATTGTATTTTGTTATTGTTTGTCCTATTTCCCATACTATATATTACTAAGAAATATTTGTTAAATATTGGATGGTGTCCATGTGAAGTTGTATTTCAATTAGGATAAAAAGAAAGAAAATACAGAACTGGTATATTGTACTGATGATGCCTCAATGCGAAAATGATCTACCTGAAAATAAATGCTGTGAGGACAAAAAGACCGATTTTAACATTTTTTTCTATGTTTTCTTTCTTCTTATCCTGATTTTAATATTTGTTACTATAACTAAAAAAAGTAGAGGTTAAACATTTCTAGATCGGTTGGAAATCGATGAAAAACTACTTTTTATTTATAAAAGGAGCCACAAAAGTAGGGTTAAGAATGAGCGCGACCAAGATGCGACTGCAAAAAGTCTACGTTTCCAAAGTAGGAACAGGAGGTAGTATCTACTTTAAAAGATCGACACTAAAAATTTTGTAAAAATGACACTTGTTTGCGACTTCAATGAAGCTAAACTTTCTAGTGGTAATTAAGCAACATATGTAAGTCACGGCGACTACGAAATAACGACTAAAAAGAAAACTTTGGTAACGTCCTATCGTGGTAGGGAAGACTATCAGAATAGACTATCAAGTAACAATTCTAAGAAGTAGTTTAGAGGTCGTTTTTCCGAAAGCTCAACTTTTTCGTGATACTGGATAGAAGACAGAACTAAAAAGTGCCGAATTTTTGTTGGGATCACCACATTTCTACCATAAGATAGTAGCAAAGTCTTTGGAGCGTGTAGCCGCTACTATAAATGTTAGTTGGGAGAGGGGGGGGATATTTGATAAAATTATGCGAATATGGTTTTTGAATAGGGTGGGGGAAATTACAGGAGGGGAGATGTGTGGGAGCAGAGAGGACTACAAAGTAGCTACAGCAAATTAGAGGACATTTGCAATGGGTAATCAAAGGAATTTCAGTAAAATCGCTTGAAATTTAGATAATTTGTATGCCTTAAAGCCTATATCATGTGACAAAATGGCATCTGAAGACAGCAATGTTGATTCCTGTTTAAAAAAAAATATAGCCTATAGCACCTTTGGGATCAGTAGCAATTCAACGACACATTTTTTGTCAAAATCGGTTCAGCCGTTTAGCCTCTAGCGTGACACAAACATATTTACTTACATACATACAACAATCGAAAAATATTACCCTTCCTTTCGCCGTGCTGCAGTTGGGTAAATAAAAAAAATTCCCATGATATACGAGCAACAACTCTGTATGGTTTCCAAAAGAATAACCTTGTAAATATAAAATGTTAGATATGGATGATTCTACCAAAAGTGGGCTATATGGATATCATTTTTGGTCATTGCCTTTAAATAACAGTACAGCACAGTAAATAATTTTGTTTTTTTTAAATTTATGTAACTAATTAGCTGTAAGTTAAGAAACATTTATTTTCCCGAATTTTAGGAATTATTGCATAAAAGTTCCAGAGGGATGAGTACCAGAGGAATGAGTTTTTTAATGGTTTTCCAATTTAAATCAAAATCTATTTATACTACTTAACTTAAGTTTTATACAAACAAAGTTCCTATACTTAAAATTTTAAAACAATCAACAAAAAAATTATACTATTGATATCAGTCGAATATTTACTTACCAGAGGAATGATAATTGAACGTTCCTTTTTGATTTCTCCGAAAAAAACTAATTTTCTGCCGAAAATACAAAGATCTATAACTTAAACCAAACTAAAGTTGACATTATCTGTCACAACTTGTCACCCTCACAAGTAAATTACATATCCAGGGCCGTCACTTTCTCTAGAAATTAACCGGTTGTATTCACAAATATTGTGTTATTAAAAATGGAGCACGTTTAAAATTGTAAAATTTTCCGGAGATGTAAATTCGAATTTTCAAAAATATGACTGCAAACTTAAGTTTTATCAATTTTTTGATAAATAGTTAAGACTTGGTTAAATATTATTTATTAGGATATTTTTTTAATTTGAGTTTTTAATATTTGATTTGGGACTACACCAAAGGAATGAGGTATTTGCTTTGTAATAAAAAAATTATAAACTTGCAATTTTTTTTATACATTAAACTCAAATGCTCCATAAAGAAAACATTTCGTTTTAAATCTTATAACTAAAACTATGCTTCATTTGCAGTCTGTGTTTGAAAAATATGCATTCCCACTCCACAGCACCATTTTTGTAGAATCATCCATAAAATGTGTTGTTTGTAAAAATTAAAAAAAAATATCTTCTTTCCTCAAACCCTTCCTAATTACAAAAATGCTATTAGGGAATATAAATACATTTGATATCATCATCCGTGAACACTATAAAAAGAAATTCTTTCGCTTCATTCATCATTGGAATCTGAATATTAATAGGAAGTCTTAAGTGGCCGTCAGACCGCTTTTGGCCACGAAAAATATTCTCGCCTGAGCAATAGACGTTTGGACGCTGCCTCGCCAAGCTATGTTGCCATTGCCATCAATTCCTGTTAAGTGTGCTTTTTGTTTGGTAATCCATGCTCACAGTCCTTACCTACGCGAAAAAGGCCTGATAGTTCAGGCCCTACGGGGTCGGATACTGCGTTTAATGATAGAAGCAACACACTTGGTATGGAAAACAGTGGCGGCGCCAAAAAAATAAAAATTGCGGCGCAGGCGGAATTTTTTTTTTCAAATAATTAAAAAATTATATATTTAGTTAGATATTAGTTGCCTACCTATTATTATTGAAATTATAAATAAATAATAAATGTATTATATACCTAGTTTACATATTTTCTCTTCTAATGTCAAAGATGAAAATTTAATTGTTTTTAAATATTGCACGCTAATGCTATCAGAAATAGAAACTTCCGCCATTGTCGTAAATACCAAATCGTTGAAATCAAAACAAACCGCCAGCGCCCGACCGATAATGCCAAATTAGTGGTGTGCAAATACTATCTACTCGATACTTTAATATCTGATACATGGGGGGATTTGAAGTAATCGAATATCCTTCGATGCCAAATACTCGTTACTCGAATCCCCAATGGGACCGAAGCCGAAGTGTTACTTATTGTATCGGCATCTTCCGGATATGAGTAACGAGTTTGGAGCACTTGTAATCATTTGGACCGATATTTATATATTGGATTTACCGATAATATAATATGAATAATAATAAAATCTAATACTCAAATAGGAAGTATCAGTATCTACTCAATACTTGAAAAAGTAATCGTTGCACATCACTATGCCAAATTGTCTAAGTGCACTAATTAAAAGTGCCCTTGAGCTCCTCTAACATGCAACGCAAACCATGGGTACGGAGGGCGTCACGGGGGTGCGGGCGGCATCGAGGCTAGTTTTTGCACAGATTTTGTCCTAGGCACTGCCGCAGGAAGGTTCAGATTCTATGTACTGTAAAATTCTATTGGGACATGTCGTCCTCTCTTTCTATATTTCGTAATTAGAATGCGACACAACATCTATGGAGCAAATAAAAGTGAATAATTAGATTCGAACTAACTATATAGCGCATCCGCCAGCATGCACCGCAGGTTGTGTGAACACGAATACAAACACATACATACCGGGTATTAATTTGTAGGTAATTTTGCAGTCTTTAGTGAATTCCGTTTGGGGTAATTATTAATTAAATTTTAGTATTTTTTTAAGTAAAATTTGGGAGTGCACGTGCACATGTGCACTTATGGAGAAACCGCCACTGATGGAAAGACATAAGACTCGCCCGAACATTTTACGAAAGAGAACCGAATCGAACCCCCTAATAACTCGAAAACGGTCAACTTTTCTCAAAATATTCTAAAAATCATTTTGCAAGCCGATAAAATTTTCTTTTTAACCATGTATCTTAGCACCCTCTAAGAGCAGTGGTGTTTCATAGGCCTATGAAAAATGGGGAAAAAGTTTAAAATATGTTTTGTTTACTCTTCTAGTGGCATTTTGTATCCTCATATATTGTTATTTCCAAAAAAGTATTTTTGTTCAAAAACCATTGCATACAGTTAAATATTTAATGATGTAGACAACTAAGTAATAATTATTGAGGCTGACCAAAAGTCCTCTCTAACGATGTGTGACACGCCCCCCCCTTACATCAGTTGCGCGCCTTTTATAGGGATTTAAATTTTTTATTTGAATTTTGTTGTTCTACATATCTGGTTTTAAAACTTTTTTAAAACTGAAGAAATTTTCTTTCCAACGATGTATATCACTCCCTCCTCAAGGCAGCGGTAGATTTAGCATAGACGCAGCAAAAATGGTCAAATTTTGTATACACTTAAATCTTCATTTAAGACAACCATGTTGGGACAGTACTAATACATACACTGCGTTCAATGAGAGAAGCAACACACTTGGTATAATTATACAATATACTCTCCCGAAAGTATAACGAGGGGGAACCATCCGCTCACTCTTGGTGTGGGGGGGGGTTCCCCCCTTAATGTATTTTTCGACATTTTTTATTACTTGACCAAAAAATAATTTTTTTCTCACTCAGAATATTGTCTTGAGAGAAAAATAGTGTTAAGGAAAAGAAATACCACAAAAAAAAACAGCAAAAGTCGGCCATCATCATCATGCATAAACGTTCGTTGTCCTTCTACACGATGCCGGTGCTATCCTTAGCGAAGACGTAGAGTTTGTTTTGATTTGGGCTATGTCAGTAGTAAAAAGCGTTGCCGGTCACGTGTCATTGTTTTTGTTATCGTTTGTTTATAAAATGGAAATAAATACCGTCGATTATATAATTTACTGTGCTAATTCAAATCAAGCACTTTAGTGACAAGTTTAAAAGACACAAAGTAAGTGGTATTCATTTAATTAACCACAGAATTTTCTATGCTAGGCAAGACTGATATTAGGTGCCAATTGAATAGTGCCTATAGGCAAAACGTTACCGAACATATTGAAAATGTGACAAGAATTAGACATATACTAATTAGTAGATTACTAGACTGTTTAAAATTCTGTGGGATTTGTGAGGTTGCTCTACGGGGTCATAAAAAAGAAAAGCGAATAAACAAATAAACTAAAAACTACACCAAGTAGCTGCTTGTTTGGAAAATACTAAAATAAAATTATTGCGGTAAGTGTTTTATCTCATTTTTTATGCAATTTAAATTTCTGCCCCCCCCTCCCCCATTTATAACGTCACCAGCCGCCACTGCTTTTTACTCCTTATATCAACATAGATATAGAATTAATTGTAAATAATCAATCGTGGATCTGGGTCAAAATCTAGGGGGGGAGTCCACGTAAAAATTATTTGTAATATAATTATTTTTTGTACGGAGGGTAACTCTTTTGTTTGCCATTTAATTGTTAGTAAAAAGTGCTTTTTTTCTACGGGAGGGGGGCGTTGTAACGACCACGTTATTCCCCTCAAATCCTCGTTTGGTAATAATGATGTGAGTAAAGTTATTAGTTATTATATCCTGTTAAATGTTATGTTACTATATATTAATGGTACTGCGTTATTACAGTAAGGGGAATCTTGCCACGACGAGGTTGTAGACCGAGGTATTGCTATAGTTTATATGTCAGCCCATATTGGACCTATATAAAACTTTACTTCGAAATGAGCTACGAAACCAAACTTTGCACAGTCGTTAGTTACGAAATTTCAAAAAACGTCGAAATTGTCACTCACTCACTCACTCATGTATAGATCATCAAAATTCTACTGTACTTTCAGACATGCTACAAAGCTAAAATTTGGCAAACTGATAGAAATTATGACCAAACAGAAAAAATCACAAAACCCTATAAATGTAAAGTTATGTGAAAGTTACATTGCCCACTTTTAGGCCGATAGGAAACATGTAAAGTTATGTAAAAGTAATGCCCAGTTCCAGAAGCGCTAGAGAGCTGAGCTTTGGCAGACTGATAAGAAATCATGGTAGCCATAAAGCAACAATTTTTGAAGATAGATAATATAATTAAATGATTTCAGGGCAATTAGAGACCTCTTGGCTGGAGATGAGAGTAAACGGGTCACAAGACTTAAAGTTTTATTTATAGTGGTTAGAAATGTGTCTCACAATGTGAAATTTTACTGTATCTGTAATTGGCCATTGGCTGTTGATATTTGAGAATAAATAAAAAATATGATAAAACTATAGAAACATTACAAATTGTGAAAGGTTTTCGCGGCCATCGTCCAATGGTGGGTGTGCTTTCGGGCTGTTGGGCCGTCGTCGTTGGAAATTCGTTCTCGACGTTTCGCCATCTCGAGTGGATGGCATCTTCAGGAGATGTTGACTGTTTGTCGGCTTCTCAAAGACTGGTGAATGAACCGAACCAGTCTTCGAGAAGCCGACAAACAGTCAACATCTCCTGAAGATACCATCCACTCGAGATGGCGACACGTCGAGAACGAATTTCCAACTATAGAAATATTGTTTAAAAACCCCAAAATTTTAATTAACTTCTTTCCGCTATAACTGTAAAGTTACGTAAAAGTAACATTGCCTATTTTCAGAAACGCTAGAGAAACTTGGCTATTATGACTGCAAATGACCTTTAGGTACAGTGCTAAATTGAACATAAAGAAGTTTGGCTGTAAGAGCAAAGGTAAAAAACATTTCCAAACTAGTAAGAACCTTTTATTTTGAAATTTGTATTAGAGAACTTGGCTTTACTTTTATCTTAATTCTTTTTACGGAATACCATTTTCGTCTATTGGCTTTTTTTACATGAAATGTTTTTGCTATAATAAAATATTTGTAAACCAATGATAAGGTTTCTTTTTTAAACAAATATTATCAAAAATTATACTTTTTTTGCTTGAAATTTAAAATTTACAGCATTAACTACCCAAAACCATATGGTCAGCATGCTATTGTCACTCCACCTTCCTCCTCAAACAAGACGCTAGCGCTACCAAGTCCACTTTCAATCCCTGACTTCGCATGCGCAGATCTACCAATATTATTTACCTCATGTATTAGAATAGATGAATACAGGGTGATTTTCACTTGAATGATTCTAACCACATGAAAATAGAATGTTTCAAAAACCTAACCTAATAAAACCTAATCAAATCTAACCGAACTGAACCAAAAGAAACTGAACCAATAATTAAAAAAAAACTTTCCTGACTTCCTGCCCGGGATCCTAGAGGATGTGAATCCGAACCGAACCAAACCGAACCTAACTAAACTGAACCAAACCTAACCTAACCAAAGTAAACTACAACATGTACTGCTAATTAGGTTTAGTTGGGTAGGGTTAGGTTTGGATAGGTTCGGTTCGGTACGGTCCGGTTCGGATTCACATCCTCTAGGATCCCGGGTAGGAAGTCAGGAAAGTTTTTTTTTGAAAAAAAATATTGGTTTAGTTTGCTTTGGTTCGGTTCGGTTAGATCTGATTAGGTTTCGTTAGGTTAGGTTTTTGAAACTTTCTATTTTCATGTGGTTAGAATCATTCAAGTGAAAATCACCCTGTACATCTATTCTAATACATGAGGTAAATTATATTGGTAGATCTGCGTAGTAGTATTGGTAGATCTACGCATGCAAAGTCAGGGATTGGAAGTGGACTTGGTAGGACTAGCGTCTTGTTCCTCCTCAACCATCAAGGCGTTAGTAGGCCTTGTTTTCTCGAAGGTAACGTTACAGTCCACAGAGTCAAGCTAAATGTTTTAAAATTTGGCACCGTTGGTGGCTGATGCCGCCGCGCCGGGTAGTCTAACTTGAAACACCTGAGCCTCCCTGCTGGGTTCGTTTTAAAATATACACACGCCAAAAGAATGCATTCTATTTTTTGGAGATAAGTTGGTATATAATATAAAGGCTAAATCTCCACTTTGTACTTTTATACAGGGATACAGGATGTCTCATCAGGGCTGTTCTTCAGATTTTTGCACCCCGGGCAAATCCGACATTTGACGCCCACAACAATTTTTGTTTAATTTGGACTTTTAAACTTTTTTTTTTTTGGAAATTTTTGGCACACGTAAAAATTTAACATTTTTTCAACAATTTTTTGGATATGTTGTATAAACGTATAGTTTTCCATTTTTGCAACTTTTAATTCTCATTTTTGTGACATTTCGTGTAAAAGTATGAAATTTAACATTTTTTAACGTTCAAATATTAAATTTAATGTTTCCGTTTGGTTTAAAAAAAAATTATGTTTTCAATAAATCTAATCAAATCTTACTTGCATGAACCACAAACATTGCATGAAAGTTATGAAAATTTTTATGTATTTAGAGGATACCTTGTCTTAAAATTTACACCATGCAATAAGAAATTTGATTCAAACCTAACCTTCATTAAAAGTCCCCAGAACTCCCTAAAACCATCGAATTTTGGACACACAGTACAGCTTTTAAAAATATGTTTTATATGTTTATTTCAGGCCAAAGTTAAGTACTTAGTAACAGCAATTTGTCAACAGAAAATAGTATCTCTGACTTATCAATTAAAAGGCCTTAAAAATAAATGTTTTTAAAAAACAAATATTTTTTACTCAGCTCAAGCCGTGTTAAATATATCAGAAATGCCTGTATTTTTTTTTAATAAACTGTTTTACTTTAAAACAAGTTGTTTTGAATTAAAATATGTCTTTTTAGTTCAACGCAGCGTTTAATCTTGATATCAGACTTTATTTTTCTTCTTTAATTGTTTTGTGTCAGTATACTCCATTATACTCCAAAAACGTGTGCACAACCTTAAAAAGCGGTAAATCTGCCGGACCCGGAAATATCCCAGCCGAACTTATTAAATATGGCACTGAAGAACTGTTTTGGAGATTACGGAATCCTCTCCAAAAATATTTAAATGGAACTGTAGTCCCAACTTAGTGGAAAACGTCATATATATCCACAATACACAAAAAAGGAAGGAAAGATATATGTGACAATTATAGAGGTATATCTGTGACTAGTACCCTAAGCAGAATATACGGTAAAATAATAAGAAATAAAGTGGAGAGCGAATATAAAGACATGGAGGCAGAAGAACAAGCTGGTTTCAGGACGGGTAGATCGACTTCAGATCATCTCTTTTGTATAACCCAAGTTATTGAAAAGAAATTGACATACGGACAAGAGCTGTATCTGCTTTACGTCGATTTGCAGAAGGCATATGATAGTATACCACTAAATCTAGTTTGGAAAGCGTTGGAAAACACAAACATAAGCGTACAACTAATTAAGGCCATCAAAGAGTTATACCGCAATAGTAAGGCAAAAGTTTAAATAAAAGCAAAACTAACCAAATGCTTTCAAGTAAATAAAGGTCTTAAACAAGGTTGCTGTATCTCGCCTACGCTCTTCAAGATATACTTGGAACAAGTCCTTAAAGTATGGAAGAGAAAATGCCAAAACATGGGAATTCCGTTGGAAAAAACCACCTTGTATACTTAATGTTTCGCCGATGATCAGATAGTAGTGGCTCAGGATTATGACGACCTCGAATACATGACACGAAAACCAATAGAAGAGTACAATAAGTGGGGACTAGAGGTTAATCTCAATAAGACAGAGTATATGTGTATCGGTGGAATAAAACAGGATCTAATCTTAAATACCGGGCAGCGAATTCAGTCCTGTGATGAGTATAAATACTTAGGTCAAAAAATTACAGCTGACGGAACACTAGACAAAGCTATAAAAGATCGAAACGTACAAGGAAGAAAAGCAATAACTTTATTAAATGGAATAATTTGGGACCAAAGTATATCAAAACATAACAAAAAGCTTATATATAACACCATTGTAAAAAGTATTATTACATACGGCTCAGAAGTATGGCCAATCAAGGATAGAACAGAAAAAATGCTTTCCGCTACGGAGATGGACTATTGGAGAAGAGCAGCAGGGAAATCAAAAAGAGAAAAAGTTACAAATCAAAGAATAAGAGAAATTATAACAGTGGGTGAACGTACTTTAGTGGATGATATAAGAACAAAACAACTGGTGTGGTACGGACATGTACAAAGAATGAATGATGAAAGACTACCTAAACAAATACTACAATGGAAACTAACTGGCCGAAGAAAACGAGGACGGCCAAGGAGAAGCTGGAGAGAAGGAATAGATAGTGAAATAAGAATAAGAGGCCTAGATGAGCCGACTTTACCCGAATGAACGTTACATAGCCGAGCCTGACGGCTCAGTTCAATTCACTACCCACAAAAACTGCTAAATGCGCCTAAAGAAGTTTACACTTCAATAAATCAGTTCCAATTTATAATAAAACAATTTCTGCTTCACGTTGAAATAAAGGGGCAAGACATTTTTTGTGCTATATCAATAAAATATTATCTTGGTGAATAGGAGAGCACACCTTATTTTACTTCAAAGCAATTTGGATCTAAGACAAATTTTTTTACCGTGCACCAAGTAATTGGGGGGTCAAAATATAGTGTCAAATAAAATCATCGCTTTTATTATTATGATATCAGAACACTCAAAAAATTATTTTATGCTTTTTAGTCCATTTTATAAAAGCTTGTTTTCAAAAAGTTTTTTTTTCTAAATTTATTATTTTTCAATTGCTCATTAGCACACCATCGATGAATATCCGATGAATGTCAATTGTCACTTGTTAACGTTCTAGATATCATTGATGGTAAAACCCGAAGAATTTAGAGACTCTTCTATAGTGCCCGGTTTATCGCCGCACCGTTCATCAACTCCCAATTGCAGTTTATTAGCTGTAAGTCCCGACCGACCCGACCTAAACAACCATTCTCAACAACAAAAGCCTTAATGCAACAAAACACCGGAAACCCTTAAAAATACAAACGAAATCACCTTAAAAGGCGTGGTTCTCAGGTCATTTTTCACCGAAAAATAAACTTTTTATTCCTTCGCCTTCTATTGTCATTATTTCAGCCTTCAATTGAATCTAAAACTTTATAGGTATTGGGAATTCTCTTGCCGCCTTTTTACTTACAAAGCCTAGTGTTTACGTGCAAATACAATTGCCTGGACGAATACATGTCACTTACATACAGAATACTTATATATATGTATATATATATATATATATATATATATATATATATATATATATATATCGGTTTCATGTTCTACGTCTTCCGATACCCAATCTCCAGTCGTTTCTGTTTGCCCATAATTCATCATCTAGGCCTCTTATTCTTATTTCACTGTCTATTCCTTCTCTCCAGCTTCTCCTTGGCCGTCCTCGTTTTCTTCGGCCAGTTGGTTTCCATTGTAGTATTTGTTTAGGTAGTCTTTCATCATTCATTCTTTGTACATGTCCGTACCACACTAGTTGTTATGTTCTTATATCATCCACTAAAGTACGTTCACCCACTGTCATAATTTCTCTTATTCTTTGATATGTAACTCTTTCTCTTTTTGATTTCCCTGCTGCTCTTCTCCAATAGTCCATCTCCGTAGCGGAAAGCATTTTTGCTGTTCTATCCTTGGTTGGCCATACTTCTGGGCCGTATGTAATAATACTTTTTACAATGGTGTTATATATAAGCTTTTTGTTATGTTTTGATATACTTTGGTCCCAAATTATTCCATTTAATAAAGTTATTGCTTTTCTTCCTTGTACGTTTCGATCTTTTATAGCTTTGTCTAGTGTTCCGTCAGCTGTAATTTTTAGACCTAAGTATTTATACTCATCACAGGACTGAATTCGCTGCCCGCTATTTAAGATTAGATCCTGTTTCATTCCACCGATACACAATACTTATTAAAGACAGGAAGGACTGAAAAAATCAGGCATAATCTGGATTTGAGATAAACAGAAAATTATATTGCTGTACCATAAACAAATTTTACTTAGTTTATGGCTGTACCTACTACGAGCTTTAAATTTTGCATATAAGTAGATATGACTTTTAAAGACTTGGTTGTTTCCATGCGCTTAAACCAGTTGTCAAAGCTGTTATTAGACTCGTTTGTTGGTACTGTCAAAATTGCATTCTTGAAAGCGTCGACTGCTTCCGCTTGCGACTGAAATCTTTGACCACGCACTCCATTCTTGATTTTCGGAAAAGTATAGAAATCGTTGGGACTTAGGTCGTGACTGTATGGAGGATGGTCCAACAATTCAACGTTTTCTTAAGTTAAAACTTCAATGGTTTTTTGTGCTCTGTGCAAATTTGAATTTGGTTAAGTACTATAAATGAACATTTCAGCTATCCACAATTAAAGTCTCCTTTCGCCAACACTTTTCTGATTTACATAAATAACCTCATAGATAAAACAGTAAATCCACTTTATTGCTTTGCAGATGATGGCAATGTAGTCTCCTCAGTCATACCACCCACTCAGTGTCTATCCGCACGTGAATTCCATCATCTTAGACCAACTCAAATATCGCAGATAAATAACGACCTGGAGATAATAGAGGACTGGGGCAACAAAAACCTTGTACAGTTCAACGCGCAGAAAACCCAAGCAGCCCTGTATTCAAAAAAACCAGCACCGGTGAGCCAAACATCATGCTATCTGGAAGTGCTGTCACATTGCAGAGCCAGTTGAACATCTTAGGAGTCACTGCAGAGACCAACATGTCTTGGCACAGTCACGTCGCAGATATAGCTAAAAGGGCATCCCAAAAGCTTGGGGTGCTATTTCGTACAAGACATCTGTATACACCAAGCCAACTGTTGACACTCTACAAAGCCCAGATTCAACCAACTATGGAGTACTGCTCACATATATGGAGTGCGGCACCCAAACATACCTTAATGCTTTTGAATACCGTGCAAAAACGAGCTATCAAGCTGATCAATGACCCCGCACTTACCCGTAGCTTGGATAGTCTCGAACATCGAAGAACTGTGGGCGATCTATCTCTCTTCTACAGGTATTATCACGGAAAATGCTCTGAAGAGTTGGTACGTATGATCCCCCCGGGAGTAGCACCTTCTAGGCGAACACGTCAAACAGACGGTAACCATCAATTTACTGTCAGAATAGAGGCACCAAGAACCTCATTATATCAAAATTCATATCTCTGGAGAACAGCATCGCTGTGGAATAAACTCCCTGCGACAGTTTTCCCTGCAGGTTATAACCAGAACCGTTTCAAAACCAACACATACCAACATTTCCGCGCACTGGCCGCTTCTTGAGCGTGATAAGGATCTCCTTGCGAGTGTGCTTAACCGTAAAAAAAAAGTGCACATTCCGCACATCCTAGATACAAAATATTGATTTTGTATCCCTTATGGTTTTCAAGATAACCAAATAAGTATACCTATGTACCTAAGTAAATATTAAAAGATAGCAAGTTCGTGCAGTGAGAAGCAGCATTGATTCAAGGCGGTCTATGTTCGCAGTAAAGTAGAAATAAAAATTAAGAGGCTCTTGTGAAAAAATTAACAGATGCTGTAAATGTTGAAATTGTTGGTAGATCCAAAATGTTCATATTTTTTTTGGGGAATTCAAAAAATATTTGTTATTAACGTGACTTGCCCGGCATTTCGTCACGTGTTAAATCCCACTTTTTTTGTGAATTTACAGAATTTATGTAAGATTGCAAATTATATGTAAAATTGGTTGTAAAATTTTCTTTATTTTCCCTTAAATGCTTACATTTTAATTTATTTGCTTAACCACTGTATTTTGTAATTTTCTCAGACAAATGTAAATTTAATGTAATTTTATGCCATATTTGTATCTCAGGTGATGTAATCTTGAAACGTATTGTCACGACCATACACGAGACTACACCCTGCCGCGTTTATTATTTATTTATTAACTTTTTAATTTAAAATAATCTTTCATTTTTGTCAATTCTGATACCTAAATTGATTAAAGATCTCACTGGATTTTTTGAAAGATGTAATTTTTAAAACAATCAGAGTGAAGCAAAGTTTTTTTTTCCATTTAAAAACACAAACTAAACACCGTAACGTTGGTTGTACTTTACAAAAGACGGATTAAGGCTGACACTAAGCTTTGCCAGAAAAGCCCATGAATAGATTAAAAATCTTCCTAGAATAAATACGCTAACAAAGAGAAACTGCTTGCACATTGAATGATATTTATAATAGCGGACTAGAATCGGCAACAATGAAAAAATAAAACATGCGATAACACGATTAAATCGAACGACAAACATTCGACAAATAAACGAAAACCTGCCTGCCCTTTGAGTGGTCGCTATTGAGAGTGAAATTTGCAATCGAGCTTAGGGCGCGGATCACCAAACATGATCCGTGATTAAGGTCCGACCGGCTTTTTCCTCTTCAAAAGCCTATATTATATCTGAGGGCACCGCAGTGCCTCGCCAAGTTCGCGCGCCGTAATCATATGTTTTCTTGAAACATTTCAGCCGATATTCGACCTACCTAAAACTCTACTTCGGAATGAGCTACGAATCTCAAACTTTGCACAGTCGAAGATCTCCATGGAGTTTACAATCCTTTCAAGTTTCATGAAATTCCATGAAATAGTAAAGTAGTTACGAAATTTGAAAAAACGTCGAAATTGCCACTTACTCACTCACTCACTCATGTATAGATCATCAATATTCTACTGTACTTCCAGAGATGCTACAAAGCTGAAATTTGGCACACTGATAGAAATTATGACCAAACTCCTGAAAAAAATTAAAAAACCCCAAAATTTTAATTTACTCCCCTCCCCTCCCAACTAACATTTATAGTAGCGGCTACATGTTCTAAAGGCTTTGCTACTTTCTTATAGTAGAAATGTGGTGATCCCAACCAAAATTTGTTACTTTTTAGTTCTAACTACTATTTAGTATCAGGAAATAGTAGAGGTTTCGTAAAAACGACCCTCTAAACTACTTCATAGGATTGTTTCTTGATAGTCGATTCTGATAGTCTTCTCTACCACAATAGGACGTTGCTAAAGTTTTACTTTCTTTTTAGTCGTTATTTCGTAGTCGCCCTGACTTTTATATCCTACTTAATTACCACTAGAAAGTTAAGCTTCATTGGAGTCCCAAACAAGTGTATCCGACAACTACATTATAACTTTAATTTTTACCACAAAAGTTTGTGTCATCATAGTAACATCTGATGTAACAATGTAGACAAAATAACTTTTTGGATCAACTTTAAAGCCGCAACTACTTTCAAGTAACCTTTTCGACTATCAGGGAATATAGTTTGGGACGCCATGTTTTTATATAAGAAAGAAAATTTAATATTTTTGTTGTCGTTTTATGAGCTCATATTAAAGAGCCATACTATTTTATAAACAAATTAGTTGAAGCTTACCAAAAATGCTCTTCTTAAGCACCATTTGTTGGAGTTAACTGTCGAGTATGAAAACATAACCTCCAAAATCACAACACAAAAATTCCATCAGCTACCAGAAAACGGCTCAATTTTACGGGCGCACCGGTTTTTTGCAATATATATAATGCATGTTATACAAAAAACTTTGCGTCGCACTCGAATTTTGATCCTCTGCTCGTAAATTCTCACACTTTTGGATAACATAGTTCATATTATAACCATAACCAAACAAAAAAACTAAGCGAGTCTGTTTACTGTTGTGTCCACCATATTGTGTAACAATTCTACCAAAAAGAAACGATTATATTATTTGCAACTACATCGCAACTTTTATGCCATTACGGAAAAAAAAACAGCCTCTACGACGTAGTAGATACCTGGCAACGACGTAGTAGTGTAGTTGTTACTACAGTGACTTTAAACACTTGGCCAAGTAGTTATAACCAGAAATTGGTTCCCCACTTAGGGAATTACAACGTCGCTGTATGGTATACTGAGACGTAGCGGGAGTACGTTGCGGTTACTTTTAAGAAATTCTTTCTAGTTGGGGTTTCGTCGTTACAACTTTAATTGTTTGTTGGGCTATACATTTAAAGTTATGTAAACGTAGCATCGCCCACTTCCAGAAATGCTAGAGACTTGAGCTTTGGCAGACTGATAGGAACTATGATAAAACTATAGGAAAATAAAATTTTAATTTACTCCCCTCCCCTATACATTTAAAGTTATGTAAAAGTAGCATTGCCCACTTCCAGAAATGCTAGAGAGTTGAGCTTTGGCAGACTGATAAAAACTATGATAAAACTATATGAAAAAAAATTAAAACACCCCAAAATTCTCATTTACTTCCCTCCCCTATAAATGTAAAGTTAAGTAAAAGTAACATTGCCTACTTCCAGACATGCTAGAGAGCTGAGCTTTGGAAGACCGATAGTAACTATGATAAAGTTATAGAAAAAAATTAAAACATCCCAAAATTCTAATTTACTTCCTTCTCCTATAAATGTAGAGTTATGTAAAAGTAACACTGCCCACTTCCAGAAACGCTAGATAGCTAAAGTTTTTAAGACTGAAAGACAATATGATAAAACTATATGAAAAAATTTAAAAACACCAAAAACATTTTAATTTACTTCCCTCTCCTATAAATGTAAATTTATATAAAACTAACATTGCCCACTTCCAGAAACGCTAGAGAGCTGATCATTGGAATGCTGATAGAAATTATGATAAAACCATGGAAAAAAATTTTAAAAGTCCAATATTTTCATTTACTCTCCTCCCCTATAAATGTATAGTTATGTAAAAGTTACATTATCCACTTCCAGAAACGCTAGAGAGCTGAGCATTGGATCTATGATAACCCATTAGGACAAAATTTAAAAACACGACAATTTTAATTTATTTCCCTCCCCTATACATGTAAAGTTATGTAAAAGTAACATTGTGTACTTTCAGAAACGCCATGGAAAAAAATTAAAAAACCTCAAAAATTTAAGTAAGGCATTGCAAAAGTTTTGAACAATATTCCGCATATTTTACTACTTTAAAAATTAATTATTATCCAATTCCTTTAAAAAAGAAGTGAAATCATAACAAAAACATTTCATGTAAAAAAGCCAAGTACGCGAAAATGGCATTCCGTAAAAAGAATTGAGATAAAAGTAAAGCCAAGTTCTCCAATACAAATTTCAAAATGAAAGGTTCTTACTAGTTTTATGAAACTTGGAGGGCTTGTTAACTCCATGGAGATCTACGACTGTGCAAAGTTTGAGATTCGTAGCTCATTCCGAAGTAGAGTTTTAGGTAGGTCAAATATCGGCTGAAATGTTTCCAGAAAAGATGGTTACGGCGCGCGAACTTGGCGAGGCACTGCCGTGCCCTCAGATAATCCATAAATGTACGATACACTTGCAAATTGACAAAAAATTCAAACGCCAAGATGGCGGACCGTTTCCATGTTCAAAAATGGGTAAAATACAGTTTTAATATTTTCTTCTTTACATTTCGCAATTATTAATTTTTTTGCTTAGAAATTATTCTAAAATCATTGGGCTACATTGAAAACAAATTTATTTAAAGCTAGGTAGGGACTTTTACACACAATTAAAATCCCAGTCGACGAGAGAGGGTGAAGGGCCCACTTATTTCGGCCTAATGTGATTAATACGTGAATGTGAATTGATTAAGCTCAAGAGAGAGAGAGAGGGAAAAAAGAGAGCAAAAGTTTGTGCACTGATTTAAACTTAGTCATTGAACAAACGTAAAATAATATAATATTTAATTTAAAAAATAAGTAGGTAGTTCAAAATACAGTCAAACCTCTATAAAGAGGTTAAAATACATATAAAAAATGCAGCGACCACTGAAAAGGTTCGAGTTATGGAGATGTTCGAGTTAGAGAGGTTTGACTGTACACAAAAAATATGAGGAACAAATTTAATATTTTAAAAGGTAGTCGTAATTTATTTATACGCCTTTTACAAAAATATGAACAGATGAATTAACAACAAAATTAGACGGATACCAATCAGACGAACAAGCAGGCTTTAGAAAAGGTTTTAGTACAGTTGATCGCCTATTATCCATGAAAATTTTAGTAGAACGAGCCAACGAATACAACATTCCAATATATATTGCCTTTATAGATTTTCAAAAACTTTCGATAGCATTGAGCACTGAGCAGAAAAAAACATCTTTACATAATATCCAAATAGATTACAGATACACAAACTTAATAGTTAATATATATTGCGAAGCAAAAATATCAATTAAAATTCACGGAGGAACCAAGTGTCAATCTTCATAAGAAGAGGTACCAGACAGGGTGACACAATATCCCCAAAACTATTTAACCAGGTCCGAGATGTTTTTAAAAACTTAGATTGGGAATATATAATACTTGAACCACCTAAAATATGCTAAAGATATTGCTTTAATAACAAATAAGAAAGAAGAACTGGTAAAAATGCTGGAAGAACTGGATACAGCAGCTAAAAATATAGACTTGAAATGAACTACACTGAAACTAAAATTATAACAAACAAAGATAAAGGAAGATATCAGGATCACAATAAACTCCATGAAAGACAGATCCGTTAAACTAGAGACCAATTGCTCTACTTCCGGTGATATCAAAAGTAATGAAAAGAGTTGTGAACAATCACCTAACCAAGTACTTGGAAAAGAACAAAATTATCAACGACAAGCAATACGGATTTCGAAAATATAGGTCAACTGGCGATTTACTTACATACGTCACTCACTTATGGCAAAAAGAAATTGAGTTACGGGGCGAAACAAGAACAATTGCCTTAGATATATCTAAAGCATTCGATAAAGTCTGGCATGAAAATCTGCTCAACAAGCTCAAAGCAATGGGATTGTCGCAGAAACTTTGCACTTGGTTTGAAAGTTACCTGAAGGATAGATCCATTTATGTTTCACTGGATAGCCGGAACTCCAACTCTTACCAAATAAATGCTGGTGTGCCACAGGGGGCAATCCTTTCGCCAACACTTTTTCTGATTTACATAAATGACCTCATAGATAAAACAGTAAATCCACTTTATTGCTTTGCAGATAATGGCAATGTAGTCTCTTCAGTCATACCACCCACTCAGTGTCTATCCGCACGTGAATTCCATCATCATAGACTAATTCAAATATCACAGATAAATAACAATCTGGAGATAATAGAGGACTGGGGCAACAAAAACCTTGTACAGTTCAACGCGCAGAAAACCCAAGTAGCCCAGTTTCCAAAAAAAACCAGCACCGGTGAGCCAAACATCATGCTATCTGGAAGTGCTCTCACATTGCAGAGCCAGCTGAACATATTAGGAGTCACTGCAGAGACCAACATGTCTTGGCACAGTCACGTGGCAGATATAGCTAAAAGGGCGTCCCAAAAGCTTGGGGTGCTATTTCGTACAAGACATCTGTATACACCAAGCCAACTGCTGACACTCTACAAAGCCCAGATTCGACCAACTATGGAGTACTGTTCAGATATATGGAGTGCGGCACCCAAACATACCTTAATGATTTTGAACACCGTATAAAAACGAGCTATCAAGCTGATCAATGACCCCGCACTTACCCGTAGCTTGGATATCGACATCGAAGAACTGTGGGCGATATATCTCTATTCTACAGGTATTATCACGGAAAATGCTCTGAAGAGTTGGCACGTATGATCCCCCCGGGAGTAGCACCTACTAGGCGAACACGTCAAACAGACGGTAACCTTCAATTTACTGTCAAAATAGAGGCACCAAGAACCTCATTATATCATAATTCATATCTCTGGAGAACAGCTTCGCTGTGGAATAAACTCCCTGCGACAGTTTTCTCTGCAGGTTACAACGTGAACCGTTTCAAAACCAACACACACCAACATTTCCGCGCACTGGCCGCTTCTCGAGCGTGATATGTATCTCCTTGCCAGTGCGCTTAACCGTAAAAAACAAAAAAAAATAGATCTCAAAGATTTGAACAGGAGCGACGGAGGCTAAAATCAAGAACGGTCTAGCTATCGCTGGAAACTGGATGGATCAGGACTGCGGAAGAGTGTGTGCTTCCAGAATTTACTTTATTTCCAGTCCATTCTCACTTTTTCCAACAAAGTTATGTGGACAAGACTTTGGCAATATCTTCTAAACAAAACATTTTACAAAAACAGAAAGTAATTCCTATTTTTTCCTTATATGTATACGAGTTATGTTGTCTATCCAAAAACCTCAGCTTAATAGGTGCCTTGGTTTGAAAATTCTAATTTTGTTAAATTTTCTTTATATTGTTTGAAACACTAACGCTCTGGGCCTTTTAAGTCGTAATAAGTTTATTTCAATTTTTTCCCGTTAATTTTTGTTTACTTTCAGAGACATTTCAATATTTTTCAGTTATTTCCAGTTCACTTTAAGTGATTTTTGGTGCATTTCGATAAACCTTTGGTTAACTTTAAGGCTTTTCCCGCCACTTTTGGTTTATTTTTACTCACTTCTGTTCACTAATAAGTTTGTTCCGTTCACTTCCAGTAACTTTCAGTCACTTCTGTTCACTTTTAAGTCATTTCTGGTAAGTTTCGGTCTACTTTCAACCACATCTGGTTTATTTTAGGCCACTTCTGATCACTTCCGGTTTACTTTCAATTATTGTTCACCTTGAGTCACTTTTGGTCACTTTTAATTACCTGTTTTAAAACAGATTCCAGTTTACTTCAACTTTAAGTCAATTCATGTAACTTCCGGTTTATCTTCAGTTATTTCTGTACCACATTTAAATCATTTCTGGTCACCTTCTGTTCACATTTAAGCCATTCTTATCACTTCTGGTTTACTTTGAGCAGTTATTTAAGGTTTACCTTTATTTACTTTTAGTTTAAATTCCGCCAATTCCAGTAACCTAGTCTTATTCCGCTCACTTTTAGTCAATTCTCGTCACTTTAAATTCATTTCCGGTCACTTCCGGTTTATTTTCGGGTAATTCCGTATCACTCTCAGTTAGCTCTGGTCAGGGGTGGGCCGGAGCCGTAAGGACCGGTACCTTATCAGCCGTTGCCTTATGGGCCGTTCGCCTATTTTTTCCCGGTCCGGCTAAAAGTTCCTCATCCAGCCCTGCTTCTGGTTCACTTTAAGTAAATTGCTCCCACATTCTAAATTCTGGTAATAAAATTTATATACTTTGGACCCACAATATTTTGCATATGTTATTATAGGTAATAAATATCTATAAACCTATTTAAATAAATAAAATAAAAATATTTATCACGGTACATGGTTGATACCCGAGAAATGCGATGTTGATACGTTTTAATCCTAAAAAAGTTTGTTTTAGAACCACGACAATAAAACCTTTTTATACAAAAACATAAATTCGCTTCTGTGTGGTCATTACTTCTGTGGTTTTATAGCCTAATGGACTTCTTATAACGTCTCGAGTTTATATGAAAACTTTCGAACGGGTTTTATCTATATCGATGCAGAGTGCGGCTCCGGTTTTCTCAATTTAAGACATTTGTTAGCGGATAACCAAAATTAATTGGTTTAACCAATTGGTTATCTTTGGTTTGTCATATACCATTACCACCTCCACTAAAAAATTAATAATTATTAAATTCGCCAATCTATCTATCTAGCCTTCTTCGATCATATCTTCCACTCTTCTCTGTCTGTTGCCGTGTTCATCCATCTAGCTCCTGCATGTCTCTGCAAATTGTCCGCCCATATCATAAGTAAGTAAAACAGGAAGACTCAAATTTAAGAGAAATTCAAGCAGGCGTGCCCCATTCACTTGCGATATCCCAAACAGAGTGGTCCAAATTGGACACTTTTGATAGGAAACGCCCATTTCTAGACGAGATAGAAAAAACTAACCTACATGTTACGAGCTCGATTTTTGTTAAAACATTAATGCCGAAAACCGCACATCGATATCTAGAATGCAAGCCATAACAGCTAATATGGCAGACTGGTGTAGATCGAATGGACTTCTCTTGAATTCCCAGAAGTCAGCTATTGTCACCTTTAGAAATTCAAGATCTAAAAAATGTGATGCTAAATCATCTCTTGTTTTTATGAATGGTAAATCTATACCAAATGAGGAGGATACCAAGTTTCTGGGGGTTTACATTGACTCCGTACTTTGCTGGGAGACTCATATTGGCCACCTTTCAAAGAGACTAGCAACATCATGCTTCATTGTAAAAAATCTAAAACAGGAACTAAACAAAAAAACTATTCTGCTCTATATCCATGCACAGGTGATCAGCCGTCTTGCTTATGGGATAATCATCTGGGGATCTTCTTTAAAAATAGAGAGATTGTTTATTGTACAAAAGAGACTAGTCCGTATCCTGGATGGGGCTGGATGGAGGGATCATGCTGCTCCAATCTTTAGAAAGTACAAAATTATGACTGTATACTCATTGTATTTTTATAAACTTTTAATTTTTGTTAAAAAGTATCAGTCATACTTCACAACAAACAACCAAATTAACATCGGAATTAAAACAAGATCTTCATGCCAACTCAGCATTCCTTCACACAACTCTACACTATTCGAAAAGTCACCACTTTACATGTCTATTAAGGTATATAACAAACTTCCAGCAGACATAAGAAATATCCAGAATTTTAAAACATTTAAATTAAAAATTAAAAATATCCTAACTGAAAATGTGTTATACAGTCACAGTGACTACTTTACTATTTTCTAAGTTCTCTTTGTCAATGTAATAGTTTGTGAAATTATTTTTAGTGATCTTGTTTTTTTTTGTGTTGAATAATAATAATAATATTATAGCTTTATAATTTTGAGACTAATAATATAAGTATTCTATTAGACTGTTAGTTAGATATTATTAGGCCACTATTTTATACTTGTTGACACATCCAATATGCATTTTATGTATCTTATGGAGTAAGGATTAAAATAAATAAAAATAAATAAATAAATAAATAAACTACTTTCAAGATATATATTTTCAATTTGGTGCATTTTCGACCCACCCCCGTAACTTTTTTATTTATGAATATTTTTTATTACTGTAAAAAGATTCCTGAGGCACTTTTTTAACAGCAATTAAACTGTCAAATTAAATTTTATCTGTCACTTTTAGTTTTTGAGATATTACTTAAGGTTTGTAATTTTTTTTTTAAATGACATATTTAATTTTTTATTTTTTTTATTGTTTTTTATATTTTTAGTTTTTAGTTACCTCTTAACTTTTTTTTTTAGTTTGGTGAATAAGAATTGGTTTAAATTATTTTTAAATTATTTTAGAAAAATAAAAAAAATAAGAAGTAATAAAAAAATAAAAATATAAAAAAATATAAAAAAATATAAAAAAATAAAAATAATAAATATTAAGTGTAAAACATCATTTTAAAGGAAATTTTACGCTAATTTTAAAAATCGGATAAAATAAGGATCAATCAATCAATCAACTAAAAGTGACAAATAAACTTTAATTTGACAGTTGAATTGCTCTTAAAAAAGTGCCTCTAAAAATGTTTTTACAGAAATAAAAAATATTCATAAATAAAAAAGTTATGAACCGAATGGCCGTTATACTCATAAGGGGCCCGTGATTTTTCAAAGGAGTGACGTCACAGCGACTGCCGCGCATTTTGCTGTGTTTGAATATACCAGTCAGCGATTCCATCTTTAATTATTTATTGTAAACTAGTAGTAGTAGTAGTAGTGTGGGGTAGGCTCTAGGCGTGGCGACTAGGCACATGAAGCGCCCTTTTCGCCAACCCCCGGGCATCCCCCCTACTGCGTCCTTCCCTCGCTAAGGAATCTGCCCGTCTTCTGTATAAAGGCCAGAATATCGGGCCACCTCAGATTCAGAAGGTCCTCCGTCTCAAAGGCCTCCTCTTCGAATACCTCTCTTCTTGCCTCCTTGTATGCTTCACATGATGAGAGAAAATGCGCCCAGGTCTCGTCCTCGGCCCAACATCGCTCGCACGTCGCGTCCTCCTTCACTCTCATCTTTGCCAGGTGTCCTTGTAGGACGCAGTGTCCGGTCAGGACTCCCACTATGGCTCCCACCTCTCTTCGTGTTCTACGGAGCAGCCAGTCCCTACGGGATTTGCTGTAGCCTGTCACATACTCCTTCGCCTGTCTGGCGTTTCCTGTGTTGGTCCACTCTCTTTGTATCTCTTTCTGGGTCCACTCTGTTAGAGCCGACTTCATTTGCCCTCTTGTGAGCCCCAGGAACGGTTCTGGCCCGACGCATTTCTGCTGGGATCCTCCCCTGGCGAGTCTGTCCGCTTTCTCGTTTCCGGGGACTCCCACGTGACCTGGGACCCATACGAGCTCTACCTCTCTTACGCCGGCCAATTCCTGAAGTGCATCCGCACACTCCTGCACCAAACCTGCGGACATGGTTGGTTTATACAGTGTCTGAACAGATGCAGAGGCGTTTTCCTGTTTCGTTCCTAATTTCTTCCTCCCATGTTAACGCCAGTATAGCGTAAACCTCTGCCTGGAAGACTGTTGCATTGGATCCCAGCGAGTAGCTTTTTCCAATGCTCTTGCTTTCCACGTACACTCCTGCACCGGTCGAATTCCGGTCTGTCAGCCTTGATCCGTCTGTATAGCAGACCGTGGCGTCGCTAAGGAGTTCAACTCCGTCCTCCTTCCATGGATCCCTTGGTGGTATGGTTACACGGTATCTCCTTTTCTCCCTTAACCGCTTTTCTGGCATCGCTAGCCTGTACGTCGATAAAGGAATCTCCTTTTCCGTCACAGTCGCGATCTCCGAATGTCCTTTTTGTCCACCGCTCCTTCTCCACACGCCCGCGTCCCTTATCCTAAGGTATGCTGCCATCGCTTCCTTCTTTATCCAGGTGGACAGCGATGGGAGACCCAGGATGGTATTCAGGGCTATGTTAGGAGTAGACCTTAGAGCTTCTATTGTAAACTGTATTGTAAACTAAGTATTGCGATTTAAGGGCTGATTTTTGGTATAATGCGTTTTCATACAGAAACACACATTTTAGTAAAATAAAAAAAAATGGGCAAGTTCCCTATTACAGTCAATAAAAAACGGTCCCACCACGTGTTCTTCGACAATACCCCCAAACTTTTAGTTTTTGAGAATATTGTGTTCGAACGTCAAAATTTTCCTCTGACCAATTTTGCAAATGTATTCGGTTATGTCGATTAAATAATGGAAAAATACTTTTATCGGTAATCAAAAAAATATTAAAAAATTTTCATCGTACGATTGTTCCTTTCCATTATAACCAATTCTTGAAATTTTATTTTCGCCACTTGAACAAATATCCAACAACTGTCGAATGAAGCTTATTAGAAGCTATTTATAAAAAAAAATCATCAATAATTAAATTAAATTAAACGTCACAACAAGTTAACAGCTTAAGTTGAGTTCGGTGTCTCTGACGAAGGGTATGGGGCGTTGGGGTTTGTCGCAGTGTCGTAAGAGGAAAGATATTGTTCGATCAGACGCTTTGTCGCAATCGCCCCGATTTAATTGCTGTAACCAAGATGTGGTCGATTATCGACATTTATGTGATTGCGTTAGCAAATTAATATTTACTTTTCTGCCTCTTAAAGCTATAGCCAGAAGGTATTTGTTTTAAATTTTTACTTTCCTAGCCCGCACAGCAATGACTAGAGAATGTATTGTTGTAATGTATTGACACTTTTTTGACCGTCAAAAATATTTAATAAATTGGTAAAAAAAATTTTTTAAGTCACAAGCTTTTATAAACTGCACTAAAAATTAAAAAATAATTTTCTAACATTCTAATATTATCATAATAATAAAAACGATGGCCGACTGATGGAAATCTTAACGATGTTAGCACGATAAGATATTCGTATCAATTAAATATCACTTTTTGCAAGAATCAATCTAGCAGAAAAATGCAGAGGTACCAAACCCACCCAACCCGACCTAAGATACCCCAGCATTTCTCTGACATAGGTATGGCAATGGCATAACATTGCGGCACATCAAACATATCTTTGATGACCTGCTATGTTGAATATTCTTTAAGTGTTTAGATCACAACTTTAGATTAACTTATGCTTTGATTTGCGGCCATCGCTTTTATTATTATGATAATATTAGAATGTTAGAAAATTATTTTTCAATTTTTAGTTCATTTTATAAAAGCTTGTGACTTAAAAAAATTTTTTTACCAATTTATTTTCTACTTTTTAGTCTTAGCTATCTACTCTATTAAATGAAAATATTTGTTCAATAACAGAACAGAAGAGTTTATTCTAGATTATAATGAAATCGCTGATCGTGAGTTGTTTGGAAACTCATTTTTCTATTGAGGGAAGGAGAGGGTGGTAAATTAGAATTTTGGGGTGTTTCCTATAGTTTTATCATAGTTCCTATCAGTCTGTCAAAGCTCAACTCTCTAGCATTTCTGGAAGTGGGCGATGCTACTTTTACATAACTTTAAATGTATAGGAGAAGGGAGTAAATTAAAGTTTTGGGGTTTTTTGATTTTTTCCAGGGGTTTGGTCATAATTTCTATCAGTCTGCCAAATTTCAGCTTTGTAGCATGTGAGTGAGTGAGTGAGTGAGTGGCAATTTCGACGTTTTTTGAAATTTCGTAACTACTTTACTACTTTATGGAATTCCATGAAACTTGGAGTGGTTGTTAACTCCATGGAGATCTGTGCAAAGTTTGAAATTCGTAGCTCATTTCGAAGTAGAGTTTTAGGTAGGTCAAATATCGGCTGAAATGTTTCCAGAAAAGATAGTTACGGCGCGCGAACTTAGCGAGGCACTGCCGTACCCTCAGATTGATTTCATACAATTATTTTCAAAACATTCAACATTTTTGAGCTTCGACTTCTTATTTGTTTGTTTTGAATATGCAAACGAAACAGGTAACTTCTAAATTAACATTTTTGTGATGCTCAAAACCGGACACCCCAAAGATCCTCGATCACGATGTTCCTATTATAATTCCTTGGTAGAAAATATTTATTTTGTTATCCTTGTAAAGGTATTCCATACTGCAAAAGTATTGAATGAAAACACCCGCCCATACACAATATAAAAGAATATGGTTGAATGAATATTTAGGTATAGAAAAAAGGTGTATCCAAAAGTTAACATTTTGGAAAAAAAATGAAAGAATCAATGAATGGCTAAGTAGCTATAAGCAGCCGACCGGCGATACATTCTCTTTGTAGTCTTGTGTTAAGAAAAAATATATTTACATAAATATTGAATTTTTACTTTACAAAACAGGTATAGATTCCAGATATACAGCGTGTATATTTCAAACAAGATCTACAGCGCTTATTATAACTTAATAGAAAAAAACTGTAAATGAAAAAGTCGTAGGATTTATCCTAAGCCGCCAGAAAATGTTATATAATAAAATAAATACTCTGCCAATATATGGGCCCCTAAGCTCACACTAGTTACTATAGTTATAGTGTACATGCGAGCTAATAAAACTAAAACCTGAAATATATCTTATTCAACTTCAGACTAAATTACCTTTTGTTTGATACCACACAAGCCATGTTTTGACTTAAACTCAAATTTTTAAAATCTACCCCTACCTTTAAAAAAACAAAAACTAAAATGTATTTTGTTTAACTCCGGACTCAATTACCTTTCGTTTGATATCACACACGCCATATTTGCACGTAAACTCTAATTTTTGAAATCTATCCCCACCCTTTTTGAAGAAAAAAAAATAAAATGTATTTTGTTTAACTCCATACTCAATTACCTTTCGTTTGATATCACACACGCCAAATTTTCACATAAACTCTAATTTTTGAAATCTTCCCCCACCCTTTTATTTGGCTTGTGTTCGGTGGATTTTGTTCATTTTTCAATGGGACCATCTCGACGCAAGACCCAGCCTAGGTACTAAGTTTCATTAAAATCGGCCAAGCGGTTTTTGAGTTATGCGCGTTGGTCGTTACAGACAGACATACAGACAGACAGACGACGCGACAAAAAAGTTTCAAAATCATCTGAAAAGCAAAGATATATAAAAATCGGAGCAACTTTTTTTTTCTCGAAAAAATTAGGATCACCATAGCTCACACTACTATAGTATAGTATATGTGTGAGCTAATAATTGTCGGAAAGTTATAAAAAATAGAAAGTGGCAAATCTCTTAAGGAAAACCCTATAACTATATTAAATCCACAATCAATAGATCTTTTCTTTCTGAATTCAAAAATATATTTGGCTCAGATGTTTTTAAAATATATTATTATATTTTTTCTTTTTTAACTGCTACTACTCCTTTAAATAAGGGCTTTTTTATCTCCCAAAATTAATAAATAGAAACTGGGAAGTATTTTAAGTAATCATTTATCAAAATGTTATCAATGTAAACTAGGGACATAATATAATATAAAACGAATATAAAATGAATAAATATAAGACGAATATTAATAAATAATATAGACGGCTTCGCGCTGTAAAAGAATCATTTATGAAGTTTGGTTACCTCTTTTATATTAAACGGATATAATTTTGGGATTTGATGCGGTAAAGGCACATAAAGGTAGTTTCGACCATCTGGCGGCTTAGCCACCTTTTGTTGAGTTCTTATTCAAATCATTAAACATAAACTTCTATTTTATTATAAAGTCCAAAGAAACAAAGCTAACAAATCTTTAAACTAAACTGTTTAAAAAAAGAACTCTTTTAGTTATAACTAAAATTAATTTTGTGAAGTAAAAACTTGTTTAACAAACGTGACATGATCATAATACATAAAATTTATTTAATATTAATTAAACTACTTGGCGATTCTCTCCTATATCGAATAATGGTTTTAGAATCCTACAAATCAAATTCCTATGCTTACCTCTGAAAAGTAAAGGTACAGTTTATTTCATTATTTTTGAAACAACTTTGTTTTCGTTGGCTTATATGTTATTCCAGGTCTATCAAAACGGACGGGCCACGATCCTCCACTTTGTTGACGTCACATCCGGGGCTGATTTTTTTTTGATGGTCACGTTACGACACAGCTGATTGTCTTTAAAATATTGAAGTTGGAATGACGGTTCATGGATATTTGTTTTTTTTAAATAAAGCCGTTTTTGAGATTGTTTTTACTTTATTCTGACAGAATAATTTTTTTTAAATGTATAGTAAGCCCTAATTTTTCATAGCCGCTTCATTAGCTCACACAGGGCTATTAAAACAGACGGGCCACGATCCTCCACTTTGTTGACGTTACATCCGGGGTTGATTTTTTTTTGATGGTCACGTTACGAGACAGCTGATTGTCTTTAAAATATTGAAGTTGGAATGACGGTTCATGGATATTTGATTTTTTTTTAATAAGGCCGTTTTTGAGATTGTTTTTACTTTATTTTGGCAGAACAATATTTTTAATGTATAGTAATCCTTAATTTTTCAGAGCCGCTTTATTAGCTCACACAAAAATTAAGTTTAAAGCAGAAGCGAATGTGACAATCACAGATGACAAAGTCAAATACATGTCAAATATAACAGTTGGCATGTGGTACATGGCGGGTGATTTGAATTCAAAATAAGGAATGCTAAATCTTGAAGATTTTAACCTTTTAATCATGTTGCTTCCTTACAAACCTTTGGTGGAATATCGGGATGGTGTCTGAGAATATTTCACTGAAATTTTGCGGAAATCTGTAGTGCCATTTTGAAAATATCATAAAAATACTCTGCCAATCTATGGGCACCTAAGCTCACACTAGGTACTACAGTTATAGTGTGAGCTAATATAATCAAATACAGAAATATATTTTATTCAACTCCAGACTCAATTACCTTTCGTTTGATACCACACAAGCCATGTTTTGACTTAAACTCATTTTTTTTCAATCTACCCCCCACCCTTTAAAAAAAAACTAAAATGTGTTTTGTTTAACTCCAGACTCAATTACCTTTCGTTTGATATCACACACGCCATATTTTCACTTAAACTCTAATTTTTGACATCTACCCCCACCCTTTTTTTAAAAATAAACTAAAATTAATTTTTTTTAACTCCAGACTTAATTACCTTTCGTTTGATATCACACACGCCATATTTTCACATAAACTCTAATTTTTGGAATCTACCCCCACCCTTTTATTTGGCTTGCGTTCGGTGGATTTTGTTCATTTTTAAATGGGACCATCACGGCCCAAGATCCAACTTAGGTACCAAATTTCATTAAAATCGGACAAGCGGTTTTTGAGTTATGCGGGTTGGTCGTTACAGACAGACATACAGACAGACATACAGACAGACAGACAGACAGACAGACAGACAGACAGACAGACAGACAGACAGCAAAACAAAAAAGTTTCAAAATCATCTGAAACGCAAAGATATATAAAAATTTTTGAAATCGGAGCAACTTTTTTTTTCTCGAAAAAATTACGATCACCATAGCTCATACTACTTATAGTAGTAGTGTGAGCTAAAACGTCTGACCTCCCATAAGACCCAATGTAAAATTCAGCCCCGGAAGAAAAGCTAATTTGAGGGTCAGGGTCGTGGATTCTATTTTTGTGTTGGCCTTGGTTATTCTTAAAATAACCAGCTGATAACTATCAAAAAGTTATCTCAAATATAATAAAATGGACTTGTTGCAATCCTAAAGGAAGAAACTATGAAGTAGAACTCAAAAGAATTATAGCCAAAATCTTTATTTAAAAAACGTTAAGTGAACCTGGTTAGGTTATTATAAAAAAAAAATCGATTCTGATCTGGTCAGGTAAGTTTTTTATTTAATATACCAACCTAACCAGGCCTGGTTAGGATACCAACCTAATCATATATACAGGGTGTCCCAAATAAAAGCAACTACATGGGGATTTCGGAAACGGTAAAAGATACAAGTTTCTTTAAATAAGAAAAAAGTTGCGCTATTCTAAGCTCAATCAGATGCCGTATCAAAATTAAAAATATCTACAGGGGTTTTTAAAATATCGAGCAAAAACTAAAAATTGTGCTTTTTGAAAAATTTTCATTTAAAAATAGGCCTACTATACACACGCGCGGATTTAAGGGGGGGGGGTAACGGGGTAATTACCGCCCCCCCCCCCTAGAAAAAATAATTTTAACTTTTTCCTAATAAAATAAGGGAAAACAGGAGAATTACAAAAAAAATTGTCGACTATTACCCCCCCCCCTAGATTTTGATCCAGATCCGCGCTTGACTATACATGATTGAAAACCTCTTTTAATGCTCTATTTACTGGCGTATAAATTCAATATGACGGTCATAAGAAATAACAAAGTTGGCTATGGTTTCAAAAAAACTAGAAGGCCTAGGAAAAGTTTGTTAACGTCATTCGATTGACCGTAGGTGCTTGTACAAAACTACCAAATTTCATTAAATTTGTTTGCAAGATAACGGCGACATTTCATTGTTTTAAAAAACACAATTTTTAGTTTGGTCTCGATATTTTAGTAAACCCTGTAGATATCTGTAATATTGATACAGCACCTGAATGGACTTAGAATAGCACAACTTTTTTTTCATTTCAACAAACTCGTATCTCTTTCCATTTCCGAAATCCCATGTAGTTGCATTTATCTGGGACACCCTGTATAATAGCATTTTTGAAGAAGTGTTCGAACCTATTATAACAATGTTATAAAAATAGGCTTTTAATTGCGTATTATTAGTTGCACGCTTTTGCCCGCACGCAATTTGTTGCACGCTAATGATTGCGTGCAATTGTTTGTTCACGCGGTTGCATCTGTTCGGTCGACGATAGCTCCAAAACCGCTAAACCGATTTTTATGAAATTTTCAGGTTCAATAGCGTACAATAGTGTAAAGAGCTGATTACATTTTGGTCAAAATCCATTACTGCTACAGACAGTTTTTTGACAGTTTAGAAATTGAAAATATCGATACCTCAATTCTGATACGTCTTAACCCACAAGAAAATAAAAATTCATATTTTTGCGTCAAAGGTTGATAATTATACACAGTGACGGCTCGTGACAGTAAAGTTTGTGAGTTCTGCCGAGACAATTATACAAAAACAAACAACAAACACGACCATAACCTCCCGCTCATGCGTTTGGCGTTTTCTAAATAAATAAATGCGCCCGCAAACACGCAACGCTGAGCCCGCCCGCCCAGAATTGTACTGGAACTGCAAGTTTTGCAGCTCTATTTTTGCCTAGATTTCGCTATCTAAACCCATGAGCAAGTGCGGTGCGGGGCGAAGGAAGGGGTTCCTAGCCGAGCACAGATCTCGTTAGCCGCCCAGCTACGTTGTGTTACAATTTAGCAGCGCAACAATGCCAATAACTTCCCTTTGACCGACTGTGAATTGCGGCCTTCGACGACGGCGCGCGGCGTCATACTCAACACACGTACGCGATTTGAAGGCCTACTATACCAACACCGAACCGAAAATATACTGCTATTCCAATAATTTTAGAAATAAAATAATTATATTAGAAAAATAGCAGCGCTGTGTAATTTGCTTTTCACTTTTCTTATTCCTGTAAAATTTTGTTGATTTGGGTTACGACGTATCAAAATTAGGGGATTTCGTAGGAGCTTCCGTTTCTGAAATATTTACAAAAACACTTTTCAAAGCTGATATATTGCGTGCTTCGATTGGGTTGGGTTCAATTGGAGTGTGCTAATGGGCTGGGAAGGGAAATACATAGTTTTCGACAAGACACTAACCTGGAACGACCAGGTATCGAATGCACTTTAATACCAGGAGCTATGGAGCGTAAAATTACAAATATGGAGGCAAGTCGATCGCCATATACTGGAATAAATCCTGCAAAGCTCAAATGTGAGGGCTACAAAGCTTTAAAAACAGAGTTCTTAGGCAGATAGCGGGAGTCGCTTGGTTTGTACGGAACGTACAAATTAAGGAGAAACTCAACATTAAGAATATCTCAGAAACGGTACAGGAGCAGAAGGATCGTTTCATGAGACGGGTCGAGGGGCATCAAAACCCCGTGATACAGGATGCGTTCCTGTACAAACCCGAAGAAGTCCTGTCTTACAAAAGGTCCCTGGATGTCTAACAAAGTTGCGTCACTATGAGCGCCAAATTGAGATATTAAAGCTCAGGTAAATCCATATGGAAAAGTTCAGACTAAAAATGAAAGAGGTACAGTCGGAGACTTAATAAATAGCCGCTGCCGTTTTCAGAAGAGCTTGTATTGTATACTAACCACCAAATACGTAGTTGAAAAAGTTTGAAAAAACATACAAATAAAAAAATATATTATATTAAATAAAACTGTTTAAACAATTGCCAATGGTTATTTCATAAAACAAAAAATCTTGGGGCGAATTGTCCTCGCGGCGAATTGTCCCGCAACAAATTGTCCCATCCTCAAAAATTGGCCCCCGACAAACAAACTATTGTTTTTGGATTTTTTCGAAAAATAATACCTTAATAAATAAAATTATCTCTACAAGATTTAATTAGTCTTTAAATAAAATGTCTGTATCAATTCCGCCAGAATACAGACATCCTATGCTAATAAACAAGAAATGTGTGTATCCAAAAAACATGTATGGCCCGTTTATCGGCCAATATTCCAAATAGTTATTAATTTCAATAGCAAAAATTGCATTGCACAAAAGTGCACAGCGACAGCCGATCGACGTGGAGTCGAGGAAATGAAAGCGCGCGATAGATGTTCAATAATTCATTCATTCATAAACCTCGCCCGATATTGGGATTCTCATCCATGCTCTTCAGAAAACGGCAGCGGCCATTTATTAAGTCCCCGACTGTACAGGGTGTCCCAAATTGGGCACTTTTAGGGGGTTTAAGGTACTTCTAGGGGAGACAGAAAAAACTGACCACGCATTGCGAGGCTCAAATTTCAAGAGAAGACTTATAGTGAAAACCGCATTTTGAAATATCGTCTCGTCTTTGAGCTACGGGGGCTCTTTGAAAAGTCTGCATTTTGGAAGGGGGTCGATAACTTCGTTATTAATGGAAATTTTGATTTAGAGTAAATCGCAATTTTATAGATTTTGTCACGAGGAATTCACCCGCTAAATTAAATTTTAACTGTCACTTTTAGTTTTTGAGATATGACGTAAAGTTGCATTTTTTCTTATGGAATGGCCTATATTTTAATTAATTTTCAAATTCGTCATTGAATTATTTTCAAAATGATGTATCATATGTCATAGTTTGATTAAGCAGTTTAGGAGATATTCAGCTTTTTAACTTATTTCTAGTGCGCTATGATTTCCTGCTGAGGAAGGTCAAGGCACTCCAGTATTTTTATTATTTTACACAGTCAAAAATATAGTAAGCCTGGTTTGGAAAAATTATAATTCAGCTGACGGCCCTCAAAGCCTAGTTATAAAAAGTAACAAAAATCATACATATTTCAAAATAAAATTAAAACGCTTTTGTGCAAAATATTTTCATATAAAAGCGTAATGTCAAATTGTTTAAACAATTGAAAACAATAACAAAACGCCAAGGCGCAAGGCCAGCAAGATTTGCATAGTATAAGACAACAAAACTATAGAAACATTGAAGTAAGATTTGACCGCAAGGCTTTCACGTCAATGGCGCATGACGTCATTCAACGCACACTAGACAAAAATAGAAAACTTTAATTATCTCCGAAACCGCACAATCAAACTATGACATATGACACATCATTTTGAAAATAATTCAATGACGAATTCGAAAATTAATTAAACTATAGGCCATTCCATAAGAAAAAATGCAACTTTATGTCATATCTCAAAAACTCAAAGTGACAGTTAAAATTTAATTTAACGGGTGAATTCTTCGTTACAAAATCTATAAAACTGCAATTTACTCTAAATCAAAATTTCCATTAATAACGAATTTATAGACCCCCTTCCAAAATGCAGACTTTTCAAAAAGCCCCCGTAGCTCAAAAACGAGACGATATTTCAAAATGCGGTTTTTACTATAAGTCTTCTCTTGAAATTTGAGCCTCGCAATGTGTGGTCAGTTTTTCTCTCTCTCCCTTAAAAGTACCTTAAACCCCCTAAAAGTGCCCAATTTGGGACACCCTGTACATATTATGTACCTATCATGCACAAGCATTATATCTTTGTAGTAGTAGAGCTATGAAGGTATCAGATCCATAATTTGATTCATTTATTTCTACTAGGGATGCAATTTATTTCTGAGCTTTTTGGATTAAGCAAAGATATCTTTTTTAAGATGCAATTTTTCTTGAGCCACACAGTTTTCAAAGTAGATAACTTATTAAATATTTTATTTAATTTGTTTTTTATTTAAAAAAAATTGTCGTTTTGAAAATCCATTAAAAATAAGTTAAACATTACTTCGATAAAAAATTTGGCTGTCAGAAGATTACCTTACATGTTTAAAGGGAAACGAGTTTTGTTCTTATTGATGATAAGCATCTCGCATCTCCAAGCACATGCCTAAGAGATGTTCTTTCTATGCAATGTAAGAGATCTACTATCCGATAGGTTTGGTGGAATCAGCCCGCCATTACTAAATGACGGCACGATACCGCGTCCGGTCGGTTTCTATAGAAACGACTAAAAAGAGTGACATTTGGTAAAGAGCTCTTTTGTCCAGGTTATAATTTGACCTTTTCTTTTAATGCGTTTTAGGTTATATATACCAAGGATTCATAACAGGTAACAAAGATGGATTGATGTTAAAGCTATAAGAGCAATGCATCTTGATCAATTTAATAAAAATTTTCAGTATATTCCAGTGTCGTGCAGTGGAAATCAAAGCGGGGTATGCAAAAATTGGAATTATTTTGCCACTTATACGCTTACTGTACCACACTACAAATTAAAATACTCTGCCAATATATGGGCCCCTAAGCTCACACTAGGTACTATAGTTATAGTGTACGTCTGAACTAATATAACTAAAAACTGAAATATATTTTATTCAACTCCAGATTAAATTACCTTTTGTTTGATACCACACAAGCTATGTTTTGACTTAAACTCAAACTTTTGAAATCTACCCCCCAACAAACAATTAAAGTTGTAACGACGAAACCCCAACTAGAAAGAATTTCTTAAAAGTAACCGCAACGTACTCCCGCTACGTCTCAGTATACCATACAGCGACGTTATAATTCCCTAAGTGGGGAACCAATTTCTGGTTATAACTACCTGGCCAAGTGTTTAAAGTCACTGTAGTAACAACTACACTACTACGTCGTAGCCAGGTATCTACTACGTCGTAGAGGCTGTTTTTTTTTCGTAATGGCATAAAAGTTGCGATGTAGTTGCAAATAATATAATCGTTTCTTTTTGGTAGAATTGTTACACAATATGGTGGACACAACAGTAAACAGACTCGCTTAGTTTTTTTGTTTGGTTATGGTTATAATATGAACTATGTTATCCAAAAGTGTGAGAATTTACGAGCAGAGGATCAAAATTCGAGTGCGACGCAAAGTTTTTTGTATAACATGCATTGTAAAATCCTTGCTTGAGATTGAAAATCAGGGGAAAATCAGTCCCAAACTGGACTGTAAAATACCTAGATCAATCTGACTACCCAAACTGGTTTTGATGTTAAATATAAACACAGTATTTCTAAGTTGCGTCCAAATTGTACCCAAATCTCTATTGTAGTAATATGAAGTAAAAAAGGACGAAATGAAGAGGTCTTGACTTACCAAAAAAGGAGCTACAAGGGTAATCCAATTTGGCGACGTCTTGTGGTAGATCTTCACTTC
Source organism: Aspidapion aeneum (assembly GCA_963576565.1). Taxonomy (NCBI): domain Eukaryota; kingdom Metazoa; phylum Arthropoda; class Insecta; order Coleoptera; family Brentidae; genus Aspidapion; species Aspidapion aeneum. Next base: position 111,414 of record OY755041.1, on the reverse strand, counting down.
AACTCCGGAGGTTTTCACAGGGAAAAAAGTTAGTAATATAGCTTGTAATCACGCCCGCTCGCGAGCTTGTAAAAAATTGCCTTTGAAGGGCGTAAATATTTGTACGAGTATCACAGGAACACATTAACTGTTTGCTTTCGCAGATTTGTGAATACTGATTTTTAGAGGTCGACGGCATTTCACCTTGATCCATTTCGTATATAGGTAAAAAGGATGTTTAATACACAGGCGGGTCAAGTGGGAAAATATTTCATTTGAAGGAACGGAACAAAGGGTGTCAAGACCATCGCGTAAATTGAAATTTGTATTGCAAGTATTTTTTCATTATGCACACGTAATAGTAAGTTGTAATTTGTATATAAATAATTGTAAATACTTATATCTTAGTACTAATTTTAATTTAGAAGGGTTTGAACCCTGTAAATAGTATTAAGTTAATTAAAAAGAAAAACAAAAAACTATTAAAGGCGCAGCAGCGCAGTAAAATTCCCAAAAATTGTAAAAACAAAAATAAATAAAATTATAACTCAAAAATAAAACTAATTTGAGTGAGAACGAAACATGCATTATATATATTGCAAAAAACCGGTGCGCCCGTAAAATTGAGCCGTTTTCTGGTAGCTGATGGAATTTTTGTGTTGTGATTTTGGAGGTTATGTTTTCATAATCGACAGTTAACTCCAACAAATGGTGCTTAAGAAGAGCATTTTTGGTAAGCTTCAACTAATTTGTTTATAAAATAGTATGGCTCTTTAATATGAGCTCATAAAACGACAACAAAAATATTAAATTTTCTTTCTTACATAAAAACATGGCGTCCCAAACTATATTCCCTGATAGTCGAAAAGGTTACTTGAAAGTAGTTGCGGCTTTAAAGTTGATCCAAAAAGTTATTTTGTCTACATTGTTACATCAGATGTTACTATGATGACACAAACTTTTGTGGTAAAAATTAAAGTTATAATGTAGTTGTCGGATACACTTGTTTGGGACTCCAATGAAGCTTAACTTTCTAGTGGTAATTAAGTAGGATATAAAAGTCAGGACGACTACGAAATAACGACTAAAAAAAAAGTAAAACTTTAGCAACGTCCTATTGTGGTAGAGAAGACTATCAGAATCGACTATCAAGAAACAATCCTATGAAGTAGTTTAGAGGGTCGTTTTTACGAAACATCTACTATTTCCTGATACTAAATAGTAGTTAGAACTAAAAAGTAACAAATTTTGGTTGGGATCACCACATTTCTACTATAAGAAAGTAGCAAAGCCTTTAGAACATGTAGCCGCTACTATAAATGTTAGTTGGGCCCAACCCTTAAAAAATACTCTGCCAATATATGGGCCCCTAAGCTCACACTAGGTACTATAGTTATAGTGTACGTGTGAACTAATATAACTAAAAACTGAAATATATTTTATTCAACTCCAGACTAAATTACCTTTTGTTTGATACCACACAAGCCATGTTTTATTATAAACTCAAATTTTTGAAATCTACCCCCACCCATAAAAAAAACAAAAACTAAAATGTATTTTGTTAAACTCCGGACTCAATTACCTTTCGTTTGATATCACACACGCCATATTTTCACTTAAACTCTAATTTTTAAAATATACCCCCACCCTTTTTTTTTAAATAAATTAAAATGTATTTTGTTTAACTGCAGACTCAATTACCTTTCGTTTGATATCACACATGCCATATTTTCACATAAACTCTAATTTTTGAAATCTACCCCCACCCTTTTATTTGGTTTGTGTTCGGTGGATTTTGTTCATTTTTAAATGGGATCATCTCGACCCAGCCCAGGTACCAAATTTCATTAAAATCGGCCAAGCGGTTTTTGAGTTATGCGCGTTGGTCGTTACAGCCAGACATACAGACACACAGACAGACAGACAGACAGACAGACAGACAGACAGACAGACAGACAGAGAGACAGACAGACAGACAGACAGACAGACAGACATACAGACAGACAGACCGACAGACAGACAGACAGACAGACAGACAGACAGACAGACAGACAGACAGACGACGCAACAAAAAAGTTTCAAAATCATCTGAAACGCAAAGATATATAAAAATTTTTGAAATCGGAGCAACTTTTTTTTTCTCGAAAAAATTAGGATCACCATAGCTCACACTACTATAGTATAGTATATGTGTGAGCTAAAAAAAACTCGGGACTCAATTACCTTTCGTTTGATATCACACGCGCCATATTTTCACTTAAACTCTAATTTTTAAAATATACCCCCACCCTTTTTTTTTAAATAAATTAAAATGTATTTTGTTTAACTGCAGACTAAATTACCTTTCGTTTGATGTCACACACGCCATATTTTCACATAAACTCTAATTTTTGAAATCTACCCCCACCCTTTTATTTGGTTTGTGTTCGGTGGATTTTGTTAATGGGACCATCTCGACCCAAGACCCAGCCTAGATACCAAATTTCATTAAAATCGGCCAAGCGGTTTTTGAGTTATGCGCGTTGGTCGTTACAGACAGACATACAGACATACAGACAGACAGACAGACATACAGACAGACAGACAGACGGCGCAACAAAAAAATTTTCAAATCGGAGCAACTTTTTTTTTCTCGATAAAATTAGGATCACCATAGCTCACACTACTATAGTATACTATATGTGTGAGCTAAAAATACTTGTTATTGTACTTAAGAATATGTTACTCAAGATGTTACCTTTTTTTAAGATTTTTTTAAATTAACTATTTGTTTTTCTAACACTTTTATAATATTTTAATTCTTTTTGGATTTTTTTAAATAAGTAAATAAAAAAGTTTGTTCCTATTTGATTTTTAATTTTTAGTATAAAATATCTAGGCCGACTATTAGTTGAAAATTGGCTGACTTTAGATTTTTGGTGGCTCAGTACTGGAATTTTTCAACATTTTTATGATTTTTCTTTTTAAATATTTTATCTCTCTAATTAGGCTATTTTTGAGATTTAGAGAACACAGGCATTACCTGGAAATAGTTATGCAATAACTACGATGGACTGCACCTGAGTATATATTTTTTAAAATTAATTTTGTTTGAGAAATACTGTAAGGTGGCCGACTCTGGCGCATTTACCCTAGTACCTAGTGTGAGCTTAGGTGCCCATATATTGGCAGAGTATTTTATATGTGCATATAAAAAATGGGGGGAGAGAAATCCTGCGTCACACGAGCCGCCACTGCGTTATATCCAGTTAAGCTCGCTTTGCACTTCACTTTACAGATTTTATTAATAACGCTGTTGAGGTACAAAAGGAGAAGCGAACAATAGAATAGTGTAATATCTCATCCGTATTTCCTCTCGTCGTATCAAACCACCTAACCATCCGAAATTAATATTGAAGAGGGAAATATACCAGGCGAGGCGCGAGGGAAAAAAGTTACAAGCACTCTCAAAAAATTGCCCATTGATATCCGTAGCGTTGCTGCGGGTAAACACGATTAATCTCTTTTTTTCAATCACTGTATCCCCACCTATATAAACTACAAACCCTAAATTAGTGCTGCCACATTTAACCTTTTACGAACCAAACAGCATACGCGCCAATAAATATCATCTGCCTCATTCATGCTTTATCTATTTTTCTAACGAGCTAAAATTTAGTAGCCGCATAAAATTGAATATGTACATTTTTTCAGTGTATGCGATCTTAGAACAAATTTTATTAAACCTTAAAATCCGCGGCGTACTGAGAAAAGGTGAGGCCAGTGGCGTGCGTCGCCTACTACTACTATGTCGGTTTAGAACGTTTTTCTACGTTGTCCGACGCCTATTCTCCACCTCCTTCGATCCTGATAATCATCCTTTGTCAGATTGTTTTGACTCATTGATCTTTGGATTGACTGTTGCCATTCTAGTTTAGGACGCCCAGAAAAAGTTCTGCGCCCTATTGGTTGCCATTCTAGGACCTGCATTGGTAATCTTTCGTCGTTCATCCGTTGTACATGGCCGTACCATATCAGTTGCCTTTTAGTGATGTCATCCGTTATGCTTCCCTCGATTCCCATTCTTTCTTTTATGATCTCATTTCTTATGTGATCTATTCTAGATATTCTCATTGATCTTCTTATTGGATCCATTTCGACACTTTCCATTTTTGTTTTGTATTTCTCTGTTACGCGACAAGTCTGTATTCCATACAACAGCGTGCTTTTGACCATTGTTTTATATATGTTAAATTTTACATTCTTTTTTATCTCTCTGCTCCATAAAATACTTATATAACAACATCCAATAACTTTTTTTGCTTTTACTATTCTTTTTCCAATTCTTTACAGTCTGTACCTATCTTATCAAATGTGACACCCAAGTATACATACTCATTGCATGGAGATATTGTTCGTCCATTTTCTAGTACTAACTCACTGGATTCGTTTCCAATACATAAGTACTGTGTCTTGTCCACGTTCACTGTTAATCCCCACTTTTGGTATTCTTTATCATTAGCCACAATTACTTGGTCGTCAGCAAACTGTAGTGTGTATATGGTAAATCGGTCGTTAAGTTGTATTCCTATGCCGTGCACTTTACGTTTCCAGTTTTTTAGAGCTACTGCGATATATATTTTAAAAAGAGTTGGAGAGATACAACATCCCTGTCTTAAGCCTTTTGTTACCAGGAATTCTTTTGAAAGTCGATTTCCAATTTTAATTTTAGATTTTGACCCTTTGTATAGTTCTTTTATCGCTTTTATGTATGTATGATTGATATTAGTTTGTTCTAACACTGTCCATAATTTTTCTACTGAAACGGTATCATATGCTTTTTGTAGGTCCACAAAGGTAACATAAGTCTCTATATTTCTGGCGCTCCTTTTCTCAATTACTTGTTTAAGACAAAAATCATTATCACTACAAAATCTGCCTGCGCGAAACCCACTTTGCTCTTCTTCTTCTTGTTCATGAAAATCATTCTCTATTAGATCTCTAAGAATCCTACCGTACAATCTACTTAGAGTACTGGTTACTGAAATTCCTCTGTAATTGTTGCAATCCAGCTTGTTTCCTTTTTTATGTATTCAGGATATGAATGCAATTTTCCAATCATTAGGTACTGGATGTTCGTTTATGCATTGGTTAATAATATATGTGAGATTTTCGAGTAGTTTCTCTGATCCATATTTGAGCATTTCAGCATATATTCCCCCAGGTCCGCTAGCTTTTCCGGATTTAAGCTTTTTAATATTATTCTTTATCCTTTCTTTTTCGATGATTACTTTATCTCCATGTACTTCTATGTCTCTGCTCGGAGAGGCTGCCAGATATTCGGGTCTCGTCTCCTGCAGCAGTCCCTTGTAGTGTTCTGTCCATTGTGCTGGTTTGATTATCTGAATGTTTATTTTTTCTTTTGTTGGTTTTTTTACTGTAGAAATGAATTTCCATACTTCCGAACTCTGCCTACCTCCTACGTGTGTATTTATGTCGTGGCACTTGCGCCCGAACATTTAATTTTTTCTGTGCGGATCAGATTTCTTAGCTGTCTTCTGGTTTCCCGTGCGTCGCCTACCTTAGATAAAATTCAAAACACTTCTTAAATTACTTATCTCATAACAAGTTCAACAAAATATTCATATTAAGCATTTTTTCCATACATTTTTGTTCTTAAGATTGCGTAAGACATATTAATTGCACATACTGCATTATCGCGCATCATTCATTAAATATTTACCTAGTAGGTATTCAATATGACTTTTGTGAACTCGACATGATTTATTATCACTCATGAGATATTAAGGGCTAAGTCTTTTTCGATTCTGGAAAGACGTTGTAGTCTCCAGATCGCTGGCGCTATAAGAATAAGAGAGACAGACCAAGAAGGTATCACGTGTTTTAACAAACGTAAATTTTAGTACCCGTGAATTTAAAAATCAAACAAGTTTTGTTTCTCTCATATTTTTCCGTGAGTAGCTCGAAAGCTTAACCTCACGGGGGTCCAAGATCTAATGGACACCTAATAAATATTGACAGTTAACTGTTGCGTCCTTATGGGATTCCTGAGAACACTGCTTGGTCAATGTGATACCCTTGCGAAGTTAATCAGACCCTTTTGTGACATCCTACGTCTATAGTGAAAAAACCCTAGCAAAAAGCGCCATCTACATTGCAAGAAAGAAAAAGAAAACCATCCATAACCTTTTACGGGTCACTGCCGACTAAAAGTAGCCATGCACAGAATGGGAATAACAGAAGAGACCGAATGTAGACTCTGTATGGAGGATGATGAAACAGTTAGACATGTACTGTGCGAATGTCCGGCTATTGCACGTATACGTCAAAACACTTTCGGTAAACCTCAGATTGATTCAGAAGATCTGAACAGTGTCTCACCCAAACTGATAGCTAACCTTTTTGGAGGATTAGGCGTACAGTGGCGAGAAACCACTCAAAAGTGAGCCACAATAGACCCACTAGTGGTCGCAGTGGAAAGGCTGCAAAGCCCACTCATATATGAATCATCATTATCCATGACCTACGACAGCACTTCTGTCTTTCAGGCCAGATCAACGCTAATTAGCGTTTTTACTCACCTTCAGACGTGAGCGTCAATCAGCGGAATTTTTAAGCCAAATAATATTAAAAAACGTAAAGTTTATTACCCGATTAGCCACAAAAACTTGTTTGATTTTTAAATTCACGGATAATCAAATTTAGATTACGCTTTTTGCGGAGGTTTTCTTATTATAAATTATTAGATCGTTAGATTTTTTAAGACACTCCCACCAGTATTTACTAAGACCTTAAGACTTAGCATTGTAGACCGGGTTTAAGTATCAAGTCTATAGACTTGATACCGACCGGTTTAAGTGTATTTTTGTAATACTCACAGGTCAAATAACTACATTTGGTGCACCCTAATGTGCAATATGATAGTAAGCATTTCTCAGTGAGTTTCATCTTATATAAATTCAAATTAACTTTAGAAATAAAGAAAAACCACATAAAAGTTTTGTAACCAAATGTCATTTTTTGGAAACTTAGTCCGAGCAGTCGTAGGATTCCCGTTAAAAATAGTCTCAAATTGTAGTACCACCTCTGAGGGGTGGTTAAAGTTCGAAAAACAATAGAAATAATCCATGATTGACAAAAAAACTTACATACAAAAATATTCAAAGCTAAATAATACCTAAATAACTTATAACTATATCTGTAGATGCATTACCGTATTAAATACGTATCAATATTTAAATACTGTAAAAAGCACAAGATATATTAGAATCCCTTTTCAATTACTCATTAACTAAAACAATCGACCATCGGTTTAATCGTCGCCAAATTGTCTAAAAAATTACCATGTAAAATATAGGGGACAGCTGACACTGACTTACACCGTTTTTATTCGACATTTCGTAGTGACATTTGGAGGTTTAAATATGGCTACCATTGTTAAACCAAAATATTTGATTATTTTTATTTATTTATATCCTTTGTGTGAAAATAATGTATTTGTAACAACAAAAAAAGATGACCCATATCGCAAGGTATTTATGAACAATTTATATAAACATTAAAAACTATTGCATTTACGGGAAAAATGAGTTAAACCTTCAACCAAAATGTAGACTTTTAAACCTAGGATTGTAGAACTTAGCACTTAGCACCCTTTAGTAAATACTGGTGTCCATGTTTTGTGTTCTTAATTTATTTTGATATTTGAAAGATTTTGAAAAAGTTTTTAAAAAAAATTTTACATTTGGTGTTGTAAGTGTGTGCAGTAAGCATGTAACAAGCGCGGATTTAAGGAGGAGGTAACGTGGTAATTAACCCCCCCTCCTAGAAAAAAAAATATGCATTTTTCCTAATAAATAAAGAGAAAACAGGAGATTTACTCCTCTAGAAAAAAAATATATTACAACATACGTAATATGGAGTTTTCAAAAATTTACACTCATGGTTTCGGTGGAATTAAAAAAAATCTATATGTTAGTTACGGATTCATTTTATAAACAAAACTTTATCGGGGTATTATGCTACCATTAACAAATTTTTTTAATTAATAAACCACTGCGTTTTTCCTAGAAAATGAAAAATCACTAAAAATAAATACTTGCCTAACAAAATTTAAAAAACTTATCTTTTGATAAACAACACATTTGCGGTGTTTCGATTGTTCTTCTACAATAAAATTGTTCTCAAGCACCTCAAATAGACAATTTTCAAATTAATATTTTATCAATATTGTTTACTCTGCAAGCATAAAGCAAAGTAAACAATAGTGGTAAAAGGATAATTTGAAGAAAATTGTATATTAGTGCCCTGCCAAAACAAACAGTATTTTTAATTGATTTATTTAAATAAAGTTAAATCTTTGCTTACGGCATGATTGTCTAATTCTTTTTATAATCTGTGGTTAACAACAAGCCATTAATTGGGTGAACTTTTTTAACGTAAATAATTACTAGCTGGCAGCGTCGCGCGGAGCAAGTTGTCAATTTCACCCGTTTTTCAGCGGTGTATAGGTGGCTGCTCTCGTGCGGAGGCGGGAGGAATGTTTGTTTTAGTTGACGTCGGCCATCATCATCGTGCGGAAACCTTCGTTGCCCTTTCTAGTGTGACCGATTTTATCCTTAGTGAAGACGTATGAATTTGTTTTGATTTGGGAATTATCAGTAGTAAAAAGCCTAGCCGGTCTCGTGTTCGGTTCAGTTCGGTTCTGTTCGGTTCCATACTATAAACTTCGATTACAAATAAAATCTTTAGGGCCACATAGACTGGACCTAAGAATTAACCAAAATTTTAGTGTAAGTAATGCCGAGGGGTGTTCCATAAAAACTTATAATAGAAAATTTAATAAAAAATTATACGATGCCGAAAACTGGTTGCGCGGTTGTGAAAAAAGAAATGCTATTTTTTTCTTTATTTGTCTTGTGTGTGCAAAGTGAATGTGTGATATCAAGCACTTTAGTGAAAAGTTAAAAAGACACAAAGTAAGTGATATTCATTTAAATAACCACATAGAATTTTCTATGCCAGGCAAGACTGCTATTAAGTGCCAATTGAATAATGCCTATAGGCAAAACATTATCGAACATAATGAAAATATGACAAAAATTAGACATATACTTAGTAGGTTAATAGACTGTTTAAAATTCTGTGGACTTTATCTATAAACAAATAAACTAAAAAAAACTACACCAAGTAGTTGCTTGTTTCAAAAATACTAAAATAAAATTGTTTCGGTAAGTTTTTTTATCTCATTTTTCATGCAATTTAAATTTCTGCCCCCCCCCCCCCAATTTATAACGTCACCAGCCGCTACTGTTTGAGGTGCTTGAGAATGATCAAATACCAAACTGCAAGTAATGCAAGGACCTAAAACTATAAACAACAAATTAAATTAAAGAAAGAAAAATAAGAAAAAAGTTTTCTGCTTCGGCCGGGGATCGAACCCGGGACCTCTTGCTATCTAGACAAACATTCTACCACTGAACCACCGAAGCCACACATAAATTTTTCGGAAAACCTCTATCTATGCGGGCTGCGGTGTCTCAATACAAGAACGAGAGACACACAGGTATTAACTCGACCAAGTCATCCAACTGATCTCTAAATTTTTCTTTCCCACTGTTAAAGGTATGATAACTCAAATTAGACGTAAAGAATCAACGTCTGAAAGCATGAGATATCCTTTTCGTGTGTTAAAATTTCTGATCGCAAATCGCCCATTTTGCGATCAGAAATTTTAACATACGAAAAGGTGATGCTTTCAGACGTTGATTTTTTACGTCTAATTTGAGTTATCATACCTTTGACAGTGGGAAAGAAGAATTTAGAGATCAGTTGGATGACTTGGTCGAGTTAATACCTGAGTGTCTCTCGTTCTTGTATTGAGGCACCGCGGCCCGCATAGATAGAGGTTTTCCGAAAAATTTGTGTGTGGCTTCGGTGGTTTAATGGTAGAATGTTTGCCTAGATAGCAAGAAGTCCCGGGTTCGATCCCCGGCCGAAGCAGAAAACTTTTTTCTTATTTTTCGTTCTTTAATTTCATTTGTTGTTTAACAATCAAAACGTTGAGTAAAGCCTGACATTATTGCACTTTGGTAAAAGAGCTAATATTATTTACACGTAGTTTTTCGTATCCAGTTTTATTTCATAACAATCCATAACTTAGTTAATTGTTTCTATTATATGCTGATTCAGCAACTTATTTATACAAACTGGTAAAATGGAAAATACGTACAGTGCGAATATAAGGCCATAAATACTGACATAATTCGTAAGCTGCAAATTTACAACTTTGTCGCGTTGGGTATATTTTGCATACATGTACAATATATCGCAGCCTGACAGAAGAAAAAAAAACGAGAATGAAACGATGTCACTACAACACGGTTTAAACTCGGCAGGACATCCAGCAGTGGTAATGATGAGCCCGCCATTATTAAAATAAATCGTTTATAAATCGATTCCTAAACTTCCCTTGCTCCTAATTTGACGACACGTTTTTAGGTTGTTTTCATAAACTTTAATTCTTTTTTATATAACTTCCCACCTTTTGGACTAAATAGTATTTTATATTTTGTTTATAGGAACATGAATTACTACAGTAAAAAACCCAACAAAGAAAGAGTAAATATCCAGATAATCAAACCAGAACAATGGACAGAACACTACAAGGGACTGCTGCAGGAGACGAGATCCGAATATCTGGCAGCCTCTCCGAGAAGAGACATAAAAGTACATGGAGAGGAAGTAATCATCGAAAAAGAAATGATAAAGCATAATATTAAAAAACTTAAATCCGGAAAAGCTAGCGGACCTGGGGGAATATATGCTGAAATGCTCATATATGGATCAGAGAAACTACTCGAAAATCTCACATATATAATTAATCAATGCATAAACGGACATCCAGTACCTAATGATTGGAAAATTGCATTCATATCCTTAATACATAAAAAAGGAAACAAGCTGGATTGCAACAATTACAGAGGAATTTTAGTAACTAGTACTCTAAGTAGATTGTACGGTAGGATTCTTAGAGATCTAATAGAGAATGATTTTCATGAACAAGAAGAAGAAGAGCAAAGTGGGTTTCGCGCAGGCAGATCTTGTAGTGATAATGTTTTTTTGTCTTAAACAAGTAATTGAGAACAGGAGCGCCAGAAATATAGAGACTCATGTTACCTTTGTGGACCTACAAAAAGCATATGATACCGTTCCAGTAGAAACATTATGGACAGTGTCAGAGCAAACTAATATCAATCATACATACATAAAAGCGATAAAAGAACTATACAAAGGGTCAAAATCTAAAATTAAAATTGGAAATCGACTTTCAAAAGGATTCCTGGTAACAAAAGGCTTAAGACAGGGATGTTGTATCTCTCCAACTCTTTTTAAAATATATAACGCAGTAGCTCTAAAAAACTTAACGACCGATTTACCATATACACACTACAGTTTGCTGACGACCAAGTAATTGTGGCTAATGATAAAGAAGACATGGAGTATATGATGAGAAAGTTAACAGAAGAATACCAAAAGTGGGGATTAACAGTGAACGTGGACAAGACACAGTACTTATGTATTGGAAACGAATCCAGTGAGTTAGTACTAGAAAATGGACAAACAATATCTCCATGCAATGAGTCTGTATACTTGGGTGTCACATTTAATAAGACAGGTACAGACTGTAAATAATTGGAAAAAAGAATAGTAAAAGCAAAAAAAGTTATTGTATGTCTTAACAGTATTTTATGGAGCAGAAAGATGAAAAAGAATGTGAAATTTAACATATATGAAACAATGGTCAAAAGCACACTGTTGTATGCAATAGAGACTTGTCGCGTAACAGAAAAATACAAAACAAAAATGGAAAGTGTCGAAATGGATGCAATAAGAAGATCAATGAGAATATCTAGAATAGATCACATAAGAAATGAGATCATAAAAGAAAGAATGGGAATCGAGGGAAGCATAACGGATGGCATCACTAGAAGGCAACTGATATGGTACAGCCATGTGCAACGGATGAACCGTGAAAGATTACCAAAGCAGGTCCTAGAATGGCAACCAATAGGACGCAGAAAAAGTCCTAAACTAGAATGGCAACAGTCAATCATCAATCCAAAGATCAATGAGTCAAAAAAATCTGACAGAGGATGATTGTCAGGATCGAAGGAGGTGGAGAATAGGCGTCGGACAACGTAGAAAAACGACATAGTAGTAGTAACAATTTGCTTTGATCTAAGACAATTTTTAAAGTGTAAACTTCTTTAGGCGCGTTTAGCAGTTTTTGTGGGTAGTGAATTGAACTGAGCCGTCAGGCTCGGCTATGTAACGCTCATTCGGGTGAAATCGGCTCGAGTCGACTAACTGTGAGAAACATTCAGCGAGCGATATGATGATGCAAATGAAGGCCGGTCCGCTTTGCAGAATATGTTATGGGCCAGTATTATTAATTTCACCTTGTTGAAGTTTACACTTCTGCCGTGTGATCTTAAGCACACACAATGTTTTTATAAAATCAGCTATTTTTTTGTTTTTAATTGGTTTCCCTGGGTCATTTCTTTATTTTCTGCTTACGGCGTAGCAAGTAAAATTGCGAAGGTTTGTTTGTAAACCTAAGGTTAATTTTGGTATCACTATACAAAGGCGTGCCAGGATTAAATATTACAATAAAAGTGTTGCCCCTATGTGCTCATGGAGGAACGACATTGGCGTAGCTAGGGGGGGCCAGGGGGGCCTGGCCCCCCCTGATGTCCCTCAGGCCCCCCTAAGATATTTTAGGCCTCCCCTACCGACTACTAATAAAAGAACATGACGCTGAAAATACATACTTTTCTATTATTATTCGGGAAATATTCAAATAAAATAGGTGCATTAAAATTTAAAATCATTCAGATAATGTTTACATTTCAGGAAAAAGCCCTTGTCTTGCGGAATTAGGCTTTTTCTCTTTAAATTATCGGTAACATTTCTGCACTTATGCAATTTCCCGAAAATATTTTTTAAATTTAAACATAATTATGCATTTTGAATATTTCATACATATTGGCGACATCTTGTAAAATATTATAGAAGTGTAAGTTAAATTTCGCATTTAATAAAGACAGCGACCTTTGCCCCTCTGTTTCCGAAATCGGGTTGTAGATGTCGTAAGGTTATAAAAGACCTTTTTAAACTGTTTTTCTAAAATAAAAATAATAATCTTTTTAGTTTTTTTGAGGTTAGCGTTTAGTGTCTTATGAAAATTTTCCGATTTTGGTGACAATTTCATAACCATATTCATATTAAGTTTTCCCACGTCGTTAAATGGAATAAATTCGTCGAGCAATACCGGGAAATTTTTAGTATTAATACTTCTACTCTAAGAGCAGAAATTACCGTTTTAAAGAATTGTATTTTTCGGTTAAATCAAACTGTTGGTCATGATTCTATCAAACAACATATAGCAGAAAACACCTATCCAAACCTCTACCAACTTTTTAAAGTTGCGAGTATTCTTCCAATTTCAAGTGCAACTTGCGAGAGGTCTTTCTCTGCCATGAGGAGAGTTTTTAATTGGCTTAGAACAACTATGACTCAAGAGACACACTCAGGTTTGTCATTGTTATTCATAGAAAAAGATGTTGAGGTCGACTTAGACAGTGTGGTAGACGCTTTCAGTCAGCGACGTAGAAAACTTTCTTTGTAGAATTGCTGAAACATATACTTCCTGTGTATACATATAAATAAGTTGGTAAATGTATTATTAAATTTGTTGTATTAAAATATTAGAACATTTAATGCGCGTATTTTTTTTTATTCATTGCACACTTTGCACGACTCTTTAAAACCTATGTTTGCTTTTTATTCAAGATAGACCGGGGCCACGGCCCCCCCTGAAAAGCAAGGCTAGCTACGTCAATGAGGAACGAAATCAATTAGAGAAAGAAATCA